>CM046948.1:22339810-22939810 GCA_025698515.1 Gossypium sturtianum | reverse complement strand
TGGACTCAATGGTCCTCATCATCAGACGCATCAGAATCATGAGTCGTCAGCGCTGGAGGAGAAATATGAAAATGCTGACAAATCTGCTGCAAAGTCGCGTCAATACTGTCGAACCTCTGAACACAGTACTGACGGAAGCTAGTAAACTCCTCGGTGGATACTCCTCAGAAGCTTGCAATAGGTCAGTGACTCGAAGGTGGAGGCTGAGGTAGATCCTCGTAATAGGGAGGAACATCATCAGTGAAGTTCTCAAGGTCATTCTGAGCGTCAGAATGAAACATTCTGTACTGAGGAGGATTCACTCCACAACGCCGCTCGATCATCCTCATGTGTATCATGCTCGAGATGCCCTGAGGGGACATCTAGCCTACCAATGTGAGTGTAGAGGACTGCTCCTGTGTGTCGAGGAGACCGAAGTGTCGAGCGAGGCGAGTCACATAAGGGCCTAAGTAGATAGGCCCCCTCCTGTGGCGGCCAATCTGATGGCGGAAAGATAAAGTGATGAAATAGTTTAATCAATAATATGGCCGTGGGCCATGCTCCAGAGAAAGTATGCCTCGTGCGTGTTAACGACTCTAGTGCTCTCTCTCCGTCCTGTCAAGGTGTGAGCGAGGAGTGCGTGAATGTACCGTAAGGCTAGAGAGAGAGAAGTCACTTTCGAGCGACTCGCATCATATGGTGTCTGGCTATCGGTAAGATTAGTCCTTCAACACGATGGTGAGTAATGAATGTGCCGATGAAGCTGAAGGAAGTCCTCGGTGCTCATGAACTCCTCTGTGTAGAGTCCCATAGCAGCTTCGAAATCTGAGACGCTCATATGTCGCACCAACCCACCAAGGCAAAAGGTGATGGTGCCTGGCTCATCATGACCTGCTGGACCGAAAATGTAGCACATAACTCAAAGGTGAGATCCGTATAGGTAGGCTCGATGAAGTCGAAGAATATATCCCACGGAGCTGTGGCAATAATGGCGCGCACATCATCAGCTTAATGAATGTAACACACCGAATTTGGGCCTAGAAGAATTGGGCCCAATAGGCCTTGGGAATGGGAGCGTTTAAATTATTTTTGGGATATATGTAGCACTTAGAATATTAATATTAAGGTATTATCGGGATTATTTGAAGCCTGAGAGTTAAGGGAGACCATAGGGAAAATTTTATTTTTCTTTCTCAGCGGACCCTAGTCTCAGGCATGAGGCCTCTTAAGTAGATTAAGATAAAAAAGGACACAAATGGGCTTGTGGTCCAGTGGAAAGTGGTGTCACTTGGGAGTTATGAGGTGGCGTGTGTGAAAGCTGAGGAGGTCCAAGGTTCGAGTAGGAGGAGTGCATTTTGGAGTGTTTTATTTTGCATAGGTGGACAACAAGAGTTGTGTGGATTTTGAACTCTTGCCGTGGAGAGTTTGAAGAAGCAGGACTGATGGATGTGGAGGAGATTTGGATAAGATGAAGGTATTATCGAGAGAGAAAAGATAGATGAGGATGGTGAAGTGTTGGGCCCGAATAGGACCGTTTGGGAAGGCGCGATTCGGCTTTGGCTATAAAAGGGGTGCAGAAACCCTTAGAAGGGGTTCTTAGAGTATCCATCTTTCTTTCTCTTCTTTTTCCCCTCATCCTTATTTTCTTCCATTGCGAATACCACCATCTCTCTGCATCAAATCCTGTTTGTCGAAATCTCTATTTGCTGAAATCTCTATTTACCGAAATCCCTGTTTGCCGAAATCTCTATTTGTCGAAGCCCCTGTTTATGTCGATTCCTTGTTGTTTGTTCCTCCACCTCAACCGATTATTATCTACTCTTAGTCACGTTTGGAAGCTGAATCTTGTTCAAGTAGATATTTAAGCCGCAGGATCAAAGGAGAATTTCGGTAAGAGCTTAGTTGAATTTTTAGTATGTTTTATTAAAAGCCGAAGGGCTATCTAACCCCTCTTTGCCGTTAACTTTTTATCAACAAGGGAAAGAATCAAAGATCGCAAGCGTGGTAGGTAAGGGTTGCTAACAAGGTGGTAAGTGTTCTCGACCTAGTCATGGATTTGTAAGTGGCCGAATCTAATGAGGCTCATAGGGGTGACTTATGTACGATATGGGTCACTTGGTTTTGACGATATAGGTGTTTGAGTGCAGATCTAGAGGTTAATCGCCAATAGTAGCAAAGGAAGGGCTACTAGCACGTAAGGCACACGGTAAGGGTACGGTGAGGTTTCGGTTTTTGGTTGGTATGTGTTAACGCTTTGGTTAATCACTAGTAATGTCAATTGGAGGTTTGTGACTAAGGAGTTCGCAGCACGCAAGGTTACCAGGTGTGTAAAAACACTACACACACGATATCGGCAATGCCGAAAAGCCGAAAAGCCAAAAGTGGCTAAATGGGCCCGGTGGGCCCTGAGGCTAAGTTTGATAAAATGGTTTGGTTGATTATACGAATTAAGTTAGCTATGCTTGATACATGATCTGGATATGTTTTGGGCCTAATAGGCCATATGATGAGATTTGGGCCTAACGGGCCGTAAGGACATGAAATGGGCTTGATGGGCTTATGGGGGCGTGGACAAGTATGTTAGGGTTAATGGACTTTAGGCCTAGTTTGAACAACTTTGTAATTTCATAAGACTTAAGCTAATTAAACATGTCTGTGGACAAGTCGATTAGTTAGAGTGTGGTAACCGACATATGCATGTCTAGGATTGGATCTAGTGAGAGCTTGGTACTTAAGCGGTCCGAGTGACCCACCTCCTCTTTTCTGAGATCCTACCTGGTGCATAGTGTTTGTTCACTTTAACCGCAAGGACTTGTTTATGGGCCAAAGTTTATAACTAAAACCCGAGAGGGACTAAAATACCCTTATATTAGAAAATTACTAAAATACCATTATATTGGAAAATTACTAAAATACCGTTATATTGGAAAATTACTAAAATACCCTTATATTGGAAAATTACTAAAATACCCTTATATTGGAAAATTACTAAAATACCCTTATATTGTAAAATTACTAAAATACCCTTATATTGTAAAATTACTAAAATACCCCTATTTGTAAAATTACCAAGATACTCCTAATTTGCCAAATTACCAAAATACCCCTGTAGGGTAGAATTACGAAAATACCCCTGGGTAGTGAAATGACGAAATTACCCCTATATGATGAATATGGGTTTGTGGATGTTACTTTTGTGTTTGATGCATTCATATGATATTCTGCTTAGGATGCATATGGGTGGGAATTATGGTACGGAGGAAGATTTGAGGATAGCATGGCCGTATGGTATGGATCCGGGATCGCATAGCCATATGGTATGGATCTACCACAGGCTTTTTAGCCACCGAGCAGCCATGTTGCACCGATAATGTTACCGAGGGCTGTGTGCCATTAATATGGGCTTCGTGCCGTAATTATGGGCTTTGTGCCAATACTGAAGGCTTTGTGCTGTTATTATGGCTTTGTGCCAATCATATTTACCGTGGCTATGTGCCTAACATATATATATTGATGACTCTGTGTCAATATTTGAGGATCGCATGGCCGTATGGTATGGATCCAAGATCGCATGACCGTATGGCATGGATCCACAGAAGGCTTTAAGCCCAACATATGATTAGCAACTTTGCTGCAACGTTTGGTAGTATCGCAACTGAGCTACCCTTGGTGTGTAGCGGAGGGGTGGGTCGAGCTAGAATTCCCCACAGGAGTCATAAGGTTGGAAGGGAAATGGTGTATTTAGCGGATTGATTTTTGGGGTGGGTTTTGCATTATCTGTTTATAAATGATACGATATGATATGATATGAGGTCATTGTGGGCTAAGGCCCAAGACCACCGATTTTGTTAGGGCTTAGGCCCAATGTGAATATTTGTATGTGATTTGATTGCCAAGGGTTGTACACACTGAGTTTCAAAACTCACACCCTTAATTTTAAATGTTTCAGGTAATCCTGAATAGGCGGCTCGATGAGGGAGAGGACTCGGAGATGGCCACACTACAAGTTGTTCAAATGTTTTAATTTATTCAAATGATTACATTTAAATACTGCTTTTTCCATTGGATTGTAATAAGGCCATGTAACTCCTATTTGACTTTGAATTTTGGGTTTATTATTATTATTTTTTCAACTGCCCACTTAAGAAATTTCATAAAATTATTAAAGTGTTAATATGGTTTTCAAAATAATCTTTTGTTTGGGCTTTTGGGCCTTAAATGGTTAACTAGTAAATTGTTTTGAAGTACGCCTTTAATGTGACATTCCAGATTCGGGCCTAACTTCTAGGCCGAGTTTGGGGTGTTATATTTAGTGGTATCAGAGCCAAGTTACAAAGCTCGGGCTGTGAAATGGGCCTTATGTTTTTGGTTTTTAAAACAAGTAGATTAAGAAGTTTTTGCAGGATTCTTGAAGTGTGGTTCATCGAGCCCTCGACGTCGAGCCAAGTAAGTTTTTCTGTTATTTTACTTGTTTAAATTTAGTGAACTATAATTAGATATTGGGCTACTTTAAACAATAGGTTTCTAGAGACTAAAGCCTGTAGGAAACTTAAGCCTGTAATGGATATACGACTGCGAAGCAACTTTTAAATTGTCACTCGCATAAGACATGTGTTTTAAACAGTGGAACTATGAACTAAATTCATAAAAATTCTAATCCAAAAATACGCACGCAACGATGAGCGCTAGAAGAGGTGCAAAAGGTCGCAGCAGAGGCCGTGGAAGTGTTAGTGTTATTAAATCAGAGTGCGCAGCGAAAGCATAGTGGTGTGACTTGAGCGGTGCATTTTATAGTTAGTTGGAAATTTTAAGGACGAAAATTCTTTAAGAAGGGTAGAATTGTAACACCCCAAATTTGGGCCTAGAAGAATTGGGCCCAATAGGCCTTGGGAATGGGAGCGTTTAAATTATTTTTGGGATATATGTAGCACTTAGAATATTAATATTAAGGTATTATCGGGATTATTTGAAGCCTGAGAGTTAAGGGAGACCATAGGGAAAATTTTATTTTTCTTTCTCAGCGGACCCTAGTCTCAGGCATGAGGCCTCTTAAGTAGATTAAGATAAAATAGGACACAAATGGGCTTGTGGTCCAGTGGAAAGTGGCGTCACTTAGGAGTTATGAGGTGGCGTGTGTGAAAGATGAGGAGGTCCAAGGTTCGAGTAGGAGGAGTGCATTTTGGAGTGTTTTATTTTGCATAGGTGGACAGCAAGAGTTGTGTGGATTTTGAACTCTTTCCGTGGAGAGTTTGAAGGAAGCAGGACTGATAGATGTGGAGGAGATTTCGGATAAGATGAAGGTATTATCAGAGAGAAAAGATAGGAGATGAGGATGGTGGAGTGTTGGGCTCGAATAGGACTGTGGGGGGAAGGCAGTTCGGCTTTGGCTATAAAAGGGGGGTGCCGAAATCCTTAGAAGGGGTTCTTAGAGTATCCATCTTTCTTTCTCTTCTTTTTTCCCCTCATCCTTATTTTCTTCCATTGCCGAATACCACCATCTCTGTTTACCGAAATCCCTATTTGCCGAAATCTCTATTTGCCAAAATCTCTGTTTACCGAAATCCTTATTTGTCGAAACCCCTGTTTATGCCGATTCTTTGTTGTTTGTTCCTCAACCTCAACCGATTATTATCTACTCTTAGTCACGTTTGGAAGCCGAATCTTGTTCAAGTAGATATTTAAGCCACAGGATCAAAGGAGAATTTCGGTAAGAGCTTAGTTGAATTTTTAGTATGTTTTATTAAAAGCCGAAGGGCTGTCTAACCCCTCTTTGCCGTTAACTTTGTATTAACAAGGGAAAGAATCAAAGATCGCAAGCGTGGTAGGTAAGGGTTGCTAACAAGGTTGTAAGTGTTCTCGACCTAGTCATGGATTTGTAAGTGGCCGAATCTAATGAGGCTCATAGGGGTGACTTATGTACGATATGGGTCACTTGGTTTTGACGATATAGGTGTTTGAGTGCAGATCTAGAGGTTAATCACCAATAGTAGCAAAGGAAGGGCTACTAGCACGTAAGGCACACGGTAAGGGTACGGTGAGGTTTCGGTTTTTGGTTGGTATGTGTTAACGCTTTGGTTAATCGCTAGTAATGTCAATTGTAGGTTTGTGACTAAGGAGTTCACAAAGACGCAAGGTTACCAGTGTGTAAAACACACACACACGATATCGGCAATGCTTAGAAAAGCCGAAAAGCCGAAAGTGGCTAAATGGGCCGGTGGGCCTTGAGGCTAAGTTTGATAAAATGGTTTGGTTGATTATACGAATTAAGTTAGCTATGCTTGATACATGATCTGGATATGTTTTGGGCCTAATAGGCCATATGATGAGATTTGGGCCTAACGGGCCGTAAGGACATGAAATGGGCTTGATGGGCTTATGGGGGCGTGGACAAGTATGTTAGGGTTAATGGACTTTAGGCCTAGTTTAAACAACTTTGTAATTTCATAAGACTTAAGCTAATTAAACATGTCTATGGACAAGTCGATTAGTTAGAGTGTGGTAACCGACATATGCATGTCAAGGATTGGATCTAGTGAGAGCTTGGTACTTAAGCGGTCCGAGTGACCCACCTCCTCTTTTCTGAGATCCTACCTGATGCATAGTATTTGTTCACTTTAACCGCAAGGACTTGTTTATGGGCCAAAGTTTATAACTAAAACCTGAGAGGGACTAAAATACCCTTATATTGGAAAATTACTAAAATACCATTATATTGGAAAATTACTAAAATACCCTTATATTGTAAAATTACTAAAATACTCTTATATTGTAAAATTACTAAAATACCCCTGTTTGTAAAATTACCAAGATACTCCTAATTTTCCAAATTACCAAAATACCCCTATAGGGTAGAATTACGAAAATACGCCTGGGTAGTGAAATGACAAAATTACCCCTATGTAATGAATATGGGTTTGTGGATGTTACTTTTGTGTTTGATGCATTCATATGATATTCTGCTTAGGATGCATATGGGTGGGAATTATGGTACGGAGGAAGATTTGAGGATCGCATGGCCGTATGGTATGGATCTGGGATCGCATAGCCGTATGGTATGGATCCACCACAAGCTTTTTAGCCACCGAGCAACCATGCTACACCGATAATGTTACCGAGGGTTGTGTGCCATTAATATGGGCTTCATGCCGTAATTATGGGCTTTGTGCCAATACCGAAGGCTTTGTGCTGTTATTATGGCTTTGTGCCAATCATATTTACCGTGGCTATGTGCCTAACATATATATATTGATGACTCTGTGTCAATATTTGAGGATCGCATGACCGTATGGTATGGATCTACAGAAGGCTTTAAGCCCAACATATGATTAGCAGCTTTGCTGCAACGTTCGGTAGTATCGCAACTGAGCTACCCTTGGTGTGTAGCGGAGGGGTGGGTCGAGCTAGAATTCCCCACAGGAGTCATAAGGTTGGAAGGGAAATGGTGTATTTAGCGGATTGATTTTTGGGGTGGGTTTTGCATTATCTGTTTATAAATGATACGATATGATATGATATGAGGTCATTGTGGGCTAAGGCCCAAGACCACCGATTTTGTTAGGGCTTAAGCCCATTGTGAATATTTGTATGTGATTTGATTGCCAAGGGTTGTACACACTGAGTTTCAAAACTCACACCCTTAATTTTAAATGTTTCAGGTAATCCTGAATAGGCGGCTCGACGAGGGAGAGGACTCGGAGATGGCCACACTACAAGTTGTTCAAATGTTTTAATTTATTCAAATGATTCTGTTTAAATAC
This sequence comes from Gossypium sturtianum, assembly GCA_025698515.1. Classification (NCBI taxonomy): domain Eukaryota; kingdom Viridiplantae; phylum Streptophyta; class Magnoliopsida; order Malvales; family Malvaceae; genus Gossypium; species Gossypium sturtianum. The sequence continues at coordinate 22,932,074 of CM046948.1, read as the reverse complement.
TTTGTTTTTTCCATTGGATTGTAATAAGGCCATGTAACTCCTATTTGACTTTGAATTTTGGGTTTATTATTATTATTGTTTCAACTGCCCACTTAAGAAATTTCATAAAATTATTAAAGTGTTAATATGGTTTTCGAAATAATCTTTTGTTTGGGCTTTTGGGCCTTAAATGGTTAACTAGTAAATTGTTTTGAAGTACGCCTTTAATGTGACATTCCAGATTCGGGCCTAACTTTTAGGCCGGGTTTGGGGTGTTACAACGAACCTGCTCCAACGCGGCCCAATCAATGCAGCGTCCTGGGCCGAGTGGTCGTACTCGATGGAGCTGATATAAATCCTCCTGGGGGCCCGCTGCAAATCGGAGAAAGGGGTGACGAGCCTCGGCAGATGCACTTGAGGAGGAGGTCGCTCCGGTCCCTTTTTGCTTTTTCGAAGTAGGGACAGCAATCTTAGTCCTGCCTCATGTGTTTTTCATAATAAATCTGCAATAAAATAAGTCATTTATAAAAAAAAGACGCATCATTAAATAAACACACAACTAAGCTGAGAAACAGTCGTGTATATTAAAATTCAGCACGAAGAATCATCCAAAGACACACATCTAAATCTTAATCGCCCAAATAAGAAAAATCAACTCTTAACATCCTATGAACTAGTGTCAAGCAAGCAAAAATAATGGAATAGCATGAACAATGAACGCATAATAAGAATACTAATAAAAAGAAAAATATAAAATAAATAAAGAGAACAAAAATCATATAAACAGTGAGCAAGTATAATAAAAAACTAAATAAAAACCAGAAAAGTAGTTATGAATGAAGACAGTAGCAGGAAGAATGAACATTGGATGATATAAAAATGAAGTGAAATAATAATAAAAACAACAATCTTGTAAACATATATATATGTATATAACTAAGGAAAAAAAATAACAATAATCAAGAACCAATTAATATGACTAATAAAAATAATAAAAAATAAAAATAAATAAATAAATAAAAGACTAAAGAAATAAACTAAATGGTGGATGATTGTGACCGGAGTAAAGGCGATAGTGGCAGTGCTGGTTTGAAATGGTGATGGTCGAGCGGTGGGGGGGTTAAAAGGGGACAGTAGCCGAGTGGTGGAGGGTCGGCACAAGTGTACGTGTGGGTGCTACGGCGTGGGGGTTGTGTTACGCACGCAAAGGAGAGGAAGAGTGGGGTGGCGGTTAGTCGGGGCTGAAAGAGGAAGGGAAAGGGGACTGGTCGGAGGGTGGACCGTGGGTGAGGGAAGGGGTTGTTCGTCGGTGGTAGTGGGGGCTTTTAATGGAAAGAGAGGAAAGGTAAGGGGCGAAGAAAGGGGAAGAGGTTTGTGGACGTGGAGGAAGAAGAAAAGGGGAAAGGAGAAAGGAGGGGGAGGGGGTTGTTTTGGGTGTCGATAAGGGAGAGGAAGACCGGGGGGTCGGCGGTGTGTGTGCGATAGGGGTTGGTGGCCGGATTAGTCAAGGGAGATGGCTGTTGGAGGCTAGGTTTTTGGTAAAGAAAAACACAAAACAATTGAAAAGAAAAGGGGCTAGGGTTTTAAATGGGGATACGTCGTGTGAGGCCCGTGTTGGGCCACACGGTTGTGTCACATGCCCGTGTGGTCTCCTATCCAGCCCGTGTTGATTAATGAAATAAGCCCAGTTTTCACACGGCCTTGGACACGCCCATGTGTCCAGGCCGTGTGGTGCACACGGTAGTGTCACACGGCCGTGTGGTGCACACGGTAGTGTCACACGGCCGTGTGCAATCTCCTTCGCTTCTCTCACGACCGTGTTCCATGCTCGTGTAACTCTCTACTTGTTTTAAATTTGAAAAGTTAAGCTCCAGGTTTCGCACGGCCTAGGACACGCCCGTGTGGATTATTTTAGCCCGTGTCTCTGTCGATTTTTGGAAAAATTAAGTCCCAGGCTCCACACGGCCATGTCGCACGGCCGGGTAACACACTGTCGATTTTTTTTAAAAATTTAAAACTAAGTCAAAAGATCCACACGGCCTAGGACACGCCCGTGTGTCCAGGCCGTGTGGGTTTTTAAAACCTTTTTTTTAAATTAATTAATTTTAAAAGATCATGAGTTAAAATTAGTAAATTAGGAATGTTAATGCTCGGATTGCCTCCCGAGAAGCGCTTATTTAAAGTCTAAGATCGACTTACCTCGTATTCACACGATCACGGTGGTTCGCGGAGTCAAAACTCCTCTTTCTCGTTGTCAATTCTTTTATTTAAATAAGGTTTAAGTCGAGTAATGTTTACCTTAAAAGTGCCGAAATGAGAATGAGTTACCTCAACTATGCCGTATACGAAGACATTGAGTACCGTAAAAAGGAGTCGCTACGTTTGCGTTAAGCTCTGAAGTGGTTATTTGAGGGTCAATTTCATCTAATAACACCTGATCTCCAACCTTAAATTGGTTCATCCCATCCTTAAGCTTGTCATGGAGTCGCTTTGGTTCATCGTGTATTCTTGGTTTCTCCTTGACGTGTTTCCACCATTCATCTAGTTCGTCGATTTGTAGTCTTCTTTCTTCATGATTTGTTCTGTTTTTGTCATATAAACAGGACTGTGGCTCTATCACATTTTTCTGAGGTGTTTCCTGCAAAGAATATTGAACCACAAGGTTATTAACATTAACAGAACTCGTAATATCATCTCGATCACTAGATATCCTAACAGAATCACGAGCTTGGAGTTTAATCGTGTCATCACCTACACAAAGTATTAACTCACCTGTACCAACATCTATGATAGTTCTAGCAGTTGCTAAAAAGGGTCGTCCTAAAATTAAAGGTGCGTCACTATCCTCATCCATGTCTAGAACAACAAAGCCAACTGGGAATATAAATTTATCAATTTTAACAAGCACGTCTTCAACAATACCCCTATGAAATCTAATAGTTTTATCTGCCAATTGAACGCTCATCCTAGTTTGTTTGGGTTTACCAAGACCTAGTTGTTTAAACATTTTATAGGGCATGACATTTATACTCCCCCTAAATCAGCTAAAGCATTATTAACATTTAAACAACCAATTAAACAAGGAATAGTCAAACTCCCTGGATCTTTCAACTTATAGGGTAGTTTATTCTGTAAGATAGCTGAGCAAACTGCATTTAGCTCCACGTGTGACAAATCATCCAACTTCCGTTTGTTTGCCAAAAGCTCCTTTAAAAATTTTGTTGAATTGGGCATCTGTGAAAGAGCTTCAATAAACGGTAAGTTGATATGTAACTTTTTAAGAAGTTTAAGAAATTTACTAAATTGTTTGTTTGTGTGGTCTTTCCTTGTCCCATCTAGATATGGTACACGAGGTTTATACTCCTTACCTACCAGTTTTTGTTCATTGTGGCTTACCTCAACCTTAACATTGCTTACCATAGTTTCTTGCCTCGGTTCAGATTTAGATTGAGCTAACCCTTCTTCATCTCGAACGGTAATCGCATGAAGCTGCTCTCTTGGGTTAGTTTCGGTGTTGCTTGGCATGCTACCTTGTGGTCGTTCAGAAATCATCTTTGCCAATTGACCGATTTGATTCTCAAGCCCTTGAATTGACGCTTGTTGATTTTTGAGTGCTGTTTCGGTGTTTTGGAAGTTAGATTCTGACACCAAAATAAACTTCGTCAACATCTCCTCAAGGTTCGGCTTTTTCTCTTGGTAAGGATGTTGTTGAAAGCCTGGAGTGGGTTGTGGTCTTTGATTTCCTTGACCACCCCAAGAGAAATTGGGATGGTTCCTCCAACCTGAATTATACGTGTTACTATAGGGATTATTCTGAGGTCTAGAATTGTTACCCATATAGTTGACTTGTTCGTTCTCTGTGCTAGGGTTGTAGGACAGGCATTCAGGATTTTTCATCCCTCCTCCATTTGTATCACACTGCATCATCGGATGTACCAGCGTAGAACCATATAAACCTTCAATCTTTTTACTCAAAATTTCTACCTGATTTGATAACAAGGTGACCGCATCAACGTTAAAAATACCGGCTGATTTCATCAGCTTTGTTCTTGTAACAGCCCGATTTTAGATCTAGCCCGATTCTGTGAAAATCTTGTTCGAAAATTTTGACGTTTAGGCACTCAATTTAGTTTTAAGGACTAAATTGTAAAAAGTAAAAAAATTGAATTCTAAATGTTAAAGGTATCCAATTGCTATGAGATTTTAAATTAGAGGTCCTTATATGAAAATTAGACCTTTAGTTAAGTTTATGGACAAAAATGGACATGATTAGGTGAAATTTTAAAGTTTGGAAAAAAGGGCATTTTAGTCATTTAGTAATTAAATGAATTAATAAGCAAAATGAAAGCAAAATTTGTTCATCTTCTCCTACCTTGTGCCAAAAATTTGAAGGTCACCATAGCTAGGGTTTGTTCAACTTTCAAGCTTGATTGTAAGTACATCCTAGCCTCGTTTTTAATGCTCTTTATATTTTTGAAGTCGTTATCTTCCGACCAACCTATTTCTACCATTAATTTAATATGTGGTTGATGTCCAGGGTTTGACCCATGTTAGAAATATGTGTATTTTGATGTTTAATGGTAGATTATGCATGTTTGATGTGTGATAAACAACTTTTACTAGGTGATTTTTTATGAAAATGCCTAAAAAGGACCTAATTGTAAAAAAGTTATAAAATGGGAGGTAAAAATATGATTTAATGGAAAAGGTGGACTGCTATAAGCATGAAAATGGTTCGGCTAGAGTTGGGTTACCAAGAAATTGAACACATTTCATTTTACGAGCCTAGGGACTAAAATGTAAAATGTCAAAAAGTTAGGGACAAAATAGTAATTGATAAACCGTAAAAGTAACATATTTTAATCCCACATTTAGCATGCTTTTGGATGAATTATCCCTTATTTTATGTAATTTGGTGCTCTTAATCCTTTATTTTCATGTTTTATACTCAGGGAAGCACCGGATGATGAAAAGAACAAGAAACGGGCTTAAAACAGGCCGAATAGGCCAGATCACGAAATCGGCACGGCCTGGACCCAAGACCACACAGCCGTGCCTCATTAATAGAGTCCAACACAGCCTGGCCACGATTCACACGGGCGTGTGCCATGGCCGTGCCCTGCCATGGCAAAGAAAAGTTTCGTTCGGATTGGGATACTTAGGGACAAAAAAACACATTCCAAATGCCTATATATACACCCTAAGTATGACCTAAAAGGGGGAGCCCAAGGCTATCGTCTAGGGGTGTCTTACTAGGCCAGAGAAGGCAGATTTGTGGGGATTCACTCGAGGATAGCTAGTTGATTCATCTCTAGAAGCCGGAATTATACTCAAGACGGAGGATCTCTCCTTCAATTCCTTCAGGGAGTTTTAGGGATTTCTTATGTTTTGTTTTATCTTTTCTTCTGAGATGTTTTCTTTTATTGTTATGAACTAAACCCTCGGATACGAGGGGATGAAACTTAGATGAATCTTGTTATCGTTTACTGAACTATATGATAAATATTTGATTTGTTCTTAATTATGTGTTCTTAATTCTTGTGTTGATATTTTTGGGATATTGATTCAAGTTTGATGTGCTTAGGCGGAGGAGCAAAAGTCCCTGCCTAAGAGTAGATCTAGCATAATTAAGCGGAGTTGATCGCGCGCCTAGAGATAGGGTGACGAGATTTTGCCGGATTAGGGTGAAACCTAATAAGAGAGTCCATAGATCGAGTTAATGCAATTTTAGGGGTTTTAATTAGAAAGAGATTTCAATTAATCAACCTAGGGTTAGACGTTATTCGCTTCGAGAGAGGGTTTAATATACATTAGGGAATCTTACGAATCAAGTCAAATGAATAAATCATCTGGTTCAGAGTTAGATAACAAGTGGAGTCTAGGTGGATTCTTCCTTGGGTGTCGTCTTAATCAATTTGTTTTTCCTCAAGTTATTTTCCCAAGTTCATTCTTCTTTGTCTTAGAGTCTTTAGTTTAGTAGTTAATTAATTTAGATTAAACAACAAATTCCCTTTATTTTAGGCTAGATAATAAAAAGAAAGTTAGTATTAGTACTTTTAGTTCCTTTGGGTTCGAAATTTCGGTCTTGCCACTAAACTATACTACTGTTCGATAGGTGCGCTTGCCTCAAATCGTTGTCATAGTTAGTTTCCAGGATCGATCATTCTTTTTATAAATTTGAAGACTTTGAAATCGCGAAAACAATGATCAAGTTTTTGGCGCTATTGCTGGGGAACTAAAATATTAAGAACGCTCTATTTTTATTACTTTAGCCCTTTTTTTATTATTTGCAATTTACTTTTATTTCTTATTTTATTTTAACTTTGCTAATTTTTCTTCTTTTATTATTTCCTCCTTTCAGGTACCTCTAGTTTATGACTACAAGGAACCCGACAGGACCCCTACTTTACGACAGTGATATTGAAGGTACCGTTCGTAGAAATCGCAGAGAAATAAGGCGAAGCTTAAACTACATAGAAGAAGAGCAAGAAGGTGAAACCAATCCTACTGAAGGGATGGCTGAAAATAACCCACTACCTCCAAAGATGTCCGAAAATCATGCTCCTCGAACTATGTATGATTATGCTAAACCTAGTTTAACAGGAACTGAGTCAAGTATTGTTAGACCTGCTATTGCTGCAAATAATTTTGAATTGAAACCTAACACAATTTAGATGATACAACAATTTATTCAGTTTGATGGTTTGTAGGATGAAGATCCAAATAATCACTTGGCAAATTTCCTAGAATTCTGTGATACCTTCAAGATAAATGGCGTTTCTAATGAAGCCATCCTTCTTCTGTTATTTCCCTTTTCTTTGAGGAATAAAGCCAAACAGTGGTTACATTCTCTTCCACGATGGTCAATCTCTACATGGGATCAGATGACCGAAAATTTTTTACTAAAATATTTTCCACCGGCCAAAATGGCCAAATTGAGGAATGATATCTCTTCTTTTGTGCAGATGGATTTAGAGACACTTTACGACGCATGGGAGAGATACAAAGATTTGCTGAGAAGGTGCCCACACCACAGATTACCTTTGTGGCTACAGGTCCAAACTTTTTACAATGGTGTGAACCCTTCAACAAGGCAACTAATCGATTCAGCTACCGGCGGAACCCTAAACAACAAAACTCTTGAAGCGGCCTACGAGTTTATAGAAGAGATGTCACTGAATAACTATCAGTGGCAAGTTACAAGGACAAGGCCACCAAAGCGGTGGAGTTTTCAACATTGATGCACGATGGCGCGCTTTCAAACTAGGTAGAATTACTACATAAAAAATTTGATGGTTTATATGGTTCTTCGCAGGCACATCCAGTTATGCAGTGTGACGCAAGTGAAAGAGTGGTGAATCTTGAGTACCCACCCTACGGACAGGGCATGGAGAGCGAACAAATGAACTATATGGGTAACAATTTCTGATCTAACAATAACCCTTATAGTAATACTTATAATCCAGGTTGGAAGAACCACCCCAATTTCTCATGGGGCGGTCAAAGAAACCAAAGGCAACAACCATCCCAAAACTTCCAGCAACAGCCCTACCAACAGGAAAAGAAGCCAAACCTTGAAGAGATGCTGACAAACTTCATAGCAACCTCAGAAATATGTTCCCAAAATACAGGAACACGTTTCCAAAAGATAGAAACAAAACTTGAGGCATTGACACAAGAGTTCAAGGATCAAATCGGGCAACTCGCTAAGCAAATCTCCGAGAGACCACATAGAAGACTACCGAGCAACACCGAGACTAACCCAAGGGAGCAAGTTCAAGCAATAACAGCTCAAGATAGTGAAGGGTTAGTCAAGCCCAATTCGAGGCAAAAGAACGTGGTCGAAGAAGGTAAGGTTGAGGTAAGTAATAATAAGCCAAAACTGGTAATCAAAGAGTACCAACCTCGCATCCCATATCCCAAAGCATTAAGGAGAGACGACACAGAGGAATAGTTCGGTAAGTTTCTTAAACTTTTAAAGAAATTACATATTAACTTACCGTTACTTGAAGCTCTTACGTAGATGCCAGACTCTAGAAAATTCCTAAAAGAGCTGTTGATGAAAAAGCGAAGCATAGACGAAGCATCACATGTGGAACTAAACACAATGTGCTCGGCAGTATTGCAAAATAGACTACCACGAAAATTAAAAGATCCATGGAGTTTTACAATTCCATGCTTAATTGGTAGTTTATCTATTGATAATGCGTTAGCTGATTTAGGGGCAAGCATAAATGTCATGCCTTATAAATTGTTTAAACAACTAGGTCTAGGGAGGCCCAAACAAACTAGGATGAGCATTCAATTAGCTGATAAAACTGTTAGAATTCCTAGGGGCATAATTGAAGATGTACTCGTAAAAATTGACAAATTTGTATTCCCAGTAGACTTTGTCGTTTTAGACATGGATGAGGACAACACGATCCCCCTAATTTTAGGAAGACCATTCTTAGCAACTGCCAGAACTAAAATCGATGTTGATGCAGGCGAACTTATATTTTGTGTAGGTGACTAGACAGTCACTCTTCAAGCCCTCGTTTCAACTAGAACATCGAATAATCAAGGCGAGAAAATAAATTTGAATGATAACCATTCGGTTAACCCTTCTTTTCAGGAAGCACCACAAAAGAATACAACTGAACCCGATCCTATACCGTGTGCCAACAAAGAAATAACTCATGAGGAACGAGGGATTCAGATCGATGATCTAGACGAGTGAAAGACACAATTTAAGGAAAAATTAGGGATACACAAAGCAGAACCAGAGCCACTCCACGCGGCAAACAAGTTCAAAATCGGAGATCAAGTATTGATTGATAAAGCAGACCCTCGAATATCTCCTTCTGACCCTAACACTAACAAAGAAATCCCTTTTAGGGTAATCATTATTTTTCCATACGGAACAGTAGAGGTAAGTAATCCTATTTTTGGCACTTTCAATGTAAACGCATCTCGACTTGAACTCTGTCATGATAATGAAACTGATAGCATGAGGAAGGACTTTCAACTCCTCAAACCACCCTGATTAAGCGAACGAGAGGTGAGTCTAGCTTAAGACTTTAAAGGAGCGCTTCTCGGGAGGCAACCCGAGTACTAACCCCATTAACTTTTACATTTTTATTTTGTCTTATTTATTCTATTTTATCCATTCTTTATAGTACCTAACTATAAACTAACTAAAAGTACAGAATTCCACGCCACACGGCCTTTCACACGGCCGTGGCCGTGGCCGTGTGGATGCACCAAATCACCGTACTGACATGGCAGAGATGGTACGAGTCAGAGTGAATCAATTTTCAAATCACGGACTCCAACCACCACACCACGCACGCAGAAACAAAACCCCACGGCCGTGCGATGCGGCCGTGGTCGACACTGGTAGTTTACACACGGGCGTGGCAACCTGAACATGGGCGTGGGAGAAACGATACGATGCTCAACACGGTCGTGCAAGGCAGCCGTGTGACTTAGCACGCCCACGATACACGGGCGTGGGGTTGTACCAGGCTTGAAAATCTATTTAAATCCCCTTCTTTTTCTCTTCCCTTACTCACTTTCCTACTCCCCATCCCCTTTATTCTATCCCATTATTCAGACCTCCCCCTACTTTTCTTCTCCAATACATTCCCAAAACCCTTGAGCTACACCAAATGCCGAAGAAGCGGAAGGAATCAAGCATAGTCTCCCAGAGGGAGACCGATCTATATAAGTTCATGCCGGCCGCTTCAATCATTCGACAAGCCAAGGACATTTGGGGCCATTTAGTTTTTACTTTGTTTTTCTCTTTTGCTTCAATTTCCTTATCTTTACTTCTCTTCTGCTTAACTTAGTTTATTTTATTTTAGTTTCTTAATTTTAGGTTCTACAGGCTACTAGGGAATCACACCGGAACCACGACCACCAACTCATCGCAGCCTTAGAAATCACGCCCACCTCGCGAACCATCCAACAATAAGGACTCTACGGTCCATTTATCTTTTCTTTTAATTTTATTTCATATTTTATTTTTCTTCACTTTAGCTTGCTTTTCTTTAATTATATAATTAGTATAGTTTAAATTATTATTATTATTTCCTGGCTAAATCTTCACAGGCTACCCAATTTCTTCATCTAGCGCAGCAATAGTGGGTAGCCACCTCGACCACGATCATAGCCACCACGACCCCTCCAACATCCTTGTCATGGAACATCCTCCAAGGATTTCATCCATAATTCAGGAAGTTTCACTTCTCCCCATATCTTATGATTTTATTATCACGCTATTATTTATCTTTGTACATTGAGGGCAATGTACATCTTAAGTGTGGGGGGGTGAATCTTAAGGATTCCAAACTTTTTGCATTATTCTCAAATCCCTGAATAATGCCTTGTCTTAAAGTAAGTTTATCATATTATGATTAGAATGATATTTCCTTTGCTTTATGATTTTTATTGATATATTTTGAATTAAGTCATTGATAATTGTGCATTGATAATTAAATTTGAAGGATACTAAAGAATCAAGCATGATAAGTCTATTTTTCAGAAATTAAAAATTTCTCTAGGTTGTCTACCTGAATTTGAATATTGCTTTGAAATTTGAAATTTACGAGGTTGACATCAAAATACCCATAATTTTTGTGTGATTTTGAGCCTTATAGAGCATCAATTCTTTTTCTTGCTCACTTTATTGATTATGAGTGTGTCAACATTGATTTGTTATTCTAGAACTTGCATTGATTATACATGTCGAGACCACACTTTTTGATTTGATATACAGAGATGATAAAGGCACTTAGGTTTTAACACACTTACTCCACTAAAACCTACCTTCATAATTAACCCCTAGTGAACCCGTTGAATCCTAACAAACCTTTTTATTGACTTACCCGCTAATATTAACCAAAAACCCTTTTTATTTGTTATCACTATCCTTTTAACTACCCTTATGTCGAGATTTGATTTGATCGGTTGCCTAACTATGATCTTTATTTGATAATTTATTCCTTATTATGACTTGTTCTTAAAAAAAATCGAAGTATATTCATTGTTAGATTTGTAATGAGCTTTTACGTTTGAATTCCAAATATTGAAGAAGAAGCTCGTAGTATTAGTATTATTAATTTTCAAATGATTACTTTTATTTAGTTCATTGTTTCTGGTTAGGTAATTTGTCAGTCCAATCTCGATTCTAACCCTCTAGTTCAGCCTTTATCCACACCTTTAAGCCAAGCCCCATTACAACCCTGTTAAAGACCTTTTGATTTGTGTATCATTTCATATCATAGTGGTGGAGATTTGATTTTCATGCAAGCCTATGGGATTAACTTTTCATGTTTGACTTTTGAGTGCTTAATTCTGAACCTTAAACACTTTGAGTGATTTGAGTGAATCTTTAGTGAGGATGTCAATCCCTATCGATTTTGAATCAGAGGTAATTATTTAGAGGAGGGGAAACACCTATGTTTTGTGCTACAATTGTATGACTTAGACTGTTTGAATCTTTAGAACCCTTTGAGTTGAATTATCCATGTATGAATCATCCTTGAATTATGACAAAACATTATTAATGACTATTATGATTTAAGGGAAGTTTGTTTTATGAGTTGAGAATTTTGCTTGAGGATAAGAAAAAGCTTAAGTGTGGGGGTATTTGATAAACCGTAAAAGTAACATATTTTAATCCCACATTTAGCATGCTTTTGGATGAATTATCCCTTATTTTATGTAATTTGGTGCTCTTAATCCTTTATTTTCATGTTTTATACTCAGGAAAGCACCGGAGGATGAAAAGAACAAGAAACGGGCTTAAAACGGGCCAAATAGGCCAGATCACGAAATTGGCACAGCCTGGACCCAAGACCAAACAACCGTGCCTCATTAATAGAATCCAACACGGCCTGGCCACGATTCACACGGGCGTGTGCCATGGCCGTGCCCCTGCTGATCGTATGTTTGTCGAGTTTTAAAATTTATAAAGAGAATGATCGAACCTGAAAACTAACTCTGACAACGATTGAGGCAAGTGCACCTACCCAACAGTAGTATAGCTTAGGCAAGACCGGATTATCGAACCCAAAAGAACTAAAAGTACTAATACTAACTTTCTTTCTATTATTTAGCCTAAGAATTAAGCGAATGGTTGTTTAATCTAAATTAATTAACTACTAGACTAAAGAATCTAAGACAAAGAAGAATGAATTTGGGAGAATACTTGAGGAAAAACCAATTAATTAAGACCACACCCAAGAAAGAATCCACCTAGACTTCACTTGTTATCTAACTCTGAACCAGACGATGTATTCACTTGACTTAATTCGTAGGATTCCCTAATTTATATTAAACCCTCTCTCGAGGAAAATAACGTCTAACCCTAGGTTGATTAATTGAAATCTCTTTGTAATTAAAACCCCTAGAATTGCATTGACTCGATCTATGGACTCCCATATTAGGTTTCACCCTAATTCGGCAACGCCTCGTCACCCTATCTCTAGGCGCGCGATCAACTCCGCTTAACTATGCTAGATCTACTCTTAGGCAGGGACTTTTGCTCCTCCACCTAAGCACATCAAACTTGAATCGATATCCGCGAAATATCAACACAAGAATTAAGAACACATAATTAAGAACAAATCAAATATTTATCATATAGTTCATCAAACGATAACAAGATTCATCTAAGTTTCATCCCCCTCAGGTATCTGAGGGTTTAGTTCATAACAATAAAAGAAAACATCTCAGAAGAAAAGATAAAACAAAACATAAGAAATCCCTAAAACCTCCTGAAGGAATTGAAGAGGAGATCCTCCGTCTTGAGTATAATTCTTGCTTCTTGAGATGGATCAACTGGCTATCCCTGAGCGAATCCCCACAAATCTGCCCTCTCTGGCCTAGCAAGACGCCCTTGAACAATAGCTTTGGGCTCCCCCTTTCAGGTCATACTTAGGGTGTATTTATAGGCTTTTGGAATGTGTTTCTTTTCACCTAAGTATCCAAATCTGATTAAAATTACTCTTTGCCACGGCAGGGGCACGACCTCTGGCACACGCCCGTGTAAGTCGTGGCCAGGCCGTGTGGACTTTGTTGATGAGGCACGGACGTGTAAACCATGGCTAGACCGTGTTTGAGGTTATAAAGGAGGCACGGCTATGTGGTCTTAGGTCCAGGCCGTGTCGATTTCGTGCTTTGGCCCATTTGGCCCGTTTTAAGCCCGTTTCTTGTTCTTTTCATCCTCCGATGCTTTCCTGGGTATATAATAATGAAAAGAAAGGATTAAGAGCACCTTTTTACATAAATCAAGGAATAATTCATCCAAAAGCATGTTAAATGTGGGCTTAAAATATGTTACTTTTACGGTTTATCAAATACCCCCACACTTTAGCTTTTGCTTGTCCTCAAGCAAAATTCTCAACTTAGAATTAAAACAAACTTTCCATAATTCATAATAGTCATTAATAATGTTTCATCATAATTCAAGGATAATTTATACATGGATAATTCAACTCAAAGAGTCCTAAAGATTCAAACAGTCTAAGTCATACATTTGTAGCACAAAACATAGGTGTTTTCCCTCATCTAAATAATTACCTCTGGTTCAAAATCGACAAGAATTGACATCCTTACTAAAGATTCACTCAAATCACTCAAGGTGTTTAAGGTTCAGAATTAAGCACTCAAATGTCAAACCTGAAAAGTTAATCCCATAGGCTTGCATGAAAATCAAATCTCCACCACTATTAAATGAGATGATACACAAATCAAAAGGTCTTTAACAGGGTTGTAATGGGGCTTGGGTTAAAGGTGTGGTTAAAGGCTGAATTAGAGGGTTAGAATCGAGATTGAATTGACAAATTACCTAACCAGAAACAATGAACTAAATAAAAGTGATTACATCAATTTGAAAAATACTAATACTACGAGCTTCTTCTTCAATATTTGGAATTCAAACGTATAAGCTCTTTAATCACAAAACTAAAAATGAATAAACTTTTTTTTTGTTACATCATAAGTACATAACAAAGGATAAATTACTGAAATAAAAATCATAGTTAGGCTATTAATCAAATCAAATCTCGATATAAGGGTAGTTAAAAAGGATGGTGATAACAAATACAAAGGGTTTTTGGGTTAGTATTAGTGGGTAAGTCAATAAAAAGGTTGTTAAGATTAAAAAGGGTTCACTAGGGGTTAATTATGAAGGTAGGTTTTTAGTGGAGTAAGTGGGTTAAATTCTAGGTGCCTTTATCATTTCTGTATATCAAATCAAAGGTGTGGTCTCGACATGTATAATCGATGCAAGTTCTAGAATAACAAATCAATGTTGACACACTCATAATCAATGAAGTGAGCAAGAAAAAGAATTTATGCTCAATAAGGCTCAAAATCTCACAAAAATTATGGGTATTTTGATGTCAACCTCGTAAATTTCAAACTTCAAAGTAATATTCAAATTCAGGTAGACAACCTAGAATTTTTTTTTATTTTCTTGAAAAATAGACTTATCATGCTTGATTCTCTAGTATTCTTAGAATTCAATCATCAATGCAAAATTATCAATGACTTAATCTAAAACATATCAATAGAAATCATCAATCATGGAAATTTCATCCTAATTAGTAATATGAGAAAATTACTTAAAAACAAGACTAAATTCAGGGATTTGAAAATAATGCAAAAAGTTAGGCATCCTTAAGATTCACCCCTCCACACTTAAGATGTACATTGCCCTCAATGTACAAAGATAGATAATATCATTATAAAATCATAAGATATGGGAAGAAGTGAAACTTCCTGAATTTTCAGATGGCATCCTTGGTTTGAAGGTGAAAGATAGTTGGAGGGGTCGGTCTAGATGACGATCCTGTGCTAGATGAAGAAATTGGGTAGCTCATGGAGGATTAGCCAGGATAAAATACTAAAAATTAAAACTATACTAATTAAATAATTAAAGAAAAGCAAGCTAAAGTGAATAAAAATAAAAATGAAACTAAAATTAAAAGAAAAGATAAATAGACCGTAGAGTCCTTATTGTTGGATGGTTCGCGAGGTGGGTGTGACCCCTAAGGCTGCGAAGGTGCTGGCGGTGGTAGAAGTGGCATGATTCCCAAGAAGTCTTTTGAACCTGACACTAAAAAACTAAAATAAAAGAAACTAAATTAAGCATAAGATAGTTAAAGAGAAGGAAAATAAAGGAAAAGAGTAAAGAATAAGAAAAAATGAATGGTCTCAAAGACCCTTGGCTTGTCGAGTGATTGAAGCGGCCGGCATGAACTTATATAGATCGGTCTCCATGAGGGAGACTGTGCTGGGATCCTTCCATCTCTTCAACATGGCCAAAAGATTGAGAAGAATGCTATAAGAATGAAGAATGCTAAGAATGTATGGTGTAAGGGTGTAAGGGAGGAAGAAAGGTGAGAAAGTTAGGTGATAAGAGGGAGGGGTGGGTGGTTTAAATAGAATTCTCAAATCAGGTACAATCCCACGCCCGTGTCTCGTGGGTGTGTTGTTTCACACAGCCGCATCGCACGGCCGTGGTGGGCTTCATTCGTTTCTTCCACGCCTGTTTTTGGTAAGTCAGTGTCGTCGACGGCCGCATCGCACGGCAGTGGCGCTTTGTCAGTGCCCGTGGGGGGGAAATTGCCTTTGTCGAGCACAGTTTTAGATATGCCAGTGTTTCGTCCTGTGGCTTCCTCACGGCCATGGGCACGCCCTTGTGTAAGGCCGTGTGGTCTTAAAACCTGTGCTTTATTGGATTAGATAATATGGAGTTAGATGCTAACAATTAAAATTATAATGTTAGTAAAGTTAGTGCTCGGGTTGCCTCCCGAGAAGCGCTCGTTTAAAGTCTTAAGCTAGACTTACCCTATTTTCATTTCTAAAAGAAGGTTCATGGAGCTGAAGCTCCTCTCTCATATTCCTAAAATCTTCACCATTATAGATTTTGAGTCGGTGACCATTTACCTTAAATGTGCCCTGAGTTGGATGAGTTACCTCGATTGTGCCATAGGGGAAAATTGTTTTGATCACGAATGGACCTGACCATCTTGATTTCAGTTTCCCAGGAAACAGTTTTAAGCCTTGAGTTGTATAGTAGGACCAAGTCCCCTACTTTGAATTGTTTTGATTTCTTTAGACGAGCATCATGCCGTCGCTTTGTTGCCTCCTTGTATAGTTTTGAGTTCTCGTAGGCATCAGCTCTCCATTCGTCTAGCTCGTTCATCTGCATCATTCTTTTCTCTCCTGCAGTTTTAAGATCGTAATTTAAGAATTTTATAGCCCAAAAGGCTTTATGTTCTAACTCGAATGGCAAATGACAACTTTTCCCGTAGACAAGTTTGTATGGGGATGTCCCTAGGGGGTTTTAAATGTTGTTATATAGGGCCATAGGGCATCATCTACTTTTAATGCCCAATCTTTTCTGTTTGATTCAACCGTTTTTTCGAGAATACGCTTAAGTTCTCGGTTTGCTACTTCAACTTGCCCTTGGTTTGAGGGTGATATGGGGTAGCTATCTGTGGTGTACTCCATATTTTTTAAGACTTTATCAAATTGAGTATTACAAAAATGAGTACCCCTATCACTAATGATGGCTCTAGGTGTTCCAAATCGAGAGAACAGTTTCTTGAGAAACTTAACTACTACTTTGGCATCATTGGTAGGTAAGGCTTCGGCTTCTACCCATTTTGACATGTAATCAACTGCTACTAGGATGTACTTATTTCCGAATGAACTAGGGAATGGACCCATAAAATCAATACCCATATGTCGAATATTTCATATGATAGCATGTATGTTTGAGGCATTTCATCGCATTTAGAAATATTACTTGTTCTTTGGAATTTATCACACGAAGTGACGTACCTGTTGGCATCTTTAAATAGAGTAGGCCAATAAAAACCTGATTCGAGTATTTTATGTGCTATCTTAATGCCACTGTAATGTCCTCCTGAAGGTCCTGAATGGCAATGTTCTAGGATCTTGCTTGCTTCTGCCTTTGTAATGCATCTTCGAATTACCTGATCTGCACATATACGGAAAAGAAAGGGGTCCTCCTAGAAATAGTTCTTCACATCAAAAAAGAATCGCTTCTTTTGATGATGTGTTAGCTTTTTCGGTAGGACGTTAGCGGCTAAATAATTCACAATATCTACAAACCATGGTACCTCGGAGTAGGTTATAGAAAAGAGTTGTTCCTCAGGGAATGAGTCGTTTATCTGTCTTTCATCAAGTACTTCGATGTGCGGGTTCTCAAGCCTAGAGAGGTGATCTGCTGCAAGATTCTTAGCTCCCTTCTTATCCTGAATTTCCAAATCGAATTCCTGTAAGAGTAAGATCCATCGTATGAGTCGGGGTTTTGCATCAGGCTTATTTAAAAGATAACGAAGAGCTGAATGGTCAGTGTAAACAACAACTTTAGATAATATTAGATATTGCCTAAATTTGTCAAATGCAAAAACTATAGCTAGCAATTCTTTCTCTATAGTGGTGTAGTTTTCTTGTGCAGGAGTCAGTGTTCTACTGGCATAATAAATTGGCTGAAAATGCTTGTTTCTTCGCTGTCCCAAAACTGCACCTACTGCAAAATCACTCGCATCACACATTAGTTCAAAGGGTAGATTCCAATCAGGTGCATGATAAATCGTAAAAGTAACATATTCTATGTAATATCCTAAAAATTTGAGTATCATCTTGTTACTTGTGTTAGCCGGGTATGATTTTATTGTGTGTTTAATATAGTCTAGTGAAGGCTTGGAATTATTAGTGAAGCTAGAATAATTTTTTTTTAGTATTGAAAATTTAGTGAAGTGGATTAAGTGATCTTGACACTTAAGTAAATTTAAGTGTCTAATGTTAGAATAAATGAGCTAGTAGTAAAGTGGTGTTGGTGCATGAGTAATTGCATGAGGGAAGAGGTTCGAATCCCATGGATGGTAATGAGGTGACTTTTATTTTTGCATGTGTATGGCATGTGTCGGTCAACTCTAATTAAGGTAAGGTTGGACTATTTTCTTTTATGGATAGTAGACTAAGGGAAAAAGGCAAGTGATTAACTTAAGGAATGAAATCCTAAGCTTTTGGAATGATAAGGGGACATAAGGCATGGATTAAGGGATGAGGTTTGGAAACTTTTTAATGGCATTTTGTCCATGAACATGGATGGTTTTGTGGACTAAGGGAGGAGCCGATTTTTGTGGTAAGTTTTGGGAAAAGTTGGTAGCTTGGGAGAAATTTCATTTTGGCCTTTTTGCTCTCCCAAAAGCAATAGTGTTTCTCTCATCTTTTCCTCTTGGCCGAATATGCATAGTGAGGTTTGGGCATTCTTTTTGTGCAATTTAGTTGTCTAGAAAGCTTGTGTGTTTTTCTTTTGGAAACCGAAATAGGAGATCACTTGTGCACTATTTTCTTTCTTGACCTAAAGCCGAAACCATTTGTGCATCTTCTTCTCTTTTACCTTGCTAAGGTAGAAACTTTTCTCTCCCAATCCAACCATTCTTTGCAACACCTTAAACCTCCCATCTCTCTCTTCCATTTTATTTTCTTTTTTCTTTCTCTTTTTCACTCTAGCCGAATTCTATTTGTTATCTTTAATCAACCATAGCCGAAACTCCCTTCATCACTCAACCACTTTGCTGAAATTTCCCATTTTCCTTTTGATTTGTCTTGGCCGAATATCAACAAGGGTTAATCTCTTTTGGGTTCTTCTTCAATCGGTTTTGAGAAGGGCAAGTAGTGTTGGCCGAATTTCTTTGTTCCTTTATTCTTCCCTCTGTCGATTTTCATGTGAGCAAAAGCTGATTTTTGGGCAATTCTTAGCAAGATTCTAACCATTCATAGGAATCAATTTCTCCTAGGTTCTTCAAGACTTTGGAAGCAGTCAATCTAAGCCTCTTTTCTTTGACAATCAATTTTGGTAAATCAAGTGGTAAGGATCTATGTTAGTTCATTATTCTTTTAGTGGTTGAAAAGCCGAAGGCTTTTGAGACTAAGGTTTGTTGTTGGCCGAATGGCCTATGATATTGATCTAAGTGTTGGCGAATATAGGAATCAAGGATCTAAAGTAGTAGATCGGGATTTTTCGGGATTTTTCTATGGCTTTCAGTGAATTTGTTAAGTATATCAGTGTGTACCCCACACTAAACTCTATTAGATTACGGCTTAAATTAATATGTATGCTTATAATAATGTGAATGTGGCTAAAGTACCATGCAATGGTACAAAGTACCAGTACGTTTTCCTACTCCTACTATGAGTATGAAATGAAGCGATATGGCATATGTGAACATGATAAGAATGTGAAATAAGGCATGATTTTTGCATGATATGTATGACATGGGCATATGGGTGATTATGAAAGGGAAGTGAATGTGGTGACCTCGGTCACATTATTCGAATGTGGTGACTTCGGTCACATAATAATTATCTCGGTGGCTATGCCACGAATTTATAAGGGCGATGAGCATGTCGTCTGCAGAGGCGCCTTCGATGATGTGTAGCGGATGGAGGGTTGACTTAGTAGTCCCCACGGTGTGCAAAGGTTGGTACGGGTGATGTGTAGCGGATGGTATCTAGGATTGGGTTGGGTTTGCATCGGTACTTTTATACATTATATATATTTATGAATTAATATGATATGCTGAATTATTGAGGTCTAGTGTTGGTTACACATTGAGTCTGTTTGAATCACCCGTTGGGAACATTTTCTTTCGGTGACGATCGGTGATGGACCGGGCGGGAGTTTAGTGGTGGCCATGCTCAGCTTGAAGTTTTATTTAATTTTGGGACTTTTATATTTTATATTTTTGGAGTTATTTTGGGTATTGTTTTCGTTTGTAATAAGGCCAACGATATTAAAGCTGTTGATGCATGTCTTTAAGTTATTTTATTTTGATACGATTTTATTTAATTGAACTCAAATGAATTTTTCCTAAAAATAATAAAAAAACGTTAGATGTTTTGACGCCTAAACGTGAATGAATTTTTTTTTATTTAGGACAAATTTTGAAATGGAGTAATATAGTTTTACAAAACCTAGATTTCAAATAGATAAACTTGATTTCAACTCGAGCCTAATACAAATTAAAAATTTTCTTTCAAAACCAACCAAATTTTTCTAAAGTGCTCAAAAAGTTTTGAACCGTTTTACTTGAGGAACATACGAGATCCGGTCCAAGGCTCGTGGGCCGGGTTTGGGGTGTTTCGATTTAATATCGAGCAAGGTTTAAACTCTCGGCCTTGGGTATAAAGCTCACAATGTTTTTAAAATAAGGCCCAAACAAGTCTTGAGAAAAACTTTTACGAAAAGAGCGAGTTTTCGGGCATGGCACC
Organism: Gossypium sturtianum; assembly: GCA_025698515.1. NCBI lineage: Eukaryota > Viridiplantae > Streptophyta > Magnoliopsida > Malvales > Malvaceae > Gossypium > Gossypium sturtianum. Next base: position 22,911,791 of record CM046948.1, on the reverse strand, counting down.
CAAGTCTCGGCAGAAGTCCACGGGTAAGTACCTCTATTTCATTTGGGTGATTTATAGCATGAAGCTGTAGAAGGGTAGAAATGGAGCGTAGAATAGCATGATAGGTACTTAAACCCTAGGGCTAGTTTACCCCAACAATCACATAAGACTTAAGTGCCTAATTAAACAAACCTCTGAACTAAGTCGCGAGGAGTTAGGGTGTGGCAACCTTTGTGCGCATGTCTAGGATCGGATCCGGAAGAGCTTGGTACTTAGCGATCCTCGTGACTCACCTCCTCTTCGCTGGAATCCTACCTGGTGCGTAGCTTCGGTTCACCCTAACCAAGAGGACTCAGTCATAGGCTAAACTCAATAACTAAAACCCGAAAGGGATTAGCTGTATTTTCATAAAAACTTCGGTTTTAAATCACCAAATTACCTTTTTAAATGGTAGCAGAATTTAGCTTGAAAATTTTTCCAAAATATTTCCGATTTACAAATTACTAAAATACCCTTGGCTATAAAATTACAAAAATGCCCTTAGTTTATAAAATGTCCATACTACTCACAGTTTCATTAAAATTTCCTTACTTTATAAAATGTTCAAAAACTCTATTTTTGCAAAATATTAAAATACTTCAATTTGGAAATTTTACGAAATTACCCTTGTTTTACAAAATTACCAAAATGACCCCCGATTTTCAAAATTCCTGCAACAACACCGATTTGGAAAACAAATTCTCAAAAAGAACTCTAAGTTTTGCAAATTTTAGAAAATACCCTTGATTTATTAAGATTTTCAATTTGACCTCGGTTTATTACCAAAATACCCTGTAGGACAAATGATGAAAGTACCCCTAGGATAGAAATAGACTGAAAAGGTTTGAATAATGAATGTGTGTGGTAGGAATATTGAATGAATGTGTTCCTCTGAATAAGGATAGAAGACTTGAAACTTTGATTGATCGAAAGAACCACTATTGAACTTCTATTCAAAAAAAAAAAATTCTTCACGAATAATCAGTGAAACAAGGACTAATTCATAAAATTTCTTAATCAGATTAAAGCATGATAGTAGAAATGAGCTCTAAGGGACGTGGTCGTAACGTCACGAGGGCGCGTCGAGGCCGAATGACCGTGTGTCGGAACCCGTTAGGTCGGGTCAAGGTTCTGAAAATGAGGTACCACCGCCACCACCACCGCCTGTTGTTGGTGCGGAACAGCAAGATCAGACGGGGGATGATGCTGTATCGCAGGCTGTGCTACGAGTTCTGGAAATGGTGGCTGGAGCAGGAGGAAATATGGGAACTCGTAAGTCTGCACGAGCGACTCAGAGCCAACAGAGTGAGGTATTCCGTGGCGATCACGGTGTGGCACCCAAGATCTGGTGAGTATTGGTTGGAGGCCACAGAGCGAATTATGGATGAGCTCGACTTGACCCCTGAGGAGAAGTTGAAAGGAATGGTGGCGCTATTACGCGATGAGGCATATCAGTGGTGGTTAACAGTTCGGGATGGCGCCACAGCTGAGGATCTGACCTGGGAGTACGTGAAGGCGGTGTATCAGAAAAAGTATGTCGGCACACGTTATACTGATGAACAGAGAAAGGATTTTCTAGGGCTGGTTCAAGGGAACAAGTCCGTGGTGGAGTACGAAGCTGAATTCCTAAGGTTGAGCCGGTATGCTCGATGAGTGGTGGCTACAGAGCATGAATGGTGTGTCCGGTTTGAAGACGGACTAAGGGATGATCTGAGGTTACTGATAGCCCCACATCAAGAACATGAGTTTGTCGCGTTGGTAGAGAAGGCTAAGGTGGCCGAAGGAATCAAGAACACCTGTAGCGCGAACTCGGATCCAAATAAGCGTAAAAGAGGTTTTTTGGATCGTCGCATCGTCGGGAAATGTTCAAAAGAGGCCTAGAGCCGAGGCCCGCGTGGTCGTAAGGGTACGATGCAGGGAGGCGATCGTACATGTTATCGGTGTGGGAAAATGCATTTAGGAGAGTGTTGGAAGAAGGCGGGCGGATGCTTTAAGTGCGGGTCTAAGGACCATATGATTAAGGATCTGTCCCATTAAGATAGGCGGCGCCAACGGGCGGAATATTATTCAGGCCGGTAGAGGTGTCTGGCAGACCTCGGCGAGGTCGTGGTCCGAATGGTAGAGTAGTAATGGTCTTTGGCAGAGGACGAGGAACACCGGCCGAGGTGCGAGTAATACCGAGGCAAGATAGCGGGTCTAGTATACGCGGTTCGTCTAAGGGAGGATGGAAACGCACGAGACGTTATAATCGCCAGACGTTCTTTATTTTTGGTAAACCTTATGTTGCTCACGATTGATATGGGCTCGACCCATTCTTATGTTGCATGTAGAGTAGTTGAAACTCTAGACATAGCCTCCGAACTTTACGATAGGGAGATGGCTGTAGTAAGCCCTCTAGGCCAAAGCGTAGTGGTGAATAAAATCTTTCAGAGTGTACCTCTCGAGATTCAGGGAGTGAACTTTCCTGTGACTTAATGGAACTACCTTTGGGAATTTGATCTTATACTTGGTATGGATTGGCTAGTGGAACATCGGGTTTGTGTTGGTGTGCGACTAAGCGAATGGAGTTAAGGACCCCAGAGGACGAAGTGATAGTCATGATAGGAGAAAGGAGAAACTACTTGTCTAACGTAGTTTCAGCACTTAAGGCTGTGAAGATGGTTCAGAAAGGGTGCAAGGCTTTCTTGACTTTCATTAGTGCGTTGGATGCAAAGGAAGAAGGTGTTAGTGGAGTTAGAACGTAAGGGATTTTGAAGATGTGTTTCGGAGGAATTACGGAATACCCCGGATAGGAAGTGGAATTCGGAATTGACTTGCTACCAGGAACAGCTCCTGTGTCAATTGCCCCTTACCGAATGGCACCAAAGGATTTGGTTGAGCTCAAGGCTTAGATTCAGGAGTTGCTTGATCGTGGATTTATTCGACCCAGTGTGTCTCCGTGGGGAGCACCGGTCCTGTTTGTGAAGAAGAAGGACGGAACTATGCGTATGTGCATAGATTATCATCAGTTGAATAAGCTGACCATTAAGAACAAGTATCCTTTGCCAAGGATAGATGACTTGCTCGATCAGCTGAAGGGGGCAGCAGTATTTTCGAAGATAGATCTACGGTCGAGATATAATCAGCTTAAGGTGAAAGAGGCAGATATCCATAAGACGGCTTTCCAAGTAAGATATGGGCACTACGAGTTCTTAGTAATGCCGTTTGGGTTGATGAACGCCTCAGCCGTGTTCATGGATATGATGAACCAGGTTTTTCAGTCCTACTTGGATCGGTTCGTCGTTGTGTTCATCGACGACATCCTAGTGTATTCCAAGATGGAGGAGGAACATGATGAGCATCTCCGAGTTGTGTTGCAAGTGTTGAGGGAGAAACAGCTCTATGCCAAATTCAGCAAGTGTGAATTTTGGCTTAAGGAAGTTGCATTCTTAGGACATGTGGTGTCTGCTGAAGGAATAAGGGTGGATCCTAGGAAGATTGAAGCAGTGCTAGATTGGAAACCTCCTAAGTCTGTGGCTGCTTCTTGGGATTGGCAGGCTACTACAGAAGGTTTGTAGAAGGGTTCTCATCGATCGCCGCACCTTTGACAAAGTTGCTAAGGAAGTACCTTTCGTATGGACGGATAAGCAACAAAAAGAGGTTTGAGAAGCTTAAGGAAGTTTTGACTGAAGCTCCAGTTTTGATTCAGTGTGAGGCAGGGAAGGATTTTGTGATGTATTGTGACGCTTCTCATACAGAATTGGGATGCGTGTTAATGCAAGATGGAAAGGTAGTTGCTTATGCGTCTCGGCAATTGAGGCCTCATGAGGTTAACTATCCGACACATGACTTGGAATTGGCGGTAGTGGTTTTTGCTCTTAAAGTATAGAGGCACTATCTCTATGGAGAAAAGTCAGTGATCTACACTGACCATAAGAGCCTTAAGTACCTGTTGACTCAGAAGGAGTTGAACTTGAGACAACGAAGGTGGGTGGAGTTACTGAAGGACTATGATTGTTCCATAGAGTATCACCCGGGCAAGGCGAATGTAGTGGCGGATGCCCTAAGTCGAAAAGTGGTGTCAGATCTAAGGGCGATGTTTGCACATCTGAGTTTGTATGACGATGGACGTCTGCTAGCAGAGTTGCAAGTCAAGCCGACATGGTAAATGAGGTAAAAGAGGGTCAGTTGGCAGATGAGGATTTAAGTGCTAAGATGCGGCAAGTGCGGAATGGTGGTCTAAAGAATTACAGTATGTCCGGTGATGGAATATTGTGTTTCAAGGGAAAGGTCTGTATGCCGAAGAGTGAGGAGCTTAGGCAGAAGATTCTTCGGGAGTCGCATAGTAGCCTTTATGCTATGCATCCCGGAGGGACTAAGTTGTACAGAGACCTAAGGGAGCAGTTTTGGTGGCCTGGTCTAAAAGCGGGAAGTTCTGAGAATTTGTTGGCAAGTGTTTGACATGTCGAGTAAGTTAAAAATTTGGACATCGAGTTCCGTCGAGGTTACTTGACCAATCAAGATTCCACGAGTGGAAGTGGGAGAGAATTACCATGGACTTCGTTAGTGGGCTTCCCCTTACTCCTACCAAGAAGGACTCGGTATGGGTAATAGTGGACCGTTTGACCAAGTCCGCACATTTTATTCCGGTAAGAGTCGACTATTCCTTGCAGAAGTTGGCAAAATTATATGTGGCGGAAATTGTAAGGTTGCATGGAGTGCCGGTATCTATCATTTCGGATAGGGACCCAAGGTTTACTTCTCGGTTTTGGAAAGCGCTACATCAAAGCGTTAGGCACTAAATTGGATTTCACTACTGACATTTCATCCACGATCGGACGGCGATCCGGCGAGTAATCCAAGTGTTAGAGGATATGTTGAGGGGGGTGTGTGATAGACTTGAGAGGAAGTGGGAAGAATTTTTGCCTTTAGCAGAATTTGCTTACAACAACAGTTACCAAGCGAGTATTTGGATGGCACCGTACGAAGCACTATATGGATGGAAGTGTCGCACTCCTACGTGTTGGACAGAATTGGGGGAACGTCAAGTTTTGGGTCCTAAGATGGTGGCTGAATCCAAAGAAAAGGTTAAGGTAATTCGGGCTCGGTTAAAGGAGGCATCTGATAGGCAAAAGTCGTACGCAGACCTTAAGCGGAAGGATATAGAATTTGCTGTGAGGGATCAAGTGTTCCTAAAGGTTTCACCTTGGAAGAAGGTGATGAGATTTGGTCGCAAGGGAAAGTTAAGTCCCAGGTTTATAGGACCTTATCGGGTTTAGAAGCGGGTTGGACCAGTGGCATATCAGTTAGAGTTGCCTTCGGAGTTGAAGCAGTTGCATGATGTGTTCCATGTCTCCATGCTTAGACGCTATCGTTCTAATCCATCACATGTCGTAGCAGTAGAGGAAATAGAGGTGAGCCAGATCGGTGGTGGAAGAGGAACGGTGCATATTCTAGATCGAGATGTGAAAGTGTTGCGCAGAAGTCAGTTCCATTAGTGAAGGTATTATGGCGGAACCATGGCGCAGAAGAAGCTACATGGGAACCGAAGGATGTGATGAGACAGCAGTTTCCTCAACTCTTTTGATTAGGTAATTTCGAGGATGAAATTTTCTTAAGGGGGGTAGAATTGTAATATCCTAAAAATTTGAGTATCATCTTGTTACTTGTGTTAGCTGGGCATGATTTTATTGTGTGTTTAATATAGTCTAGTGAAGGCTTGGAATTATTAGTGAAGCTAGAATAATTTTTTTTTTAGTATTGAAAATTTAGTGAAGTGGATTAAGTGATCTTGACACTTAAGTAAATTTAAGTGTCTAATGTTAGCATAAATGAGCTAGTAGTAAAGTGGTGTTGGCGCATGAGTAATTGCATGAGGGAAGAGGTTCGAATCCCATGGATGGTAATAAGGTGACTTTTATTTTTGCATGTGTATGGCATGTGTCGGTCAACTCTAATTAAGGTAAGGTTGGACTATTTTCTTTTATGGATAGTAGACTAAGGGAAAAGGCAAGTGATTAACTTAAGGAATGAAATCCTAAGCTTTTGGAATGATAAGGGGACATAAGGCATGGATTAAGGGATGAGGTTTGGAAACTTTTTAATGGCATTTTGTCCATGAACATGGATGGTTTTTGGACTAAGGGAGGAGCCGATTTTTGTGGTAAGTTTTGGGAAAAGTTGGTAGCTTGGGAGAAATTTCATTTTGGCCTTTTGCTCTCCCAAAAGCAATAGTGTTTCTCTCATATTTTCCTCTTGGCCGAATATGCATAGTGAGGTTTGGGCATTCTTTTTGTGCAATTTAGTTGTCTAGAAAGCTTGTGTGTTTTTCTTTGGAAACCGAAATAGAGATCACTTGTGCACTATTTTCTTTCTTGACCTAAAGCCGAAACCATTTGTGCATCTTCTTCTCGTTTACCTTGCTAAGGCCGAAACTTTTCTCTCCCAATCCAACCATTGCCGCAACACCTTAAACCTCCCATCTCCCTCTTCCATTTTATTTTCTTTTTTCTTTCTCTCTTTTTCACTCTAGCCGAATTCTATTTGTTATCTTTAATCAACCATAGTGAAACTCCTTCATCACTCAACCACTTTGCCGAAATTTCCCATTTTCCTTTTGATTTGTCTTGGCCGAATATCAACAAGGGTTAATCTCTTTTGGGTTCTTCTTCAATCGGTTTTGAGAAGGGTAAGTAGTGTTGGCCAAATTTCTTTGTTCCTTTATTCTTTTCTCTGTCGATTTTCATGTGAGCAAAAGCCGATTTTTGGGCAATTGTTAGCAAGATTCTAACCATTCATAAGAATCAATTTCTCCTAGGTTCTTCAAGACTTTGGAAGCAGTCAATCTAAGCCTCTTTTCTTTGACAATCAATTTTGGTAAATCAAGTGGTAAGGATCTATGTTAGTTCATTATTCTTTTAGTGATTGAAAAGCCGAAGGCTTTTGAGACTAAGGTTTGTTGTTGGCCGAATGGCCTATGATATTGATCTAAGTGTTGGCCGAATATAGGAATCAAGGATCTAAAGTAGTAGATAGGGATTTTTCGGGGCTTTCAGCGAATTTGTTAAGTATATCAGGTGTGTACCCCACACTAAACTCTATTAGATTACGGCTTAAATTAATATGTATGCTTAGAATAATGTGAATGTGGCTAAAGTACCATGTAATGGTACAAAGTACCCAGGTACGTTTTCCTAATCCTACTATGAGTATGAAATGAACTGATATGGCATATGTGAACATGATAAGAATGTGAAATAAGGCATGATTTTTGCATGATATGTATGACATGGGCATATGGGTGATTATGAAAGGGGAAGTGAATGTGGTGACCTCGGTCACATTATCTGAATGTGGTGACTTCGGTCACATAATAATTATCTGGGGCGATGAGCATGTCGTCTACAGTGACTACCTTCGATGATGTGTAGCGGATGGAGGGTTGACTTAGTAGTCCCCACGGTGTGCAGGTTGAGTGCGGGTGATGTGTAGCGGATGGTATCTAGGATTGGGTTGGGTTTGCATCACTACTTTTACCCGTTATATATATTTATGAATTAATATGATATGCCGAATTATTGAGGTCTAGTGTTGGTTACACATTGAGTCTGTTTGACTCACCCCGTTGGGAACATTTTCTTTCAGTGACGATCGGTGATGGACCAGGGTCGGCGGAGTTTAGTGGTGGCCATGCTCACGGCTTGAAGTTTTATTTAATTTTGGGAATTTTATATTTTATATTTTTGGAGTTATTTTGGGTATTGTTTTCGTTTGTAATAAGGCCACCGATATTAAAGCGTTGATGCATGTCTTTAAGTTATTTTATTTTGATACGATTTTATTTAATTGAACTCAAATGAATTTTTCCTAAAAATAAAAAAAAAAAACGTTAGATGTTTTGACGCCTAAACGTGAATGAATTTTTTGTTATTTAGGACAAATTTTGAAATGGAGTAATATAGTTTTACAAAACCTAGATTTCAAATAGATAAACTTGATTTCAACTCGAGCCTAATACAAATTAAAAATTTTCTTTCAAAACCAACCGAATTTTTCTAAAGTGCTCAAAAAGTTTTGAACTGTTTTACTTGAGGAACATACCAGATCCGGTCAAGGCTCGTGGGCCGGGTTTGGGGTGTTTCATTCTAAGCCCACATTTAGTATGCTTTTGGATGATTTAAGCCCCAATTTATGTAAAAAGGTACTCTTAATCCTTTCTTTTCATGTCTTATACTCAGGAAAGCACCCGATGACGAAAAGAATGAGAAATAGGCTTAAAATGGACCAAATTGGGCCAAGCCACGAAATTAGCACGGCCTGGACTTCAAGCCACACGGCCGTGCCACCATTCCTACTAGAACACGGCCTTACCACGACTTACACAGCTGTGCCTCATTCAACAGTGTCGAACACGACCTGGCCACGATTTACACGGGCGTGTGCCATTACCGTGCCTCTGCCGTGGAGAAGAGAAATTTCATTCGGGAAAGGATACTTAGGGAGAAAGAAACGTGTTTCAAAAGCCTATAAATACACCCTAGGTACCAGCTAAAAAGGGGGTGGAGAGCTAGGCCAAGAAGCCATGCTGAGAAGGTCAGATTTGTGGGAATCACTCGAAGATAGCCAGTTGATCCATCTCAAGAAGCCAGAATTCTACTCAAGACGGAGGATCTCCTCTTTAATACCTTTAGGGGGTTTTAGGGATTTCTTAAGTTTTGTTTTATCTTTTCTATTGAGATGTTTTCCTTTATTGTTATGAACTAAACCTTCGGCTACCCGAAGGGGATGAAACCTATGATGAATCTTGTTATTTGATTATTTGAATTATATGATAATAACTTAGTTTGTTCTTAATTGTGTGAACTTAATCCAAATCTAATGTGCTTATTTGGAGGAGGAATAGACCCCCGCCTAAGAGTAGATCCAACATAATTAAGCGGAGTTGATAAACGCGCCTAGAGATAGGGTGACTAGATTTTTGCGGATTAGGGTGAAACCTAATATGGGAGTCCACAGATCGATTTATTGCTATTCTAGGAGGTTATTATGTTTAACGAGAGTTCCACTAATTAACCTAGGGTTAGGCGTTATTCGCCTCGAGAGAGGGTTTAATATACGTTAGGGAGTCTCACGAATCAAACTAAGTAAATAAATCATATGGTTCAAGGTTAAATAACAAGTGAAGTCTAGGTGGATTTTTCCTAAGGGTATCGTTTGAGTCAACCTGAGTTTTCCCAAAAGTTATTTCCGAATTCATTCTTTTTATCTTTGCATCTTAGCTTAGTAAGTAGATTAGTTTTAGTTTAAACAATCATCACTTTATATTAAGGCTAAATAATAAAAAGGCGGTGAGTATTAGTACTTTTAGTTCCTTTGGGTTCGACAATCCGGTCTTGCCTAAACTATACTCTTTGTTCGATAGGTGCACTTGCCTTTAATCGTTGTCGAGTTAGTTTCGTGTTCGATCATTCTTTTATAAATTTTAAAACTCGATTTACAAATGATCATGTTTTTGGCGCCGTTGCCGGGGAATTAAAATATTAAGAAAACTTTATTTTTATTACTTTAGCCATTATTTTTATTTTTCGCAATTTATTTTTATTTTTAAAATTGCTAAACTTTCTTTCTTTCTTTTCCTAGCAGGTACCTCTAGTTTATGACTAGAAGGAACCCGAGAGGACCTTTAGAATACGACAGTGATATTGAAGCTACCGCTCGAAGAAATCGCAGAGAAATTAGGCGAGCCCTAAATTACCAAGGAGAGCAAGAAGAAAGATCCAATCCTATTGAAGGGATGGATGAAAATAATCTTCCACCACAAGACGTGGGAGAAAATAATGCTCCTCGTACTATGTTTGATTATGCTAAACCGCATTTAACAGGAGCCGAATCTAGTATTGTAAGGCCTGCTATAGCTGCTAATAATTTTGAATTAAAGCCTAACACTATACAAATGATTCAACAATTTGTTCAATTTGATGGTTTACAGGACGAAGATCCAAACGCTCATATAGCTAATTTTTTAGAGTTCTGTGATACCTTCAAAATAAATGGCGTTTCTGATGATGCCATACGTCTTCGGTTATTTCCCTTTTCATTAAAGAATAAAGCTAAATAGTTGTTAAACTCATTACCACGAGGGTCAATCACTACATGGGAACAAATGACCGAAAATTTTTTATTAAAATATTTCCCACCGGCCAAAACGGCCAAATTACGTAATGATATCTCTTCTTTTGTGCAGATGGATTTAGAGACATTATACGATGCATGGGAGAGATATAAGGATCTCTTGAGAAGGTGTCCGCACCATGATTTACCTTTGTGGCTCCAAGTCCAAACTTTTTATAACGGTGTGAATCCTTCAACGAGGAAATTAATTGATTCAGCCGCCGGTGGAACCCTGAATAATAGAACTCCTAAGGCAGCCTACGAGTTTATTGAAGAGATGTCGCTGAATAACTATCAGTGGCAAGTTACAAGAACAAGGCCAACAAAAATAGCCGAAGTTTACAACCTCGACGCAGTAACCATGCTATCAAATCAAGTAGAATTGATGAATAAGAAGATTGATAGTTTGTGTTCTTCGCAGGTACATCCAGTCATGCAGTGCAACGCAAGTGGAACTGTGGCGAATCCTGAGTACCCACCCTACCAACTAGGCACAGAGAGCGAACAGATGAACTATATAGGTAACAATTTCAGATCTAATAATATCCCATATAGTAATAACTATAATCCAGGTTGGAGGAACCACCCAAATTTTTCGTGGGGAGGACAAGGAAATCAAGGAAATCAAAGATAACAACCTCCTCAAAATTTCCAAAATCAGCCCTATCCATAAGAAAAGAAGCCGAGTCTTGAAGAGACTTTGAACAAATTCATAGCATCCACAGAAGCCCGTCTCCAAAAAAATGAGGTAACACTCGATACCCAACAAACATCAATCAAAAAGATCGAGAACCAAGTTGGAGGACTTACAAAGGTAATCGGGGAAATTACCCAGTCAGTAGGAGAAATTGCAAAGCTATTATCCAAACGACGTCAAGGGCGTCTACCGAGTAATATTGAAATTAATCCGAAGGAGCAAATCCAAGCCATAACAGCTCAAGAAAGCGACGAAGTAGACGAACCCAGTCCAACACAAGGAAACGAGGTAGAAAAAGGTAAAGTTGAGGTAACACAAGACAAGCCAAAACTGGTAATCAAGGAGTACCAACCTCGCATACCTTACCCTGAGGCATTAAGAAGAGACGACACAAAAGAATAGTTCGGTAAGTTTTTTAAACTCTTAAAGAAATTACATATTAACTTACCATTACTTGAAGCTCTGTCGCAGATGCCAGATCCTAGGAAATTTTTAAAAGAGCTTCTGACAAACAAACGAAGTTAGACGAGTCGTCAAATGTGGAACTTAACGCAAAGTGCTCAGCAATTCTCCAAAATAGGCTACCAAAAAAGCTAAAAGATCCAGGGAGTTTTACAATTCCATGTTTAATTGGTAGACTAACTATTGATAATGTGTTAGCTGATTTAGGGGCAAGCATAAATGTCATGCCTTATAAATTGTTTAAACAATTAGGTCTAGGGAAACCCAAACAAACTAGGATGAGCATTCAATTAACTGATAAAACTGTTAGAATTCCTAGGGGTATTATCGAAGATGTTCTTGTGAAAATCGACAGATTTATTTTTCCAGTAGACTTTGTTGTCTTAGACATGGATGAGGATAATTCGATCCCCCTAATCTTAGGAAGACCCTTTTTAGCGACTGCCAGGACTAAAATTGATGTTGATGTAGGAGAACTCATACTTTGTGTAGGTAATGAGACAGTCACCATCAAGGCTCTCGACTCGACTAGAACATCGAGTAATCAAGGTGAGAACGTAAATTCTACTAATAACCATTCGGTTAACCCTTATTTTCAGAAAGCACCACCAAAGAATACAACTGAACCCGATCCTAAACCCCATGCCAACAAAGAAATAACTCATGAAGATCGAGGGATTCAGTTCGATGATCTAGACGAGTGGAAGACACACTTCAAGGAGAAATTAGGGATACACGATGAAGAATCGGAACCACAAGAGATAAAACCGAAGGAGCCCCCAAAAGAGCTAATAGGAACAACAAATCACTTCAAAATAGGGGACCAAATCATTGTTAGATCGTAAATCCTCGAATATCTCATCCAGGACCTCGGCACAAACAAAGGAATATCTTTTAGGGTAACCAGTGTTTTCCCACACGGAACAGTCGAGGTAAGTAATCCTACTTTTGGTACTTTTACTATAAACGCATCTCGACTTAAATTTTCTCACGAGGATACAGATAATAACATGAGGAAGGACTTCCAACTCCTCAAACCACCCTGAAGATGCAAACGAGAAGAGAGTCTAGCTTAAGACTATAAATGAGCGCTTCTCGGGAGGCAACCTGAGCACTAATACTAGTATTTTTTATTCATTTATCTTAATTTTCCTTTTTATCTTCTTTTTAGCAACTAACAACCAACTAACCAAGTGCGAGAATTCCTGGCCACACTACTTACACACTGATCGGCCGTGGCCGTAGTGTGTGGGTACTCCGACACTTTGACATAACAGAGCAGAGAAGGTACATGTCAGGGCAAAATAGATTTTCAGAATCATGGACCCAACTACTACCCCACGGGTACCGACAAAGTGGCACAGCCGTGCTTTACGGCTGTGTGAGGCTACTGACTTGCCAACCACAGGCTGAACACGCCCGTGTCGAATAACTGTGCCAATATACTGACTTGTCGAACACAGGCTAGACACGAGCGTGGAGAACCAACACGCCCTAGAGTACGGCCGTGCGAGGTGGCCATGTGAATCGACACACCCTCAACCCACGGGCGTGGGAAACTGCCAGATCTGAAAGTTTATTTAAACACCATACCCTTCTCCTTTCTCTTCTTAACCCACTTTCTTTCTTTCTTCTCCTTTCTTTTTCTTTCTTTCTTTCTTTCTTTCTTTCTTTTCTCCCTCTTTCTTTTTCCTTTTTCCTAATAAATCCTTAGACTCTTGAGCCACAACAATATCATATCCATGGAAAGGAAGCGTAAAAGGCCAATCACAGATCTCCTCAAAGGAGACCGATTCACATGAGTTCATGCCTAGTGACTTCATCCAAACAATAAGCCAAGGGTCTTTGAGACCAATTATCTGTTCTTTTATTTTTATCTTCTCCTTTATTTTCCTTATCTTTACTTCTCTTCTACTTAATTTAGCTTATTTTATCTTAATTTCTTAATTTTAGGTCCTAAAGGCTGCTTGGGAATCACGCCACCACCACCACCATAACCTCAGCCTTAGAAATCACACCCAAGAACAAGGACCTCCCAGTCCATTCATCTTTTCTTTTAATTTTAGTTTTCTTCTTAGTCTCCTTCTCTTTATCTTCCTTGTCCTTAATTTTATATTTAGTTTACTTTAATTATGTCTTAATGATCCCTGGCTAATTCTTCACGAGCCTCCCAATTTCTTCATCTAAGCTTGAGTTCGTCATCCAGAATGACCCATCACCACCACCAAAGGCACAATCTCCGCTCAAGGAATCATCCAAAAATTCAGGAAGTTTTCACTTATCTCCATATCTGATGATTTTATTACAAGGTTATTATATATTTTTGTACATTGAGGGCAATGTACATCTCAAGTGTGGGGGGGTGAACAACCTAAAAAGATACCTAACTTAAGTCCCTGAAATTAGTCTTGTTTGAAAGTAAATTACTCATATTACTAATTAGGATGAAAGTTCTGATGATTTATGATTTTTATTGATATGTTTTAGATTAAGTCATTGATAATTGTGCATTGATAATTAAATTCTAAGAATACTAGAGAATCAAGCATGATAAGTCTATTTTTCAGAAATTAAAAATTTGTTAGGTTGTCAAACTTAGTTTAAATATTACCTTAAAGTTTGAAATTTACAAGGTTGACATCAAAATACCCATAATTTTTGTGAGTTTTTGAACCTTATAGAGCATAAATTCTTTTTCTTGCTCACTTTATTGATTGTGAGTATGTCAACACTGATTTGTTATTCTAGAACTTGCATCGATTATACATGTCGAGACCACATTTTTTTTGATACACAGAGATGATAAAGGCACATAGGATTTAACCCACTTACTCCATTAAAAAGCCTATATTCATAATTAACCCGTAGTGAACCCCGTTTAATCCTAACAACCCTATTTATTGACATAACCGCTAATATTAACCCAGAACCCTTTTGTTTTTGTTATCACCATTCCTTTTGACTACCCTTATATTGAGATTTGATTTGATTAGTTGCCTAATTATGAATTTTAGTAGTTTATCCTTTATTATGTATTTAGTTGTTCTTAAAAAAAATGAAGTATATCCATTATTCATTATTAGTTATGTGATTAAATGAGCTTATACACAAATTCCAAATATCGAAGAAGAAGCTCGCATTATTAAGTACTATTAGTTTTTAATTGATGTAATTATTATTAGTTCATTAGTTCTTAGTTAGGTAATTTGTCAATTCAATCTCAATTCTAACCCTCTAATTCAGCCTTACTCCACACCTTAACCTTAGCCCCGTTACAACCCTAACAAAGACCTTTTGATTTGTGTTTTCATCTCATATTACAGTGGTGGAGATTTTATTTTCATGCAAGCCTCTGGGATTAACTCTTCATGTTCGATCTTTGAGTGCCTAATTGTGAACCTTAAACACTTTGAGTGAATCTTTTGTAAGGATGTCAATCCTTGTCGATTTCAAATTAAAGGTAATTATCTTGATAAGGGGAGATGCCTATGTTTTCGAGCTACAAAATCTATGACTTATACTGTTTGAATTTTTAGGACACTTTGAATTGAATTATCCATGTATAAATTATCTATGAATTATGATGAGACACTATCAATGACTATTATGAATTGAGGAAAGTTCGTTTTAATTGTATGTTGAGAATTTTGCTTGAGGACAAGCAAAAGCTTAAGTGTGGGGGTATTTGATAAACCGTAAAAGTAACATATTCTAAGCCCACATTTAGTATGCTTTTGGATGATTTAAGCCCCAATTTATGTAAAAAGGTGCTCTTAATCCTTTCTTTTCATGTCTTATACTCAGGAAAGCACCCGATGACGAAAAGAACGAGAAACGGGCTTAAAATGGACCAAATTGGGCCAAGCCACAAAATCAGCACGGCCTGGACTTCAAGCCACACGACCATGCCACCATTCCTACTAGAACACGGCCTTACCACGACTTACACGGCCGTGCCTCATTCAACAGTGTCAAACACGACCTGGCCACGATTTACACGGGCGTGTGCCATGGCCGTGCCTCTGCCGTGGAGAAGAGCAATTTCATTCGGGAAAGGATACTTAGGGAGAAAGAAACGTGTTTCAAAAGCCTATAAATACACCCTAGGTACCAGCTAAAAAGGGGGCAGAGAGCTAGGCCAAGAAGCCAAGCCGAGAAGGTCAGATTTGTGGGAATCACTCGAAGATAGCCAGTTGATCCATCTCAAGAAGTCGGAATTCTACTCAAGACGGAGGATCTCCTCTTCAATTCCTTCAGGGGGTTTTAGGGATTTCTTATGTTTTGCTTTATCTTTTCTCTTGAGATGTTTTCTTTTATTGTTATGAACTAAACCTTCGGATACCCGAAGGGGATGAAACCTATGATGAATATTGTTATTTGATTATTTGAATTATATGATAATAACTTTGTTTGTTCTTAATTGTGTGAACTTAATCCAAATCTAATGTGCTTAGGTGGAGGAGGAATAGACCCTGCCTAAGAGTAGATCCAACATAATTAAGCGGAGTTGATCGCACGCCTAGAGATAGGGTGACGAGATTTTGCCAGATTAGGGTGAAACCTAATATGGGAGTCCACAGATCGATTTACTTCTATTCTAGGGGGTTATTATAAGCGAACGAGAGTTCCACTAATTAACCTAGGGTTAGACATTATTCGCCTCAAGAGAGGGTTTAATATACGTTAGGGAGTCTCATGGATCAAACTAAGTAAATAAATCATATGGTTCAAGGTTAAATAACAAGTGAAGTCTAGGTGGATTTTTCCTAAGGGTATCATTTGAGTCAACTGAGTTTTCCCAAAAGTTATTTCCCGAATTCATTCTTTTTGTCTTTGCGTCTTAGCTTAGTAAGTAGATTAGTTTTAGTTTAAACAATCATCACTTTATATTAAGGCTAAATAATAAAAAGACGGTGAGTATTAGTACTTTTAGTTCCTTTGGGTTCGATAATCTGGTCTTGCCTAAACTATACTACTGTTCGATAGGTGCACTTGCCCTTAATCGTTGTCAAAGTTTGTTTCCAGGTTCGATCATTCTTTTATAAATTTTAAAACTCTGATTTACAGCGATCAGTGCAATTATAATCGGAGCATTTATTAGTTTGTCTTTAAGGATATTAAATGCATCTAAACATTCCTGATCAAAATTGAAGTGAACATCTTTTTCTAGTAATCTTGTTAAAGGTTTAGCTATTTTAGAGAAGTCTTTAATGAATCTTCTATAAAATCCAGCATGCCCTAGGAAGCTTCTAATAGCCTTTACTGAACTAGGGGGAGGTAATTTCTCTATGGTTTCAATTTTTGCTTTATCTACCTCGATCCCTTTACTAGAAATTTTATGTCCTAGCACAATCCCTTCTCGTACCATAAAGTGGCATTTTTCCCAATT
The DNA here is from genome assembly GCA_025698515.1 of Gossypium sturtianum. NCBI lineage: Eukaryota > Viridiplantae > Streptophyta > Magnoliopsida > Malvales > Malvaceae > Gossypium > Gossypium sturtianum. The sequence continues at coordinate 22,895,076 of CM046948.1, read as the reverse complement.
TAAAATAAGGTTTGTTTCCTCACATCTCATTAGAACTCGTTTTAAATTTTTAAGGCAAAGATGGAAAGAATTACTGAATACCGAGAAATCATCCATAAATACCTCCATAATGTCTTCTACAAGTTCGTCAAAGATTGCCAACATGCAGTGCTGAAAAGTAACAGGAGCATTACATAATCCAAAAGGAATTCTACGATAAGCAAACGTACCGTATGGGCATGCGAATGTTGTCTTCTCTTGATCCTCAGGTGCTATTGGGATTTGGAAATAGCCGGAGAGTCCATCTATGAAGCAATAGTACATATGCCTAGATAACCTTTCTAACATTTGATCAATGAAGGGCTGAAGGAAGTGGTCTTTTCTAGTGGCGTCGTTCAGCTTCCTATAATCGATGCAAACTCTCTAACCTGTGACTATTCTGGTGGGAATTAGTTCATTCTTTTCATTGGCTACCACCGTCATGCCCCCTTTCTTTGGAACAACCTGCATAGGACTTACTCAATTACTGTTAGAAATAGGATAAATTATTCCAGCATCTAGAAGTTTAATTACCTCAGCTTTCACAACTTCTTTTACGTTGGGATTCAATTGTTTTTGAGGTTGCACACATGGCTTGTATTCCTCTTCCATTAAAATTTTGTGGGTGCAAAACGATGGGCGTATTCCCTTAATGTCAGAGATTTTCCAAGCTATGGCTTTATTATATTCCTTTAGTACCTGTATTAACTCTTCTTTTTTCCTTGGGTTCTAATTCTGAAGAGATAATTACCGGTAGCGTAGAATTGTCCCCAAGGAATGCGTACTCAAAATGTTTCGGTAACTGTTTTAATTCTAATTTGGGTGGTTCATCAATGGAGGGTTTTTGTTTTAGTTCGTCATTGACTTTAATGATCTCTTTTTCCATTTGTCTAGATGAAGATGTTTTTAAATTTAGCTCATCGACTTCATCTTCTTCCTCCTCTTCTTGAGTAAGACACAGTTCCATCGTGTCATCATGTATGATTTCCTGTAATGAGTTTTGAATAATATGATCAGTGGTATCAACAAAATAATAGGAATCATCTTGTTCTCTAGAATATCGCATGGCATCATAAAATTGAAAAATAATTTCCTCCTCGCCTATCCTTAATGCAAGTTTACCATCACCCACATCTATAATAAAATTTCTAGCAAAGAGCTAAGAAAGGGCGCCCTAAAATTAAAGGAACTTCAATATCCTCATCCATGTCAAGCACAACAAAATCAACAGGGAAAATAAATTTATCAATTTTTACCAAGACATCTTCGATAACTCTTCTAGGATATTTAATAGATCTATCGGCTAACTGAATACTCATCCTAGTGGGTTTTGGTTCCCCAAGATCTAGCTGTTTAAACATTTTATAAGGCATTAAATTAATACTGGCACCTAGATCAGCTAATGCTTTCTTAATATTTAAACTTCCAATTAAACAGGGAATAGTAAAACTTCCTGGGTCTTTTAATTTGGTTGGTAATTTGTTTTGGAGGATGGCTGAACATTCTTCATTAAGCTCCACTGTTGATATTTCTTCGAGCTTTCTTTTATTCGCCAGGAGTTCTTTTAAGAATTTTGCGTATGTCGGCATCTGTGAAATGGCTTCAACAAAGGGTAAGTTAATATGTATTTGTTTAAAAAGTTCAAGAAATTTATCGTATTGGGCATCTAATCGGTCTTTCTTCAACTTTGCCGGATATGGGATTGGTGGTTTACTTTCTTTGCGCACTGGAGTTACATCCTCAACTCCCTCATCCTTTGCTTTGTCATCTTCATGTGGTATTTTTTTATTTGGTTCGACTAACTCCTTTCCACTTCTCAGTGTAATCGCCTTTACCTGTTCGGTTCCTTTAGAAAAAATCTCTGACTTAGTGAGTTGTCCAACTTCTCAGTAAGTTGTCCAACTGTGTTAGCAAGTTGTCCAACTGACTTAGTGAGTTCCCCAACTTGGCTCTCGATCCCTTTGATTGATGCCTGTTGATTCTTAAGGGTGGTCTCAGTGTCTTGGAGACGGTTATCTGTAGCTGCCATGAATTTTGTCAGCATCTCTTCAAGGTTTGGCTTCTTCTCCTGTGGATAGGGCTGATTTTGGAAATTTTGAGGAGGTTGTTGTCTTTGATTTCCTTGATTTTCTTGTCCTCCCCATGAATAATTTGGGTGGTTCCTCCAACCTGGATTATAATTATTACTATAAAGGTTATTATTGGATCTGAGGTTATTACCTATATAGTTCATCTGTTCGCTTTCTGTGCCCGGTTGGTAGGGTAGGAACTCAGGATTCACCACAGTTCCACTTGCGTCGCACTGCATTACTGGATGTACCTACGAAGAATACAAACTATCAAGCTTTTTATTCATCATCTCTACCTGTGTTGATAACATGGTTACTGCATCGATGTTGAAAACTCCGGCTGATTTTGTTGGTTTTGTCCTTGTAACCTGCCACTGATAGTTATTCAGTGACATCACCTCTATTAATTTCGTAGGCTGCTTCAGGAGTTCTGTTGTTCAGGGTTCCACCGACGACTGAATCAATTAGTTGCCTCATTGAGGGGTTTACACCGTTATAGAAAGTTTGGACTTGGAGCCACAAGGGTAAACCATGGTGTGGACACCTTCTCAAGAGATCCTTATATCTCTCCCATGCGTCATATAATGTCTCTAAATCCATCTGCACAAAATAAGAGATATCATTCCGTAATTTAGCCGTTTTGGCCGGTGGGAAATATTTTAATAAAAAAATTTCAGTCATTTGATCCCATGTAGTGATTGACCCTCGTGGTAACGAGTTTAACCACTGTTTGGCTTTATTCCTTAATGAAAAGGGAAATAACCGAAGCCGTATGGCATCATCAGAAATGCCATTTATTTTGAAGGTATCACAGAACTCTAAAAAAATTAGCTATATGAGTGTTTGGGTCTTCGTCCTGCAAACCATCAAATTGAACAAATTGTTGAATCATTTGTATAGTGTTAGGCTTTAATTCAAAATTATTAGTAGCTGTAACAGGCCTAACAATACTCGATTCGGCTCCTGTTAAATGAGGTTTAGCATAATCATACATAGTACGTAGAGCATTATTTTCTACCACATCTTGTGGTGGTGGATTATTCTTATCCATCCCTTCAGTAGAATTGGATTCGTCTTGTTGTTCTTCTTCTTGGTAATTTAGGGCTCGCCTAATTTCTCTGCGATTTCTACGAACGGTAGCTTCAATATCACTATCGTATACTAAAGGTCCTCTCGGGTTCCTTCTAGTCATAAACTAGAGGTACCTGGAAGGAAGAAGTAATAAAAGAAGAAAAATTAGCGAATAAAATAAGAAATAAAATTAAATTGCAAAAAATAAAAATGGCTAAAGTAATAAAAATAGAGTGTTCTTAATATTTTAGTTCCCCGGCAACGGCGCCACAACTTGATCGTATGTCTGTCGAGTTTTAAAATTTATAAAGAGAATGATCGAACCTGGAAACTAACTCTGACAACGATTGAGGCAAATGCACCTATCGAACAGTAGTATAGCTTAGGCAAGATCGGATTATTGAACCCAAAGGAACTAAAAGTACTAATACTAACTTTCTTTCTATTATTTAGCCTAAGAATTAAGCGAATGGTTGTTTAATCTAAATTAATTAACTACTAGACTAAAGACTCTAAGACAAAGAAGAATGAATTTGGGAGAATACTTGAGGAAAAACCAATTAATTAAGACGACACCCAAGGAAGAATCCACCTAGACTTCACTTGTTATCTAACTACGAACTGCACGATGTATTCACTTGACTTGATTCAGTAGGATTCCCTAATTTATATTAAACCCTCTCTCGAGGTGAATAACATCTAACCCTAGGCTGATTAATTAAAATCTCTTTCTAATTAAAACCCCTAGAATTGCATTGACTCGATCTATGGACTCCCATATTAGGTTTCACCCTAATCCGGCAACGCCTCGTCACCCTATCTCTAGGCGCATGATCAACTCCGCTTAACTATGTTAGATCTACTCTTAGGCAGGGACTTTTGCTCCTCCACCTAAGCACATCAAACTTGAATCGATATCCGCAAAATATCAACACAAGAATTAAGAACACATAATTAAGAACAAATCAAATATTTATCATATAGTTCAGCAAACGATAACAAGATTCATCTAAGTTTCATCCCCCTCAGGTATCTAAGGGTTTAGTTCATAACAATAAAAGAAAACATCTCAGAAGAAAAGATAAAACAAAACATAAGAAATCCCTAAAACCCCCTGAAGGAATTGAAGAGGAGATCCTCCATCTTGAGTATAATTCTGGCTTCTTGAGATGGATAAACTGGCTATCCCTGAGCGAATCCCAACAAATCTGCCCTCTCTGGCCTAGCAAGACGCCCCTAAATGATAGCTTTGGGCTCCCCCTTTCAGGTCATACTTAGGGTGTCTTTATAGGCTTTTGGAATGTCTTTCTTTTCCCCTAAGTATCCAAATCCGATTGAAATTGCTCTTTGCCACGGCAGGGGCACGGCCTCTGGCACACGCCCGTGTAAGTCGTGGCCAGGCCGTGTGGACTTCGTTGATGAGGCACGACCGTGTAAATTGTGGCTAGACCGTGTTCGAGGTTATAAAGGAGGCACGTACGTGTGGTCTTAGGTCCAGGCCGTGTCGATTTCGTGCTTTGGCCCATTTGGCCCGTTTTAAGCCCGTTTCTTGTTCTTTTCATCCTCTGGTACTTTCCTGGGTATATAATCATGAAAAGAAAGGATTAAGAGCACCTTTTTACATAAATCAAGGGATAATTCATCCAAAAGCATGCTAAATGTGGGCTTAAAATATGTTACTTTTACGGTTTATCACCTGTCGTGGCAAAGAAAAGTTTCGTTTGGATTGGGATACTTAGGGGGAAAAGAAATACATTCCAAAATCCTATATATACACCCTAAGTATGACCTAAAAGGGGGAGCCCAAGGCTATCTCTAGGGGCGTCTTGCTAGGCTAGAGAAGGCGTAATTGGGGGATTCACTCGAGGATAGCCAGTTGATTCATCTCTAGAAGCGGAATTATACTCAAGACGGAGGATCTCTCCTTCAATTCCTTCAGGAGTTTTAGGATTTCTTATGTTTTGTTTTATCTTTTCTTCGAGATGTTTTCTTTTATTTTTATGAACTAAACCCTCTCGATACCGAGGGGATGAAACTTAGATGAATCTTGTTATCGTTTCATCGAACTATATGATAAATATTTGACTTGTTCTTAATTATGTGTTCTTAATTCTTGTGTTGATATTTTCGGGATATTGATTCAAGTTTGATGTGCTTAGGTGGAGGAGCAAAAGTCCCTGCCTAGGAGTAGATCTAGCATAATTAAGCGGAGTTGATCGCACGCCTAGAGATAGGGTGACGAGATTTTGCCAGATTAGGGTGAAACCTAATATGAGAGTCCATAGATCGAGTTAATGCAATTCTAGGGGTTTTAATTAGAAAGAGATTTTAATTAATCAACCTAGGGTTAGACGTTATTCACTTTGAGAAAGGGTTTAATAAACATTAGGGAATCTTACGGATCAAGTCAAATGAATAAATCGTCTGGTTCAGAGTTAGATAACAAGTGGAGTCTAGGTGGATTCTTCATTGGGTGTCGTCTTAATCAATTGGTTTTTCCTCAAGTTATTTTCCCAAATTCATTCTTCTTTGTCTTAGAGTCTTTAGTTTAGTAGTTAATTAATTTAGATTAAACAACAAATTCCCTTTATTTTAGGCTAGATAATAAAAAGAAAGTTAGTATTAGTACTTTTAGTTCCTTTGGGTTCGACATTCCGGTCTTGCCACTAAACTATACTACTGCTCGATAGGTGCGCTTGCCTCAAATCGTTGTCATAGTTAGTTTCTAGGCTCGATCATTCTTTTTATAAATTTTAAAACTTTGACATCGCGAAAACAACGATCAGTAATTTTGTTTAGGATGCAAATTAATGTAAATGTATGAGTAAAATGATGAACTGAAAGTTAAATTTGCTTATATAGACCCAGAACAACCGATTATGGAACTAGATCGAGGAAAATGAAAAGTCTCGGTTTAGTTGAGTTTCAAATACGAACCATTCTCAAGGTAAGTTCGTGTAATTTAATTTGTTATGTTATTAGGTTTTAATTGAATTGTGTAATTGCGATAATATCTATGTGATGATATACCCTACGAAATAATCACAAGATGATAAACACGAATAAAATGTCATTGTCCCGGTTGAACATTGTATTTCGATGGATAATAATAATTTTCTTGAAATGAACAAAATGATATAGAAAGGATTTAGCCCAGACGGGTAATCCTGAGCTACACTCTCTTGAGTAAATGTTATGAAATGGATTTAGCCCGGATGGGTAATCCATAGTAGGCTCATTAGAGCTAACGATATTGAAAGGATTTAGTCTGGACTGGTAATCCTGAATAAGCTCTTGGGAGCGAATGTTAAAGACGGGATTTAGCCTGGACTGGTAATCCTGTTATATAAATGTGGCTTGAGAGTGTGCTCTATGAATATGTGCTTAAGGAGCACTTTGGATGTGAATTGACAAACGATTGACATGTATACCTCGAGTATACTACCCGAGTATCCATCGAAATTACAATAGTTCAATGAAAAGAAATCCTAAAAAAATGGAATAGTGAAATGATATGAAATTTTATACTATGGTGAGCTCATCTATGTTGGTTTGATAACTTCATGATGTGTATGACTAACTTGTTTAATGAGTGAATGCATTTAGGTAACTTGTCAAAATATTGATGGAATGAATGCATATATATGCTTATTTGAATAATTATAACCGGTAAGTTTCTTTCTATTACGCGAACTTACTAAGCATGAAAATGCTTACCCCGTTTTACTTTTCCTTATTTTATAGTGCTCGTAAGGCTCGCGAAGGTTGGAGGATTCGGTCGGAGCAAGATCACACTATCCAAAAATCTCCTTTTTGGTATAGCTAAATGATTCATTTTGGTATAATGGCATGTATAAGCTACTTGGCTTAGATGAAGGCTTGTAAGTAATATTTTGTGACTTAGCCATTGGAATGGCTATGGATGTTCAATTGGTGCATGTGTGATGTTAATGTATGTCCAAATTCTTAAGTTTTAAGTATGGTGGATAATTCATTTTGTAAGTGGTCATTAGAATTGGATAATATTGGTTTAGTTATATATGCATATGATGATGTCTTTCATGGATGTGAGAATTTGCATGGTTTGAGTTGACAAGTATGTGATGTTGTATGTGATGAAAAATAGCATGTGAATGATGTGGTTTATTTGGTTGATTGTATGTGTTTGGATTGGTGCTATGTTTTGTTGTGTAGGTATGTGCATGAAAGGGTGACAAAATGGCTTGGTAAATAGCCTTGTTTTTATCCACACGAGTAGACACACGGGCGTGTGTCTAGGCCGTGTGTGACACACAGTCTGCCCCACGGGCATTTGTTCTGGCCGTGTGTCCCCTGCACCTTAATTGATGCAGAACAGAATGTCCAGAATATAGCACATGGGCAGAGACACGGGCATGTGTCTCAGCCGTGTGTGCTACACGGCCTTGGACACGGGAGTGTACCCCGACCGTGTGAAGTCTGCACCTAGTTTATGAACAATTATGAAAATTAAATCGACCACACGGCCTAGCACACGGGCGTGTGGTACAACCGTGTGGAAAAGTCAGAGAGCATCTTTTTTTGAACACGGGCTGTAGCACGGGCGAGTCTCAGGGTCGCACGGGCGTGTCCGAAACCCACACGGGCGTGTGACCCCTGTTTTAGCAAAAAATTTCTAAGTGTCGTAAAACTTTCTAAAATTCTTGTTTTAGTTTCGATTCGCTTCCAAAGCATGTTTTGGGCCTCATAAGCTCGTTTTAGGGACGATAGGAATGTAAATGAAAAGTTTTAAATTTGGATGGAGATTCACGTCTCGATTTTGTATGATTGCTTGTGTCTATTCCCGGTAATGCCTCGTACCCTTTTTCAGCTTCGAATACGGGTATGGGGTGTTACATTTAGTTGTACCAAAGCTACAGTTTAGTCGATTCTCGGACTAACGTAGCAAGTACGGGTTTAGCTATACATGCCATTATATAAATTGTGATAGTGTGATAACTCCTGACCACTTTTAAATGTATTTTTATATAGTAAGTGTCTTCCAACCAAGCTCGAGATGAGTCTGAAAAAGCTGAGGGCACTGCTCAAACTTCTGTGCAACGAGCCGCAACTAGTAGTAGCAGTAGGAGACCCATGTCAGAGGGCCGCGAAGAGGCAAAAGCAGCATTCTTCAAAATGATGGATGAATGGTTTAGTGAGTACATGAGAACACACCCCGCTGTTCCACGACCTCCCCCACCTGTCCCTCAACCTGATTATGAGATGCCACAGGGTGTTGAGCCCGAAAGGATCAGAAAGGCCCCGGTTGATAAAATAAGAAAATATGGAGTAGAAGAGCTTAGAGCTACTACCGACAATGATTTAGAAAAAGCCAAGTTTTGGCTAGAGAATACCATTCGGGTTTTTGAGGAATTGTCATGTACTCCCACAGAATGTTTGAAATGTGCGATATCTTTACTGAAAGACACATCATACTATTGGTGGAAAACTATATCTTTAGTTGTACCGAAGGAAAAAGTCACATGGGAATTCTTTCAAGAGGAGTTTCGAAAGAAGTATATCAGCCAAAGGTTCTTATATCAGAAAAGAAAAGAATTTTTAGAGCTTAAACAGGGAGACAAGACCGTGTCAGAATATGAACGAGAGTTTGTTCGGTTGAGTCAATATGCCAGGGAATGGGTTCAAACCGAAGCTGAGATGTGAAAAAGCTTTGAGGAAGGGCTGAACGAAGACATTAAACTACTAATTGGGATTCTCTAAATAAGAGAGTTTGCCGTGCTAGCCGGTCGGGCCAAGAAAGCTGAAGATTTAAGTATAGAGAAGAAGCAAGCCGAAAGGGAAACCCAGGTTCCGAGTAGAAGATTCATGAGTAAGTCACAACCCTCTACTTCAAAGAAATCAAGAAGTTATCATGAGCGTTTTACATCATCAGTGGGACATTCGGGAAAGGAAAGAAGTTCCAAACGCTCTAAATCGAGGACTTTATCTCCCTCGGCAGCTAGTATAGGGAGTGTTGGAAACCCCAAGCCATGGTGTAATGTATGTAATAAATTGCATTATGGTGAATGCCGGATGAAAAGTGGGGCATGTTTTAGGTGTGGTTGATAAACCGAAATAGTAACACATTTTAGGCCCACATTTAGCATACTTTTGGATGAATTATCCCTTATTTTATGTAAAAAGGTGCTCTTAATCCTTTCTTTTCATGTTTTATACTCAAGAAAGCACCAGGGGATGAAAAGAACGCAAAACAAGCTTAAAACGGGACAAATGGGCCAAAGCATGAAATCGACACGGCCTGGACCAAAGATAACACAGCCGTGCCTCCTTAAAGATCTCGAACACGGCTTGGACCACGATTTACACGGCCGTGCCCCATCAACGAAGTCCATACGGTCTGGCCACGATTCACACGAGTGTGTGCGAGGTCGCGTGCCCGCCATGCCAAGAGGAGTTTTACTCGGATTTGGATGCTTGGAGGCAAAGAAACACACTCCAAAGTCTAATTAAACCCCCAATTAGGAATTAAACTCAAATTAGGATACTTGGAGGCTAAGTAACACATCTCAAAGCCTATATAAACACCCTAGGGGGAAACTTAATCGGGAGTTCGGCAGAAGCCGGAGTCAGGGGGCCCAAAGCCATCGTTTAGGGGCGTCTTGCTAGGCCAGAGAAGGCAGATTTGTGGGGATTCACTCAGGGATAGCCAGTTGATCCATCTCTAGAAGCTGGAATTCTACTCAAGACGAAGGATCTCCTCTTCAATTCCTTCAGGGGGTTTTAGGGATCTCTTATGTTTTGTGTTATCTTTTCTTCTGAGATGTTTTTCTTTATTGTTATGAACTAAACCCTTCAGATACTTGAGGGGGATGAAACCTAGATGAACCGTGTTATTGTTTTTTGAACTATATGATAAATACTTGATTTGTTCTTAATTATGTGTGCTTAATTCTTGTGTTAATATTTCGCGGATATTAATTCAAGTTGAATGTGCTTAGGTGGTGGAGCAAAATTCCCTGCTTAAGAGTAGATCTAGCATAATTAAGCGGAGTTGATCGCACGCCTAGAGATAGGGTGACGAGATTTTACCGGATTAGGGTGAAACCTAATATGGGAATCCATAGATCGATTTACTGCTATTCTAGGGGGTTATTAATGGGAAAGAGATTTTAATTAATTAACCTAGGGTTAGACGTTATTCGTCTCGAGAGAGGGTTTAATATATGTTAGGGAGTCTTACGGATCAAGTCAAGTGAATACATCGTCTGGTTCAGAGTTAGATAACAAGTGAAGTCTAGGTGGATTCTTCCTTGGGTGTCGTCTTAATCAACTGAGTTTTTTCCAAGTTATTCTCCCAATTTCATTCTTCTTTGTCTTAGAATTTTTAGTTTAATAGTTAATTAATTTAGACTAGATAAACAACTTCACTTATTTTAGGCTAAATAATAGAAAGAAAGTTAGTAATAGTACTTTTAGTTCCTTTGGGTTCGACAATCCGGTATTACCTAAGCTATACTACTGTTCGATAGGTGCACTTGCCTCAATCTTTGTCATAGTTAGTTTCCAGGTTCGATCATTCTCTTTATAAATTTTAAAACTTTGACTTCACAGCGATCAAGTTTTTGGCGCCGTTGACGGGGAACTAAAATATTAAGAAAGCTCTATTTTTATTACTCTAGCCAATTTTTATTTTCGGCAATTTATTTATATTTTTAGTTTTAATTTTAATTTTGCTAATTTTTCTTTATTTTCCTAGCAGGTACCTCTAGTTTATGACTAGAAGGAACCCGAGAGGACCTTTAGAATATGACAGTGATATTGAAGCTACCGCACAGAGAAATCGCGGAGAAATTAGGCGAGCCCTAAATTACAAAGAAGAAGAGCGAGAAGACAGATCCAATCCTACTGAAGGGATGGACGAAAATAATCTTCCACCAGAAGATGTGGTAGAAAATAATGCTCCGCGTACTATGTATGATTATGCTAAACCGCATTTAATAGGAGCCGAATCTAGTATTGTTAGGCCTGCTATAGCTGTTAATAATTTTGAATTAAAGCCTAACACTATACAAATGATTCAACAATTTGTTCAATTTGATGGTTTGCTGGACAAAGATCCGAAAAGTCATTGATAAACCGAAATAGTAACACATTTTAGGCCCACATTTAGTAGGCTTTTGGATGATTTATCCCTTGATTTATGTAAAAAGGTGCTCTTAATCCTTTCTTTTCATGTCTTAGATTCAAGAAAGCACCAGGGGATGAAAAGACCACAAAACGGGCTTAAAACGGGACAAATGGGCCAAAGCATGAAATTGACACGACCTGAACCTTAGCCCACACGGCCGTGCCTCACTGATCATCTAGAACACAGTCTTCCCTCGATTCACACGGGCGTGTCCTCATTAAAGAAGTCCGAACACGGCCTGACCACGATTTACACGAGCGTGTGCCATGGCCGTGCCTATGCCGTGGAGAAGAGCAATTTCACTCGGAAAAGGATACTTAGGGGCAAAGAAACCAATTTCAAAAGCCTATAAATACACCCTAAGTATGACCTAGAAAGGGGGCGGTTAGCTAGGCCAATGAGCCAAGCCGGAAAGGTCAGATTTGTGGGAATCACTCGAAGATAGCCAGTTGATCCATATCAAGAAGCTGGGATTCTACTCAAGACGGCAGATCTCTCCTTCAATTCCTTCAGGGGTTTTTAGGAATTTCTTATGTTTTGTATTATCTTTTCTCTTGAGATGTTTTCTTATTTAGTTATGAACTAAATCCTTCAGATACCTGAAGGGGATGAAACCTATGATGAATCTTGTTATTATTTTCTAAATTATATGATAAATACTTAGTTTGTTTTTAATTACGTGAGCTTAATCCAAATTTAATGTGCTTAGGTGGAGGAGGAATAGACCCTGCCTAAGAGTAGATCTAACATAATTAAGCGGAGTTGATCGCACGCCTAGAGATAGGGTGACGAGATTTTTTCAGATTAGGGTGAAACCTAATATGGGAGTCCATAGATCGATTTACTGCTATTCTAGGGGGTTATTATAAGAGAATGAGAGTGCCACTAATTAACCTAGGTTAGACGTTATTCGCCTCGAGAGAGGGCTTAATATACGTTAGGGAGTCTTACGGATCAAAATAAGTAAATAAAATCATATGGTTCAGTGATAGATAACAAGTGAAGTCTAGGTGGATTCTTCCTGAGGGTATCATCTAAATCAACTGAGTTTTTCTAAAAGTTATCTCCCCGATTTTAGTTTTTTTTTTCGTCTTTGTGTCCTTAGCTTAGTAGTTCGTTAATTTTAGATTAAAAGCAACTTCACTTATTTTAGGTTAAATAATAAAAAGAAAGTTAGTATTAGTACTTTTAGTTCCTTTGGGTTCGATAATCCGGTCTTGCCTAAGCTATACTACTGTTCGATAGGTAAACTTGCCTTTAATCATTGTCAGAGTTAGTTTCCAGGGTCGATCGTTCTTTTTATAAATTTTAAAGCTCTGATTCACAGCGATCAAGTTTTTGGCGCCGTTGTCGGGGAACTAAAATATTAAGAAAGCTCTATTTTTATTACTCTAGCCAATTTTTATTTTTCGCAATTTATTTTTATTTTTATTTTTAATTTTAATTTTGCTAATTTTTTCTTTATTTTCCTAGCAGGTACCTCTAGTTTATGACTAGAAGGAACCCGCGAGGACCTTTAGAATATGACAGTGATATTGAAGCTACCGCTCAGAGAAATCGCAGAGAAATTAGGCGAGCCCTAAATTACAAAGAAGAAGAGCGAGAAGACAGATCCAATCCTATCAAGGGATGGATTTAAAATAATCTTCCACCGTAAGATGTGGCAGAAAATAATGCTCCGCGTACTATGTATGATTATGCTAAACCGCATTTAATAGGAGCTGAATCTAGTATTGTTAGGCCTGCTATAGCTGCTAATAATTTTGAATTAAAGCCTAACACTATACAAATGATTCAACAATTTGTTCAATTTGATGGTTTACAGGACGAAGATCTGAATACTCATATAGCTAACTTTTTAGAGTTCTGTGATACCTTTAAAATAAATGGCGTTTCTGATGATGCCATACGTCTTCGGTTATTTCCCTTTTCATTAAGGAATAAAGCCAAACAGTGGTTAAACTCATTACCACGAGCGTCAATCACTACATGGGATCAAATGAACGAAAAATTCTTATTAAAATATTTCTGTAACATCCCCAAACCCGACCCATTCACTACAACCGAATCTGGTTATGTCACTGGGAAAAGACGGTTGAAAATCTTCTTAATTTAAAATAAAACATCGTAGTTTGCTGAATTTTGGAAAACATATCTTTGGAATAAAACTTTGCTATTAAACTCATTCATTTTTAAAACTTTAGTTTATAATATCCAATTTGAATAAATAGGTTGCAAACCATAAATCATTTTCACGTAGCAATTTAATTTAAATAAACCATAGTTAAAGTAATACCAAAAACATAAAATGGCCTTTATTACAACCCAACAATTCAAATAAAGTACTTATATCAAAATCAAGCATGAAATAATTGAACATCATCTTGGCATGGGCCACCTTGTCCTCTCCGATCCCGGTCCCGACTTTATGCACTACCCGAAATGGTTAAGGAAAAGGTGAGTCACCAAGACTCGAGTGTGCTACCCTTTTTCCCGGATTAGCAAAATATCACATACAAACATAATCATGATCATCATGCATCCCAATCATATGCACCCAATCCTAACCGTCCATACACCTTTTCTACCCCGGTGTGGTACCAAACCTTTGGTGGTGCCAAACCACCGGTGACGTATAGTCACAATGTGTTACTAAAACACCGGTGACCGAAGTCACAAATCCAATGATGGGGCCAACCCATCGTGTGATACCAAATCACCGCGCGACAATCCCGTATCTCAAAAGTGGGGCCAACCCACGGTGGTGTTAACCACGTGGACGCAGTCGCAATGAGGTGCCAAACCTCCGTGTCCCAAAGACACAAATGTGGTACCAAACCATGGTGACCGTAGTCACGATAATCGAGTGATGGGGCCAACCCATCATGTGATACCAAATCACCGGCGTCAATCCTCAATACCGCCTTGTGGGGCCAACCCACCGTGGTGCGAAACCACGGGGACGAGACGCCGAGGTGCCAAACCTCCGGAGGTGCCAAACCTCGGTGACCCAAAGTCACAAAGTTGTGTTACCAAAACACCGGTGCTCACAAGACAAAATATCACCGCCCCCTCCACTCATATCACCCATCATCATACCAACTCATGTATAGTATTCAAATCATGCAAACATGTTTAACGTTGCATCTCATAGCACATACATCATAAATCATGACATCATGTATCAATAACAATACTCATAATGAAACGGACTTACGAATCCGTGCACATACCCCATAGGGTATCATATCACTCAACCATACTATTTCGGTTTTACCAATCAATCAGTTTATCAAACATATACAAAGCAAGAAGTGTGTTAGTTTACACACCTGATTACTAATGCGACTATCAAATCCCGTAGATCAAGATCTAACGCACTAGATCCCCATTCCTTAACACTTTTCGAGCACTAGCCACAACCCGAGATATGCGAGATCAAGCCTTCCCTACAATCGCCAAAACTAAACAACATAATCATGCTAATCAACCTTTAAGGGTAAAATCGTAATTTTACCTACTAAGGGTATTTTCGTAAATTCACACCTACAATGGCCTTTCAAGGCCTAATGTCGCCACTAGCGACTCAATACCATAGGTTGAAATGGACTATTGGGCCTAAAGCCCAATTTTGGCCATTCGGGCCCACACGCTTGTGTGGCCCACCTAACACAAATCTAGCCACGTTTATAACTTCCACCTAGTCTAGTTCAACATATACTAACCAATCATGCAATTTACTCATATGGGCCCACGGGCCCATTGGGCCCACTTCGGCCCATCGAGGCCCAAGCAGCGACCCAACCCACGAGAATACTCATCGATGGCCTCAACTATCGCGTCGAAGCCCCACACGCGCGCCGCACGCTCGTGTGGCTACTAATGCCGTGTGACCGGCATTTCGGCATTTGCCGCTCTACAACTAGAGTAGAGAGAGTTACACACCGATAGGACTCTGGGGCTAATCGCGCCCGATCACTCTTGTGCCCAAACGCCTCCAAGATGTGTTTACTCTCCTCCTAGGATGCTCCTTATATAGCTAGCTCTTCACCTTCATTCTTTGTATCTTTCCGATGTGGGATCCCTTCGTCAAGAGAGTTTAAATTCAATGAAACTCTTGCCGTCAATCCGCAAAAATAAATACTCCATTGCTTGTCATGAGATTCGAACCTGGGCTCCCTTGCTGCTGCACGCCTTACTTCCAACGCCTGTGCCACTCGGCCACTTTGATTTTTATGCCATAAAGCCACACCATTTAATCTTTAAACCCTTCCTACTCAAGCCCCGATCGCATAAGAAAAATAAAACACGCAAAAGCCGCCAGTCGCCGAACCAGCGGCCACGCGCACCTCCAGCTCCTAAGTGCGCGACAGAACCACTTGGACAAGTTCTTTGTTTGCGTCAAAACACGCCCCTACTCCTTTTAAGGCCTCCTCCTTGTAACGCGTAACCCAAAAATATTAAAACCCCTTGTAGCCGCACTGGACTCGAACCCAGGCCCTCATTTGGCGTCCTCCCAAGCTCTTAAGCCGCGCACTGAGACCACTCTACCACCGCCTTCCCTTGTGCCAATAATTACAGAAAATTATTCTTAAGACCTCCCTTGGCCCGATTCCCTTTTCCACTAAAAGTCCAAAATTTTCCAAAGTCTCCCCTTTCATCCAAGCATTCTTAAAACCCCAAAACACATCCAAGCACACCCAAGAACCTTCCAACACCTACATTATACTCAAACCGCATAGCCCCTAAACCGAGGTGTTACAATTCTACCCTCCTTAAAAATAATTTCGTCCCGAAATTACTTTACTAGCGAACGTCCGTACAACCTATCCTACCACACTACGCTCTTGCTGCGCAGACTCGATCTTAATAAAGTGTCATTCCACCTAGACCATGCCCGCGACAACACGTCCCCTAGAACTCATATCTAGCGTCGCGATTTAACTCGATTAAAAGTTTTATGCATTAGAAATTTTGTTCCTTTCGTTTAATCCACGAGCAAATTTTATGAGCAGTGAAGTTTCGGAAGTCGTTCTTTCGAGCAATCAAAGTTTGGTTTCTAAAGTAATCCACTATTGCAATCATCCGATCACATCAATAACTCACAAGCAATAGTAAGGGTACTTACCGTGGACTTCGGGTCGGAGGTACAGTGCCATGCCACCTAACTCAAAAACTTTTTATAAAAGCCCATATTTCGAATAGCTCGTTTTGAAAACTGCTTTGAGCCCAACACCTCAAAGCCGAAGTTTTGAACCAGGGCTCACGATAAATCAGTAACATCCCCAAACCCGCCCATTCACTACGAAGAATCTGGTTATGTCACTTTGGGGAAAAGACGGTTGAAAATCTTCTTAATTTAAAATAAAACATCGTAGTTTGCTGAATTTTGGAAAACATATCTTTGGAATAAAACTTTGCTATTAAACTCATTCATTTTTAAAACTTTAGTTTATAATATCCAATTTGAATAAATAGGTTGCAAACCATAAATCATTTTCACGTAGCAATTTAATTTAAATAAACCATAGTTAAAGTAATACCAAAACATAAAATGGCCTTTATTACAACCCAACAATTCAAATAAAGTACTTATATCAAAATCAAGCATGAAATAATTGAACATCATCTTCGGCATGGGCCACCTTGTCCTCTCCGATCCCGGTCGACTTTATCCACTACGAAATGGTTAAGGAAAAAGGTGAGTCACCAAGACTCGATGTGCTACCCTTTTTCCCCGGATTAGCAAAATATCACATACAAACATAATCATGATCATCATGCATCCCAATCATATGCACCCAATCCTAACCGCCCATACACCTTTTCTACCCGTGTGGTACCAAACCTTTGGTGGTGCCAAACCACCGGTGACGTATAGTCACAATGTGTTACTAAAACACCTGGTGACCAAGTCACAAATCCAATGATGGGGCCAACCCATCGTGGTGATACCAAATCACTTGGCGACAATCCCGTATCTCAAAAGTGGGGCCAACCCACGGTGGTGTTAACCACAGGGGACGAGTCGCAATGAGGTGCCAAACCTCTCGTGTCCCAAAGACACAAATGTGGTACCAAACCATTGGTGACCGTAGTCACGATAATCGAGTGATGGGGCCAACCCATCGTGGTGATACCAAATCACCGGCGTCAATCCTCAATACCGCCTTGTGGGGCCAACCCATCGTGGTGCGAAACCACGGGACGAGACGAGGTGCCAAACCTCGGAGGTGCCAAACCTCCGTGACCCAAAGTCACAAAGTTGTGTTACCAAAACACTCGGTGCTCGCAAAGACAAAATATCACCGCCCCCTCCACTCATATCACCCATCATCATACCAACTCATGTATAGTATTCAAATCATGCAAACATGTTTAACGTTGCATCTCATAGCACATACATCATAAATCATGACATCATGTATCAATAACAATACTCATAATGAAACGGACTTACTCGAATCCGTGCACATACCCCATAGGGTATCATATCACTCAACCATACTATTTCGGTTTTACCAATCAATCGATTTATCAAACATATACAAAGCAAGAAGTGTGTTAGTTTACACACTGATTACTAATGCGACTATCAAATCCTCGTAGATCAAGATCTAACGCACTAGATCCCCATTCCTTAACACTTTTCGAGCACTAGCCACAACCCGAGATATGCGAGATCAAGCCTTCCCTACAATCGCCAAAACTAAACAACATAATCATGCTAATCAACCTTTAAGGGTAAAATCGTAATTTTACCTACTAAGGGTATTTTCAGTAAATTCACACCTACAATGGCCTTTCTCGAAGGCCTAATGTCGCCACTAGCGACTCACCTACCACTTAGGTTGAAATGGACTATTGGGCCTAAAGCCCAATTTTGCCCATTCGGCCCACACGCCTTGTGTGGCCCACCTAACACAAATCTAGCCACGTTTATAACTTCCACCTAGTCTAGTTCAACATATACTAACCAATCATGCAATTTACTCATATGGGCCCACGGGCCCATTGGGCCCACTTTCGCCCATCGAGGCCCAAGCACCCAACCCACGAGAATACTACTGATGGCCTCAACTATCGCGCCGAAGCCCCACACGCGCGCCGCACACTCGTGTGGCTACTAATGCCGTGTGACCGGCATTTCGGCATTTGCCGCTCTACAACTAGAGAGAGAGTTACACACCGATAGGACTCTGGGGCTAATCCGCGCCGATCACTCTTGTGCCCAAACGCCTCCAAGATGTGTTTACTCTCCTCCTAGGATGCTCCTTATATAGCTAGCTCTTCACCTTCATTCTTTGTATCTTTCCGATGTGGGATCCTTCACGAGAGAGTTTAAATTCAACTGAAACTCTTGCCGTCCAATCCGCAAAAATAAATACTCCATTGCTTGTCATGAGATTCGAACCCAGGCTCCCTTGCTGCTGCACGCCTTACTTCCAACGCCCAGGCCACTCGGCCACTTTGATTTTTATGCCATAAAGCCACACCATTTAATCTTTAAACCCTTCCTACTCAAGCCCCCAGTCGCATAAGAAAAATAAAACACGCAAAGCCGCCCCGTCGCCGAACCAGCGCCCACGCGCACCTCCAGCTCCTAAGTGCCGCACAGGAACCACTTGGACAAGTTGCTGTTTGCGTCAAAACACGCCCCTACTCCTTTTTAAGGCCTCCCCTCCTTGTAACGCCAGAACCCAAAAATATTAAAACCCCTTGTAGCCGCCTGGACTCGAACCCAGGCCCTCACTGGCGTCCTCCCCAAGCTCTTAAGCCGCGCACGGAGACCACTCTACCACCGCCTTCCCTTGTGCCAAAAATTACAGAAAATTATTCTTAAGACCTCCCTTGGCCCGATTCCCTTTTCCACTAAAAATCCAAAATTTTCCAAAGTCTCCCCTTTCATCCAAGCATTCTTAAAACCCCAAAACACATCCAAGCACACCCAAGAACCTTCCAACACCTACATTATACTCAAACCGCATAGCCCCTAAACCAGGGTGTTACAATTTCCCACTGGCCAAAACGGTAAAATTACGCAATGATATATCTTCTTTTGTGCAAATGGATTTAGAGACATTATACGATGCATGGGAGAGATATAAGGATCTCTTGAGAAGGTGTCCGCACCATGGTTTACCCTTGTGGCTCCAAGTCCAAACTTTCTATAACGGTGTAAACCCCTCAACGAGGCAACTAATCGACTCAGCCGCCGGTGGAACTCTAAAAAATAAAACTCCTGAAGTAGCATACGAATTCATAGAAGAGATGTCACTGAACAACTATCAGTGGCAAGTTACAAGAACAAGGCCAACAAAAACAGTCGGAGTTTACAACCTCGACGCAGTAACCATGCTATCAAATCAAGTAGAGTTGATGAATAAAAAGCTTGATAGTTTGTGTTCTTCACAGGTACATCCAGTCATGCAGTGCGACACAAGTGGAACTGTGGCGAATCCTGAGTACCCACCCTACCAACCGGGCACAGAGAGCGAACAAATGAACTATATAGGTAATAATTTCAGATCAAATAATAACGCTTATAGTAACACTTATAATCCAGGTTGGAGGAACCACCCAAATTTTTCATGGGGAGGACAAGGAAATCAAGGAAATCAAAGACAACAGCCTCCTTAAAATTTCCAAAATCAGCCTTATCCACAAGAGAAGAAGCCGAACCTCGAAGATATATTAGCAAAATTCATGGCAGCTACTGAAGCCCATTGCCAAAAAACTGAGACAACACTTATTGACCAACAAGCATCGATTAAAGCAATCGAGAATCAAGTAGGGGAAGTCACTAAGTCAGTGGGACAGCTTGCCAAGCTGATGTCTGAACGACAGCAAGGGCGTCTACAAAGCAATACTGAGATCAATCCAAAAGAGCAAATCCAAGCCATAACAGCTCAAGAAAGTGAAGGATTAGACGAAACCAGTCCAATACAAGGAAACGAGGTAGAAAAAGGTAAAACTGAGGTAACACAAGAAAAGCCAAAACCGATAATCAAGGAGTACCAACCTCGCATACCATATCCCGAAGCGTTAACGAGAGACGACACAGAGGAACAATTCGGTAAGTTTCTTAAGCTCTTAAAAAAATTACATATTAACTTACCGTTACTTGAAGCTCTTTCACAGATGCCAGATTCTAGAAAATTTTTAAGAGAACTTTTGACGAACAAGCGTTTAAGGATAGACGAGGCATCACACGTGGAACTAAACGCAATGTGCTCAAGAATCTTGCAAAATAAACTACCACGAAATTAAAAGACCTGGGGAGTTTTACAATTCCATGTTTAATTGGTAGACTAACTATTGATAATGCGTTAGCTGATTTAGGGGCAAGCATAAATGTCATGCCTTACAAATTGTTTAAACAATTAGGTCTAGGGAAACCCAAACAAACTAGGATGAGCATTCAATTAGTGATAAAACTGTTAGAATTCCTAGGGTATTATCGAAGATGTTCTTGTAAAAAATTGATGATTTGTTTTCCCAAAGAGATTTTGTTGTCTTAGACATGGAGAAGGATAATTCGATCCCCTAATTTTAGGAAGACCCTTTTAGCAACTCGCCAGACTAAAATTGATGTTGATGCGGGAGAACTCATACTTTGTGTAGGTAATGAGATAGTCACCATCAAGGCTCTCGACTCGGCTAGAACATCGAATAATCAAGGTGAGAACGTAAATTCTCATCGATAACCATTCTGTTAACCCCTATTTTCGTGAAGCACCACCAAAGAATACAACTCAACCCAATCCTAAACCCCAAGCCAACAAGGAAGTAGTTCATGAAGATCGAGGGATTCAGTTCGATGATCTAGACGAGTGGAAGACACACTTCAAGGAAAAATTAGGGTTACACGACGAAGAACCGAAACCACACAAGGGAAAACCGAAAGAGCCTCCAGAATAGCTCATAGGAACAACAAATCACTTAAAAATAGGAGATCAAATACTGTTAGATAAGGCAGACCCTCGAATATCTCCTCCGGACCCTAACACAAACAAAGAAATACCTTTTAGGGCAACCAGTGTTTTCCCATACGGAACAATCGAGGTAAGCAACCTTATTTTTGGAAATTTTACTGTAAACGCATCTCGACTTAAATTTTTTCACGAGGACACAAATGATAACCTGAGGAAGGACTTCCAACTCCTCAAACCACCCTGACAATGCAAACAAGAGGAAAGTCTAGCTTAAGACTATAAACGAGCGCTTCTCGAGAGGCAACTCGAGCACTAACCCTATTAACTTTTTATTTTTTCTTACTCTATCTTATCCTTTCTTTAAAATATCTAACTTCAAACTAACAAGGGGTACAGAATTCCAGGCCACACGGCCCTGCACACGGCTGTGGCCGTGGCCGTGTGTACCTCAAGAATCTTGGTACTAACATGGCAGAATGGTACAAGTCAGAGCAACTAAATTTAGAACTCACAGACTCAAACACTCCCCCACGGGCACCGAAAAAGTGGCACGGTCGTGCCCCATAACTGTGTGAAGCTACTGACTTGCCAACCACGGGCTAAACACGCCCGTGCATTAAAATCGTGCCAACATACTGACTTGTCAAACATAGGCTAGACACGAGCGTGGGGAACCAACACGCCCTAGAACACAGCCGTACGAGGCGGCCGTGTGAATCGACACACCCTCAACCTACGGGCGTGGGGAAACTGCCAGACCTGAAATTTTATTTAAACACCATACCCCTCTCCTTTCTCTTCTTAACCCACTTCTTTCTTCCCTCTTTTTTTCTTTCTCTTCTCCCTCTTTCCCTTTCCCTTTTCCTAATAAATCCTTAGACTCTTGAGCTACAACAACATCATATCCATGGCAGAGAAGCGTAAAAGGCCAATCACGATCTCTCAAAGGAAACCGATTCACATGAGTTCATGCCTAGCACTTCATCCAAACAACAAGCCAAGGATATTTGAGGCTATCTAGTTTTTATTTCATTTTTCTCTTTTGCTTCAATTTCCTTCCCTTTAACAATATTATGCTTAATTTAGTTTATTTTATCTTAGTTTCTTAATTTTAGGTTCTAAAGGCTGCTAGGGAATCACGCCACGACCACCACCATATCCTCAGCCTTAGAAATCACATCCAACAATAAGGACTCTACGTTCCATCCATCTTTTCTTTTAATTTTAGTTTCATCTTTATTTTTCTCCACTTTAGCTTGCTTTTCCTTAAGTAGTTAATTAGTATAGTTTTAATTATTATTAGTATATCCTAGCTAATCCTGTATGAGCTTCCCAATTTCTTCATCTAGTGCAGGATCATCACCCAGACCGGCCCCTCCAACGTATTTTCCACATCCTCCAAGGATTTCATCCATAATTCAAGGATTTTTACTTATCCCCATATCTTCTGATCTGAGCATTACATTTATATTATCTATCTTTGTACATTGAGGGCAATGTACATCTTAAGTGTGGGGGGTGAACAACCTAAAAAGGTGCCTAACTTTTTTCATTATTCTCAAATTTCTGAAATTAGGTACCAAACTTTTTGCATTGTTCTCAAAATCCTGAATTTAGTCTTGTTTTTAAGTAAATTTCTCATATTACTAATTAGAATGAAATTTCAATGATTTATGATTTTTATTGATATGTTTTAGAGTAAGTCATTGATAATTGTGCATTGATGATTAAAATTGAAGAATACTAGAGAATCAAGCATGATAAGTCTATTTTTCAAAAATAAAAAATTTCTAGGTTGTTGAACTAAATCTGAATATTATCTTGGAATTTGTAATTTACAGGTTGATGTCAAAAATACCTATAATTTTTGTGAGACTTTGAGCCTTATAGAGCATATATTCTTTTTCTTGCTCACTGTTTGATTATGAGTGTGTGAACATTGATTTGTTATTCTAGAACTTGCCTCGTTTATGCATATCGAGACCACACCTATGATTTGATACATAGAGATGATTAAGGCATTTAGGTTTTAACCCACTAACTCCATTAAAAAGCCTACCTTCACAATTAACCCCTAGTGAACCCCTTTGATCCTAACAACCCTTTTTATTGACTCACCCACTAATATTAACCCAAAACCCTTTGTATATTTGTTATCACCATTCCTTGACTCCTTTTTTTTGTCGAGATTTGATTTTGAGCAGTTGCCTAACTATGTTCTATATTTCAGTTGTTAAAGTTCTTTATTATTACTTAGTTTGTTCTTAAAAAAAATGAAGTATATTTATTATTAGTTTGATTAGTTATGTGATTAAATGAGCTTATACGTTTGAATTCCCAATATTAAAGAAGCTTGTATTATTAGTTTCAAAGTTTCAATTCATGTAATTTATCAGTTCATTTTTTCTAGTTAGGTAATTTGTCAGGTCAATCTCGATTCTAACCTTCTAATTCAGCCTATATCCACACCCTTAACCTAAGCCCCGTTACAACCCTGTTAAAGACCTTTTGACTTGTGTTTCATCTCATATTATAGTGGTGGAGACTTGATTTTCAGGCAAGCCTATGGGATTAACTTTTTGTGTTCGACTTTTGAGTGCCTAAGTTTTAAACCTTAAACACTTTGAGTGATTTGAGTGAATCTCTAGTGAGGATGTCAATCCTTGTCGATTTTGAATTAAAGGTAATTATTTAGATAAGGGGAGACGCCTATATTTTCGAGCTACAAATCTATGACTTAGATTGCTTGAATTTTTAGAACTCTTTAAGTTGAATTATCCATGTATAAATTATCTATGAATTATGATAAAACATTGTTGATAGGAATTATGAATTGTAGAAAGTTTGTTTTAATTGTAAGTTGAGAATTTTGCTTGAGGACAAGCAAAAGCTTAAGTGTGGGGGTATTTGATAAACCGAAATAGTAACACATTTTAGGCCCACATTTAGTAGGCTTTTGGATGATTTATCCCTTGATTTATGTAAAAAGGTGCTCTTAATCCTTTCTTTTAATGTCTTAGACTCAGGAAAGCACCAGGGGATGAAAAGAACGCAAAACAGGCTTAAAATAGGACAAATGGGCCAAAGCATGAAATCGACACGGCCTGAACCTTAGCCCACACGGTCGTGCCTCACTGATCATCTAGAACATGGTTTTCCCTCGATTCACACGGGTGTGTCCTCATTAAAGAAGTCCAAACACGGGCTGACCAAGATTTACACGGGCGTGTGCCATGGCCGTGCCTCTGCCGTGGAGAAGAGCAATTTCACTCGGAAAAGGATACTTAGGGGCAAAGAAACCTATTTCAAAAGCCTATAAATACACCATAAGTATGACCTAGAAAGGGGGAGGTTAGCTAAGCCAAGGAGCCAAGCCGGAAAGGTCAGATTTGTGGGAATAACTCAAAGATAGCCAGTTGATCCATCTCAAGAAGTCGGGATTCTACTCAAGACGGCGGATCTCTCCTTCAATTTCTTCAGGGGGTTTTAGGGATTTCTTATGTTTTGTTTTATCTTTTCTCTTGAGATGTTTTCTTATTTAGTTATGAACTAAATCCTTCAGATACCTGAATGGGATGAAACCTATGATGAATCTTGTTATTATTTTCTAAATTATATGATAAATACTTAGTTTTTTCTTAATTATGTGAGCTTAATCCAAATTTAATGTGCTTAGGTGGAGGAGGAATAGACCCTGCCTAAGAGTAAATCTAACATAATTAAGCGGAGTTGATCGCACGCCTAGAGATAGGGTGACGAGATTTTGCTGGATTAAGGTGAAACCTAATATGGGAGTCCATAGATTGATTTATTGCTATTCTAGGGGGTTATTATAAGAGAACGAGAGTTCCACTAATTAACCTAGGGTTAGACATTATTCGCCTCGAGAGAGGGTTTAATATACGTTAGGGAGTCTTACGGATCAAACTAAGTAAATAAAATCATATGGTTCAGTGATAGATAACAAGTGAAGTCTAGGTGGATTCTTCCTGAGGGTATCATCTAAATCAACTGAGTTTTTCTAAAATTCATCTCCCCAATTTTAGTTTTTTTCGTCTTTGTGTCCTTAGCTTAGTAGTTCGTTAATTTTAGATTAAAATCAACTTCACTTATTTTAGGTTAAATAATAAAAAGAAAGTTAGTATTAGTACTTTTAGTTCCTTTGGGTTCGATAATCTGGTCTTGCCTAAGCTATACTACTGTTCGATAGGTACACTTGCCTTTAATCGTTGTCAGAGTTAGTTTCCAGGTTTGATCGTTCTTTTTATAAATTTTAAAGCTCTGATTCACAGCGATCACTCATATAGCTAATTTTTTAGAGTTCTGTGATACCTTCAAAATAAATGGCATTTCGATGATGCCATACGTCTTGATTATTTCCCTTTTCATTAAGGAATAAAGCCAAGCAGTGGTTAAACTCGTTACCACGAGGGTCAATCACTACATGGGATCAAATGATCGAAAAATTCTTATTAAAATATTTCCCACCGGCCAAAACGGCCAAATTACGCAATGATATCTCTTCTTTTGTGCAGATGGATTTAGAGACATTATATGACGCATGGGAGAGATATAAGGATCTCTTGAGAAGGTGTCCGCACCATGGTTTACCCTTGTGGCTCCAAGTCCAAACTTTCTATAACGGTGTAAACCCCTCAACGAGGCAACTAATTGATTCAGCCGCCGGTGGAACCCTGAACAATAGAACTCCTGAAGCAGCTTACGAGTTTATTGAAGAGATGCCACTGAATAACTATCAGTGGCTGGTTACAAAGACAAAAGCAACAAAAGCAGCCAGTGTCTTCAACCTCGACGTACACCTAATAATGCAATATGACTCAAATCTAGGAGGCGTGGCGAATCCTGAGTACCCACCCTACGGATATGGCATGGAGAACGAAGAAGTCCACTATATGGGTAACTATTCTAGACCTTAAAATAATTTTTATGATAACACTTATAATGCAGGTTGGAGGTACCATCCCAATTTCTCGTGGGATGATCAAAGTAGCCAAAGACCGAAACTTTCTCCAAACTTTCAACAACCACCTCACCAACAGGAAGAGGAGTCGAACCTTGAAAAGATGCTGACAAAATTCGTGGCAAAGAATGGATAATCGTCTCCAAAAAGCGAGACAACACTTAATGACCAACAAGCATCGATCAAAGGGATCAAGAACCAAGTTGGGGAACTTATCGAGTCGGTTGGGGAACTTACTAAGTCGGTTATACAACTTGCTAAGTCGATCTCGTAACTACCACAAGGAAGCTTGCCACGCAATAATCACGAAACTAACCCGAGTGAGCAAAATCAAGCCATTTACGATAGTGAAGGGTTAGACGAACCAAACCCAAGGGAAGAACTCGTGGTAAGTTTAAGGTAAGGTTGAAGTGTGCCATGATATACCAAAACCGGCAATTACAGAGTACCAACCTCATGTGCCATATCTCGATGCAATAAAGAAAGACCACATAGAGGAAGAATTCGGTGAACTCACACTTCGTGTAGACGATGAAACAATCACTCTTCAAACTCTTGACTCAGCTAGGACATCGAGTAATAAAGGTACAAACGTTAATTCTATTGATAACCATTTGGTTCAACCTTCTTTATAGGAAGCATCACGAAATCACTTAGACCTAGTACCCATAAAGAAATAATTCATGAAGAACTAAGGCTTCAGGTCGATGAACTAGATGAGTGGAAAACAAACTTTAAAGAGAAACTAAGAATACACGAAGTGAAACCGAAGGAAACCCCAGACGAGCTGATTGGAACAACAAATCACTTCAAAATAGGGGATCAGGTATTGTTGAATAAGGAATACCCTTGATAAACTGAAATAGTAAAATATTTTAATCCCACATTTAGTATGCTTTTGGATGAATTATCCCTTGATTTATGTAAAAAAGTGCTCTTAATCCTTTCTTTTCATGTCTTATACCTAGGAAAGCACCCAAAGATAAAAAGAACGAGAAACGGGCTCAAAACAGACCAAAACGGGCCAAAGAGGAAATCAACACAGCCTGGACTTGGACCTACACGGCTGTGCCAAGCCAATCATCTAGAACACAGTATAACCGCGACTCACACGGCCGTCTCTCATTAAAGAAATCCGAACACGGCCTAGCCACGATTCACACGGGCGTGCGCCATGGTCGTGCCTCTGCCATGGAGAAGAGCAATTTCATTCGAGAAAGGATACTTAGGGAGAAAGAAACGTATTTCAAAAGCCTATAAATACACTCTAAGTATGACCTAAGAGGGGGATCCAAAGCCATCGTCTAGGGGTGTCGTGCTAGGCCAGAGAAGGTAGATTTGTGGGGATTCACTCAGGGATAGCCAGTTGATCCATCTCAAGAAGCCAGAATTATACTCAAGACGGAGGATCTCTCCTTCAATTCCTTCAGGGGGTTTAAGGGACTTCTTATGTTTTGTTTTATCTTTTCTCTTGAGATGTTTTCCTTTATTGTTATGAACTAAACCCTTCGGATACCCGAAGGGGATGAAACCTATGATGAATCTTGTTATTGATTTCTGAATTATATGATAAATACTTAGTTTGTTCTTAATTATGTGAGCTTAATCCAAATTTAATGTGCTTAGGTGGAGGAGGAATAGACCACGCCAAGAGTAGATCCAACATAATTAAAGCGGAGTTGATCGCACGCCTAGAGATAGGGTGACAAGATTTTGCCGCATTAGGGTGAAACCTAATATGGGAATCCATAGATCGATTTCATCGCTATTCTAGGGGTTATTATAAGAGAACGAGAGTTCCACTATTAACCTAGGGTTAGACGTTATTCGCCTCGAGAGAGGGTTTAATATACGTTAGGGAGTCTTACGGATCAAACTAAGTGAATAAATCGTATGGTTCATTGTTAGATAACAAGTGAAGTCTAGGTGGATTCTTCCTAGGGTATCATCTAAATCAACTGAGTTTTTCCCAAGTTATTTTCCAAATTCATTCTTCTTTGTCTTAGAGTCTTTAGTTTAGTAGTTAATTAATTTAGATTAGATAAACAATCTCTCTTTATTTTTAGGCTAGATAATAAGAAGAAAGTTAGTATTAGTACTTTTAGTTCCTTTGGGTTCGATAATCCGGTCTTGCCTAAGCTATACTACTGTCCGATAGGTGTACTTGCCTCAATTGTTGTCAGATTTAGTTTCCAGGTTTGATCATTCTTTTTATAAATTTTAAAGCTCTGATTCACAGCGATCAAGTTTTTGGCACCGTTGCCGGGGAACTAAAATATTAAGAAAACTCTATTTTTATTACTTTAGCCATTTTTTTATTGCAAGTTATTATTATTATTATTATTATTATTTTTATTTTGACTTTGCTAATTTTTCCTCTATTTTTCTTTTGGCAGATAATTTTAGTCTATAGAGAAGATGGCACTGAATAATTATCAGTGGCAAGCGATGAGGACAATTCCTACTAAAACAGCCAGTGTCTTCAACCTCGACGTGGTCACCAGGTTATCTAATCAGTTAGAGATGATGAATAAAAGAATTGATGGTTTGAATAGTCTCTCGCAGGTACACCCAGAAGTACATTATGATCCGAATTTAGGAGGCGTGGCGAATCCTAAGTACCCACTCTACGGATATGGCATGGAAAACGAGCAAGCTCAATATACGGGTAACTATTCTAGACCACAAAAAAATTTTTATAATGACACTTATAATGCAGGTTGGAGGTACCATCCCAAATTCTCATGGGATGATCAAAATAGCCAAGGATCGGAACTTCCTCTAGATTTTCAACAACCACCTCACCAACAGGAAGATGAGTCGAACATTGAAGAGATGCTGACAAAATTCATGGCAGCCACAGAAACTCATCTCCAAAACACCGAAACAGCACTAGAAAATCAAGAGGCATCAATCAAAGGGATCGAGAACCAAGTTGGGGAACTTACTAAGTTAGTTGGACAACTTGTGAAGCTGATCTCAGAACAACTACAAGAAAGCTTGCCAAGAAACACTGAAACTAACCCAAAAGAGCAAATTCAAACCACCACAGCTCATGATAGTAAAGGGTTAGATGAATCGAACTCAATACAAGAACACGAGGTAGAAGAAGGTAAAGTAGAGGTAACACGAGAAAAGCCAAAACTGGTAATCAAAGAGTACCAACTTCGCATACCTTACCCCGAAGCATTAAAAAGAGATGATACAGAGGAACAGTTCGGTAAGTTTCTTAAACTTTTAAAGAAATTACATATTAACTTACCTCTACTCAAAGCTCTTTCAGCAGAGATACTGCACTCTAAAAAATTTTTAAGGAGTCATAATCTAAAAGCGAAGGATAGACGAGGAATCACATGTGGAACTCAACGCAAAGTGCTCGGCAATTTTACAAAATAGACTACCATAAAAATTAAAAGATATAGGGAGTTTTACAATTCCATGCATAATTGGTGAACTCATACTTCGTGTAGGCAACGAGATAGTCACTCTTCAAGCTCTTGATTCGGCCAGAACATCAAGTGATAAAGGTGAGAAAGTAAATTCAGTTGATAACCAACTTGTTCAACCTTCATTGCAGGAAACACCACAAAGCTACAAACCGGAGCCAGATCATATACCTTGTGCCAATAAAGAAGAACTATATGAGGAACGAAGCCTTAAGGTCAACGAACTAGACAAGCGGAAAACACACTTTAAAGAGAAATTAGGAATACACGAAGTGAAACCAACGGAAACCCCAGACGAGCTGATAGGAACAACAAATCACTTCAAAATAGGGGATCAAGTATTGTTGAATAACGAAGACCCTCGAATCACCAATTCAGACCTCAAGGCAAACGAAGAAATCACTTTTGAGGTACTTAATGTCTTCCTATACGGCATAGTCGAGGTAAGCAATCCTAAATTCAACACTTTTGAGGTAAACATTACTCGACTTAAACTTTATATCCACAACCGAATTGATCGCATGAGAAAGAATTTTCACCTCCTCAAACCACCTTGACCATACGAATGAGAGGTAAAGTCTAGCTTAAGACTATAAACGAGCGCTTCTCGGGAGGCAACCCGAGCACTAACCCCTTTAATTTTTACATTTTTTTCTTCTTTTACTTTTATTTTCCCTTTTTAACACCTAACTATAAACTAACCAAAGTGCAGATTTCCAGACCACACGGCCTTACACACGGTCGTGGCCGTGGCCGTGTGGCCACCACAGGAAGGTACAAGGGTGGGGGAACCACCAGATCCATAATTCTTATTTAACCCCCTTCTTCCTTTTTCTTTTCCAGTTGTTTTTCTTTTTTTAATTTTCCATTATTTACTTTTATTTTTATTTTTATTTTTATTTTTATTTTTATTTCTTTTAATTTTCTTTAATTTTCTTTATTATTTTCTTCTTATTATTATTCATTCCATTTAGATTTAGCTTAGGATACAATAAAATTAGGACGGCTGCTTCGAGGACTCAAACGGTTCGAGACGCTTTCCCACGTTCACCTCCAATCCTATCCGGTTTCTTTTCATTGACTCATCCAAAATTCAGGAAGTTTCACTTCTCTCCCTATCTTATGATTTTATGATTATTTTGCTATTATCTATCTTTGTACATTGAGGGCAATGTACATCTTAAGTGTGGGGGGGTTAACTATAGTATTATTTAAAAATCCCTGAATTATGCCTTGTCTTAAAGTAAGTTTCTCATATTATAATTAGGATGAAATTTCTGATGATTTATGATTTTTATTGATATGTTTTAGAATAAGTCATTGATAATTGTGCATTGATAATTAAATTTGAAGAATACTAGATAATCAAGCATAATAAGTCTATTTTTCTGAATTAAAAATTTTCTAGGTCGTCTACCTGAATTTAAATATTACCTTGAAATTTGATATTTACAAGGTTGATGTCAAAAATACCCATAATTTTTGTGAGTTTTTGAGCCTTATAGAGCATAAATTCTTTTTCTTGCTCACTTTATTGATTATGAGTATGTCAACATTGATTTGTTATTCTAGAACTTGCATCGATTATACATGTCGAGACCACACTTTTAATTTGATATACAGAGATAATAAAGGCACCTAGGTTTTAACCCACTAACTCCATTAAAAGCCTACCTTCACAAATTAACCCCTAGTGAACCCCTTTTAATCCTAACAACCCTATTTATTGACTCACCCACTAATATTAACCCAAAACCCTTTGTAATTGTTATCACCATTCTTTCTAACTACCCCTATATCGAGATTTGATCTGATTAGTTGCCTAATTATGAATTTTAGTAATTTATCATTTATTACGTATTTATTATGTTCTTAAAAAAAAGGACAAAGTATATTCATTATTAGTTATTTAATTAAACGAGCTTATACATTTATTTAAATTCCAAATATCGAAGAAGAAGCTCGTATTATTAGTATTATTAGTTTTCAATTGATGTAATTATTATTATTGGTTCATTAGTTCTTAGTTAGGTAAATTGTTAATTTAATCTCGATTCTAACCCTCTAATTCAGCCTTATTCCACACCTTAACCCTAGCCTCGTTACAACCCTAACAAAGACCTTTTGATTTGTGTTTCATCTCATATTTCAGTGGTGGAGATTTGATTTTCATGTAAGCCTATGGGATTAACTCTTCATGTTTGACTTTTGAGTGCCTAAATTTTGAACCTTAAACACTTTGAGTGATTTGAGTGAATCTTTAGTGAGGATGTCAATCCTTGACAATTTCAAATCAGAGGTAATTATTTAGATGAAGGGAAACACCTATGTTTTGTGCTACAAAATATAAGGCTTATAGTGTTTGAATTTTTAGGACACTTTGAGTTGAATTATCCATGTATAAATTATCCCTAAATTATGATGAGACACTATCAATGACTATTATGAATTATAGGAAGTTCGTTTTAATTGTAAGTTGAGAATTTTGCTTGAGGACAAGCAAAAACTTAAGTGTGGGGGTATTTGATAAACTGAAATAGTAACATATTTTAATCCCACATTTAGTATGCTTTTGGATGAATTATCCCTTGATTTATGTAAAAAGGTGCTCTTAATCCTTTCTTTTCATGTCTTATACCCAGGAAAGCACCCAAGGATAAAAAGAACGAGAAACGGGCTCAAAACGGACCAAAACGGGCCAAAGAGGAAATCGACACGGCCTGGACTTGGACCCACACGGCCGTGCCAAGTCAATCATCTAGAACACGGTCTAACCCCGACTCACACGACCGTGTCTCATTAAAGAAATTCGAACATGGCCTGGCCACGATTCACACGGGCGTGCGCCATGACTGTGCCTCTGCCATGGAGAATAGCAATTTCATTCGGGAAAGGATATTTAGGGAGAAAGAAACGTATTTCAAAAACCTATAAATACACCCTAAGTATGAGCTAAGAGGGGGAGCCCAAAGCCATCGTCTAGGGGTGTCGTGCTAGGCCAGAGAAGGTAGATTTGTGGGGATTCACTCAGGGATAGCCAGTTGATCCATCTCAAGAAGCCAGAATTATACTCAAGACGGAGGATCTCTCCTTCAATTCCTTCAGGGGGTTTTAGGGATTTCTTATGTTTTGTTTTATCTTTTCTCTTGAGATGTTTTCCTTTATTGTTATGAACTAAACCCTTCGGATACCCGAAGGGGATGAAACCTATGATGAATCTTGTTATTGTTTTCTGAATTATATGATAAATACTTAGTTTGTTCTTAATTATGTGAGCTTAATCCAAATTTAATGTGCTTAGGTGGAGGAGGAATAGACCACGCCTAAGAGTAGATCCAACATAATTAAGCGGAGTTGATCGCACGCCTAGAGATAGGGTGATGAGATTTTGCGGATTAGGGTGAAACCTAATATGGGAATCCATAGATCGATTTCATCTGCTATTCTAGGGGTTATTATAAGAGAACGAGAGTTCCACTAATTAACCTAGGGTTAGACGTTATTCGCCTCGACGAGGGTTTAATATACGTTAGGGAGTCTTACGGATCAAACTAAGTGAATAAATCGTATGGTTCGGTGTTAGATAACAAGTGAAGTCTAGGTGGATTCTTCCTAGGGTATCATCTAAATCAACCTGAGTTTTTCCCAAGTTATTTTCCAAATTCATTCTTCTTTGTCTTAGAGTCTTTAGTTTAGTAGTTAATTAATTTAGATTAGATAAACAATCTCTCTTTATTTTTAGGCTAGATAATAAGAAGAAAGTTAGTATTAGTACTTTTAGTTCCTTTGGGTTCGATAATCCGGTCTTGCCTAAGCTATACTACTGTTCGATAGGTGCACTTGCCTCAATTGTTGTCAGAGTTAGTTTCCAGGTTCGATCATTCTTTTTATAAATTTTAAAGCTCTAATTCACAGCGATCAACCCTCGAATCACCAATTCAGACCTCAAGACAAATGAAGAAATCACTTTTGAGGTACTTAATGTCTTCCTATACAGCACAGTCGAGGTAAGCAATCCTAAATTCAACACTTTTGAGGTAAACATTACTCGACTTAAACTATTTATCAAAAACCGAATTGATCGCATGAGAAAGGATTTTCACCTCCTCAAACCACCATGGCCATTCGAATGAAAGGTAAAGTCTAGCTTAAGACTATAAACGAGCGCTTCTCGGGAGGCAACCCGAGCACTAACCCCATTAATTTTTACATTTTTTTAATTCTTCTTTTACTTTTATTTTTCCTTTTTATCACCTAACTATAAAGTAACCAAAGTGCAGATTTCCAGACCACACGGCCTTACACACGGCCGTGGCCGTGGCTGTGTGGCCACCACAGGAAGGTACAAGGGCGGGGGCAACCACCAGATCCATAATTTTTAACCCCCTTCTTCCTTTTTCTTTTCCAGTTGTTTTTCTTTTTTCATTTTCCATTATTTACTTTTATTTTTATTTTTATTTTTATTCTTATTTCTTTTAATTTCCTTTTATTTTATTTATTATTTTCTTCTTATTATTCATTCCATTTAGATTTAGCTTAGGATACAATAGAATTAGGATGGCTGCTTTGAGGACTCAAACAGTTCGAGACGTTTCCCCATGTTCACCTCCAATCCTATCCGGTTTCTTTTCATTGGCTTCATCCGAAATTCAGGAAGTTTCACTTCTCTCCCCATCTTACTATTTTATGATTATTTTGATATTATCTGTCTTTGTACATTGAGGGCAATGTACATCTTAAGTGTGGGGGGTGAATCTTAGACGTGCATAATTTTTTCATTATTCTCAAAATCCTAAATTTAATCTTGTTTTTAAGTAAATTCCTCATATTACTAATTAGGATGAAATTTCTAATGATTTATGATTTTTATTGATATGTTTTAAATTAATTCATTGATAATTGTGCATTGATAATTAAATTCTAAGAATACTAGAGAATCAAGCATGATAAGTCTATTTTTCAGAAATTAAAAATTTTCTAGGTTGTCTACCTGAATTTGAATATTACTTTGAAGTTTGAAATTTACGAGGTTGATATAAAAAATACCCATAATTTTTGTGAGATTTTGAGCCTTATAGAGCATATATTATTTTTCATACTCACTTTATTGATTATGAGTATGTCAACACTGATTTGTTATTCTAGAACTTGCCTCGTTTATACATATCGAGACCACACCTATGATTTGATATCTGAGAGATGATTAAGGCACCTAGGTTTTAACCCACTAACTCCATTAAAAGCCTACCTTCACAATTAACCCCTAGTGAACCCCTTTTAATCCTAACAAACCCTTTTTATTGACATAACCGCTAATATTAACCCAAAACCCTTTGTATATTTGTTATCACCATTCCTTGACTCCTTTTTGTCGAGATTTGATTTTGAAGCAGTTGCCTAACTATGTTCTATATTTCAGTTCTTAAAGTTCTTTATTATTACTTGATTTGTTCTTAAAAAAAAATCAATCGAAGTATAGTCGTTATTCATTACTAGTTTTGTGATTAAGTGAGCTTATACGTTTGAATTCTAAATATTGAAGAAGAAGCTCGTATTATTAGTTTAAAGTTTCAATCCATTATGTAATTATTCAGTTTATTGTTTCTAGTTAGGTATTTTATCAATTCAATCTCGATTCTAACCTTCTAATTCAGTCTTTAACCACACCTTAACCCTAGCCCCGTTACAACCCTGACAAATACCTTTTGATTTGTGCATCATCTCATATTATAGTGGTGGAGATTTGATTTTCAGGCAAGCCTATGGGATTAACTTTTCATGTTCGACTTTTGAGCGCTTTTTCCTGAACCTTAATCACTTCGAGTGATTTGAGTGAATCTCTAGTGAGGATGTCAATCCTTGTCGTTTTTGAATTAAAGGTAATTATTTAGATAAGGGGAGACGCCTATATTTTCGAGCTACAAATCTATGACTTAGATTGTTTGAATCCTTAGGACTCTTTGAGTTGAATTATCCTTGTATAAATTATTTATGAATCATGATAAGACATTGTTGATAGGAATTATGGATTATAGAAAGTTCGTTTTAATTGTAAGTTGAGAATTTTGCTTAAGGACAAGCAAAAGCCTAAGTGTGGGGGTATTTGATAAACCGAAATAGTAACACATTTTAGGCCCACATTTAGCATACTTTTGGATGAATTATCCCTTATTTTATGTAAAAAGGTGCTCTTAATCCTTTCTTTTCATGTTTTATACTTAGAAAAGCACCAGGGGATGAAAAGAACGCAAAACGGGCTTAAAACGGGACAAATGGGCCAAAGCATGAAACCGACACGACCTGGACCAAAGATCACACGGCCGTGCCTCCTTAAAGATCTCGAACACGGCTTGGACCACGATTTACACGGCCGTGCCTCATCAACGAAGTCCACACGGTCTGGCCACGATTCACACGGGCGTGTGCTAGAGGCCGTGCCCTGCCGCGGCCAAGAGGAGTTTTACTCGGATTTGGATGCTTGGAGGCAAAGAAACACACTCCAAAGTCTAATTAAACCCCCCTTTAGAAATTGCACTAAAATTAGGATACTTAGAGGCCAAGTAACACATCTCAAAGCCTATATAAACACCCTAGGGGGCAACTTAATCGGGAGTTCAGTAGAAGCCAGAGTCGGGGGGCCCAAAGCCATTGTTTAGGGGCGTCTTGCTAGGCCAGAGAAGGCAGATTTGTGGGGATTCACTCAGGGATAGCCAGTTGATCTATCTCTAGAAGCTGGAATTCTACTCAAGACGGAGGATCTCCTCTTCAATTCCTTTAGGGGGTTTTAGGGATTTCTTATGTTTTGTGTTATCTTTTCTTCTGAGATGTTTTTCATTATTGTTATGAACTAAACCCTTCAGATACCTGAGGGGGATGAAACCTAGATGAACCTTGTTATTTTTTTCTGAACTATATGATAAATACTTGATTTGTTCTTAATTATGTGTGCTTAATTCTTGTGTTAATATTTATGCATGATATTAATTCAAGTTGAATGTGCTTAGGTGGTGGAGCAAAAGTCCCTGCTTAAGAGTAGATTTAGCATAATTAAGCGGAGTTCATCGCACGCCTAGAGATAGGGTGACGAGATTTTACCAAATTAGGGTGAAACCTAATATGGGAATCCATAGATCGATTTACTGCTATTCTAGGGGGTTATTAATGGGAAAGAGATTTCAATTAATTAACCTAGGGTTAGACGTTATTCGCATCGAGAGAGGGTTTAATATAAGTTAGGGAGTCTTACGGATCAAGTCAAGTGAATACATCATCTGGTTCAGAGTTAGATAACAAGTGAAGTCTAGGTGGATTCTTCCTTGGGTGTCATCTTAACAAACTGAGTTTTTTCCAAGTTATTCTCCCAATTTCATTCTTCTTTGTCTTAGAATTTTTAGTTTAATAGTTAATTAATTTAGACTAGATAAACAACTTCACTTATTTTAGGCTAAATAATAGAAAGAAAGTTAGTATTAGTACTTTTAGTTCCTTTGGGTTCGATGATCGCTGTGAATCAGAGTTTTAAAATTTATAAAAAGAATGATCGAACCTGAAAACTAACACTGACAACGATTGAGGCAAGTGCACCAATCGAACAGTAGTATAGCTTAGGCAAAACCGGATTATCGAACCCAAAGGAACTAAAAGTACTAATACTAACTTTCTTTCTATTATTTAGCCTAAAATAAGTGAAGTTATTTATTAATCTAAATTAAATTAACTACTAAACTAAAGACTCTAAGACAAAGAAGAATGAATTTGGAAAATAACTTGGGAAAAACTCAGTTGATTTAGACGATACCCTAGGAAGAATCCACCTAGACTTCACTTGTTATCTAACACTAAACCATACAATTTATTCACTTAGTTTGATCCGTAAGACTCCCTAACGTATATTAAACCCTCTCTCGAGGCGCATAACGTCTAACCCTAGGTTAATTAGTGGAACTCTCATTCTCTTATAATAACCCCCTAGAATAGCAGTAAATTGATCTATGGATTCCCATATTAGGTTTCACCCTAATTCAGCAAAATTTCGTCACCCTATCTCTAGGCGTGCGATCAACTCACTTAATTATGTTGGATCTACTCTTAGGCAGGGTCTATTCCTCCTCCACCTAAGCACATTAAATTTGGATGAAGCTCACATAATTAAGAACAAACTAAGTATTTATCATATAATTCAGAAAACAATAACAAGATTCATCATAGGTTTCATCCACTTCGGGTATCCGAAGTGTTTAGTTCATAATAATAAAGGAAAAAATCTGAAGAGAAAAGATAAAACAGAACATAAGAAATCCCTAAAACCCCCTGAAGAAATTGAAGGAGAGATCCTCCGTCTTGAGTAGAATTTCGGCTTCTTGAGATGGATCAACTGGCTATCCCTGAGTGAATCCCCACAAATCTGCCTTCTCTGGCCTAGCACGGCGCCCCTAGACGATGGCTTTGGGCTCCGGCTTCTGCCGAACTCCGCGATTAAGTTTCCCCCTAGGGTGTTTATATAGGCTTTGAGATGTGTTACTTGGCTTCAAAGTATCCTAATTCGAGTGCAATTTTTAATTAGGGGTTTAATTAGACTTTGGAGTGTATTTCTATGCCTCCAAGCATCCAAATCTGAGTGAAATTGCTCTTTCCAGCGACAGGGACACGGCCATGGCACACGCCCGTGTGGATCGTGGCCAGGCCGTGCTCAGACTTCTTTAATGAGGCACGGCCGTGTGAATCGAGGTTAGACCGTGTTCTAGATGATCAGTGAGGCACGGCCGTGTGATCTTTGGTCCAGGCCGTGTCAATTTCATGCTTTGGCCCATTTGTCTCGTTTTAAGCCTGTTTTGTATTCTTTTCATCCCCTGGTGCTTTCCTGAGTATATATCATGAAAAGAAAGGATTAAGATCACCTTTTTACATAAATCAAGGGATAATTCATCCAAAAGCATACTAAATGTGGGATTAAAATATGTTACTATTTCGGTTTATCATTCGACAATCCGTTCTTGCCTAAGCTATACTATTATTCGATAGGTGCACTTGCCTCAATCATTGTCATAGTTAGTTTCGAGGTTCGATCATTCTCTTTATAAATTTTAAAACTCTAACTTCACAGCGATCAGTGGTTCCCTCGATCATTTTCTTAGGCAAATATGTTCTGGTTGATAAAGTTTGTAAGAATTGTCCTTTGATAATTCGAGGTCACTGTTTTCCAGCTAGCTTAATGTTGTTGCCATTTGATGAGTTTCATGTTATATTGGGTATGGATTGGTTGACACTACATGATGCTATAGTAAATTGTAGACGGAAAATTATTGAATTGAAATGTGAAAATGGTGAAATTCTTCGGGTTGAATCAGATGAGTCAGATACACTACCTAATGTGATTTCTTCTATGTCGGCTCATAAATACATGAGAAAAGGGTGTGAAGCCTATCTTGCTTATGTGTTGAACACTAAGGAGTCTGAATTGAAAATTGAATCAGTGCCGGTAGTATGTGAATATTCAGATGTATTTCCAGAGGAATTGCCAGGGTTACCTCTGATTAGAGAAATTGAGTTTGGTATTGATTTAGTCCCTGGTACTTCACCGATATCAATTGCTCCGTATAGGATGGCCTCGACTGAATTGAAAGAATTGAAAGCTCAGTTGCAAGAATTGACAGATAAGGGATTCCCGATCGATTTATTCTCCCTGAGGTGCATCGGTATTATTTGTAAAGAAGAAAGACAGTTCTATGAGACTATGCATCGATTACCGATAGCTCAATAAAGTGACCATAAGGAACAAGTACCCGTTACCGAGAATTGATGACTTGTTTGATCAGTTGAAAGGGGCAACAGTATTTTCAAAGATATATTTGAGATCGGGCTATTATCAGTTGAGAGTTAAGGAGTCAGATGTACTAAAGATCGCTTTCAGAACAAGGTACGGGCACTATGAATTCCTTGTTATGCCTTTCGGATTGATGAATGCTCTTGCAGTTTTTATGGACTTGTTGAATCAGATTTTCAGACCATACCTAGATAGGTTTGTGGTTGTGTTCATTGATGATATCCTAATTTATTCTCAAGATGAGTCCGAGCACGCTGAGCAATTGAGAATTGTTTTACAGATTTTGAGAGAAAAACAATTATATGCTAAGTTCAGTAAAAGTGAGTTTTGGCTTCGAGAAGTTGGATTTCTAGGGCACATTGTTTCAGGTGATGGCATTCGAGTTGATTCGAGTAAGATTTCTGCTATAGTTGAATGGAAACTACCGAAGAATGTATCTGAGGTTAGAAGCTTTTTGGGCTTAGCCGGTTACTATCGCTGGTTTGTCAAAGGGTTTTTGATTATTTCTACTCCTATGACGATGTTGTTGCAAAAAGATGTCAAATTTAAATGGTCCAAAAAATGCCAGCAAAGTTTTGAGAAATTGAAAGCTTTATTGACTAAAGCACCGGTCTTAGTACAACCTGAACCGGGAAAAGAATTTGTAATTTACAGTGACGCGTCTTTGAACAGACTTGGATGTGTGTTGATGTAAGAGGGAAAAGTGATAGCTTATGCCTCGAGATAGTTGAAACCACATGAGAAGAATTACCCGACTCATGATTTAGAACTAGCTGCCATAGTTTTTGCCTTGAAAATTTGGAGACATCATTTGTATGGTGAGAAATGCCATGTTTTTACTGATCACAAGAGTTTGAAATATTTGATGACTCAGAAAGACTTAAATTTGCGGCAACGAAGATGGCTTGAGTTATTGAAAGACTATGAGTTGGTGATTGATTATCACTCGGGTAAGGCGAATGTAGTCCCAGATGCCCTGAGTAGGAAATCCTTGCTTGCCCTGAGAGCAATGAACACGAGGCTGACTTTATCAAATGATAGTTTGATTCTAGCCGAATTGATAACTAAACCGATGTTTCTTCAACAGATTTGCGAAGCTCAGAAGTGTGACAGTGAATTGCAAGCTAAGAGAGCTCTGTGTGAATCGGGCAATAACTTAGATTTTCGTATCAGATCCGATGACTGTTTGATGT
The DNA here is from genome assembly GCA_025698515.1 of Gossypium sturtianum. NCBI lineage: Eukaryota > Viridiplantae > Streptophyta > Magnoliopsida > Malvales > Malvaceae > Gossypium > Gossypium sturtianum. The sequence continues at coordinate 22,854,373 of CM046948.1, read as the reverse complement.
TCCGAGATAGGATTTGTGTGCCGAAAGGTGACAAACTTATTCAAAAAATTCTTCAAGAGTCACACAGCGGTTGTTTATCCGTTCATCCGGGTAGTACGAAAATGTATAATGACTTGAAGAAAATGTATTGGTGGTCGGGTATGAAAAGAGATATCTCCGAGTTTTTTTTCGAAATGTTTGATTTGCCAACAAGTGAAAGCCGAACACCAAGTACCTTCAGGTCTACTTCAGCCACTGATGGTTCCCGAGTGGAAATGGGATAGATTCACAATGGACTTTGTAACGGGTTTGCCTTTGACCCCGAAAAAGAAAGATGCCGTATGGGTCATTGTTGATAGATTGACGAAGTCAGCTCATTTTATACTGGTACGTACTGACTACTCGCTTGATAAGCTAGCTAAATTGTACATTGCTGAGATTGTGAGATTGCACGGGGTGCCGATATCAATTATTTCGGATAGAGAACTAAGATTCACTTTGCGATTTTGGAAGAAGTTGTAAGAAGCTTTAGGTATGAAGTTAAATTTTAGTACCGCTTTCCATCCGCAAACCGACAGTCAATCCGAAAGGGTAATTTAGATTCTTGAGGACATGCTCCAATGTTGTGTTGTAGAGTTCCAAGGTAGTTGGGAGAAATATCTACTGTTGGTTGAATTTGCCAACAATAACAGTTTTTAGTCAAACATAAAGATGGCACCGTATGAAACGTTGTATGGCCGTAAGTGTCGAACTCCTCTGTATTGGACAGAGCTCAGCGAGAAACAAATTCACGGGGTTGACTTAGTTAGGGAAACCAAAGAAAAGGTGAAAGTAATTCGTGATAGTTTGAAAGCAGCTTCTAATAGACAAAAGTCATATGTGGATTTGAAAAGAAAAGATATTAAATTTAAAATTGGGGATAAAGTGTTTTTGAAAGTATCTCCGTGGAAGAAAGTTCTCAGATTTGGCCGGAAAGGCAAGTTGAGTCCACGTTTTATTGGGCCGTATAAGGTGATTGAAAGAATCGGGCCAGTAGCATATCGGTTGGGTTTACCGACGAAGTTGGAAAATATCCATGATGTGTTTCATGTGTCTATGTTGCGGTGGTATCGAACCCTTCACATGTGATTTCGCTCTTAGAGGTTGAAATTAGACCGGATATGACTTATGGCGAAGAGCCGATCAAGATATTAGCTCGGGAAGTGAAATGGTTAAGAAATAAAAGTATAGCCCTAGTGAAAGTATTGTGGCAAAGACACGAAGTTAAGGAAGCAACGTCGGAACCTGAGGAGGCTATGAGAAAATAGTACCCAAACCTCTTTTCCGGTAAGATTTTAGGGGACGAAAATCCCTAAAGGGGAGAGTTGTAACAGCCCGATTTTAGGTCTAGTCAGAACAGTGGTTTTGGGACCACAAATCCGATGCATTAAAATTTATTTTTATTATATTTTTATGGTCTACAGTTTTATGAAACTATTCTGTGAAAATCTTGTTCGAAAATTTCGACGTTTGGGCACTCAATTTAGTTTTAAGGACTAAATTGTAAAAAGTGAAAAACTTGAATTCTAGATGTTATAGGTGTCCAATTGCTATGATATTTTAAATTAGAGGTCCTTATATGATAATTAGACCATTAATTAAGTTAATGGACAAAAATGGACATGATTAGGTGAAATTTTAAAGTTTGGCAAAAAGGGCATTTTGGTCATTTAGTAATTAAATGAATTAACAAGCAAAATGAAAGAAAAATTTGTTCATCTTCTCCTACCTTGTGCCAAAAATTTTAAGGTCACCAGAGCTAGGGTTTGTTCAACTTTCAAGCTCGATTGTAAGTACATCCTAGCCCCGTTTTTAATGCTCTTTATATTTTTGAAGTCGTTATCATCCGATCTACCTATTTTTACAATTAATTTAAGATGTGGTTGATGTCTAGGGTTTGAACCATGTTAGACATATGTGTATTTTGATGTTTAATGGTAGACTATGCATTTTTGATGTGTGATAAACAACTTTTACTAGGTGATTTTTGAAGAAAATGCCTAAAAAGGACCTAATTGTAAAAAAGTTATAAAATGGGTAGTAAAAATCTAATTTAATGGAAAAGGTGGACTGCTATAAGCATGAAAATGGGTCGTCTAGGCTTGAGTTACCAAGAAATTGAACACATTTCATTTTACGAGCCTAGGGACTAAAATGTAAAATGTTAAAAAGTTAGGGACAAAATAGTAATTTTGTTTAGGATGCAAATTAATGTAAATGTATGTGGAAAATGATGAATTGATAGTCAAATTTGCTTATATAGACCTGGAACAACCGATTACGAAACTAGATCGAGGAAAACGAAAAGTCTCGGATTAGTTGAGTTTCAAAGACGAACCATTCTCAAGGTAAGTTCGTGTAATTTAATTTGGTATGTTATTATGTTTTAATTGAATTGTGTAATTGAGATAATATATATGTGATGATATACCCTATGAAATAATAACAAGATGATAAACACGAATAAAATGTCATTGTCTCGGTTGAACATTGTATTTCGATGGATAATAATAATTTTCTTGAAATGAACAAAATGATATAGAAAGGATTTATCCCGGACAGGTAATCTTGAGCTACACTCTCTTGAGTAAATGTTATGAAATGGATTTAGCCCAGACGGGTAATCCATAGTAGGCTCATTAGAGCTAACGTTATCGAAAGGATTTAGCCTGGACTGGTAATCCTATTATATAAATGTGGCTTGAGAGTGTGCTCTATGAATATGTGCTTAATGAGCACTTTGGATGTGAATTGACAAACGATTGACATGTATACCTCGATTATACTACCCGAGTATCCATCGAAATTACAATAGTTCAATGAAAAGAAATCCTGAAAAAAATGGAATAGTGAAATGATTTGAAAGTTTATACTATGGTAAGCTCATCTATGTTGGTTTGATAACTTCATGATGTGTATGACTAACTTGTTCAATGAGTGAATGCATTTAGGTAACTTGTCAAAATATTGATGGAATGAATGCATATATATGCTTATTTGAATAATTATAACTGGTAAGTTTCTTTCTATTACGCGAACTTACTAAGCATTAAAATGCTTACCCCGTTTTACTTTTCCTTGTTTTATAGTGCTTATAAGGCTCGCGAAGGTTGAAGAATTCGGTCGGAGCAAGATCACACTATCCACAAATATCCTTTTTGGTATAGCTAAATGATTCATTTTGGTATAATGGCATGTATAAGCTACTTGGCTTAGATGAAGGCTTGTAAGTAATATTTTGTGACTTAGCCGTTGGAATGGCCAAGGATGTTCAATTGGTGCATGTGTGATGTTAATGTATGTCCAAATTCTTAAGTGTTAAGTATGGTGGATAATTCATTTTTTTAAGTGGTCATTGGAATTGGATAACATTGGTTTAGTTATATATGCATATGAATGATGTCTTTCATGGATATGAGAATTTGCATGGTTTGAGTTGACAAGTATGTGATGTTGTATGTGATGAAAAATAGCATGTGAATGATGTGGCTGATTTGGTTGATTGTATGTGTTTGGATTGGTGCTATGTTTTGTTGTGTAGGTATGTGCATGAAAGGGTGACAAAAAGGCTTGGTAAATAGCCTTGTTTTTGTCCACACGGGTAGACACACGGGCGTGTGTTTTTGCCGTGTGTCCCCTGCACCTTAATTGATGCAGAACAGAATGTCCAGAATATAGCACACGGGTAGAGACACGGGCGTGTGTCTCAGCCTTGTGTGCTACACGGCCTTGGACATGGGCGTGTACCCCGATCGTGTAAAGTCTGCACCTATTTTATGAAAAATTATGAAAATTAAATCGACCACACGGTCTAGCACACGGGTGTGTGGCACAGCCGTGTGGCAAACTTAGAGAGCACCCTATTTTGAACACGGCCTGTAGCACGGGCGTGTCCCAGGGTCACACGGGCATGTCCCGAACCCACACGGGCGTGTGACCCCTGGTTTAGCAAAAAATTTCTAAGTGTCGTAAAACTTTCAAAAATTCTCGTTTTTGTCCCGAACTATTTCCAAATCATGTTTTGGGCCTCGTAAGCTCATTTTAGGGATGATAGGAATGTAAATGAAAATTTTTAAATTTGGATGGAGATTCACGTCTCGGTTTTGTATGATTGCTTGTGTTTATGCCTGGTAATGCCTCGTACCCTGTTCCGGCTTCGAATACGGGTAAAGAGTGTTACAGTTCTTATGACTTGCCATTGATAATTATTTAGTGACATCTCCTCTATAAACTCATAAGCCGCTTCAGGTGTTTTGTTATTCAGAGTCCCACCGGCGGCTGCATCAATCAGTTGCCTAGTTGAGGGGTTAAAACCGTTGTAAAAAGTTTGAACCTGTAGTCATAGAGGTAACCCATGGTGGGGGCACCTTCTCAAAAAGTCCTTATACCTCTCCCATGTATCATATAGAGTCTCTAAATCCATTTGCACGAAGGAAGAGATATCATTCCTTAGCTTGGCTATCTTAGCCAGTGGAAAGTACTTTAACAAAAATTTCTCGGTCATTTGCTCCCATTTAGTGATAGAACCTCGTGGTAGAGAGTTCAACCACTTCTTAGCCTTATTCCTCAACGAGAAGGGAAACAACCGAAGGCGAATGGCATCGTCAGAAATACCATTTATCTTAAAACTGTCGCAGAATTCTAAGAAATTAGCCAAATGAGTATTTGGGTCTTCGTCCTGCAAACCATCAAACTGAACAAATTGTTGAATCATTTGAATAGTGTTAGGTTTCAATTCAAAATTATTTGTAGCAATAGTAGGTCTAACAATACTTGATTCAGCCTCAGTTAAATTGGGCTTGGCATAATTGTACATAGTACGAGGAGGAAGATTTGCGGCAACCACAGGAGGTAGCTAATTATTCTGATTTTTATCCATCTCCTCAGTAATAACAATAATTTCCTCTTGCTGTTCTACTGTAATTTGTCGACTCTGCCTCGCTTCTCTATGATTTTTGCGAGCTGTGCTTTCAATTTCGCTGTCCAACACTAGAAGTCCTGACGGGTTTCTTCTAGTCATAAACTAAAGGAATCTGCCAAAAGCAAATAAAAGAAAAGTTAGTAAACAAAAATTAAAATTAAAACAAATTAAAATGCAATGAAAATAAAAATGGCTAAAGTAATAAAAATTAAGTGTTCCTAATATTTTAGTCCCCGAAAACGGTGCCAAAAACTTGATGACGTCACGAACTAACTAAAATACGACAAAGGCAAGCGCACCTATCCAATGGTAGTATAGCTATGGTGAGTCGGGAATATCATGTCCACGAGGACTAAAAGTACTAGTAGTTACTATCTTTTTATTATCTAGCCTAATAAATTGAAGGGATTTATTTTAACCTAATCTTAGCTAACCTAATTACTAAGACAAAACAGAGAATAAAGTAAGAAAATATTTGAAGAAAATCGATGAGAGAGACAATACCCAGGAAAGAATCCACCTAGATTTCACTTATTATTCTAAATTTGAATTAAATGATTTATTCACTTGTCTTGATCCGTAGAAATCCCTAACTTATGTTAATATCTCTTTCGAGAATAAGAACAACTGACTCTAGGTTGATTAATTGAAATCTCTTTCTAATTAAAACCCCTATTGTCGCATTAACTCGATCTATGGATTCCCTTATTAGATTTGACTCTAATCCGGTAGATTTATGTCGTCCTATTTCTAGGATTGCATGCAACTCCACTCAATTATGCCAGATCTACTCTTAAACAGGGAATTTTTCTCCACTGAATAAGCACATCAATCATGAATTAATATCCTGAAAACATTAAAACATGAAATAAGAACACATAATTGAGATCAAGAACAAATATTTATCATGTAATTCAGAAAAATCAAATAATAAGATCCGTCTTAGGTTTCATCCTCCCTAGGTATCTAGGGAGTTTAGTTCATACTTTGGAAGGAAAACATCTCAAAATTAGGAAAACAACAAAACATAAAGAAACCCAAAAACTTCGAGAGAAATTGAATGGAGATCTTTAGTCTTGAAGGAGATCTTGCTTCTGAGTTGATTCCGTTGGTGTTCTTTGAGTATTTTCTTCGTTCAGCTCTGCGTGCTCTCTTTTGTCCTCTTCTAGGGTGTATTTTTAAACTTTAGAATGCTCAGAAACCCTAAAAATTGGCTTTTTCCGTGTAAAAGAGAAATAGGGAACGATATCGACACGGGCTGGCACATGGGCGTGTGGCCAGCCTGTGTGTCTCACACGGGCGTGTGCTCAGCCAGTGTGGGAATGGCCAGGCTGTGTGGATCCTGAAAGTAGCTCATTTTGTTCGATTTTGGCCCGTTTTCTACTTCTGTTGCTCCCCTATGCTCTCCTAATTATAGAAACATTAAATTAAAGGATTAGGAGCATAAAATTCACTAAATTATATAATAAATCATCCAAAAAACGCATCAAGAATGGGATTAAAATATGTTACTTTTATGGCTTATCATCAATCGTTGCTTGTGGGATTGACTACCTTTTCCAAAAAAAAAATTAATCTCTTTATTAGAGACTTTCGCTTGTCCATTTGTCTGGGGATGGTATACCGTGACAATTTTATGTTTAGCTCCATACCTATTCATAGCATTAGCAACTAATTTGCAGTTAAAGTGTGAACCTTCAATACTAATCAAAGCACGAGGGGTACAAAACCTGGTAAAAAATTCTTATGTAGAAATTTCAGTACCGGTTTGGCATCATTTGTTGGTAGAGCAACAGCCTCAACCCACTTGGAGACATAATCAACAGCTACAAGTATGTATACATTGCCCCAATAAGGTGTAAATGGACCCATAAAATCAATTCCCCATACGTCAAATAGTTCCACTTCTAAAATAGTTTGCAATGGCATTTCATACCTCATCGATAGATTTCTAGTTCTTTGACAGCGATCGCAAGCTTGACAAAATTCATGAGCATCTTTAAACATGTTTGGCCAATAAAAACCAGATTGGAGAACTGTTGCAGCAGTTCTCATGCCCCCAAAGTGTCCTTCATACGGTGTTGAATGAAAATGATATAAAATACTTTGAATCTCGTCATTCGAAACACACATCTGAATTATTTGGTTTGCACAATGTTTGAATAAAAATGGCTCATCCCAATAATACCGCTTGGAATCATGGATAAATTTCCTTCGTCTTTGATTGGTGAGCTTAGGTGGTAGCAATACACTAACAAAAAAATTTACGATATCAGCATATCACGGTAATGCCATGGCAACTAACAGTTGCTCATCTAGGAAATCATCTTGAATGCGCTGAATATTACCGTCTTCAATTCCTGCTTCAATTCGAGACAAGTGATCAGCCACTTGATTTTCTGTGCCTTTCCTATATCTAATTTCCAGATCAAATTCCTGCAGTAATAGTATCCGTCAAATTAATCTGGGCTTGGCGTCTTTCTTGGTCACCAAGCACTTAATAGCATAGTGGTTCATATAAACTGTAACTTTGGTTCCCTCTAAATAAGCTTTATATTTGTCGAAGGCAAATACCACAGTTAACAGCTCCTTCTCAGTAGTGGTATAATTTAGCTTTGAATCTGTCAACGTACAACTTGCATAGTAGATAGCATGAAATACCTTATCGTTCTTTGCCCAAGTACTGCCCCTACAAAAAAATCACTAGCATCACACATAAGTTCGAAAGGTAAAGTCCAATCTAGTGCTATGACTATCGGTGATATGACCAGTCACTTTTTAAATTCCTCAAATGCTTGTAAGCACAACTGACCGCTGTGAAGTCAGAGTTTTAAAAATTATAAAAATAATGATCGAACCTGGAAACTAACTATGACAACGATTGAGGCAAGTGCACCTATCGAACAGTAGTATAGTTAAGGCAAGACCGGATTGTCGAACCCAAAGGAACTAAAAGTACTAATACTAACTTTCTTTTTATTATTTAGCCTAAGAATTAAGCGAATGGTTGTTTAATCTAAATTAATTAACTACTAAACTTAAAGACTCTAAGACAAAGAAGAATGAATTTTTGGAGAATACTTGAGGAAAAACCAATTAATTAAGACGACAACCAAGGAAGAATCCACCTAGACTTCACTTGTTATCTAACTCTGAACCAGACTGTAACATCCCAAATATGGGGTTATTTGGAATTCGACTATTTTCTTGTTATGAACTGCTGTGTCATTAATTATGGGATAATAATGATCAATTTAAGGCTTTGAGTATGCCCGGTCTGATAGAAAAAATTCAATTTTTTAATTTTAAAAGAAGGGAGCCTTAGTAAGTGGGTGTTATAAGAATAAATGTGGGTAATTTAACACTAATTAGGCCTTGGTAAAGTGGCAAAAAGAAGCCCACTTAGGAGCTAGCATGTGACGCCACATCAAGAGGAAGGGAGAGCCTTGGTTCGAGTCACAAGGATCCCTCTTTTTGTATTATGGATGGACGGCACAGATGGAGAGTTTTTCTCTCCTTGGATTCTTTTTATTTTGGATAATAAAGGGGTTAATAATATTATTATTAAGGGATAATTTAAGCACTTTAAATTGGTTTTAAATTGCTTAAAATTGGTGATAATAAGGGATTTTATTATATTGATAATAAGGGGATTAATTCAATTAAGTTTGAATTAAATTAAATGGGTGGCTAGGAGCAAAAATAGGTGATGGCCGAATATGGGACTCCTTGTTGAAGAGGAGTGGACGGCTAGGAGTTGAACTCCTTGTTGCCTAGGTTGAATGGCAAGCTTGAAGAGAGGGAGGAAGTAGAATGCTTATAAAAACCCCACCCTAGCTCATTGTTTTGGTTTTTTTCATTCTTGCTAAGTTGCCGAAAAACCCTAACCCCTCTCCCTTGTGTTCGTTTATTTTCTCCATTCTCTCAAACCCTTGGCCGAAACACCCTCTACTTCTCTTTGCCGAATTCCCATCTTCAATCCCTCCTTTCTTTGATTTCTTTGCTGACCGAACATCCATTCCTTTAGCCAACACTCTTATCACCCTCTCTTGCCATTAATTTCCCTCATAAAACCGATACACCCATATTGAAGTGCGAAATTCTCTTTTCTTTTTGGTAGCATCTTGGCCGAATAGTAGAAGCAGTATAGATCTCTTTGGATTCTCGTGGTCAATCGCTCTGGTGAAGGTGAGTTGTGCCGAAACTTCATGGGATCCCTTCACTAGTCTTTGTCGACTCTTATTCAGGGTAAGTGCCGATTTCGGCATTAGCTAGCAAGATTTCTAAATGTTAGTAATCGATCTCTTCTAGGTACCCCAAGATCGTGAAGCAAGCGACCCAAGCCCTAATCTCTAACATTCGATTTTGGTAAGTTTGGGTAAGGTCTATGTTGGTTTTCAAAAGCCGAAAAGCTTTGGTTGTGAGTAATGTTCATTAACCGATTATTTGGTAAAGCAGATCTGTGAATCAAGTGCTGTGGATAGTAGCCAAGAGTTAAAGGTAAGGTTTTGGGATCAAAAGATAAACCCCTAGAATTGTTTGGGTTGGCCGAATAGGCCATAGTACTAACCCATATGTTTAGCCGAATATAGGGACCAGTAGATCTAGGTGGCCGACATCTCTTTTCGGGATTTAGACGATTCAGTGGTGACAGGTGTGTACATACACACTTATAATAGTTAATACAGTGTATTAAGTGTATGTTATGTGTGAATCTGCTCTATGTAGATGTGGCAATAGTACCTTAATGGTACAAGCAAGGATCCTGGTAAGTCTCTATTTGTATGAGATTGATAATAATGCTTTTGGGAAGCATGGATTATTTGATACATGTGATATATGTATGTACTTGTTGTTAATCGCTTGACATGGGTTGATGAGAGGAGGGGCAGTGATATTTTGTCTTTGACGAGCACCGGTGCTTTGGTAGCACTGCGTGACTATATGTCACGGAGGTTTGGTACCTCCGAGGTTTGGTACCTCATAGCGACTTGTCCACGTGGTTAACACCACCGTGGGTTGGCCCCACTTGAGATATGGGATAAATCGCGGTGATTTGGTATCACACGATGGGTTGGCCCCATCATCCGATTTGTGTCTACGGACACCGGTGCTTTGGTAGCACACCGTGACTATATGTCACCAGTGGTTTGGCACCACCAGTGTTTTGGTAACACATCGTGACCACGGCCACCAGTGGTTTGGTACCACATGGGGTAGACAAAGGTGTTTGGTTGGCTAGGTTGGGTACACGATACTCTGTTTAATTAAGCGTTATATGTTGTGTATGAACCGTTGTATTAACTTGGGGAAGGGTTACATCTTGAGTCTTGGTGACTCACCTTCTCCTTTAACATTTTGCGGGTGACTCGTAAATGGCGGTGGAGGAGCCGGTTGGACTCGAGGTGGCCATGCAGTGGATTTAAATTTATAGAACTTTAGATTTGTTTAATTTTATTTTGGGTTGTAATAAGGCCTCCATAAACTATATTTGTTTTTTTTTTATGTTGAATGTTTGCTTAAACTATATCATTAAATTGAATTAAATCACATGTTTTTCTTAAGTTAACACGAAAAGGTTTATTCGTGCCATCGGGCACACTTGAAACTGGTATAACAATTGGACTTAATTAAAATTCCAAATGAGCTAAGGGTGGCTTGACAAGACAACCGAAAACGAGGGGTTTTCAATGGAAATTAAATGTTTTTTTTTGAAATGGCGTTCACAAGGTTTTACTCGGTAACAAATCAAATTCGGTCGTGGTGTTTGGGCCGGGTTTGGGTTGTTACAGAATTGGTATCAGAGCCCAGTTCAAAGCTCGGCTGTGGGGGCCCAAGGCCCAAAAATGTTTTAAAAGGCCTTTTGAATGATTTTTTTGAACAGCATGGCCCGAGTCTCTCCACACCGATCCGCCTGTAAGTACATCTAAACCTTTCGTGAATTATATTCGTAGAAGGGTAGGAAGCATGGAACGTAGATAGACTTATAGGACTTGGACCCTAAGGCTAGATTACTCAAACACAACGAAGCATAAGACTTAAAGAACTAAACCAACCTATGACTTAGTCAATGAGCTAGGTGTGGTAACCCACATGCACGCATGTCTAGGATTGGATCCGGAAGAGCTTGGTATTTAAGCGGTCCTCGTGACTCACCTCCTCTTCGCGGGTATCCCTGCGGTGCGTAGCCAGTTCACCCTAACTCGAGAGGGCTCGGTGGTGTGGTAACCTCTCGTGCGCATGTCTAGAAAGGTTCGGTGAGAGCTTGGTATTTAAGCGGTCCGCGTGACCCACCTCCTCTTCACTTGAATTCGCACAGTGCGTAGCTTTGGTTCACCACGACCGGGAAGGCTCGGTCATAGGCTAAAAACAATGATTAAAACCCAAAAGGGAATTAGCCTTGTTTTTCAAAATAGAAACGAGATAACAAGCCCTAATGTTTTCAAAACTTATCCAATAACCCTCTCAAACCCTAGAACATTTAGTATACAATGTTTTTCTCGGAAAACTTGACTTGTGGAAAATTACAGAAATACCCTTAGGAATAAAATTACCAAAATGCCACGACCCATAAAATAAGGATTAAGACGGTTTTGCCCAAAAATTTCAACTATTTTACAAATATTCAACAACTTAGCTTTGGAAATCATCAGTAGAATATCACAGTTCGGAAAATTACGAAAATACCCTGTAGGGAAAAGAGCGAAAATACCCCTGGGTTAGAAATGGCGTAAATGTCCGATGAGTGAATAAGTATGGAAAGTATTAAGGAATGGATGCATGGACTTCTTTGTGTGAACTAGGATAGGAAACCAGAAACATTGTTTGCTCGAAAGAATCTCGATTAAACCTTATCCATAAAATTTCTTCGTGAGTAATAAAGTGAAACAAATGCTAACGCATAAAATTTTTCTTAATCAGATTAAAAGCGCAGTAGATAGAATGAGTTCTAGAGGACGTGGACGCCGTGGACGTGGTAGGGGTAGGATGATGGTGTCCGAACCCGTCAGTCGGGACAAGGTTACGAAAATGAGGTACCATCGCCACCACCACCTCCTACTTTTAGAGCCGAGGAGCCGGAGCGCACCGGTGGCGAATCGGTATCGCAAGTCGTGTTTGCGAGTCTTGGAGATGGTGGTGGGGCTGGTGGAAATGTTGGGCTCGGAAATCTGTCCCGGCGACTCCGATCTAACGGAGCGGAGGTATTCCGAGGTGTGTCGGGAGTGGCACCAAAGGCTGTGAATCATGGCTAGAATCAACTGAAAGAATTATGGATGACCTTGACTTGACTGAGGAAGAGAAGCTGAAAGGGGCAGTGTCGCTTCTAAAAGATGAAGCGTATCGGTGGTGGCTTACGGTTCGAGATGGGGCTACACACCGATGATTTGACTTGGGAGTATTTGAGAACCGCCATCGAGAAAAAGTATGTGGGCATTAGCTACACCGACGCAGCAGAGAAAGGCTTTTGCGGGATTAGTTCAAGGAACTAAGTCCGTGTCGAATATGAGGCGAATTTCTAAGGTGAGTAGATATGCGAGAGGCATCGTGGTTCTCGAACATGAGCGCCGTGTCCGCTTTGAGGACGGACTCGAGATGATTTAAGGTTATCGATTGCCCCACAAAGAGGTTCGTGAGTTCTCATCTCTAGTGGAGAAGGCTAAGGTGGCCGAAGGAATCAAGGAGGTCGTGAGGCGAACTATAGTAAGAACAATCGGAAGAGAAGTTTTGGGTCATTTGGATCAAGCGGAAATGCTCGAGAAAAGGCTAGGCCAAGTGGGCCCAATCAGCAAACAAGGCCCACAATCGCTAATCAAAGGCCGACTCGGTGCAATCGCTGTGGAAAGACCCATTGGGGAGGTTGTTGGGCGGTGATAAAGGATGCTTTGAGTGTGGGTCTTTGGAGCATCGCGTACGAGATTGTCCCCGAAACTAGCTAAGAAGCGGCCGGAAGGGACGAGCCGTGCTCGGGATAGAAATGTGGGACCCACGGAGGGTCGTGGTAATGGTAGAGGAAACAACGGTCCTAACCGAGGTCGTGGAACTCAAGGCGAGGTTCGGGCAACACAGAGGCTAGGCACTGGCTTAGTTTACGCAGCGAAGGTGTCGCGAGGAAGGTGACGCACCGGATGTTATACGATGACGTTTCTAATTTACGGTTTTCCTTACGTTGCACCGATTGATGTGGGCTCGACACACTCGTACATTGCTAGTAGTGTGGTAGGAACTATGGACCTAAACTCAAAGCGCTTCTAGGGAGATGACCGTAGTTAGCCCCCTTAGGTCACTCCGTAGTCGTAGATAAACTCTATAGAAGCGCACCCTAGAACTTCAAGGGGTAGTATTTGTAGTCGATCTAATGGAACTACCGTTTGGGGAGTTCGATTTGATCCTTGGTATGGATTGGTTGGTTAAGTACCAAGCAAGTTTGGATTGCGTGACTAAGCGCATGGTCCTTAAGGCAGATCAAGGTGGTGAAGTGGTTATGATAGGAGATCGAAGGAATTATCTATCCAATGTAGTGACCGCCTTGAAGGTGAAAAGATGGTCAAAAAGGGTTGTGAGGCGCGATTTGGTTCAAATCGTGCTTTGGAAGCTAAGGGTTGGTAGTTGGAAAGGTCCGAACGGTTGGGGAATTTATCTTGATGTATTCCCGAGAAGAACTTCCGGTTTGCCTCCGGATCGAGAAGTCGAATTCGGTATAGACTTGCTACCGAACGGCACTTTGTGTCCATAGCACCATACCGAATGGCACCAAAGGAATTGGTGGAGCTAAAGGCTCAAATTCGGGAGCTCTTGGATAGAGGGTTTATACGACCAAGTATATCTCCGTGGGGAGCACTGTGTTGTTTGTCAAGACGAAGGGCGGTTCTATGCGGATGTGCATCGACTACCGCCGATTAAATAAGTTAACGATCAAGAACAAGTATCCGTTGCCTCGGATTGACGACTTGTTCGATCAAGCTGGCGAAGGGTGCCTCGGTGTTTTCGAAGATAGACCTTAGGTCGAGGATATCATCAACTTAAGGTAAAGGAGGCGATGTTCACAAAGCGGCATTCGAACTTCGGTATGGGCATTTTGAGTTTTTGGTAATGCCATTCGGGTTGACCAATGCACCGGCGGCATTCATGGACTTGATGAGCAGAGTATTCCAAAGAAGACTTGGACCGATTCGTCGTGGTGTTCATAGACGACATATTGGTTTATTCAAAGACGTAAGAGGAGCATGATAAGCATTTACGAATAGTTACGCAAGTATTGAGGGGAAGCGATTATATGCCAAATTCGGTAAGTGTGAATTTTGGCTTAGGAGGTGGCTTTCTTAGGTCATGTAGTATCAGTGAAGGAATTAGGGTAGACCCTCGCAAGATTGAAGCGATATTGGAGTGGAAACCACCTAGGGGGCGGTGGTGAAATACGAAGTTTTTAGGTTTAGCGAGGATACTATCGGAGATTCGTGGAAGGATTCTCTCTAATAGCGGCGCCGTTGACTAAGTGCTAAGGAAAGGTGTCCCGTTTGTATGGACGGAGAAGCGAGCAAGAAAGCTTTGATAAGTTAAGGAAGATTTTTGTGGAAGCTCGGTTTTAGTGCACACAAGCGGGGAAAGTTATTCACGATTTATTGTGATGCATCTCACACCGGCTTGGGATGTGTGTTGATGCAGGATGGGAAGGTAGTAGCCTATGCATCCCGTCAATTAAGATCGCATGAGGTTAACTACCCAACTCACGACTTAGAGTTAGCGGCGATCGTCTTCGCTCTAAAGATATGGAGACATTACCGTATGGAGAGAAGTCGATGGTCTACACGGATCACAAAAGCTTGAGGTATCTTCGACTCGAGAAGGATCGAATCGAGGCAGCGTCGATGGATTGAACTACTAAAGGACTATGATTGTTCAATCGAGTACCATCGGGAAAGGCTAATGTGGTAGCCGACGCATTGAGCGGAGGAAGCGTAACGGACTTAAGAGCAATGTTCGCTCGGTTAAGTGCGTATGATGATGGGAGTCTTTTGGCAGAACTTCAAGTTAAGCCGACATGGATTGAGGAGATTAAGGAAAAACAGTTAGTGGATGAAGGCTTGAGTTCGACGAGGGTACAAGTTCAAGACGGTGGTTTAAAAGGGTACAGTTTGTCTAGTGATGGGGTGCTTTGTTTTCAGGGACGAGTATGTATGCCAAAGGATCCAGAATTAAGGCAGAAAATTCTCCGAGATGCACATAGCAGCCCATACGCTATGCATCCTGGGGGAAGCAAGATGTATGGAGATTTGCGAAAGCGATTACAGTGGCACAGGTTGAAGCGTGAGATAACGGAGTTCGTAGGGAAGTGTCCGACGTGTCGGCAAGTTAAGGCTGAACATCAGTCACCATCGGGACTACTTCAACCGATAAAGATCCCTCAATGGAAATGGGAAAGGATCACCATGGATTTCGTTAGTGGGCTACCCCTTACGCCCACTAAGAAGGATGCGATTTGGGTAATTGTGGATCGCCTAACTAAATCACTCACTTCATGCGGTGAGAATGGATTACTCTCTCCGAAGCTAGCAAAGTCGTATGTGGGTGAAATAGTGAGGTTGCATGGCGTATCAGTTGTCGATTATCTCGGATAGGGATCCCGATTCACGTCAAGGTTTTGGAGAGCGTTGCATCAAGCTTTGGGTACACGGTTAGATTTGATCTGGCTTTCCATCCACGATCGACGGACGATCGGAAAGGGTGATCTGATTTTAGAAGACATGTTAAGAGGTCGCATGTCTTGGATTTTAGTGGTAGTTGGGAGGAGTACCTACCACTAGCGGAATTCGCCTATAACAATAGTTATCAGCGAGTATCCAAATGGCTCCATACGAGGCTCTATATGGACGGAAGTGTCGTACTCCTACATGTTGGACAGAGTTGGGAGAAAGACAAGTTCTGGGTCCAGAGTTGGTAACCGAGACGGAAGACAAAGTCAAGGTGATTCGGTCTCGTCTCAAGGAAGCATCGGATAGGCAGAAGTCTTATGCCGATCTTAAACGCAAGGAAGTGGAGTATCTTTGTGTGGAGACAAAGTTTTTCGAAAGTGTCGCCTTGGAAAAAGGTGTTGAGATTTGGACGGAAAGGGAAGTTAAGCCCAAGGTTCATTGGGCCATATACTGTTGTGAAGCGAGTAGGACCAGTAGCTTATCAGCTAGAGCTGCCGGCAGAACTGAGGCAGATTCATGACGTATTTCATGTGTCAATGCTAAGACGGTATCGGTCGGATCCTTCGCACGTTGTGCCAGTAGCAGAGATTGAGGTGAACACGGATTTATCTTTTGAGGAAAAACCGGTTCAGATTGTAGACCGAGATGTGAAAGTCCTACGTAGGAAGGCAGTGCCTTTAGTAAAAGTGTTATGGCGGAACCACGGGGTGGAAGAAGCTACGTGGGAGCCCGAGGAGGTGATGCGGCAGCAATACCCCCATCTTTTTTTTTAATCAAGGAATTTCGAGGACGAAATTTATTTTAAGGGGGGTAGAACTGTAACATCCCAAATATGGGGTTATTTGGAATTCGACTATTTTCTTGTTATGAACTGCTGTGTCATTAATTATGGGATAATAATGATCAATTTAAGGCTTTGAGTATGCCCGGTCTGATAGAAAAAATTCAATTTTTTAATTTTAAAAGAAGGGAGCCTTAGTAAGTGGGTGTTATAAGAATAAATGTGGGTAATTTAACACTAATTAGGCCTTGGTAAAGTGGCAAAAGAAGCCCACTTAGGAGCTAGCATGTGACGCCACATCAAGAGGAAGGGAGAGCCTTGGTTGAGTCACAAGGATCCTCTTTTTGTATTATGGATGGACGGCACATGGATGGAGAGTTTTTCTCTCCTTGGATTCTTTTTATTTTGGATAATAAAGGGGTTAATAATATTATTATTAAGGGATAATTTAAGCACTTTAAATTGGTTTTAAATTGCTTAAAATTGGTGATAATAAGGGATTTTATTATATTGATAATAAGGGGATTAATTCAATTAAGTTTGAATTAAATTAAATGGGTGGCTAGGAGCAAAAATAGGTGATGGCCGAATATGGGACTCCTTGTTGAAGAGGAGTGGACGGCTAGGAGTTGAACTCCTTGTTGCCTAGGTTGGACGGCAAGCTTGAAGAGGGGAGGGGGGCCGAATGCTTATAAAAACCCCACCCTAGCTCATTGTTTTGGTTTTTTTCATTCTTGCTAAGTTGCCGAAAAACCCTAACCCCTCTCCCTTGTGTTCGTTTATTTTCTCCATTCTCTCAAACCCTTGGCCGAAACACCCTCTACTTCTCTTTGCCGAATTCCCATCTTCAATCCCTCCTTTCTTTGATTTCTTTGCTGACCGAACATCCATTCCTTTAGCCAACACTCTTATCACCCTCTCTTGCCATTAATTTCCCTCATAAAACCGATACACCCATATTGAAGTGCCGAAATTCTCTTTTCTTTTTTTGGTAGCATCTTGGCCGAATAGTAGAAGCAGTATAGATCTCTTTGGATTCTCGTGGTCAATCGCTCTGGTGAAGGTGAGTTGTGCCGAAACTTCATGGGATCCCTTCACTAGTCTTTGTCGACTCTTATTCAGGGTAAGTGCCGATTTCGGCATTAGCTAGCAAGATTTCTAAATGTTAGTAATCGATCTCTTCTAGGTACCCCAAGATCGTGAAGCAAGCGACCCAAGCCCTAATCTCTAACATTCGATTTTGGTAAGTTTGGGTAAGGTCTATGTTGGTTTTCAAAAGCCGAAAAGCTTTGGTTGTGAGTAATGTTCATTAACCGATTATTTGGTAAAGCAGATCTGTGAATCAAGTGCTGTGGATAGTAGCCAAGAGTTAAAGGTAAGGTTTTGGGATCAAAAGATAAACCCCTAGAATTGTTTGGGTTGGCCGAATAGGCCATAGTACTAACCCATATGTTTGGCCGAATATAGGGACCAGTAGATCTAGGTGGCCGACATCTCTTTTCGGGATTTAGACGATTCAGTGGTGACAGTGTGTGTACATACACACTTATAATAGTTAATCTGATGTATTAAGTGTATGTTATGTGTGAATCGCTCTATGTAGATGTGGCAATAGTACCTTAATGGTACAAGCGGGGATCCCTGGTAAGTCTCTATTTGTATGAGATTGATAATAATGCTTTTGGGAAGCATGGATTATTTGATACATGTGATATATGTATGTACTTGTTGTTAATCGCTTGACATGGGTTGATGAGAGGAGGGGCGGTGATATTTTGTCTTTGTGAGCACCGGTGCTTTGGTAGCACATCGTGACTATATGTCACCAGAGGTTTGGTACCTCCAGAGGTTTGGTACCTCATAGCGACTTGTCCTCGTGGTTAACACCACCGTGGGTTGGCCCCACTTGAGATATGGGATCGTCACGCGGTGATTTGGTATCACACGATGGGTTGGCCCCATCATCCGATTTGTGTCTACGGACACCAGTGCTTTGGTAGCACACCGTGACTATATGTCACCAGTGGTTTGGCACCACCAGTGTTTTGGTAACACATCGTGACCACGGTCACCAGTGGTTTGGTACCACATGGGGTAGACAAAGGTGTTTGGTTGGCTAGGTTGGGTACACGATACTCTGTTTAATTAACTGTTATATGTTGTGTATGAACCGTTGTATTAACCGGGGGAAGGGTTACATACTGAGTCTTGGTGACTCACCTTCTCCTTTAACATTTTGCAGGTGACTCGTAAATGGCGGTGGAGGAGCCGGTTGGACTCGAGGTGGCCATGCAGTGGATTTAAATTTATAGAACTTTAGATTTGTTTAATTTTATTTTGGGTTGTAATAAGGCCTCCATAAACTATATTTGTTTTTTTTTTATGTTGAATGTTTGCTTAAACTATATCATTAAATTGAATTAAATCACATGTTTTTCTTAAGTTAACACGAAAAGGTTTATTCGTGCCATCGGGCACACTTGAAACTGGTATAACAATTGGACTTAATTAAAATTCCAAATGAGCTAAGGGTGGCTTGACAAGACAACCGAAAACGAGGGGTTTTCAATGGAAATTAAATGTTTTTTTTTTGAAATGGCGTTCACAAGGTTTTACTCGGTAACAAATCAAATTCGGTCGTGGTGTTTGGGCCGGGTTTGGGTTGTTACACAGACGATTTATTCACTTGACTTGATCCGTAGGATTTCCTAATTTATATTAAACCCTCTCTCGAGGCGAATAACGTCTAACCCTAGGTTGATTAATTGAAATCTCTTTCTAATTAAAACCCCTAGAATTGCATTAACTCGATCTATGGACTCCCATATTAGGTTTCACCCTAATTCGGCAACGCCTTGTCACCCTATCTCTAGGCGCGCGATCAACTTCGCTTAACTATGCTAGATCTACTCTTAGGCAGGGACTTTTGCTCCTCCACCTAAGCACATCCAACTTGAATTAATATCTGCAAAATATCAACACAAGAATTAAGAACACATAATTAAGAACAAATCAAATATTTATCATATAGTTTAGTAAACGATAACAAGATTCATCTAAGTTTCATCCCCCTCAGGTATCTGAGGGTTTAGTTCATAACAATAAAAGAAAACATCTCAGAAGAAAAGATAAAACAAAACATAAGAAATCCCTAAAACCCCCTGAAGGAATTGTAGAGGAGATCCTCCGTCTTGAGTATGATTCCGGCTTCTTGAGATGAATCAACTGGCTATCCCCGAGCAAATCCCCACAAATCTGCCCTCTCTGGCCGAACAAGATTACCCCTAAATAGTAGCTTTAGTCTCCCGTCGACTCCCCCCATTTAGGTCATACTTAGGGTGTATTTATAGGCTTTTGGAATGTGTTTCTTTGCCCCTAAGTATCCAAATCCGATTGAAATTGCTCTTTTCCGCGGCAGGGACACGGCCATGGCACACACCCGTGTGAATCGTCTTTAGGCCATGTTCAGACTTTATTAATGAGGCACGGCCGTGTATTTTGTGGCTTAGACCGTGTTCGAGATTATTGAGGAGGCACGGCCGTGTGGTCTTGGGCCCAGGCCGTGTTGATTTCGTGCTTTGGCCTATTTGGCTCGTTTTAAGCCAGTTTCTTGTTCTTTTCATCCTCCGGTGCTTACCTGAGTATAAAACATGAAAAGAAAGGATTAAGGGCACCTTTTTACATAAATTAAAGGATAAATCATCAAAAAGTATGCTAAATGTGGGATTAAAATATGTTACTTTTAGGGTTTATCACATACCCCCACACTTAAGCTTTTGCTTGTCCTCAAGCAAAATTCTCAACTTACAATTAAAACGAACTTTCCATGATTCAATATTCCTATCAACAATGTCTCATCATAATTCATAGATAATTTATACATGGATAATTTAACTCAAAGAGTCCTAAAGGTTCAAACAATCTAAGTCATACATTTGTAGCACAAAACATAGGTGTTTCCCCTCATCTAAATAATTACCTCTGATTCAAAACCTACAAGGGTTGACATCCTCATTAAAGATTCACTCAAATCACTCGAAGTGTTTAAGGTTCAGGATTAAGCACTCAAATGTCAACCTGAAAAGTTAATCCCATAGGCTTGCATGAAAATCAAATCTCCACCACTGTAATATGAAATGATGCACAAATCAAAAGGTCTTTATCAGGGTTGTAATGGGGCTTGGGTTAAGGTGTGGACAAAGGCTGAATTAGAGGGTTAGAATCGAGATCGTCCTGAAAAATTACCTAACTAGAAACAATGAACTAAATAAAAGTAATTACATCAACTGAAGGCTAATAATACTAATAATACGAGCTTCTTCTTCAATATTTGGAATTCAAACGTATAAGCTCATTTAATCACAAAACTAATAATGAATAATGAATATACTTTTGATTTTTTTTTTAAGAACAAATCATAAATACATAAAAAAGGATAAATTACTGAAATAAAAAACATAGTTAGGCTATTAATCAAATCAAATCTCGATATAAGGGTAGTCAAAAGGAATGGTGATAACAAAAACAAAGGGTTTCTGGGTTAAAATTAGTGGGTGAGTCAATAAAAAGGGTTGTTAGGATCAAATGGGTTCACTAGGGGTTAATTATGAAGGTAGGTTTTTAGTGAAGTAAGTGGGTTAAATCCTAGGTGCCTTTATCATTTCTGTATATCAAATCAAAGGTGTGGTCTCGACATGTATAATCGATTCAAGTTCTAGAATAACAAATCAATGTTGACACACTCATAATCAATGAAGTGAGCAAAAAAAAGGATATATGCTCTTATAAGGTTCAAAATCTCACAAAAAATTATGGGTATTTTGATGTCAACCTCGTAAATTTCAAACTTCAAAGTAATATTAAAATTCAGGTAGAGAACCTAGAAAATTTTTAATTTCTGAAAAATAGACTTATCATGCTTGATTCTCTAGTATTCTTAGAATTTAATTATCAATGCACAATTATCAATGACTTAATTTAAAACACATCAATAAAGATCATGAATCATGGAAATTTCATCCTAATTAGTAATATGAGAAAATTACTTAAAAACAAGACTAAATTCAGGGATTTGAGAATAATGCAAAAAGTTTGGCACCTAATTTCAGGAATTTGAGAATAATGAAAAAAAAATTAGGCACCTTTTTTAGGTTGTTCACCCCCCCACACTTAAGATGTACATTGCCCTCAATGTACAAAGTTAGATAATAACACAATAATACTAAAATCATAAGATATGGGGAGAAGTGAAACTTCCTGAATTATGGATGAAATCCTTGGAGGATGTGGAAAATACGTTAGAGGGGTCGGTCTGGATGACGATCCTGCGCTAGATGAAATAATTGGGTAGCTCGTGGAGGATTAGCCAGGATATAATAATAATAATTAAAACTATACTAATTAAATAATTAAAGAATAGCAAGATAAAGTGAAGAAAAATAAAGATGAAACTAAAATTAAAAGAAAAGATAAATGGACCATAGGGTCCTTATTGTTGGATGGTTCGCGAGGTGGGTGTGACCTCTAAGGCTGCAGAGGTGCTGGCGGTGGCGGAAGTGGCGTGATTCCCTAGCAGCCTTTAGAACCTAAAATTAAGAAACTAAGATAAAATAAACTAAATTAAGCATAAGAGTGTTAAAGAGAAGGAAAATAAAGGATAAGAGTAAAGAAGAAGAAAAATTAAGTGGTCTCAAAGACCCTTGGCTTGTCGAGTGATTGAAGCGGTGGCATGAACTTATGTAGATCGGTCTCCATGAGGAGATGTCTTTGGGATCCTTCCGTTTCTTCGACATGGCCAAAAGATTGAGAAGAATGCTATAAGAATGAAGAATGCTAAGAAGGTATGGTGTAAGGGTGTAAAGGAGGAAGAAGGGTGAAAGTTGCAAAGGGGTGAAAAGTTGAGAGTTAGTAAGAGAAGAGAAAAATGAGGGGGTTTAAATAAATTTTCAAGCATGGTACAACCCCACGCCCGTGTACCGTGGGCGTGCTAAGTCACACGGCCGCATCGCATGGCCGTGGTGGGCTCCGTTTGTTTCTCCCACGCCTATGCTCAGGTTGCCACGCCCGTTGGTGCTAAGTCAGTGTCGTCCACGACCGCGTCGCACGGCCGTGGCATTTTGTCGGTGTCCGTGGGTTGGTGGTTGGAGTCCGTGACTCAAAGATTTGATTCTTTCTGACTTGTACCCTCTCTTCCGTGTCAGTACGGTGATTCTATACTTCCACACGGCCACGGCCACGGCCGTGTGTAAGGTCGTGTGGCCTTGAAATCTGCACTTTTGGTTAGTTTAAAGTTAGATACTATAAAGAAAAGATAAAATAGAGAAAATAAAAATGTAAAAGTTAATGGGGTTAGTGCTCGGGTTGCCTCCCGAGAAGCGCTCGTTTAAAGTCTTAGGCTAGACTTTCCTCATATTCGCAACAAATCAGGGTGGTTTAAAAATTTGAATATCTTCCCTCATGCTATCAGTTTTATTATCATGATAGAGTTTAAGTCGAGAAGCGTTTATATTGAAAGTGCCAAAGATAGGATTACTTACCTCGACTGTTCCGTATGGAAAAACACTGATTACCCTAAACGGTATTTCTTTGCTTGTGTTAGGGTCAGGGGGAGATATTCGAGGGTCTGTTTTTCTATCAATACCTGATCTCTAATTTTGAACTTGTTTGCTTCTTGGAGTGGCTCTGGTTCTGCTTTGTGTATTCCTAATTTCTCCTTGAAATGTGTCTTCCACTCGTCTAGATCATCGAATTGAATCCCTCGTTCCTCATGAGTTACTTCTTTGTTAACACTGGGTCTAGGATCAGGTTCAGTTGTATTCTTTTGTGGTGCTTCCTGAAAAGAAGTGTTAACCGAATGGTTATCAATAGAGTTTGTTTTCTCACCTTGGTTACTCGATGTTCTAGCCGAATCAAGAGCTTTGAGAGTGATTGTCTCATTACCTACACGAAGTATGAGTTCTCCTGCATCAATATCAATTTTAGTCCTGACAGTTGCTAAAAGTGGTCTTTCTAAGATTAAGGGGATCGAATTATCCTCATCCATGTCTAAAATGACAAAGTCTATTGGGAATACGAATTTATCCATTTTTACAAGAACATCTTCGATTATACCCCTAGGAATTCTAACAGTTTTATCAGCTAGTTGAATGCTTATCCTAGTTTGTTTGGGTTTCCCTAGACCTAGTTGTTTAAACAATTTATAAGGCATGACAATTATGCTTGCCCCTAGATCAGCTAACGCAATATCAATAGGTAAACTACCAATTAAACATGGAATTGTAAAACTCCCTAGATCTTTTAATTTCCGTGGTAGTTTATTTTGCAAGATTGCTGAGCACATTACGTTTAGTTCCACGTGTGATGCCTCGTCTATCCTTCGCTTGTTCGGAAAAAGCTCTTTTAAAAATTTTCTAGAATCTGGCATCTGTGAAAGAGCTTCAAGTAACAGTAAGTTAATATGTAATTTCTTTAATAGTTTAAAAAACTTACCGAACTGTTCCTCTGTATCATCTCTCCTTAATGCTTCGGGATATGGTATGCGAGGTTTGTGCTCTTTGATTACCGGTTTTGGCTTATTATTACTTACCTCAACCTTACCTTCTTTGACCTCATCCTCTTACCTTGAATTGGGCTCGTCTAACCCTTCACTTTCTTGAGCTGTTATGGCTTGGATTTGCTTCTTTGGGTTAATCTTAGTGTTGCTTGGTAAACGCCCTTGCGGTCGTTCGGAAATTATCTTTGCAAGCTGTCCAACTGTGTGAGTAAGTTGTCCAACTGTCTTAGTGAGTTCCCCGACTTGGCTCTCGATCCCTTTAATTGATGCCTGTTGATTCTTAAGGGTGGTCTCAGTGTCTTGGAAACAGTTATCTGTAGCTGCCATGAATTTTGTCAGCATCTCTTCAAGGTTCGGCTTCTTCTCTTATGGATAGGGCTGATGTTGGAAATTTTGAGGAGGTTGTTGTCTTTGATTTCCTTGATTTCCTTGTCCTCCCCATGAAAAATTTGGGTGTTTCCTCCAACCTGGATTATAAGTATTACTATAAGAGTTATTATTAGATCTGAAATTGTTACCTATATAGTTCATTTGTTAGCTTTCTGTGCCCGGTTGGTAGGGTGGGTACTCAGGATTCGCCACAGTTCCACTTGCGTCTGCTAATCGTGACATTGGATATACTGCGAAGAACACACACTATCAAGCTTTTTATTCATCATCTCTACTTGTGTTGATAGCATGGTTACTGCATCGATGTTGAAAACTCCGGCTAATTTTGTTGGTTTTATCCTTGTAACCTGCCACTGATAGTTATTCAGTGATATCTCCTCTATAAATTCGTAGGTCGCCGGGAGTTACGTTGTTCGGGGTTCCACCGCATGCACTGAATCAATTAGTTGCCTCGTTGAGGGGTTTACACCGTTATAGAAAGTTTGGACTTGGAGCCACAAGGGTAAACCATGGTGCGGACACCTTCTCAAGAGATCCTTGTATCTCTCCCATGCGTCGTACAATGTCTCTAAATCCATCTGCACAAAAGAAGAGATATCATTCCGTAATTTAGCCGTTCTGGCCGGTGGGAAATATTTTAATAAAAAATTTTCGGTCATTTGATCCCATGTGGTGATTGACCCTCGTGGTAACGAGTTTAACCATTGTTTGGCTTTATTCCTTAATGAAAAGGGAAATAACCGAAGCCGTATGGCATCATCAGAAACGCCATTTATTTTGAAGGTATCACAGATGAAACACCCCAAACCCAGCCCACGAGCCCAGACCGGATATGGTATTTTGGAAAAATATCTTAGTAAAAGTCAAAGGTAGTATGGTAGTTTAAAATTTTCAAACCAAGGGCATTTTAGTAATTTTTCAACCAGGGGTACTTAGGTAATTTTGTAAGTCGAAAATATTTTGGAGAATTTTTTTTTCAAAATAGTTTTTCCACAATTCAAAGGGGTAATTTGGTGATTTTTAAAACTAGGGTTTTTATAAAAATACGGCTAGTCCCTTTCGGGTTTTATTTATTGAGTTTATCCCGTGAATAAGTCATCTTGGTTAGGGTGAACCGTAGCTACGCACCAGGTAGGATTCGAGCGAAGAGGAGGTGAGTCACGAGGACTGCTTAAATACCAGGCTCTACCTGAATCCAATCCTAGGCATGCGCAAAATGGTTACCACACCCTAACTCGGCGACTTAGTCACAGGGTTGTTCAATTAGGCCTTAAAGTTTTATGTAATTATTGGGGTATACTGGTCCTAGGGTTCAAGAACTTACAATATACTAGTCTACGTTCCCGTTATACCCGCATATATATCATATAGTAAATCACACAATAGTTAGGGGTACTTACCTGGTGGACTTCGAGTCGGAGACTTAGGTGCTATGCCGGAAAACTTGCTCATTTCACAAAAACTTTTACAAAACTTATTTGGGCTTAATTTTGAAATCATTATGGGCTTTAAACCCAAGGCCGAGAGTTTAAAACTGGGCTCTGATACCAAGCTGAAACACCCTAAACCCGGCCCACGAGCCCAGACCGGATCTGGTATGTTCCTCGAGTAAAACGTTTCAATTTCATGTTTATTACCTTGGAAAATTTGGGGTGGTTTTATAAAAATACCGAGTTGTTTTGGGGTTAATCTTTAATTCGAAAATCGTTTGTGTTTAGGTGTCTAAACATTTAAAATTTATTTTTAAGAAAAGTTGCTTAAACTTTAAATTGATAAAATTCGTATCATACTAAATAATTAAAATGCATGCATAAACAGTTTCATACTAGTGGCCTTATTACATCAACGGTAAAACCCGAAATGAAATTCAAACTTAAAGTTCAAAATAAAATAAAGTAGAATAAAAGCTGAGCTGAGCATGGCCACCATTAAGCTCCTACCGACCCGGTCCATCACTGAGTGCCACCTGAAAAGATATCCCACAACGGGGTGAGTCAAACAGACTCAGTGTGTGACAACCAACACTAAGTCCCCAAATGATTTAGGCATATCATAACATGTCATACATACATAACAAATAGAGATAATGATCCAATCCCGAACCCAAACCTAGATGCCATCCGCTACACATCACCCGTACCAACCATCACACAAGTGAGGACTACTAAGTCGACCCTCCATCGCCTACACATCATCGAAGCGATCGCTGCAGACGACTAGCTCATCGCCCTTATAATTTTTGGCGTAGCCACCGGATAATAATTTTGTGACATAAGTCACCACATTCGATATTGTGACATGAGTCACCACATTCGGATTATGTGACCGAAGTCACCACATTCAGATATTGTGGTATAAACCACCAGATCACTTCCCCTTTCCATATAACCCATATGCCCCATGTCATACAAATCATGCAATTATCATGACTTAGGCCTTATTTCACATTCTTATCAATGTTCACATATGTGCCACAACAGATATTCATAATATCATAACTACAGTAGTAGTAAGTTAACGTACCTGAGTACTTTGAACCATTGCATGGTACCTTTAGCCACATCTTACTTATTCTTACTAACACATTCAATAAAACATAACCATAAAACTATTAAGGCTTAGTGCGGGGTACACACCTGATATACTTATCGTTTTCACTGAGACTCCCGAAAATCCCGATCTAGCGTCCTAGATCCTTAGTTCCTACATTTGGTCAACCACTTAATGTTTAGCAAAAGCCTATTCGGCTATATGATCAAATCCCGAAGGATTATTGCACCCAAAGCTCCTACCTTGTTGCTGATTTGATTATTAATCAAATCCCGAAACGTTGTAGTATTTCTTCCTTAAAATCGGCTAACACTAGATCAATTGATTTGGTTAGTTTTCGGCTTTTGAATAAGCAAGAAATAGATCTAAGTTGCTAAATAGGGCCTTGGCCGAATGTGTATGTGCACTTACCTTGCGATTTTGAATCCCGAAATCCTTGTATACCACTGTCGATCGCCCCTAAATAACCATGGTCGATTCGGCTAACATAATAATCAATATGGCCGAATATTACACCTCCTTACCTTGCGATTTCAATTCCCACAAATTGATCCTTGCTTCTTTAATGATGTCGAGATTCCTATGGCCACATGTTAGATCTAATCTAACATTAAAACACAATAGAATGGCCTATGGCCGAATATCACATAACTTACCTTGGATATTGAAATCCCAAAACCTCCTTGTAGTTGACAACACCCAAATCCCGAAACCTTTTCCATAGTTTCGACCAAGGAACAATAATAGAGATTAGTTCTTAGATTTCGACAAGCCTAAAAGAAAGAGAATGGAAATCGAATTTGATCTTACCCTGAAGAAATCGGCAGAGAGAGCTTGCAGGAGAAATCGATTCAAAGAGTGGCAACTTTTGGCTTTTGATGATCACTTGGAAAGATTCAGTTTTAATCAAGAAAAGAAAAGAAAGTATAGGACTTAGGGAAAATCGGCAAGACTAGGGGATCCTATTTTCGGCTTTTGGAGAATTGAAAGAAAAAGAGAATAGGTTTGAGAGAGAATTCGGCAGAGGCACGGGAGGAAAGAAAGAATGAAGAATGGCCTTATTCTCCTTCCTTGGCGAAATTACTACACTTAGAGTCCCCAATCGGCCAACTCACACTCCTTATCGCCTTCCTCATTTTTCTCCTCTTTTCTCTCTTTTACCCATTCAAAAATAATTCAAAATAAAAACATCATTTATCCCCTATCTTAGCCGAAATTTAAAAAGGATAAATTAAGTCTTTATCCTCACCTTTCAAAGCCCCATTGCCGTCCATCTCCTCCCCTCTCCTTGACGCAACATTCAAAATAAAAGCCCCCTTTTTGCTTCCTTTTGGCTCGAACTTAAGACTGCATCATGCTTGTGGCGTCACCTCATCGAGGCCTTAAGTGGCGCCTTCAAGCCACTTTACCAAGCCCATTTTTGTGTTATAAATCCCCTACATTTTCTCTTAAGGCCACCTCGCTTAGCTTCCTCTTTTAGATTTAAAATCTAATAATTTCTAAGGCATTTTCCTACATTCTAAGGTTCTCAAAAATTCATAAAACACATTTAACACACACATAGACATGCTTTCACATTTATTTAAGCACAAATGCATAAACCCAAAATCCAGGATATTACAACAGAACTCTAAAAAATTAACTATATGAGTGTTTGGGTCTTCGTCCTGCAAACCATCAAATTGAACAAATTGTTGAATCATTTGTATAGTGTTAGGCTTTAATTCAAAATTATTAGCAGCTATAGCAGGCCTAACAATACTTGATTCGGCTCCTGTTAAATGAGGTTTAGCATAATCATACATAGTACGTGGAGCATTATTTTCTGCCACATCTTGTGGTGGTGGATTATTCTCATCCATCCCTTCAGTAGGATTGGATTCGTCTTGTTGTTCTTCTTCTTGGTAATTTAGGGCTCGCCTAATTTCTCTGCGATTCCTACGAGCGGTAGCTTCAATATCACTGTCGTATACTAGTGGTCCTCTCGGGTTCCTTCTAGTCATAAACTAGAGGTACCTGGAAGGAAGAAGAAATAAAAGAATAAAAATTAGCAAATAAAATAAGAAATAAAATTAAATTGCAAAAAAATAATAATAATAAAAATGGCTAAAGTAATAAAAATAGATTGTTCTTAATATTTTTAGTTCCCCGGTAACGGCGCCAAAAACTTGATCGCTGTGAAGTCAGAGTTTTAAAATTTATAAAAATAATGATCGAACCTGGAAACTAACTATGACAACGATTGAGGCAAGTGCACCTATGAACAGTAGTATAGTTAAGGCAAGACCGGATTGTCGAACCCAAAGGAACTAAAAGTACTAACACTAACTTTCTTTTTATTATTTAGCCTAAGAATTAAGCGAATGGTTGTTTAATCTAAATTAATTAACTACTAAACTTAAAGACTCTAAGACAAAGAAGGATGAATTTGAGAGAATACTTGAGGAAAAACCAATTAATTAAGACGACACCCAAGGAAGAATCCACCTAGACTTCACTTGTTATCTAACTCTCAACCAGACGATTTATTCACTTGACTTGATCCGTAGGATTCCCTAATTTATATTAAACCCTCTCTCGAGGCGAATAACGTCTAACCCTAGGTTGATTAATTGAAATCTCTTTCTAATTAAAACCCCTAGAATTGCATTAACTCGATCTATGGACTCCAATATTAGGTTTCACCCTGATCCGGCAACGCCTCGTCACCCTATCTCTAGGCGCACGATCAACTCCGCTTAACTATGCTAGATCTACTCTTAGGCAGGGACTTTTGCCCCTCCACCTAAGCACATCCAACTTGAATTAATATCCGCGAAATATCAACACAAGAATTAAGAACACATAATTAAGAACAAATCAAATATTTATTGTAATATCCGGGATTTTGGGCTTGTACATTATTGCGTAATTATGTGAAGTAGCATGCCTGTGTGTGTTGTAAATATGTTTTATGAATTTTTAGAACCTTAGAATATAGAAGAATGCCTTAGAAAATATTAAATTTTAAGTATTGAAGGGGAATTGAACAAAAGAGGCCTTAAGAGAATTTGTAGGAGAATTTAGACACAAAAATGGGCTTGTTAAAGTGGCAAGGAGGCGCCACTTAAAGCCCTAGTAAGTGACGCCACAAGCGATACACAAGGGGGCCTAGGTTCGAGCAAACAAGGGGAGCAATTTTGAGCTACTTTTTGCATCAAGCTAAGAGGGGAGTTGGACAGTATTAAAACACTAAGGAGATGAGCACTAGATGTGGTCAAATTCCCTTTAAAATTCGGCTAAGGTAGGGAGATAATTATTGATTTATTCAATTTATTTTTGAAAGGGTAAAGAAGAGGAAAAATAGGAAAATAACAAGGGATTTGGATAGAGAGATGAGGAGTTGGCCGAATAGGGGATCTAGGTGTGGTATTTTAGGCCAAAGGGAAGAAGTGAGGCCATTTTCATTCTTTTCTTTTCAATTGTGCCTCTGCCGAATTCTTTAGAAAATCTTCTCTTCTTCTCTTATTTTGTCAAAGCCGAAAGTTCTCCTTCTTTTTCCATTCATGTTGAAACTCCCTTTAATCCTTTTTCTTAAAAGCCAAAGCTGAATACCATACTCCCATTCCCTCCTCTCACTTTGGCCGAATCTCTCTGCACTTCATTCTCTTTTCTTTTCGCAATTCTCCAAAAGCCGAATCTCCTATTTTGGGGCCATAGCCGATTGCATCTTTTCTTTTGGGGCCGATTCCTTCACTAGATCAAAAGCCGAAATTCAAACACTTCCTTCCTCTTGTCGGCACTTCAAGTTGGTGAGCCAATTGCGTTTTGATCATTCTATTGGTAAGGATCTCTCTTGGCCGAACTCTTGTTCTTTTCTTTCTCTAAATGTCGAAAATCAAGGTTTTAATCCTATTAATGCTCTTTGATCGAATCTTTGAAGGAGGATTTTGGGAATTCTGCTAAGTCGACTACAATAGAAGATCATTCAGGATTTAGATATCTAAGGTAAGTAAAGTGTAATATTAGGCCAAAGGCCAATTATGATGTTCATTAAGTGTTAGAATCGGATCTAACATAGATCATGTAGGCATTTCGACATCTCCATTAACAAATAGCGATTTCGGGATCTAGATAATCGAGGTAAGGGAGCTTTGATATTTGGCCAAGGCCTTTTTATTTGTTAAAAGTTGACTGATTTTTAAACTATGGTCTATAGGAGGGAATACAATCGGTTTCGATAGATTTTCGGGATTCAGTGAAAGCGTTAGTACCAGGTGTGTACCCCACACTAACTCTTAATAGATTTATGGCATCAATTTAATATATGTGTTTATAATAATGTGAAAAGTGGGCAAAGGTACCATGTGATGGTACAAAGTACTCAGGTAAGTAACCTTAACATTATGTTAATAAATGATATGAATAATATTATGATATGAATATTTGGAATATGGTACATATGTGAATACCGATAAGAATGTGGAATAAGGCATAAGGCATGATATTGCATATTCTCGTATGACATGGGGCATATGGGTTATATGGAAAGGGGAAGTGATCGGTGGTTTATACCACAATATTTGAATGTGGTGACTCATGTCACGAAATCGAATGTGGTGACTTATGTCACAAAATAATGTCTGGTGGCTATGCCACAAAATTTATAAAGGCGATGTGCAAGTCGTCTCTCTCTGATCGCCTTGATGATGTGTAGCGGATGGTAGGTCGACTTAGTAGTCCCCGCGGTGTGATGGTTGGTACGGGTGATGTGTAGCGGATGGTTATCTAGGTATGGGTTCGGGTTTGCATCATTATTTCTATCTGTTATAAATACGTATGATATGATATGATATGCCTGAATCGTTGGGGCTTAGTGTTGGTTATACACACTGAGTCTGTTTGACTCACCCCATTGTGGGATATCTTTTCAGGTGACACTCAGTAGATGGACCGGGTCGGCAGGAGCTTAGTGGTGGCCATGTTCAACTCAGACTTTATTTTAAATTTTGGACTTTTTATTTCTAAGTATTTTGGATTTATTCGGGTTTTGCTATTGATGTAATAAGGCCATTATTATTAAACTGTTTTATGTTTCCAATTTTTATACGATTATTATTAAATCGAGGGTTAAATAACTTATCTTGGAAACAATTTTAAATGTTTTGACACCTAATGATTCCTCTTCAAAATGACCACATTCTCTAAATTGACAAACAATATTTGAAATGTTTTACTCGAGGAACATGCCAGATCTGGTCGGGGCTTGTGGGCCGGGTTTGGGGTGTTTCATTTATCATATAGTTCAGTAAACGATAACAAGATTCATCTAAGTTTCATCCCCCTCAGGTATCTGAGGGTTTAGTTCATAACAATAAAAGAAAACATATAAGAAGAAAAGATAAAACAAAACATAAGAAATCCCTAAAACCCCCTGAAGGAATTGAAGAGGAGATCCTCCGTCTTGAGTATGATTCCGGCTTCTTGAGATGAATCAACTGGCTATCCCCGAGCGAATCCCCACAAATCTGCCCTCTCTGGCCGAGCAAGACGACCCTAAACGGTAGCTTTAGGCTCCCGTCGACTCCCCCCATTTAGGTCATACTTAGGGTGTATTTATAGGCTTTTGGAATGTGTTTCTTTGCCCCTAAGTATCCAAATCCAATTGAAATTGCTCTTTTCTACGGCAGGGACACGGCCATGGCACACGCCCGTGTGAATCGTCTTTAGGCCGTGTTCAGACTTTATTAATTAGGCACGGCCGTGTATTTCATGGCTTAGACCGTGTTTGAGATTATTGAGGAGGCACGGCCGTGTGGTCTTGGGCCCAAGCCGTGTTGATTTCGTGCTTTGGCCCATTTGGCTCGTTTTAAGACCGTTTCTTGTTCTTTTCATCCTCCTGTGCTTCTCTGAGTATAAAACATGAAAAGAAAGAATTAAGGGCACCTTTTTACATAAATAAAAGGATAAATAATCCAAAAGTATGCTAAATGTGGGATTAAAATATGTTACTTTTACGTTTTATCAACAACTCATTAAAATTGAAAGATCTGTTATGTTCTAACAATGTACACAGGGGTTTGGATATTTTTGAAAAATCTTTGATAAATCGTCGATAGAATCCTGAATGGCAAAGAAAACTGCGAATACCTTTAACTGTGAAGGGTGGTGGAAGTTTCTCAATAGCCTCAATTTTTGCTTTGTCGACGGCAATCCCTCGCTGCGAAATTTTATGTCTTAGAACAATGCCTTCACAGACTATGAAGTGGCATTTCTCCCAATTGGGAACAAGGGTGGTTTCTTGACATCGACAAAAAACTAACTCCAAATTTTTTAAATAGTCTTCAAAAGTATCGCCAAACACCAAGAAGTCATCCATAAAAACTTCTAAAAACTTCTCCACCATGTTCGAGAATATTGCCATCATGTAACTTTGAAATGTTGTAGGGGCATTGCATAATCAAAACGAAATTCGTCGAAACACAAAAGTTCTATAAGGACATGTGAATGTAGTCTTCTCTTGATCAGTAGCAGCTATGACAATCTGGTTGTACCCTGAATAACCATCTAGTTAATAATAGAAGGTTTTCCTCTCTAATCTATCTAACATTTGGTCGATAAATGGCAGTGGAAAATAGTCCTACCTTGTTGCTTTTTTGAGTTTTTATAGTCCATACAAACCCTCCATCCCATGACAGTACGAGTAGGAATGAGTTCGTTGTTATCATTGCTTACCACAGTGACACCCTCTTTTTTAGGTACACATTGAACAGGGCTCATCTAAGTACTATAAAAAATTGGGTATATAATTCCAACATCAAGCCATTCGATAATATCCTTTTCAACAACTTCTTTCATAATAGGATTCAGTCTTTTCTGCTGCTCGATAGATTTTCCATGGCAATCATACAGTAATATCTTATGCATGTAGATTGCTGGATTGATTCCTTTGATATCTGCAATCGTCCACCCCAATGTCTTTTTAGATTTCTTTAAAACTTTCAACAATTGAGCCTCTTGATCTAATGTCAATGTCGTAGAGATAACTACTTGCAATGTGCTATTACCTCCCAAGTAAGTATACTTCAAATGTACTGGAAAAGGCTTCAATTCCAACGTAGGAGGATCTTCCATGAATGGTCGAGGAGTTTTAAAAGAGTAGTCTAATAAATTTAATGATTCAAAACTTCTACTTGATCTATTCTAAATTTCCTTAGCTTCCAGCAGTTCACCAAGCTCTTCAATCATTTCTTCTTCAATTAACTCAAATGAATCTGTATCATCATTACAATTATTGTGATAAAATTCTAAAAATTCTTCCTGAACTATTATGTCAACGATCTCAATAGTGTGACATTCTTGATCTGTATCTGCACACTCCATAGCATCGAAAACATTAAAGGTTATCTGCTAATCATTAACTCTCATTGTTAGTTCACCTTTTTGTACATTAATTAATGTTCTACCAGTTGCTAAAAAATATTTCCCAAGTATGATTGGTACCTCTTTATTGGCCTCACATTCCAAAATAATAAAATCTACTGGAAAAATAAATTTGTCAACTCTTACCAACACATCATCGATTTTACCTTCTGGATGTGCATATGAACAATCAGCTAATTACAATATGATAGTTGTAGGTCTCGCCTTCCCTATTCCTAGCTTCTTGAAAACAAACATAGGCATTAGATTTATACTTGCACCTAAGTCGCATAATGCTTTGCCTACATAATGATGGAGCAAGGTATAGTAAAACTCCTTGGATCCTTTAGTTTTGGTGGCAATTTGTTTCTCAGCATTGCTGTGCACCCTTCAGTGAGAGCGAGTTTTGAACTCCCCTAACCTTCTCTTCTTTGATAAGATATCTTTCATGAATTTCACATAGTTGGGTATTTGTTCCAATGCTTCCACCAATGATATGTTGATATGTAATTGCTTCAGGACATCCAAGAATTTCTTGAATTGAAAATCTTGCTTAGATTTTTGAAAACGCTGAGGAAAAGGTGGCGGTGGCCTTCCTTCCATTTGTTAAGGTTGTTTTTCCATGGCATTTTATTGGCAATACAACATGAATCTGCTTCAACAGTTTTTGGGTTGCTCTTTTCTTTTGTAGCTTGCTCCACTACTGGTTCTGAATTCTTCTTATTTGTGAAATCTGAATTACCTTATTCAATAGTGGTGTCATTAACAACTCCTGGTAGCTACGCACCACTTATGAGTGTAATGAATTTGCACTATTCCTTCCCTTAAGATCGTGAATTTTTTGTATCACTCGGCAGTGCTCCTTGCAATCTTGAACTTAATGCACTAGCAATCTACCCTACTTGATTTTCCAAAGCTCTTAAAAATGTAGATTGACTTTGAATGATAGTATCATTCTTGGCCATGTATTCCTTCAATAGAGCTTCCATAGATGAACTCGAAGCGGAATTTTGCTGAGAATTTTTTCGTGGCATGGGCTGATTGTGTCCAGGTGGTGCACTCACAACATTCTATCGAATAGCATTGCTGGAATTTCTCACCCCTTGGTTATTCCAACTGAAATTGGGATGTTGGAATATGGGTTGTTGTTTTTTCGTATAACGCCCCAAAATAAGGCCTAGGAGTTTTAAGGGTATTTTAGGAATTTTACCATTAGAGTGTTTGGAATTTTGTGACATGGTTTATCAGTAACATTTTTTTACTATGGTTTTTAGAAAATTAAACCAATTTCTGAAAATGAGTTTTAAATGCCTTTAATTTTGAAAATAGCACTGATTTGTAAAAGAGTCAAAATTGTGAGTCTTTATGAAGCAATTAAACCAAAATTTAAAATTCAACCTAATACTTCCCCCACCTACATATATTTCACGTTAGTTTTTCCCCTCCCATTCTTGTTGCCGTCCCTTTGTTTTCCCTTACCCCCTCCATTTGATTTTTGACTCCAAAATCTAGTCTTTATATTTCCATCATCCTTACAACATTAAATCTCCATAATACTTCTAGAAAAAAACATCCAAAAACACCATAAATTCCTCCATTGTCAAGCTTGTGAGTTTTTTGGGTTTTTGATCAAACATTTGATTTTTCATCAACTAAGCTAATGATTCATCTTCCTATTAGTTTTAAATGTTATTTAGTCTTTAAAACCAAGTTTTTAGCCATTAAATTGCATGTTTTAAATAAAAGCCAAAAATTGGGTCGTTAATGGTGGATTTTTGGATTTTGCATAAAAACGTGGTTTCAAAGTGTTTTTCAACTTGTTTCAACATGATTAGAAGGTTTCTAAACTTACTTTGAAGTTTCATTAAAGAATTCTTGAGTTTTAATGAATTTTTAAAAAAATAGCCATAAAACATGTCGAAAAAGTTGATATCATGAATTGAGTAGTTTTTTGTAGTTTAAAGGTTGAGAATTAGTCGTAGGTGAATTATAAGATGAACGGAATTGGTTTTAGGTGAAAAGGTTAAGTATAGACTGAGATATTTGAATTTAAAGTTTGTCATGTTAAAGGTTTCGGTTACATGAGAACTTAGTTTAGGCTTATGTTTTGTATGCTTGTAATGAGTCCTTGACTGATTTTTAGATGTATTGTTGTGTAAATTTGTTGTGTTGAAGTTTCATATTCGATAGGACCTTCTACGAGTAGAGATGAAGGCAAAGAAAAGCTAGTTTGAGCTTTCGGCTTTTCGGTGAAAGCGTAATTGGTGAGTGCTTGGAATAATTACTTGTGGACATGATTGAATGCATTATTTGGGAATTTAGTAGTTGAGACACCCCAAACCCGGCCCACAAGCCTCGACCGGATCTGATATGTCCCTTCGGAAAACTTAACTAAATCTCGTTTCATGATTTGATAAAATATGTCGACTTATTAAAACAAGTTTGAAAATTTAGCGAGTTGGAAACCGAGTTGTAGTTCAGTTTGTATTTCTTTAAAAAAAAACGTTTCCTTTATTTCTAACAAATTGAAAACAATGCCTGATTTTAGAGTTTATTAAGTTGAAAACCGTAGTGGACTAAGTGTTAAAACATGTGAAGTTGTTTAAGAAAAATGTTTAGTTATTTATTTGCCGATTTTCGAATGGGAGTAAAACTTAAATCATAAAACTTAAACAATTAAATGGTGGCCTTATTACAAATTTAAAATACCAAATAAATCCCGAAAGAGAAGTATGCTAGAGTAAACGAAAAATTCAACCGTTCAAAAACTCGAAAACACTGAGCATGGCCACCCCGTAGTCCTCGCTGACCCGGTCCATAATACTATGCATCACCTGCAAAAAGTTATCCCACGAAGGGTGAGTCAACAGACTCAATGTGTAACAGCTACACCAAAAACCCAACCGATCATAGCCTTAATCTTAACCATTTCGGCAAAGCCCATTCTTTAGTCACATTCGGCCATAAGCCCATAACATAGCATATTGAATCATAACATATTGAATCACATTATGTCTAAAATGAAATGCAATCCCGAGCCCACCTAGATATCCATCCTCTACACACCACCCATACCTACCAGTCACACCGTGGGGATTACTAAATCGACCCTCCATCCGCTACACACCCTCAAAGGCAGTCGCTGCAGACAACTACACATCGCCCTTATAATGTGGCATAGCCACCAGATAATGTGATGAGTCACCGGATTCATAATATGTGACATAAGTAATAGGATAACGTGGTAAAACCAAGGAACACTTCCCTTTTATCATTATCACCCATGTGCCCATGCATCATACAAAATATACAGATATCATGCAATATATCTTACCCCAAAACAAATAACGAAATTACATATATTCTCATATCCATGTTTATAAACATTATTAACGGAGTGTTAAGGGGTAGCGTACTGAATGCCTTTGTACCATTGAATGGTACCCTTAGCCTTGTTCATTCATATTTCTCATTAACACATGCTTAACATTAATACTAATAATCTATTGGGAGATTAGTGTGGGGTTACACACGATAATGAGTGAGAATGACACTCTCGATACCGACACTCTCGCTATCAGGGATAACAGCGATCTGCTTATCCCTTTCCGATGCTGGCCCACAGCCCGGTGGCCAATCCCGAACTGCAGAGACTGATCGCTTCTTAAACTTAGGGATAGGGGCTACCCTTTTTTCTCCTTGGTG
The DNA here is from genome assembly GCA_025698515.1 of Gossypium sturtianum. Lineage (NCBI taxonomy): Eukaryota > Viridiplantae > Streptophyta > Magnoliopsida > Malvales > Malvaceae > Gossypium > Gossypium sturtianum. The sequence continues at coordinate 22,816,364 of CM046948.1, read as the reverse complement.
GTACCGCATCCATCGAACAACACTTAATCGAATATTTGGTTAATCACTAATGTTATAGTCTAAACTTATTGAATCTAGAACTCATTGAATACCCTTACCGATGTGAATCTGAATCACGAAGATATCTGCTTAACTTTCCAAGTTTGCCGAAATTCCTACACAACCCAAGTCAGAATCGGCTTCAACCCATAAAGCTTATGAAAGTGGCCTTGGCCGAATACTAACCCCTTACCTTGAGTAGTCGAACCCAAGAGAATCCTTAATGCTCCTTTACGCTAGCTACATACAAAAGAAACACGAGACTATGGCCTATGAACATTCGGCCATCCCTAGAAATCAAGGCCAACCACTTGGTTTCGGCACACCAAATGAAAAAGAGGCAAAATTGATTGCTAATGAAGAAATTACTTACCACCAACCCACGTTTGATTTGAGAATGATAGAACAAGAATGGTTTTGGGAAAAATGATAGTATAAGAGAACAAAGAAAGAAGAAGAAGACTATCACTTTCGGCTAATAACAAGAGGTATTTTTGGCTTTTGAATATGATGAAATGAATAGAAGAGAAAGATGGGTGTAGAGGGTTACGGCTATGGTGTTTCGGCTTTAAGATTTCAAGAAGAGAAGAGAGAAAGAGAGGACTACAAGGTTCGACTATGGCTCTCAAATGGAGATGGAATATTCGCCACCAAAAGAATGGGTATAAAGTTAAGGTTGAACGAAAGAAAAGAAGAATAGAAGAGGCTTAGAAGAATTCGGCAATCACCCAAAATGCACAAAAGTGCCCAAATGGTTACTTCTATTTTTTCGGCTCTTGCTCCAAAGAAAAGAAAGGAAAAGAGAGAATTCTTGTGACTCACAATTTTCGGCAAAGAGAATTAAAGAAGAACAAAAAGATGAACACTCACACTACTCAAAAATTAAGCACTACTCCCCCATACATGACCGAAGCGCGCCTCCAAAGTCCCACATTCGGCCAACTCTTCAACCTCACTCCCCATCCCTTGTTTTCCTCCTATTTTTCCTCTTCACCACTCATTCAAACTTGTTTGAATGAGTCAAACTTCTCAAAGAGCTCTCCACCTCCTATCCGAATTCCTTGACCAAGTCCACCCTCATCCTTCCCAGAGTTCAAATGCTGCCCAACTCTCCCTCCTCCTTGACGCAAAAAGCAACTTAAAATGCCAGCTTCGCAGCTCGAACCTCCTCTCCCTTGACACTCCATGTGACGCCACCCTCTCCCCTTGCACCTGGGCGCTACATTGCAACTTTACTGCTTCCCTTTTTGTGTCATAATCCACACCTAATTTCTCTTAAGGCCTAGCTCCCTTAGATCTCTTTTAAGACTTAAAAATCCAATATTTTTCTAAGGCATCTACCTACTCCCCAGGGTTCCCGAAGCCCCCAAAACACATACAGACCACACACAACATGCTACTACATACATGCAAGTTAAAACGTATAACTCCTAAATCCCGAATATTACAGTTCTACCCCCCTTAAAATAATTTCGGCCTCAAAATTACCTGATCAAAACAAGTGAGGGTATTGCTGCCGCATTGCTTCTTCTGGCTCCCACGAAGCTTCTTCCGATCCATGGTTACGCCATAACACCTTGACTAGAGGAACTAATTTCCTCTGCAAGACTTTCACATCCCGCTCTAAGATCTGGATCAGTTCTTCCTCATAAGACAAGTCTGGCCTCAACTCTACTTCTTCAACTGGAACCAGGTGCGATGGATCCGATCGGTAACGACGTAGCATCGAAATGTGGAACACATCGTGCATCTGCTTCAATTCGAAGGCAACTCTAACCGATATGCCATTTGGTCCAACCCGGCCGTAACCCGATAAGGTCCTATAAACACGGGACTTAACTTACCCTTGCGACCAAATCTCATCACCTTTTTCCACGGTGAAACTTTCGAAACACACGATCTCCCACAAAGCAAACTCTATTTCTTTCCGCTTGAGATCTCGCATACGACTTTTTGTCTCAAAGCGCTTCCTTCAACCGTGCCCGAATTACCTTAACCTTTCTTCCGACTCGCCACAATCTCTGGACCCAAAACATGGCGTTCCCCAATTACGTCCAACACGTAGGGTGCGACACTTCCGTCCATACAGTGCTTCGTACGGTGCCATCCGAATACTTTCTTGATAACTGTTGTTGTATGCAAACTCTGCTAAAGGCAAGAATTTCTTCCCAGCTTCTTCTGAAGTCTATCACGCAACCCCTCAACATATCCTCTAACACTTGAATTACCCGCTCAGATTGGCCGTCCGACTACGGATGAAATGCCGTGCTGAAATCTAATCTGGTGCCCAATGCCTGATGCAATGCTTTCCAAAACCGAGACGTAAACCTCGGATCCCTATCCAAAATAATCGACATTGGCACTCCGTGCAGCCTCACAATTTCTGCCACATACAATTTTGCCAACCTCTGCAGAGAATAGTCAACCCGCACTGGTATGAAATGTGCAGACTTTGTCAACCGATCCACTATCACCCATACTGAGTCCTTCTTAGTAGGCGTAAGGGGAAGCCCACTAACGAAGTCCATGGTAATTCTCTCCCACTTCCACTGCAGAATCTTTATCGGCTGAAGCAACACCGAAGGTACTTGGTGTGCAACCTTGACTTGCTGACACGTTAAACACTTCCCTACAAATTCTGTAACTTCCCGCTTAAGACCAGGCCACCAAAACTGATCCCGTAGATCCCTGTATAACTTACTTCCTCCAGGATGCATAGCATAAGGACTACTGTGCGATTCCCGAAGAATTCTATGTCTTAGTTTCTCATCCTTCGGCATACAAACCCTACCCTGGAAGCACAGTATTCCGTCGCTGTTTACACCATAGTCTTCCAATTCCCCATTCTGCACTTGTTGTAGCTTAGCACTCAGATCCTCGTCTACCAACTGTTTCTCTTTCACCTGACTCAACCATGTCGGCTTTACTTGTAACTCTGCTAGCAAACTTCTGTCGTCATAAAGGCTAATATGTGCAAACATCGCCCTTAGATCCGACACTACTTTCTGACTTAGGGCATCAGCCACCACATTTGCTTTGCCCGGGTGATACTCTATAGAACAATCGTAGTCTTTCAACAATTCCACCCACCTTCGCTGTCTCAAATTCAGCTCCTTCTGAGTCAGCAGATACTTCAGACTCTTGTGGTATGCTTAACTTCTTCAGCTATCCGAGCTTTATCCACTAAGATTGCAAAGTCTCTTTCCCGTTGCGGGGCAATCAACACTCGCAGCTCATCTCGCAATCCATCCTCGAATCTAACTCATCACTCATAATCAGTAGCTACAATCCCTCTGGCATACCAGCTTAGCCGCAAAAACTCTGCTTCGTATTCCGCTACCGACTTGCTTCCTTGCACTAAATTTAGAAACGCCTTCCTCTGTGAGTCTACGTAGCTAGCTCCAACGTATTTTCCCTCAAATTTAATTTTAAAATAACCCCAATCCACTCGATCTGCAGGGGTACCCTCTCTGACAGTGAGCCACCACTGGTAGGCCTCATCCCGAAGCAACGAAATAGCACATTTCAACTTCTCCTCAACAGTGCAGTCCAAATCATCCATGATCCTCTCGACTGCCTCTAACCAATACTCCGCTATGTTCGGAGCTACCCCAGATACTCCTCTAAAAACCTCGGCTCCATTTGCTCTAAGTCTCTCAGATACTAACTTTCGAGCCCCATTTCCCATGTTAGCTCCAGCTACCCGCTCTAACACCCGCAGCATAGCTTGCAATATTGCGTCATCTCCTCCCGTTTGCTCCTGAAATTTTGCCCCTACGATCGGTGGCGGTGCCTTATTTTCAAACCCCCACTGCACGGACCGGTTCTCGGTTACGACCACGATCATTCGTGCCCATTTTGTGCCCACGAGTATTGCGACCACGTCCCTAGAACTCATGTCTACTTCATCGCGGTTTATCTATTTTTTTGAAATTTTTATGCATTAGAATCTTTTCACTTCTTTTTAAAGAGAAGTTTTATGCAATAGAGTTTTAGTCGAGTGGTTTTTAAAGTAGAAGTACACATATACCTAGGGTTCATGTCCCTATAGTATAGTTTCCTAAGCCTATAATCTATAGTATCATATATTAGCACATACAAATCAACTTATCATCTAAAGAACTTACAGCGGACTTGGGCGAGAACTCAAGTGCCATGCTTCCATAGGACCATTTTAACAAAAATTTTGAAAACCCATTTTGGCTCAAATTTTGGAAACGTTGTGGGCTTCAAAACCCAAGGCCGAGTGTTTAAAACTAGGCTCTGATACCAAGTTGAAACACCCCAAACCCGGCCCACAAGCCTCGACCGGATCTGATATGTTCCTTCAGAAAACTTAACTAAATCTCGTTTCATGATTTGATAAAATATGTCGAATTATTAAAACAAGTTTGAAAATTTAGCGAGTTGGAAACCGAGTTGTAGTTCAGTTTGTATTTCTTTAAAAAAAATGTTTCCTTTATTTCTAACAAATTGAAAACAATTCCTGATTTTAGAGCTTATTAAGTTGAAAACCGTAGTGGACTAAGTGTTAAAACATGTGAAGTTGTTTAAGAAAAATGTTTAGTTATTTATTTGCCGATTTTTGAATGGGAATAAAACTTAAATCATAAAACTTAAACAATTAAATGGTGGCCTTATTACAAATTTAAAATACCAAATAAATCCCGAAAGAGAAGTATGCTAGAGTAAACGAAAAATTCAACCGTTCAAAAACTCGAAAACGCTGAGCATGGCCACCCCGTAGTCCTCGCTGACCCGGTCCATAATACTATGCATCACCTGCAAAAAGTTATCCCACGAAGGGTGAGTCAATGACTCAATGTGTAATGACTACACCAAAAACCCAACCGATCATAGCCTTAATCTTAACCATTTTTCGGCAAAGCCCATTCTTTAGTCACATTCGGCCATAAGCCCATAACATAGCATATTGAATCATAACATATTGAATCACATTATGTCTAAAATGAAATGTAATTCAGAGCCCACCTAGATATTCATCCTCTACACACCACCCGTACCTACGGTACACTGTGGGGATTACTAAATCAACCCTCCATCCATTGCAGCACACCCTCAAAGGCGATCGCTGAGAACAACTACACATCGCCCTTATAATGTGGCATAGCCACTGAGATAATGTGATGAGTCACGGATTCATAATATATGACATAAGTCACCGGATAACGTGGTAAAACCACCGGAACACTTCCCCTTTTATCATTATCACCCATGTGCCCATGCATCATACAAAATATCTGAGATATCATGCAATATATCTTACCCCAAAGCCAATAACGAAATTACATATATTCTCATATCCATGTTTATAAACATTATTAACGGAGTGTTAAGGGTAGCATACACTGAATGCCTTTGTACCATTGAATGGTACCCTTAGCCTTGTTCATTCATATTTCTCATTAACACATGCTTAACATTAATACTAATAATCTATCGGGAGATTAGTGTGGGGTTACACACACGATAATAGTGAGAATGACACTCTCGATCACCGACACTCTCGCTTATCGGGATATGCGATATGCTTATCCTTTTCGATTTTCGATCTTGGCCTGACCGGTGGCCAATCCCGAATGTAGAGACCGATCGCTTCTTAAACTTAGGGATAGGGGCTACCCGTTTTTCTCCTTGGTGGTACCGCATCCATCGAACAACACTTAATCGAATATTTGGTTAATCACTAATGTTATAGTCTAAACTTATTGAATCTAGAACTCATTGAATACCCTTACCGATGTGAATCTGAATCCCGAAGATATCTGCTTAACTTTCCAAGTTTGCCGAAATTCCTACACAACCCAAGTCAAAATCGGCTTCAACCCATAAAGCTTATGAAAGTGGCCTTGGCCGAATACTAACCCCTTACCTTGAATAGTCGAACCCAAGAGAATCCTTAATGCTCCTTTACGCTAGCTACATACAAAAGAAACACGAGACTATGGCCTTATGAACATTCGGCCATCCCTAGAAATCAAGGCCAACCACTTGGTTTCGGCACACCAAATGAAAAAGAGGCAAAACTGATTGCTAATGAAGAAATTACTTACCACTAACCCACGTTTGATTTGAGAATGATAGAACAAGAATGGTTTTGGGAAAAATGATAGTATAAGAGAACAAAGAAAGAAGAAGAAGACTATCATTTTCAGCTAATAACAAGAGGTATTTTTGGCTTTTGAATTTGGTGAAATGAATAGAAGAGAAAGATGGGTGTAGAGGGTTGCTGACTATGGTGCTTGACTTTAAGGTTTCAAGAAGAAGAGAAGAGAGAAAGAGAGGACTACAAGGTTCGACTATGGCTCTCAAATGGAGATGGAATATTCGGCCACCAAAAAGAATGGGTATAAAGTTGAGGTTGAGCGAAAGAAAAGAAGAATAGAAGAGGCTTAGAAGAATTGGTAATCACCCAAAATGCACAAAAGTGCCCAAATGGTTACTTCTATTTTCGGCTCTTGCTCCAAAGAAAAGAAAGGAAAAGAGAGAATTCTTGTGACTCACAATTTTCGGCAAAGAGAATTAAAGAAGAACAAAAGATGAACACTCACACTACTCAAAAATTGGCACTACTCCCCCATACATGACCGAAACTACCCCTCTAAAGTCCCACATTCGGCCAACTCTTCAACCTCACTCCCATCCCTTATTTTCCTCCTATTTTTCCTCTTCACCACTCATTCAAACTTGTTTGAATGAGTCAAACTCCTCAAAGAGCTCTCCACCTCCTATCCGAATTCCTTGACCAAGTCCACCCTCATCCTTCCCGAGTTCAAATGCCGCCCAACTCTCCCTCCTCCTTGACGCAAAAAGCAACTTAAAATGCCACTTCGCGGCTCGAACCTCCTCTCCCTTGACACTCCATGTGACGCCACCCTCTCCCCCTTGCACTGGGCACTACATTGCCACTTTACTGCTTCCCTTTTTGTGTCATAATCCACACCTAATTTCTCTTAAGGCCTAGCTCCCTTAGCTCTCCTTTAAGACTTAAAAATCCAATATTTTCTAAGGCATCTACCTACTCCCCAGTGGTTCCGAAGCCCCAAAACACATACAGACCACACACAACATGCTACTACATACATTCAAGTTAAAACACATAACCCCTAAATCCCGGATATTACAGTAGTAGCCTAAACCCCTACACTAAATTCTGAGTGTAAGCTTTCTCATACCTATGTTATCTTGTGAATAAAGTGCTTATGTGCTTGTGAATATGTGAATTGAGATGAGATGCTATAACATGTGATATGTGGTTATGATAACTGTTGCGAAAGTGCAAATTTGTACATGTTATTTATTTGTTAAATGTTAGTGATAGTGTTTTGCTAAAGATGCAAATATGCAGTGATTGTGCACAGATAATCGGTAAGTGATATGTGTATGACTTCAGATATTTTGGCCTTGTGATCTTGAAACCGTTTGATATAGTTGGCATGCCATAGAATTGTGAGTACTCACATATATGTACAATGATTTTGGGCGTTGAGGCCCTGGTACATGTTGGAGGGGTAAGGGAATGTGAGCTAAACTCCATTCAACAGGACATGTGAGGGGAAATAATGAGAGTTTTATGCTTCACTTTTAGGACATGTTTGACTCTATGAGTCTATGTTTGGTGTGTTGGAGATCCGTGTATCCGTTGAGTGATGATAAAGCTCATTTTTATGTTTCATAGCTCAAGTTCAAAATTATCTTAAATTATGAATATGTGTGTATTGTGATATGTGTTTGTATGAAGTGTGACCATTATGCAATTTATCTATAAACATGTTTTTAAGTATTGCGATATATGCTTGAATGTTATGCGATTATATGAGTATAGTGATATGTGCTTGAACATTATGTAGTTATATGTGTAATGTGATATATGCTTAAAAGTGAATATGTTTACCTTGTAAAAGAACTAGTAATAATGCACGAGTAAGTATAATGTGACACCAGAGTTAGAACTGTTGAGGTTATGATATATGGTTGTTTTGTTGATGATTGATGAATTATTTGCGTTGTGGTTATTCTAAGCATTCACCAAGTGTAACAGCCCAGTTTAGACCCTAGTCGAAATAGTGGTTTCGGGACCATAAATACGAGTTAAAAAAATATTTTAATATTACTTTCTGTGTTTATAATATGTGAATTGATATGTGTGAAAGTTCTGTGTGAAAATTTTATTGTCTGTGTGCCGATTTATGAAAAAAGATTAAATCGCATAAAATGTAAAAGTTGTGTGCTAGTAGTTAAAAGTGCTTAATTGCTATGGCTTATAAAATGAAAGGTCCTTATGTTGATATTACACCATTTGATAGTTAATGGATGATAATGGCATGGCATTTGGTGTTATTATTAATATTCATTAAGGCTAAAATTGGTATTTAGCTAATAAATGTTATAATAAATAAAACCAAAACCAAAATTATGTTTTATCATTCTTCATTCCACTGAAAATACAAAGAAAAGAAAAGCCATGGATGTGTTTTAGGCTTCGGCAATTTGGAAGATAAATTTTAAGTTCATTTGATTCGGTTTTTGATGATTTTTATGTTTTTGTGATTGTTGCTTCGTGTTCTAGCTAGCCCATGCCCAAATTTTTGAGTTTGTTGGTGATTTTGTAAAATGCCATTGATGAATGCTTGAGCTTTGTGATAGTTGATGATGAATAATGAGTAATTGTTAATAGATTTTAATGTTTTGTAAAGTGATTTTTGACAAAAATGTCAAAAATGGATTAAATTGTGAAATGTATAAATTGAGGGATTAAAATGTTAAATAAATGAAAGAATTGGGCTGCTAGGAACTAGTGTGAAATTCAGCCAAGCTTGGGTGTGAGTAAATTATGTGTATTTTGTGTAATTATGAAATAAGGACTAAAATGCTAAAGTGTGAAATTATAAGGGCTAAAGTGCAAAATGCCCTAATTATGTGTTTATGAATTAAGTTAAATGAATGTTTGATTAAATGAGTTGAGTTTGATATTATATAGATCAAGAAAAGAGAGATTCGGACCTAGATCGAGGCAAAAACAAAGTGCTCGATTGATCAACCAGTTTCGTTATTTTTACGTCCGAGGTAAGTTCGTGTATAATACATATTGTTTAAACGATGTTCATATGTGTTGAAATGAATGGGAATGTGATTGTGGAATTCGAAAATGTGAAATATGAGTTTGAAGATATATGGCACTAAGTGTGTGTAAAGAGAATCGATACAATGATGAATGGCACTAAGCGTGCGAGATAAAGAAATGCATTGGCTATATTAGTTGGCACTGTGTGTGCGATACCGAGACAATTTTGAATTTAATGTGATGGCACTAAGTGTGCAATGATATCATAGCTTCAGCTTAGTAATTGGCACTAAGTGTGCGAGTTCATTGATAAACCGTAAAAGTAACATATTTTAATCCCACATTTAGCATACTTTTGGATGATTTATCCCTTGATTTATGTAAAAAGGTGCTCTTAATCCTTTCCTTTCATGTTTTATACTCAGGAAAGCACCGGAGGATGAAAAGAATAAGAAATGGGCTTAAAACGAGCCAAATGGGCCAAAGCACGAAATTAACACGGCCTGGGCCCAATACCACACGGCCGTGCCTCCTCAATAATCTCGAACACAGTTTAAGCCATGAAATACATGACCGTGCCTCATTAATGAAATCCGAACACGGCCTAAAGATGATTCACACGGGCGTGTGCCATGGCCGTGTCCCTACCGCGTAAAAGAGCAATTTCAATCAGATTTGGATACTTAGGGGCAAAGAAACACATTCCAAAAGCCTATAAATACACCCTAAGTATGACCTAAAGAGGGGGAGTCGACGGGAGCCTAAAGCTACCATTTAGGGGCGTCTTGCTAGGCCAGAGAAGGTAGATTTGTGGGGATTCGCTCAGGGATAGCCAGTTGATCCATCTCAAGAAGCCAGAATTCTACTCAAGACGGAGGATCTCCTCTTCAATTCCTTCAGGGGGTTTTAGGGATTTCTTATGGTTTGTTTTATCTTTTCTTCTGAGATGTTTTCTTTTATTGTTATGAACTAAACCCTCAGATACCTGAGGGGGATGAAACTTAGATGAATATTGTTATCGTTTGCTGAACTATATGATAAATATTTGATTTGTTCTTAATTATGTGTTCTTAATTCTTGTGTTGATATTTTGCGGTTATTAATTCAAGTTTGATGTGCTAGGTGGGGGAGCAAAAGTCCCTGCCTAAGAGTAGATCTAGGATAGTTAAACGGAGTTGATCGTGCGCCTAGAGATAGGGTGACGAGGCGTTACCAGATTAGGGTGAAACCAAATATGGGAGTCCATAGATCGAGTTAATGCAATTCTAGGGGTTTTAATTAGAAATAGATTTCAATTAATCAACCTAGGGTTAGACGTTATTTGCCTCGAGAGAGGGTTTAATATAAATTAGGGAATCCTACAGATCAAGTCAAATGAATAAATCGTCTGGTTCAGAGTTAGATAACAAGTGAAGTCTAGGTGGATTCTTCCTTGGGTGTCGTCTTAATCAATTGGTTTTTCCTCAAGTTATTTTCCCAAATTCATTCTTATTTGTCTTAGAGTTTTTAAGTTTAGTAGTTAATTAATTTAGATTAAACAACCATTCGCTTAATTCTTAGGCTAAATAATAGAAAGAAAGTTAGTATTAGTACTTTTAGTTCCTTTGGGTTCGATAATCTGGTCTTGCCTAAACTATACTACTGTCCGGTCTTGCCTAAACTATACTACTGTTTGATAGGTGCGCTTGCCTCAATCATTGTCATAGTTAGTTTCCAGGTTCGATCATTATCTTTATAAATTTTAAAACTCTGACTTCACAGCGATCATGCATCGAACGTTTAAAGAAGATCGAACGAGTTATGGCATCAAGCATTGAGTGATAAATGTGATAAATAAAAATGTGATGGTATAGGTATGTAAAGAACCTATGTGGTTGATGATATCGTGTATGAAATAGATGGATGATTATGTGAATGAATGAGAAAAAGAATCGAATTGAGAAGTATTATAAATGTGTAATATCCTAAAATTTGAGTATCTGTTGTGTTGGTTTGGGTATGAATTTTGTGTGTTAGCATAGTCTTGTGAAGGCTTGATTTTATTTAGGAAGCTAGAATAATTTTTAGTATGGGTTATTTAATGAAGTGGATTAAGTGAGCTTGACACTTAAGTTAATTTAAGTGTTAAATTAAAGCACAAGAGGAGTAAGTGGCAAGATGGTTAAGGAGCTTGAAAGGTTGTTTGAGGTTAGAGGTTCGAGTAGCATGTTCAGCATTTTGAAGGTTTATTTTGAATTCTAGCATTGATGGACGGTCAACCTTATTTATGATAGGTTGGACTCTCAAATTTTGGTAAGTTGAATATTGGTTTAAGGAAAGCATGAAATTGGGGATAAGAATCTTGAAGTTATGGTATTATGAGGGGACAAAAGGCATGGAATATGGAGGATGTTTTGGAAAGTATTCCTAGGCTTTAGTGCATGTATGTGGACGGCATGTATGGCTAAGGGGTGGCCGAATGTAATAGGTAGTTTGGGGGGGAATATTAGCCAATTTTTGTCATTTGAACATCTTTTTGCATTTTTGTTTTCCCTCTCCAAAAACTCTTTCTTTGGCCGAATGTCTATGGTACTTTTGGTGCAAAATTTCTTTTGGTTTTAGCCTCATTTTGTTTGAAACAAATACCACTTTCTTTCTTTTATTTGTCCTTTTTGAACCAAAACTACATTTTGTCAATTTGTGCACTTTTCTTTTTTGGCAAATAAGGAGTTGGCCGAATCTCTCAACCCCATTTTCTCTCTTATTCTTTTTCTTCCTTTTGGCCGAATCTCTCTCTCATCTCCAAACTCATTTTTCTTTCTTCCATTGTTGCTAAAAATCAAATTTTCTCTCTCTTTTTCTTCTCTTCTACTTTCGTATTTCATATCCTATTAGACTCAAATCAATTGTTTCTTCTCTCATAAGCAAATAGCCAAATCTTCTACTTCCTTTTAGTTTTAGTTTGGCCGAATATTCAAGGGTAGACTCTCTTTGGTTTCTTCAATCGATTTTGGTTAATAAGTAAGTATTCTTGGCCGATTTTCCTATTATTTCTTTTCTCCTCTCTATGTTATTTTCTTGAGGACAAGGGCCGAACCTATGGGCATTTGTTGCAAGGTTTTAACCATTTTAGGAATCGATTTCTTTTAGGCTCCTTGGGACGTTGGAAGCAATCAATCTAAGCCTCGTATCTTTATCGATCGTTTTGGGTAAGCCTTTAGGACAAGGTGATCTAGTGCGGTAGATCGGATCATCGGATTTTAGTATTGCTTTGGTGAAAGGTGTGTATCTTACACACTTTATAACTTGGTTTATATATGTATATTTGTGTCTTATATAACTAATCATATTATGAAAGTGGGTAAATCGATGAGATCTGGATATGATACCATGATGGTATGAATGAGGATTCGGGTAAGTCCGTTTCAATATGTTGTTAATACATGTGGATTGAAATCATGATCTACGATTTATGATATATTCGTTATGAGATACATATCAAAGTTTATTGACATGATTTGTCTATCTATTGCATTGGTATGGGCAATATGAGAGGAGGGGGAAGATTGATATCGTGTCTTCGGACACCAGTGGTTTGGCACCACCAGTGATTTGGTATCACATTCGTGTCTTCGAACACCAGAGGTTTGGCACCTCATAGCGACTCGTCCCTGTGGTTAATACCACCGTGGGTTGGCCCCACTTTTGAGATATGGGATCGTCTGCCAGTGATTTGGTATCACACGTGGGTTGGCCCCACAACTTGATATTCGTGTCTTCGGACACCAGAGGTTTGGCACCTCCAGTGATTTGGTATCACATTCGTGTCTTCGGACACCAGAGGTTTGGCACCTCATAGCGACTCGTCCCTGTGGATTAACTCCACCGTGGGTTGGCCCCACTTTTGAGATATGGGATCGCCTGCCAGTGATTTGGTATCACGTGGGTTGGCCCCACAGATGGATTATTTGTGACTTTGGTCACAAAGTGATTTGGTATCACATTTATATCGTGACTTCGGTCACGGTGGTTTGGCACCACCCGGTGGTTTGGTACACACACGGGGTAGAAAAGGAGTTATGGATGGCTAGGTTGGGTGCATTATACATATATGTTGCCTTGTTATAATTTCTGTAAGTATGTGGTATTTACCGGGAGAGAGGAATATGCACTGAGTCTTGGTGACTCACCTTCTCCTTATCTTTTCAGATGATTCGTGAGATCGCGGATGTGGAGCCGGATGAACTCGAGGAGGCCATGCAATAAAATTTGGTTTTACATGAACTTCCCTTTGGGTACTTTATTTTAATTTGGTTTTCATATTTTATGGATTTGTAATAAGGCACATTTAATTATGTTTTGGATTATTTTTATGTTTTGAATATATTTAAAATATGGCGTATAAATTACTTGGTTAATCTAAAAAAAATTGAGCTCAAAGTTTTCTAAACTAAAAACTCGCAATGGTTTTAAAAATCTTACCATCGGGTAATATGAATAGTTCGATAGAAAAATTACAAGTTAAGTGTTTTCAACAAATTAAGTGATTTCCAAAATTCAAGTTTCTATACTCAATTGCAAACGGATTTTCAAAGTGATATTTCAAATTTTCTTAAAAAGATATAAATGTTTTCTATCCTATGATTTATCAACTAAGTTTTAAAGTTTTATGTAATTCAAAGTAAATCTCAGTTTTAACTTATTTTCGACAAATAAAGAAGTTCAAAGAGTTTTTCACAAAATTTAATTGTTAATTCGATTCTTTCAAAAATATTTTCCTTAGTGACATACAGTTGATTCGGTCGTGGCGTATTGGACCGGGTTTGGGGTGTTACAAATTGGTATCAGAGCCAAGTTCAAAAGCTCGGTTGTGGGCCCGAGGCCCAAAATGTTTTAAAGAATGGATTTTAAAATGTTTTTATTGAAAATAATATGGTTGGAAAGGCATGGCCCCGAGTCTCCGACATCAATCATACAGTAAGTACATCAAATCGTTGATTTTGATGATATGATATGATGATGTTGGCATGATTGTATAGTAGTAGGAACTACTCTAGAGACCCAAACTATAGGTTGAATGTACTCATGAAACAATTTCTTATTAAAATTATTCATAAAGCGTGCTTTAAAGAAAGTGGAATATTGACTAATGCATAACGCTTTTAAATCAGATAAGTTGAGACTTTAGATATGAGTACTCGAGGTTGAGGTCGTGTTATGCGTGGACGTGGTCGAGGTAGGATGGCCGTGGTTCGAGCGAGCGGTGAGGTCCGGTCAAGGATCCGAAAATGAGGTACCACTACCCCACCACCAGCCAGTTGGAGTTGAGCAACGAGGATCAAACGGGGATGACGCAGATGTCTCAAAGCGATGTCTGCGAGTTCTTGAAAGGGTAGCTGGAATAGGTGGAGGCACGGGAGTTCAGAAATCCGTATCTGAGCGACTCCGATCCAATGGAGTAGAGGTATTTCGAGGTGTTTCAGGCGTAGCTCCCAATGCGGCTGAATATTGGATAGAGGCGACGGAGCGAATCATGGATGACTTGGATTTGAGTCCGAGGACAAAGTGAAAGGAATCGTACGCTTCTTTGGGATGAGTCATACCGGTGGTGGCTCACAAGATGAGAATGGTCTTTGCGACTAAGGATCTCACTTGGGATTATTTCAAGGCGCAACAGACGTAAAATACGTTGGGTCTAATTACATTGATGTGCGGCGTAAGGCATTTTCGAGTTTGATCAAAGGTAATAAGTCCGTGTTAGAATATGAGGCGAAATTTTAAGAGGCGAGCCGGTATGCTAGAGGTATTGTGGCATCGAGCACGAGCGATGTGTTCGATTCAAGATGGTTTGATGGACCAGTGAGATTGTTGATTGCTCCACATCGGGAGCGAGAGTTTCTTTGCTTTGGTTGAAAAGGCTAAGATAGCCGAAGGAATCAAGGAATCTGCAAGGCAGAGTTACGACCGGAACAAGCATAAGAGAGGTTACGGATCATTGGGATCAGCCGGTAATTCTCAAAAGAAGGCTAGGCAAAGTGGGCCGAATCAGTCTGGGAGGCCTATTACTGCTAATCAGGGACCAGCACGGTGTAACCGATGTGGGAAATATCATTGGGGCGAGTGTTGGACCGGAGGGAAAGGATGTTTCGAGTGTGGCTCGCTGGATCATCGTGTGAGAGACTGTCCACGTAAGCTAGCCAGGAATCAGTCCGAGGGTCAAGGTCGTGCTCAGTTCAAAAATGAGGGACCGCCACCACAGAGAGGTCGTGGTAATGGTAGAGGAGGTAATGGTTCGTCGAGGCCGAGGAGCATCCGCAGAGGTGCCGCACATCGAAGCAAGACACTGGTTTGGTGTATCTGCCGCGAGACGCCGAGAGGAGGGCGACGCACCGGACGTCATAACCGATGACGTTCTTAATCTTTGGTGAACCATATAACGCTTTGATAGATGTGGGTTCGACACATTCGTATGTTGCCGTGAACATAGTAGAGACTATGAATCTAGACTCGAGATTGCTTCTAGAAGATGATAAAGATTTAGCCCTCCGGGTCACTCTGTAGAAGTAAATAAGTCAGTATAGAGATGTACCCCTAGAACTCCAAGGGGTAGTGTTCGTAGTTGATCCGATGGAATTGCCATTTGAGGAGTTCGACCGATACTTGGGATGGACCGTTGGCCAAGCACCGAGCAAGTTTGGATTGCGCCGCTAAGCGCATGGTTTTGAAGTCGCTTGAGGCGAAGAGGTGGTCATGATAGGTAATAGAAGAGATTATCTATCCAACGTGGTATCCGCGTTGAAAGTCGTGGAAGTTGGTTAGGAAGGGCCGTGAGGCATTCGTGGTCCATGTGTGTGCGTTGGAGGCTAAGGAGTCTAATGTGGGGAATGTCCGTGACGGTAAAGGAATATGTTGACGTATTTCTGAAGAACTTCGTGACTACCTCCGGACCCGTGAAGTTGAATTTGGTATAGATCTGTTTTCGGAACGGCGCGCGGTGTCTATAGCTCCGTATAGGATGGCACCGGAAGGAATTGATGGAATTAAAGGCTCGGATTCGTGGAGTTGTTGGATCGAGGTTTCATTCGACCAAGTGTTTCGCCATGGGGAGCGCCGGTACTTTTTGTCAAGAAGAAAGATGGTACGATGCGGATGTGTATAGACTACCGCCAGTTGAATAAGCTGGCGATCAAAAACAAGTATCCTTTGCCAAGGATAGATGACTTGTTTGATCAGCTTAAAAGGGCAGCGGTTTTCTCCAAGATTGATTTAAGGTCCGGATATCATCGGTGAAGGTGAAAGAGGTCGATATCCATAAGACGGCATTTCGCACTCGGTATGGGCACTACGAGTTTCGCATCGCCGTTTGGGTTGACTAATGCGCCGCAAAGCATTCATGGACATGATGAATCGGGTATTCCAGCAGTTTTTGGACCAGTTTGTTGTGGTATTTATAGATGATATTTTGGTATACTCAAAGTCAGAGGAGGAGCATGATGCGCATTTACGAGTAGTGTTGCAGATTCGAGGAAAAGCGGTATGACGCCAAATTTAGTAAGTGCGAGTTCGGCTTAGGAGGTGACTTTCTTGGGTCACGTAGTATCGGTGAGGGGATTAGAGTGGATCCTCGGAAGATTGAGGCGTTGTTGGATTGGAAGCCGCCTAAGTGAGTGGCGAGATTCGGAGTTTTCTAGGGTCAGCGGGGTATTACGACAGAAGATTTGTAGAGGATTTTCTTTGATAGCAGCACCTATGACCAAGTTATTGAGGAAAGGAGTTCCATTTGTGTGGACGAGAAGAAGCGCAAGGAAGTTTTGTCAAGTTGAAGAAGATTCTGACTGAAGCTCCGGTTTTGATTCAACCTGAGGCAGGCAAGGAATTCATGATTTACTGTGATGCATCACATACTAGTTTGGGATGTGTCTTTGATGCGAGGAAGGAAGGTAGTGGCTTATGCATCTCGACAGATTGAGACCACATGAGGTTAATTATCCGACGCATGACTTGGAATTAGCTCTTTGTGGTTTTTGCTTTGAAGATATGGAGACATTATTTGTACGGAGAGAAGTCGATAGTCTACACGGATCACAAGAGTCTTAAGTATCTTTTGACCCAGAAGGATTTGAACTTAAGGCAGCGTAGATGGATTGAGTTGTTGAAGGACTACGACTGTTCAATTGAGTACCATCCGGGCAAGGCTAACGTAGTGGCGGACGCGTTGAGCCGTAAGGTTGTGTCTGACTTAAGATCGATGTTTGCTCGTCTTAGCTTATATGACGATGGGAGCCTTTTGGCTGAACTGCAAGTCAAGCCGACTTGGTTAGAGCAAATCAAGGAGAAGCAGTTAGAGGATGATAGTTTAAATGATCGGAGGTTGCGGGTTCAGAACGGAGGTTTAGAGGAATATAGTTTGTCCAACGATGGAGTACTGTGTTTTAAAGGGAGAGCTTGTATGCCGAAGGATGTTGAGTTGAGGCAAAGGATTCTTCGGGATGCACATAACAGCCCATATGCTATGCATCCTGGAGGAAGCAAGATGTATCGGGATTTAAGAGAGCAGTTTTGGTGGCCAGGTCTGAAGTGTGAGGTAACTGAGTTTTTGGGTAAAAGTCTGACGTGTCGCCAGTCAAGCGCGAGCATCGATTATCGTCAGGTTACTTGGCCGGTGAAGATTCCACAGTGGAAGTGGGAAAGGATCACTATGGACTTTGTCAGTGGATTACCTCTTACACCTAGTAAGAAGGATTCAGTTTGGGTGATTGTGGATCGTCTGACTAAGTCAGCTCATTTCATTTCGGTAAGGATGGATTATTCGCTTCAGAGGTTAGCTAAGTTGTATGTAGCGGAGATAGTGAGGTTGCACGGTGTGCCAGTGTCGATCATCTCAGATAGAGATCCTAGATTTACATCAAGGTTTTGGAGAGCGTTACATCAGGCTTTGGGTACGCGGTTGGATTTCAGTACCGCATTTCATCCACAGTCTGACAGGCAGTCGGAAAGGGTTATTCAGATTTTAGAGGATATGCTGAGAGGATGTGTTTTGGACTTCCGAGGCAGCTGGGAAGAGTTTTTACCGTTAGCTGAGTTCGCATACAACAATAGTTTCCAAGCAAGCATTAAGATGGCACCATATGAGGCGTTGTATGGTAGGAGGTGTCGCACACCTACATGTTGGACAGAGTTGGGTGAGCGTCAGATGTTAGGACCAGAGTTGGTTGCAGAGACTGAAGATAAGGTTAAGATGATTCAGGCTCGTCTGAAGGAAGCTTCGGATAGGCAGAAGTCATATGCCGATCTCAAGCGGAGAGATATAGAGTTTGCCGTGGGTGACAAAGTTTTTCTGAAGGTCTCGCCATGGAAGAAAGTGTTAAGATTTGGGAGAAAGGGCAAGTTAAGTCCAAGGTTCATTGGACCGTATAAGGTGTTGAGACGAGTGGGACCAGTAGCCTATCACTCGAGTTGCCATCGAGTCGAGTCGATTCACGATGTGTTCCATGTCTCCATGCTTAGACGCTATCATTCTGATCCATCGCATGTTGTGGCAGTAGAGGAAATAGAGGTGAGCCCAGATCTGACAGTAGAAGAAGTGTAACAACCCAAACCCGGCCCAAACACTATGGCCGAATCTAGTTGCTACAGTGGAAAATATTTTGGAAAACACTTTTGGAAAGTAAAAATTCTTAGTTGCCGAAAACCTTTTCAATTGATTGTTTTGTTAAACCTTACTTAGAATTTATTTAAAATTAATTCAACCAAGTTATTATAAAATATTGAGTGTGCCCGATGGCACGATGAAAACATTTTCGTGTTAATTTGGGAAAACATGTGACTTTAATTTAATATTGGTAATCGTAGTTTAAAACAATTATTCGACATATGAAAAATAACAAAAAAAATAAAATATCAGGAGGCCTTATTACATCCAAATAAACTAAAAACCGGAAATAAAATTTATCATAACTAAAATTAAAGTTCATTTAATTTAAATCCACCGCATGGCCACCTCGAGTCAACCCGGCTCCACATCCGCGATCTACGTGTCACCTGAAAAATGTAAAGGAGAAGGTGAGTCACCAAGACTCAGTATGTAACCCTTCCCCGGTTTTAAGACATTTCCATACACAACATATAACAATTAATATGCCAGAATATTATGTACCCCCAACCTAGCCAACCAAACGCCACTGTCTACCCCGCTGTGGTACCAAACCACTGGTGGTGCCAAACCACTGGTGACATATAGTCACGATGTGTTACCAAAACACTGGTGTCCGTAGACACGAATCGATTGATGGGGCCAACCCATCGTGTGATACCAAATCACCGCGCGGACGATCCCATATCTCAAGTGGGGCCAACCCACGGTGGTGTTAACCACGAGGGACGAGTCGCTATGAGGTACCAAACCTCTGGAGGTACCAAACCTCCGTGACCGTAGTCACGGTGTGTTACCAAAACACTGGTGCCCGTCGGCACGATTAATACTGCCCCCTCCACTCATCAATCCCACATCAGTCACATATGTATATGTTTCATGTCATCACATACTTAAATCTCATGTATCAATACATCATGCTTCCCAAAAGCATCGAATAACAAATTCATATTAACAGGTACTTACCTGAATCACCATCTATACCGATATGGTATATTACCCAATGCTACATAAAATCAAGATAGCATTCACAACAATCAGCACATTAACAAGTTATACGTGTGTATGTACACACCTGTCACCACTGAATCGTCTAAATCCCGAAAAGAGATGTCGGCCACCCTAGATCTACTTGTCCCTATATTTGGCCAAATACATGGGTTAGTACCACGACCTATTCGGCCCAAACCAAATTGAGAAGGGTTCCTTGTGAACCCGAAACCTTACCTATCACCCCTTGAGTACTCACTTCGGTACTTGATATGTGATTCCTGCTTCACTCCTACATTCGGCCATCACTAGAGTTATTAGCCTTCCGCTTAAACGAATAGTAAATAAATATAGATCCTTACCAAAGTCACTTGATAGGGAATGGGCTTGGATCGTATACCTTAAGATCCCGGCACCTAAACAGAATCGATTCCATCACTGATTAGCCACTGAAATAATTTGGCTTTTCCATTTAATCAAGTCGACAGAGAGAAGGAGTATGGGAGAGGAGTTTCGACATACTTACCCTTGCTTTAATATTCGGCCAAGACTTCAAAATATGGAGGAGGAAAATTCGGTTATGTCTAGGGAGTAGGTTCGGCTAAGGTTGATTTCAATATTGATCAAGGCTTGCTCTTGAGTGGAAAAAGGAATGAAGAAGAAGTATGGGAGGAGTTTGGCCAAGGTCTTGAGAGAATAGAAAAAAAGAAAACAAGGAAGGAAGAGGTTAGGAATTTCGACTAATAGCTAAAAAGAAAACAAGGTGGTAGGTTGAGGTTTTTATAGGCATTGGCACCCCCTCCTACTTGCCGTCCACTCCTCTCATGAGGAGTTCAAATTTCGGCTAACCTCCTACAATTCCTCTTGGCCAATTGTTTAAACCAATTCAAAATAACTTGAGTTAATCCCATAATAATCTAAATGAAAATTTAATAAGAAGCTAATATTATCCATTTAATCTAAATAATATCCCTCTTTATCTTCCATCATCTTATTATCTAAATAAATAAATAAAAAGAGATTAAAGAGAGAAAAACTCTCCCTCTTATTGCTGTCCCACTTAAAGAGCAAAAAGGAGAATCTTGTGACTCGAACCAAGGCTCTCCCTTATCCCTTGTGGCGTCACATGTAGCTCCTAAGTGGCCCTCCTTTTGCCACTTTTCCAAGCTGATTTTTATGTCAAATTATCCACATTTATTCTTATAACACCCTCCTGCTAAGGCTCCCTGCCTTTAAAGTTTAAAAAGCGAAATTTTCTACCAAGCCGTGCCAACTCAAAGCCTTAATTAAGCTCTATTATTCCATAAATAATATCACAAAGAGTTCATACATAAGGAAAAATAATTTAATTCCAAATAGCCCCATCTTTGGGATGTTACTGAGTTCTACCCCTTAAAAAAATTTCGTCCTCGAAATTACCTAGCTAAAGCAGATGGGGGGTGCTGGCCGCTGTATTACATCCTCGATTCCCACGTAGCTTCTTCCACACCATGGTTCCGCCAAAGCACTTTCACTAAGGGCACTCGATTTTCTACGTAGAACCTTCACATCTCGATCTAAGATCGAACCGGTTCTTCTTCAAAAGATAAATCCGAGTTCACCTCAATCTTCGCTCATGGCACAACGTGCGAAGGATCTCGACCGATACCGTCTCAAAGATCGATACATGAAATACGTCATGGATCGATTGATTCGCCGGCAACTCTAGGCGATAAGCTACCGGTCCTACTCGCGCTTTACAATCTGTATATGGTCCGATGAACCTTGGGCTTAGCTTCCCTTTTCGTCCAAATCTCAACACCTTTTTCCAAGGCGACACTTTCAGAAAGACCTTGTCTCCCACAGCATACTCCATTTCCTTGCATTTGAGATCGGCATAAGACTTACGCCTACACGATGCTTCCTTGAGGCGAGACCGAATCACCTTGACTTTGTCTTTCGTCTCTACGTTACCAACTCTGGACCCGAACTTGTCGTTCCCCAACTCAGTCCAACATGTAGGAGTACGGCATTTTCATCCATATAGGGCTTCATATGGTGCTATCACGAATACTCGCTTGATAACTATTGTTATAAGCGAATTCCGCTAATGGTAGGTACTCTTCCCAACTACCACTAAAATCCAAGACACAACCTCTTAACATGTCTTCTAAGATCAGTATCACCCTTTCCGATTGTCAGTCGATTTGTAGATGAAAAGCCGTCTTGAAATCTAACCGTGTACCCAAAGCTTGATGCAACGCTTTCGAACCTTGACGTGAATCGGGATCCCTATCCTAGATAATCGATCTTGGCACACCATGCAACCTCACTATTTCACCCACATACAACTTCACTAGCTTACGGGTGAGTAATCCATTCTCACCGGCATGAAGTGAAATTTGATTTAGTCGAGCGATCCACAATTACCCAAATTGCATCCTTCTTGTTGGGCGTAAGGGGTAGCCCACTAACGAAATCCATGGTGATCCTCTCCCATTTCCATTGAGGAATCTTTACCGGTTGAAGTAGTCCCGATGGTAAGCGATGTTCACCTTAACTCTTGGCATGTCGGACACTTCCCTACGAACTCGGTTATCTCACGCTTCAACCCCGGCCACCAGAACTGTTTTCACAAATCTCCATACATCTTGCTTCCTCCCGGATGCATAGCATATGGGCTGCTATGTGCATCATGGAGAATTTTCCTCCTCCACTCTTCATCCTTCGGCATGCATGCTCGCCCTTGAAAACATAGCACTCCATCACTAGGATGGACCGTACCCTTCCAAACCACCATCCTGAACTTGTACCCTCTTAGCGTTCAAGCCTTCATCCACTAATTTGCTTTTCCTTAATCTCCTCAATCCATGTTGGCTTAACTTGGAGTTCCGCCAAAAGACTCCCATCATCATATAGACTCAACCGAGCGAACATTGCTCTTAAGTTTGTCACAACCTTAGGCTCAGCGCGTCGGCTACCACGTTAGCCTTACCGGATGGTACTCGATTGAACAATCGTAGTCCTTTAGTAGTTCAATCCACCGACAACATCGTCTCATTCGAGATCCTTACGAGTCGGAAGATACCTCAAGCTTTTGTGATCCGTGTAGACTATCGACTTCTCCCCATACGAGTAATGTCTCCATATCTTGAGCAAAGGCGACTATCGCTAACTCCAAGTCGTGCGTTGGGTAGTTAACCTCATGCGGTCTTAAGCGACGGGATGCATAGGCTACTACCTTCCCATCTGCATCAACACACATCCCAAACGGTGTGAGATGCATCACAATAGACTGTGAATAACTTTCACCTTGGTGTACCAAAACGGAGCTTAGTCAAAATTTTCCTTAGCTTATCAAAGCTTCCTTCTGCGCTTCTCCGTCCATACAAATGGAACACCTTTCCTTAGTAACTTAGTTAACGGCGCTGCTATTAGAGAGAATCCTTCCACGAATCTCCGATAGTACCCCGCTAAACCCGAAAACTCCGTATTTTGACCACCGACCTAGGTGGTTTCCAATCCAATCTTGCTTCAATCTTGCGAGGGTCTACTCTAATTCCTTGGTGATACTACATGACCTAAGAAAGCCACCTCCTAAGCCAAAATTCGCACTTACTGAATTTGGCGTATAGCTCGCTTTTCCTCAACACTTGTAGGACTACTCGCAAATGCTTGTCATGCTCCTCCTCCGTCCTTGAGTAAACCAATATGTCGTCGATGAACACTCGACGACGAATGGTCCAAATAATTGTTGAAATACCCTATTCATTAAGTCCATAAATGCCGCGGTGCATTGGTCAACCCGAATGGCATCACTAAGAACTCGAATGCCCATACCGAGTTCGGAATGCCGTCTTGTGAACATCGACCTCCTTCACCCTTAATTGATGATAACGACCTAAGGTCAATCTTTGAGAATACCGAGCGCACCCTTGGTTGGTCAAACAAATCATCGATCGAGGCAACGAGTACTTGTTTTTGATCGTTAACTTGTTTAAGCGGCGGTGAGTCGATGCACATCCGCATAGAACCGTCCTTCTTCTTGACAAACAACACGGGTGCTCCCCACGAAGATATACTTGGTCGAATAAACCCTCTATCCAAGAGCTCTGAATTTGAGCCTTTAGCTCCACCAATTCCTTTGGTGCCATTCGGTATGGTGCTATAGACACAGTGCCGTTCGGGTAGCAAGTCTATACGAATTCGACTTCCGATCCGGGAGGCGGAACGGAAGCTCTTCTAGGAACACATCGGCCAAATTCCCCAACCGTTTGGACCTTTCCAACTCTCGACCCCCTTAGCTTCCAAAGCACTGATTCGAACCAAAACGCCTCACAACCCTTCTTGACCATCTTTTGGCCTTCAAGGCGGACACTACATTGGATAGGTAATTCTTTCTATCCCTATCATAACCACTTCATCACCTTCACCGTCTTAAGAACCATGCGCTTAGCGCGCAATCCAAATTCGCCTAATACTTAACCGACCGGTCCATTCCAAGGATCCGTCGAACTCCCCAAGCGGTAGTTCCATCGGATCGACCACAAATACTACCCTTGGAGTTCTAGAAGTGCGTCTCTATAAAGTTTGTCTACCACTACAGAGTGACCTAAAGGGCTAACTACAGTCATCTCCTAGAAGCGGTTTGAGTTTAGGTCCATAGTTCCTACCACACTACTAGCAATGTACGAGTGCGTCGAACCCACATCAATTAACGCAACATAAGGAAGATCAAAAATTAAAAACATACCGATTATGACATCCGGTGCGTCACCCTCCTCGCGACGCCTCATTGCATAAACTAATCCAGCCGCTGCCTAGCCTGCGCGTGTTACTGAACCTGCATCACGAGTTCCACGACCTCGGTTAGAATCATTGTTTCCTCTCTGCCATTACCACGACCCTCTGTGGTCCCATATTTCTATCCTGAGTACGATTCTGCCCCTCTGGCTGATTCTTAGCTAGTTTTTGGGGACAATCTTTGACACGATGCTCCAAAGACCCACACTCAAAACATCCTCTATCACCGGTCCAACAACCTCCCCAATGGGTCTTTCCACAGCGGTTACACTGAGTCGGCCTCTGGATTAGTAGTCGTGGGTCTTGCCGCTGATTTGGCCCACTTGGCCTAGCCTTTTTACGAACACTACCACTTGATCCGGTGACCCAAATCCTCTCTTCGATTATTCCTACTATAACTTTGCTCTCACGACCTCCTTGATCCCTTCGGCTACCTTAGCCTTTTCCACTAGAGATGAGAACTCACGAACTGCTGCGGGGCAATCAGTAACCTCAAATCATCTCGGAGTCCGTCCTCAAAGCGGACACAGCGCTCATGCTCAGTAGACACGATGCCTCTAGCATACCTACTCAGCCTTAAAAACTCCGCCTCATACTCCGACACTGACTTAGTTCCTTGCACTAATCCCAGAAAAGCCTTTCTCTGCGTCAACAGAATGAAAGTACCCACATACTTCTTCCGATAGGTGGTTTTGAAATACTCCCAAGTCAAATCATCTGCTGTAGCCCGTCTCGAAGCGTAAGCCACCACCGAGCACGCTTCATCCTTTAGAAGCGACCTCGCCCTTTCGACTTTTCTTCCTCGGTCAGTCAAGATCATCCATGATCCTTTCGGTTGACTCTAGCGATGATTCTCACAGACTGGGTGCCACTCGACACACCGGAATACCTCGCTCCGTTAGATCGAGTCGCTCGGGGACAAATTTACGAGCTCCCAAATTTCCACCAGCCTCACCACCATCTCCAAGACTCGCAAAGCGACTTGCGGTACCGCCTCACCACCGGTCCGATCACGCTCCTCTCACTCTAAAAGTAGGAGGTGGTGGTGGCGGTGGTACCTCATTTTCGAACCTTGTCCCGACTGGCGGGTTCGGAGATCTGTCATCCTACCCCTACCGCGTCCACGGCGTCCACGTCCTCTAGAACTCATTCTATCTACCGCGCTTTTAATCGATTAAGAAAAATTTTATGCGTTAGCATTTGTTCCACTTTCTTATTCACGAAGAAATTTTATGGATAGAGTTTTAGTCGAGAGATTCTTTCGAGCAAACAAGGTTTTTGATTTCCTATCCTAGTTCGCACAAAGAAGTTCATGCATCCATTCCTTAATACCTTCCATACCTATTTGCTCATCGGACATTTACGCCCATTTCTAACCCAGGGGTATTTTCGTCTTTTCCTACTGGGGTATTTTCGTCTTTTCCGGAACCAAAATATTTTCTTGATGATTTCCAAAGCTAAGTTGTTGAATATTTGTAAAATAGTTGAAATTTTTGAGCAAAACCATTGAAGCTGATATTTTATGAACCGAGGGCATTTTAGAAATTTTACCCCTAAGGGCATTTACGTAATTTTCCACGATCAAGTTTTTCGAGAAAAACGTTGTAAAAATAATGTTCTCGGATTTGAAAAAAGTTATTGCACAAGTTTTGAAAACATTAGGGTTTGTTGTTTCATTCTTTTTGAAAACATGGCTAATTCCCTTTTCGGTTTTAATCATTGTGTTTAGCCTATGACCGAGGCCCTCCCTGGTGGGGTGAACCAAAGCTACGCACTGTGCAGCGGAGTCGAGTGAAGAGGAGGTGGGTCACGCGGACCGCTTAAATACCAAGCTCTCACCGAACCTTTCTAGACATGCGCTGCAGAGGTTACCACACCACCGAGCCCCTGCGAGTTAGGGTGAACCAGGAAGCTACGCACGGGTAGGATACTGCGAAGAGAAGGTGAGTCACGAGGACTGCTTAAATACCGAGGCTCTTCCGGATCCACTACTAGACATGCGTATGGGGTTACCACACCTAGCTCATTGACTAAGTCATAGGTTGGTTTAGTTCCTTAAGTCTTATGCTTCGTTTGTGTGTTTGAGTAGCCTAATCCTAGGGTTCAAGCTCCTATAAGTCTATCTCGTTCCATGCTTCCTACCCTTCTACTGAATATAATTCACAAAGAGGTTTAGATGTACTTACAGGCGGATCGGTCTTTGGAGACTCGGGCCATGCTTTGTTCAAAAACCAAAAATCATTCCATAAGGCCTACCAGAACATTTTTGGGCCTTGGGCCCCCACAGCCGAGCTTTGAACTGGGCTCTGATACCAATTTTGTAACAACCCAAACCCGGCCCAAACACTATGGCCGAATCTAGTTACTCTGATGGAAAATATTTTGGAAAACACTTTTGGAAAGTAAAAATTCTTAGTTTAGAAAACCTTTTCAATTGATTGTTTTGTTAAACCTTACTTAGAATTTATTTAAAATTAATTCAACCAAGTTATTATAAAATATTGAGTGTGCCCGATGGCACGATGAAAACATTTTCGTGTTAATTTGGGAAAACATGTGACTTTAATTTAATATTGGTAATCGTAGTTTAAAACAATTATTCGACATATGAAAAATAACAAAAAAAAATAAAATATCAGGAGGCCTTATTACATCCAAATAAACTAAAAACCGGAAATAAAATTTATCATAACTAAAATTAAAGTTCATTTAATTTAAATCCACCGTATGGCCACCTCGAGTCAACTTGGCTCCACATCCGCGATCTACGTGTCACCTGAAAAATGTAAAGGAGAAGGTGAGTCACCAAGACTCGATATGTAACCCTTCCCCCGTTTTAAAGACATTTCCATACACAACATATAACAATTAATATGCGAGAATATTATGTACCCCAACCTAGCCAACCAAACGCCCCTTTGTCTACCCATTTGTGGTACCAAACCATTGGTGGTGCCAAACCACTGGTGACATATAGTCACGATGTGTTACCAAAACAACGGTGTCCAGTAGACACGAATCGATTGATGGGGCCAACCCATCGTGTGATACCAAATCACGCGCGACGATCCCATATCTCAAGTGGGGCCAACCCACGGTGGTGTTAACCACGAGGGACGAGTCGCTATGAGGTACCAAACCTCTGGAGGTACCAAACCATCGGTGATTGTAGTCACGGTGTGATACAAAACATCTTGGTGCCGTCGGCCACGATTAATCTTGCCCCTCCACTCATCAATCCCACATCAGTCACATATGTATATGTTTCATGTCATCACATACTTAAATCTCATGTATCAATACATCATGCTTCCCAAAAGCATCGAATAACAAATTCATATTAATAGGTACTTACCTGAATCACCATCTATACGGATATGGTATATTACCCAATGCTACATAAAATCAAGATAGCATTCACAACAATCAGCACATTAACAAGTTATACGTGTGTATGTACACACCTGTCACCACTGAATCGTCTAAATCCCGAAAAGAGATGTCGGCCACCCTAGATCTACTTGTCCCTATATTCGGCCAAATACATGGGTTAGTACCATGACCTATTCGGCCCAAACCAAATTGAGAAGGGTTCCTTGTGAACCCGAAACCTTACCTATCACCCCTTGAGTACTCACTTCGGTACTTGATATGCGATTCCTGCTTCACTCCTACATTCGGCCATCACTAGAGTTATTAGCCTTCGGCTTAAACGAATAGTAAATAAATATAGATCCTTACCAAAGTCACTTGACAGGGAATGGGCTTGGATCGTATACCTTAAGATCCCGGCACCTAAACAGAATCGATTCCATCACTGATTAGCCACTGAAATAATTCGGCTTTTCCATTTAATCAAGTCGACAGAGAGAAGGGGTATGGGAGAGGAGTTTCAACATACTTACCCTTGCTTTAATATTCGGCCAAGACTTCAAAATATGGAGGAGGAAAATTCGGTTATGTCTAGGGAGTAGGTTCGGCTAAGGTTGATTTCAATATTGATCAAGGCTTGCTCTTGAGTGGAAAAAAGGAATGAAGAAGAAGTATGGGAGGAGTTTCGGCCAAGGTCTTGAGAGAATAGAAAAAAAAAGAAAACAAGGAAGGAAGAGGTTAGGAATTTCGACTAATAGCTAAAAAAGAAAACAAGGTGGTAGGTTGAGGTTTTTATAGGCATTCGGCACCCCCCCTCCTACTTGCCGTCCACTCCTCTCATGAGGAGTTCAAATTTCGGCTAACCTCCTACAATTCCTCTTGGCCAATTGTTTAAACCAATTCAAAATAACTTGAGTTAATCCCATAATAATCTAAATGAAAATTTAATAAGAAGCTAATATTATCCATTTAATCTAAATAATATCCCTCTTTATCTTCCATCATCTTATTATCTAAATAAATAAATAAAAAGAGATTAAAGAGAGAAAAACTCTCCCTCTTATTGCCGTCCCACTTAAAGAGCAAAAAGGAGAATCTTGTGACTCGAACCAAGGCTCTCTCTTATCCCTTGTGGCGTCACATGTAGCTCCTAAGTGGCCCTCCTTTTGCCACTTTTCCAAGCTGATTTTTATGTCAAATTATCCACATTTATTCTTATAACACCCTCCTGCTAAGGCTCCCTGCCTTTAAAGTTAAAAAAACTGAAATTTTCTACCAAGCCGTGCCAACTCAAAGCCTTAATTAAGCTCTATTATTCCATAAATAATATCACAGCAGTTCATACATAAGGAAAAATAATTTAATTCCAAATAGCCCCATCTTTGGGATGTTACAAGAAGAACCTGTGCAGATTCTAGATCAAGATGTGAAAGTTTTGCGTAGGAAGTCCGTTCCTTTAGTGAAGGTTTTATGGAGGAATCATGGCGTGGAAGAAGCTACGTGGGAACCGGAGGATGCGATGAGGCAGCAATACCCTCAACTCTTTTGAGCAGGTAATTTCGAGGACGAAATTTTTTTTAAGGAGGGTAGAATTGTAATATCCTAAAATTTGAGTATCTGTTGTGTTGGTTTGGGTATGAATTTTGTGTGTTAGCATAGTCTTGTGAAGGCTTGATTTTATTTAGGAAGCTAGAATAATTTTTAGTATGGGTTATTTAATGAAGTGGATTAAGTGAGCTTGACACTTAAGTTAATTTAAGTGTTAAATTAAAGCACAAGAGGAGTAAGTGGCAAGATGGTTAAGGAGCTTGAAAGGTTGTTTGAGGTTAGAGGTTCAAGTAGCATGTTCAGCATTTTGAAGGTTTATTTTGAATTCTAGCATTGATGGACGGTCAACCTTATTTATGATAGGTTGGACTCTCAAATTTTGGTAAGTTGAATATTGGTTTAAGGAAAGCATGAAATTGGGGATAAGAATCTTGAAGTTATGGTATTATGAGGGGACAAAAGGCATGGAATATGGAGGATGTTTTGGAAAGTATTCCTAGGCTTTAGTGCATGTATGTGGACGGCATGTATGGCTAGGGGGGTGGCCGAATGTAATAGGTAGTTTGGGGGGGAATATTGGCCAATTTTTTTCATTTGAACATCTTTTTGCATTTTTGTTTTCCCTCTCCAAAAACTCTTTCTTTGGCTGAATGTCTATGGTACTTTTGGTGCAAAATTTCTTTTGGTTTTAGCCTCATTTTGTTTGAAACAAATACCACTTTCTTTCTTTTATTTGTCCTTTTTGAACCAAAACTACATTTTGTCAATTTGTGCACTTTTCTTTTTGGAAAATAAGGAGTTGGCCGAATCTCTCAACCCCATTTTCTCTCTTATTCTTTTTCTTCCTTTTGGCTGAATCTCTCTCTCTTCTCCAAACTCATTTTTCTTTCTTCCATTGTTGCTAAAAATCGAATTCTCTCTCTCTTTTTCTTCTATTCTACTTTCGTATTTCATACCTATTAGACTCAAATCAATTGTTTTCTTCTCTCATAAGCAAATAGCCGAATCTTCTACTTCCTTTTAGTTTTAGTTTGGCCGAATATTCAAAGGTAGGCTCTCTTTGGTTTCTTCAATCAATTTTGGTTAATAAGTAAGTATTCTTGGCCGATTTTCCTATTATTTCTTTTCTCCTCTCTATGTTATTTTCTTGAGGACAAGGGCCGAACCTATGGGCATTTGTTGCAAGGTTTTAACCATTTTAGGAATCGATTTCTTTTAGGCTCCTTGGGACGTTGGAAGCAATCAATCTAAGCCTCGTATCTTTATCGATCATTTTGGGTAAGCCTTTAGGACAAGGTGATCTAGTGCGGTAGATCGGATCATCAGATTTTAGTATTGCTTTGGTGAAAGGTGTGTATCTTACACACTTTATAACTTGGTTTATATATGTATATTTGTGTGTTATATAACTAATCATATTATGAAAGTGGGTAAATCGATGAGATCGGATATGATACCATGATGGTATGAATGAGGATTAGGTAAGTCCGTTTCAATATGTTGTTAATACATGTGGATTGAAATCATGATCTACGATTTATGATATATTTGTTATGAGATACATATCAAAGTTTATTGACATGATTTGTCTATCTATTGCATTGGTATGGGCAATATGAGAGGAGGGGGAAGATTGATATCGTGTCTTGGACACTAGTGGTTTGGCACCACCGGTGATTTGGTATCACATTCGTGTCTTGGACACGGAGGTTTGGCACCTCATAGCGACTCGTCCACGTGGTTAATACCACCGTGGGTTGGCCCCACTTTTGAGATATGGGATAAATGCGCGGTGATTTGGTATCACACGTAGGTTGGCCCCACAACTTGATGATTCGTGTCTTTGGACACGGTGGTTTGGCACCACCCGGTGATTTGGTATCACATTTGTGTCTTGGACACGGAGGTTTGGCACCTCATAGCGACTCGTCCACGTGGATTAACTCCACCGTGGGTTGGCCCCACTTTTGAGATATGGGATCGATCGCGGTGATTTGGTATCACACGTGGGTTGGCCCCACAGATGGATTATTTGTGACTTTGGTCACGGTGATTTAGTATCACATTTATATCGTGACTCCGGTCACACGGTGGTTTAGCACCACCGGTGGTTTGGTACCACGGGGTAGAAAAGGAGTTATGGATGGCTAGGTTGGGTGCATTATACATATATGTTGCCTTGTTATAATTTGTGTAAGTATGTGGTATTTACAGGGAGAGGGAATATGCACTTGAGTCTTGGTGACTCACCTTCTCCTTATCTTTTCGGATGATTCGTGAGATCGCGGATGTTGAGCCGGATGAACTCGAGGAGGCCATGCAATAAAATTTGGTTTTACATGAACTTCCCTTTGGGTACTTTATTTTAATTTGGTTTTCATATTTTATGGATTTGTAATAAGGCCTGTTTAATTATGTTTTGGATTATTTTTATGTTTT
Source organism: Gossypium sturtianum (assembly GCA_025698515.1). Classification (NCBI taxonomy): domain Eukaryota; kingdom Viridiplantae; phylum Streptophyta; class Magnoliopsida; order Malvales; family Malvaceae; genus Gossypium; species Gossypium sturtianum. Next base: position 22,784,478 of record CM046948.1, on the reverse strand, counting down.
GAATATATTTAAAATATGGCGTATAAATTACTTGGTTAATCTAAAAAAAATTGAGCTCAAAGTTTTCTAAACTAAAAACTCATAATGGTTTTAAAAATCTTACCATCGGGTAATATGAATAGTTCGATAGAAAAATTACAAGTTAAGTGTTTTCAACAAATTAAGTGATTTCCAAAATTCAAGTTTCTATACTCAATTGCAAACGGATTTTCAAAGTGATATTTCAAATTTTCTTAAAAAGATATAAATGTTTTCTATCCTATGATTTATCAACTAAGTTTTAAAGTTTTATGTAATTCAAAGTAAATCTCAGTTTTAACTTATTTTCGACAAATAAAGAATTTCAAAGAGTTTTTCACAAAATTTAATTGTTAATTCGATTCTTTCAAAAATATTTTCCTTAGTGACATACCAGATTCGGTCGTGGCGTATTGACTGGGTTTGGGGTGTTACAAAATGCTTGTACATAAACCTGTAGATGTGGTATGAAAGTGAGTAATGGTTATGAGTGAGATTGAATGGTGATGCAAATTGATCTATGTGTTAGTTAATTTTTCATATTGAATTTGAAATGTTGAGTTATTTGTGTTATGTTACGAACTTACTAAGCTTTAAAGCTTACTGTGTGAAGTCTTTCTCTATTTTACAGTGTTATTAAAGCTAGCTCAGATCCGGGGTTCGTCAGCGACTCAATCATACTATCGGCCATCTGTTTTGGTACCTTTTTGGAAGTTGTATATATGGTATATGGCATGTATATCCTAATAAGGTTGTGTGATGATTTTGGTAAATGTTTTGATATTCGAAAATGATGGTTACAATGTGTATATATGGTTTTGTGAGAATGATTATTATGGTGTGAAATAATGAAACGGAGGTCGTATGTTTCATGCTTGAATTGGTAGATGAAAATGGTAGTTGAAATGTATGTTTCGAGATGTTGTAATTGAGCATGTAGGTTAACCTAAACTTGGGAGGCAATTTGGCCTTGGAAATGGCCTATAATTGTCCACACGGGTGAGCACACGTGCGTGTGTCTCACCTGTGTCCAATACTGTTTATATTCGAAATAAGCCAGGAAGCCACACGGGTTGTGTTACACCCCAAACCCGGCCTAAACGTTACGACCGAATCTGGCATGTCACATGAAAGGAATGTCTAAAAACTGTGCATTCGTTAAAAAGCTCATATTCTTTATAGTTGTGGTGAGAAATCGAGTTTAAGTAATTTTGAATAAGAAATGGTTTATTATCATTTTAGGAAAATCCCATATTGATCATTTAATAATAAGCAATAAACAAATTGAAAATTTGAAACCAAATAAAATACCCAAGGCCTTATTACATAACAAAAACTCAAATAAAAATAAGTCCAAATAAAAGAAACGAATTTACGAGTAAACATATGTATAGCCTCCACGAGTCCACCCTCAGCTCCCAAATCCGCGATCTAATGATTACCGCAAAATTAAACTAAGGGGTGAGTCATCGAGAGACTCGGTGTGTAAATCCCCATCCAACGAGCCCTTACACAATTTCATATGAAAATATGCATATCATGCACCCAAACCTAGCCATCCGCAACTCCTTTTTCTACCCCGTGTGGTACCAAACCCTTTGGTGGTGCCAAACCACCGGTGTCAGGAGACACGAATGTGATACCAAATCACTAGTGACTCAAAGTCACTAATAATCCATCGTGGGGCCAACCCATCGCGTGTGATACCAAATCTTTGGCGGCGATCCCATATCTCAAAAGTGGGGCCAACCCACGGTGGTGTTAACCACGAGGGGCGAGTCGCTATGAGGTGCCAAACCTGCGGAGGTGCCAAAACCTCGGTGACCGTAGTAGTCACAATGTGGTACCAAACCACTTTGGTGCCGTCGACACGAATACGAATATTGCCCCCTCCACTCATATAACCCATGCAATATGACATAGTAATTCGTGTATGCAGTATGTCATGTATGCTAGACATATATCAAATATAAGTATAACATGAATTACCATCATAATCAGATAGACATAAAACAACATAATCACCCTAATCAACCTCTAAGGGTATAACCGTAATTTTACCTACCAAGGGCATTTTCGTAATTTACCCACCAAGGGTATATCGGTAATTTACCCACCAAGGGCATTTTCGGTAATTTCGTACCTGGAATGGCCTTTCCAAAGGCCCAGTGTCGCCCCGAGCGACCCAACTACCATTTCTGGTCAAAATGGACTATTGGGCCTAAAGCCCAATTCCGGCCCATTCGGGCCCACACGCTCGTGTGGCCCACCTAACACAAATCTAGCCACGTATATAAGTTCCACCTAGTCTAGTTCACTATATACTACACAATCGCACAATTTACTCGCAAGGGCCCACGGGCCCATTGGGCCCACCGACCCATCGCGGCCCAAGCGGCCCCAACCCACAAGAATACTCGATGGCCTCAACTATCACGTCGAAGCCCTACACGTTCGCGCGCTCGTGTGGCTACTATTGCCGTGGCCAAGCACCGGCATTTGCGCGCTCTACTGACTAGAGTAGAGAGAGTTACACACACGATAGGACTCTAGTGTTAATCCGCGCTCGACCACTCCCTGTGCCCAAACGCCTTCCAAGGTGTGTCAACCCTCCTCTGGAATGCTCTTTATATAGCTAGCTCTTCACCTTCCTTCTTTGTATCTTTCCGATGTGGGATCCTTCGTCGAGTGAGTTTAAATTCAATGAAACTCTTCCCGTCCAGCACGCAAAATAAATACTCCTTGCTTCTCATGAGATTCGAACCTAGGCTCCCTTGCAACATAATCCAAGCTGCTAGCCACTTGGCCACAAGCTCCTCTTGTGTCTTAAACCATGCGCAACTAAATATAAATCTATAGCCAAATTACGAGGTCCAAGTAAAAAGAAAACCAAAATGCAAAAGCCAAGACTTGAACCTTGGACCTCCTTCCTTCCTTATGGCGTCACCCCCTTGTCTCTTATGTGGCGTCACTTTGCCACTACACCACACACTCCACTTGTGTCATTTTCCTCTACATTTTATTCTTAAGGCCTACCTGCCAACTTCCAGGGTTTTTTTCCATCTAAAACCAAAATTTCCCCAAAGCTAATATTTGATCCCGGGACTTCATAGAAGCCCTCTAACCTTCCAAAATCACTTACCTAATAAGTCTAACTTGCATTTAAGCCAATCTCTTGTTCTCTAAAAATTTTAAATCAAGGCCCATTGGGCCCAATCCTACTAGGCCCAATTTCGGGATGTTACAGGTTGGACACACGGGCGTGTGACTAGCCGTGTGAGCAAGTCAGTAACCCCCCTAAATTTCACACGGCCTGGCACACAGGCGTGTCTTGTGGCCGTGTGGACAAGTAAGAATGTATGCCCTGTTTTGCCACGGCTTGGACACACGGGTGTGTCTGATGCCGTGTGAGGGCCTGCCCACACGGGCGTGTGACCTCTGTAACTTTGAAAAATGTTTAAGTTTCAAAAAAATTTCATATATGCCCGGTTTAGTCCCAACTCCTTCTTAAGGCATGTTTGAGGTTTCGTAAACCTTCTTAAGGGACTTCGTGTCAATGATTAATTATGATTTAGTGATGTATGAGCTATGAATGTTTAAATGTTATGATTTGATCGGTAATACCTCGTAACCCTAATCCGGTGCTGGATACGGGTTAGGGGTGTTACACTAAGCTTGTTAAGCCCACCCACTCCTTTTAAACCGTTACAGATTAGTTGAGTGCCGGTGTGAGCAGTGTGGTTTCCAAGAGATGATCCAAGCAAGTCTATTTATTATTTTCGTAGGTGTCCTATATTTATTTATGTTTTGGGCAATGAGACAATGCCGTGGACTCATTATAGCCCTGTTGATTTCTAGACAATATGCTAGTTTTTGGTTCGGTTTATAAGGATTACATGTTATTGGTATGCTTGGGTTCATGAACATGAGAATGGATTGACATTACCTACTCGAACATGGTTTTGCGATATTAAACTATTAATTAGGTCGTTGAATGATTATTTGTTGAACTAATTGAAGTATGATGTTTATAAACTAAATTGGAATGGATTAATTGCATATGTATGCTACATTTTTCAGGTTTGGAGTAGAGGTATCGATAATCGGGTTTTAAAATCGATACCTCTGTGTTTTGAAATGTGCAAGAAGTCAGAATAGAGATTTGGAATTGATACCTTGGCCCGAGTATCATACTCAGGTGTAATTATTGATACCTTGCGAAAGGTACCAATATTTTTCAATGTTTTGAAATTTGGCGAGAAACAGTATGCTAGTTTGTATCGATTTTCCAGGTGGTATCGATACCACTTAAAGGAAATATCGATACCATAGAGGTGGTATCGATACCTACGTAAGATTTTTGGAAAAATTTACTAAGTGGTCCCAATGCTCGAGATATGTACATTTTATGTTTGTTTGTCGTATGTTAGTATGATTAAAAGCTAAACTTAGCTTGCAAGACTTGATATTCTCATAAATGCTATAATAATTAATATAAAACGAATTTACATGTATTTCAACTCTGATAATTACAATGAAACTTGTAAGAGTCCAGTTTAGACCCTAGTCAAAATAGTGGTTTCAGGACCACAAACCCGAGTCAAAAAATATTTTAATATTATTTTTCGTGTCTACAGTATGTGATTAAGCATGTGTGAAAGTTTCTTGAATTAATTTTGTTGCTTGTGTGTTTAATTTGAGAAAAGGACTAAATCGCATAAAAGGTAAAAGTGACATTCTATATGTTAATGTGCTTAATTGAGTTGGCTTTTGAATATGGTGGCCTTATGAGGTAATTAAACCATTAATATGGTTAATGGACATTTATGACCAACCATTATGAAATATTATATGTTAATTAAAAAGGTTACATTTGTAAATTGATTAATAAAGTTAATATAATAAAACAAAGGCATAAAAAAAATAAGCCATGTTCATCTTATTTGGCCGAATTTGAAAGAAAAAGAAAAGAAGAAAACTAAGCTAGGTTTCAGCTCTTGCTCATATTGATTCAAGGTTAGTTTTTGTTCGATTTTTGATAATTTCTATGTTTTTGTAATCGTTGCTTCGAGTACTACAAAACCCATGCTTTAATTTTAGAATTTGATGAAGATTTTGAGATATGCCATTGATGATTTTGTAAGCTTTGTGATGTTAGTTGATGAAATATGAAATATATGTGTTAGATTAACATGTTTTGTCTTTGGATTTTTAGTGAATTTGAGTAATTTGAACTAAATTGTGAAAATAATATTTTGAGGGACTAAAATGTGAAATAAATGAAATATATGAACTTATATGAACTACATGAATATTCGGCCAAGCATGGGTAATATGAAATTTTGTGTATTTTGTGATTTTGTGAAATAGGGACTTAAATGTCAAAATGTGAAAATATGAGGGCTAATTTATAAATTGCCCCGAATGTCTATTTTTGGATTCAATTGTATGATTTGGCGAATAAATGGGTTAAATTTGAATATGTATAGATCAAGAACAAAAGAAAACGGATTTAGAACGACGAAAGTCGAAAGTGATCGAGTAGTCAAAATCGTCCGTTTATTCCGAATACGAGGTAAGTCTATATGCAAATAAATGTATTTGAGATGTTTTATTCATGTTCATTTAATATTGAAATGAGATGAATGACTTTGGAAGATATACATGTGAAATTCAGAAAGTATCGACAATGTGTCAATGTCAGAAAAGTCCCGTACGAACCTTAGGAATAGATAGGATTCATATGTCATGACATAGGTTTCTGATATGTTATATCGTGTAAGACCACATCTGGGACGTTGGCATCGATTTGAGATTTACGTTTAAGACCATGTCTGGGACATTGGCATCGTATCTGGTTCGTGTAAGACCCTGTCTAGGACAGTGGCATCGACATTTGGTTACATGTAAGACCACGTCTGGGACGTTGGCATTGTACAAGTATTCCGAGTAATCCGAGTGTCCTATTTGATTCTGAATGGTTCAACGGGCAATTCCGAGAAAAGAAAGTCAATGTGAAATGTATATCCTAAACAGGTACGTTTAATATGTAAAACAAGTTTGGCTATGAAAGGTAAGTATATGTGAGATTATGGAATTGAAATATATGTATTGATTGAATGAGATAAGATGTGCTATATATATGTGATTTGTTGGTATGCAATGGCTAAACAAATGGGCCAAAGAAGAATTATGAATTTGCCATTGAGATATGTTAATGATCTTGTAGATGATTTAATTATGAATGTTATTTGACAAATTTATTTGTATATAGCTTACTAAGCTTTTCAAAGCTTACTCTGTGTGTGTTTGCTTTGTTTTATAGATCGTTGAAGCTACGGAAGGCTCGGGGATTGTCGAGGATCGTCACCACACTATCAAACTCTATTTTGGTACCTTTTGAAAGTGTAAATATTTAATGTATGGCATGTATAGTCTAGTTGAAATGGTTGATGTTTGAGTTGTATATAAATAGCCATGTGATATGGCTAGATAATGATCATGATGTGAATGAGTAGTTATGCTATATGATGCATAGTTTGGTATGTTTAGTGGCTAATGGTTGAATTGATGAAATGGTCAAATTTTATGATAAGTATTATGATGCAAAGTTGGCATATTATTGATGAAGGGTTGTTACTTTGAAATGGTAAGTTTTTGAATGGTTTATACTTAGAAATGCTTGTGTTGAGAATGAGATAAATGTGGCATAATTTGGTATGCTTGATATGTTCTTGAATGGTTAGAAAAGATGGTCATTTTGTTATGATTTGAATTGGTATAATGCTTGTAGGTATAACCCAATGTGTGGGTTGCAAATTGGCCTTGTAAATGGCCTATAATTGCCCACACGGTTGAGCACACGGGCGTGTGGCTCGACCGTGTCCTTCGTGGTTGTATTTCAAAACAAGTCAGACTCAACCTCGGGCTGGACACACGGGTGTGTGACTGGCTGTGTGGTGCAAGTCAGTGTCGACCACAGGTGAGGCACACGGGCGTGTCTCAGGCCGTGTGGACAAGTCAGTATGTATGCCCTGTTTTGCCACGGCTCAGACACATGGGCGTGTCTAAGGCCCTGTGAGGCACACGGCCTGCCCACACGGGCATGTGACCTCTGTAACTTTGAAAAAATGTTTAATTTTTGGAAAAATTTTGTATGATCCCAGTTTAGTCCCGACTCCTTTCTAATGCTTGTCTAAGGTCTCGTAGACCTCATTAAGGGACTATATGCCTGTATTCTACTATGATTTGAAGATGATATCTTTATGCTGCGAAATGTTTGTAAAAGTTTTAGATTGTCCGGTAATGTCTCTTAACCCTAGACCGGCGATGGTTACGGGTTAGGGGTGTTACATTTGATTGGTATCAAAGCTACGGTTTAGTCAATTCTAGGACTAACGTAGCGTGTGAGAGTCTAGCTATACATGCTATATATACAAACTATGATAATGTGATGAATCCTGACATATAAAATGTGTTTTTCGTATAGCAAATGGATCCCGAAAGAGCTGTAGTTGACGATGTTGAAAGTAACGCACCTGCTCCCATTCAAGGGATAGCGCCATCTGATTCGAGACCGGCTACTAGTGGTCAGGAAGGAGAGGCTAAACAAGCCTTCTTCCAAATGATGAATGAGTGGTTCACTCAATATGTTAGAACAAATCTGGCTGTTTCACTACCTCCGCCCCCACCCAATTCTCCTCAGACTTCTGCTGTACCACCGGTTATGAACTTGAATCTGTTGAATAAGCCTCTGGTCGATAAAATCTGTAAATATGGGGCTGAAGAGTTCGGGGCTACTAATGAAGATGATGCTGAGAAAGCTGACTTTTGGCTCGAGAACACAATTCGAGTGTTTGATGAAATGTCATTGACTCCTGATGAATGTATAAAATGTGTCTCGTTTCCTTGTTACGAGATGCAGCTTATCAGTGGTGGAAGACTCTGATTTCTGTTGTTCCAAAAGAACGAGTTACATGGGACTTCTTTCAGTCAGAATTTCAGAAGAAATATATCAGTCAGAGATTTATAGATCAGAAACGAAAAAACTTTCTGGAATTGAAATAGGGTCGCATGTCTGTCACTGAATATGAACGAGAATTTGTGAGATTAAGTCAATATGCTCGAGAATGTGTTTCGACTGAAGCTATAATGTGTAAGAGGTTTGAAGATGGCTTGAATGAAGGTATCCGATTGCTAGTTGGAATTCTGGAAATAAAAGAGTTTGTTGTGCTTGTTGATCGAGCATGTAAAGCTGAAGCACTCGGGAAAGATAAAAGAAAAGCTGAGTCTGAAGCTACAGATGTGAAAAAGAGATTCTCAAGAAAATCACTTCAGTCTGCATCAAAGAAATTCAAAGATGAGTATAGCCGTTCAAAGGCTAATGTGGGGCATTCAAACAGAGATCGAGCTAGATCGCAGTCGAACTTCAAAGCTCCAGTAACATCGATGGCTAGTGTGGGAAATATCTAATCTGAGCGACCTGAATGTAAGCACTGTGGAAAAAGACATCCGGGTAGTTGTAGATTGAATGATCGAGCCTGTTTTAGATGTGGATCACTAGATCATTTCATCCGAGATTGTCCTGAGTCTTTTGAACAAGAGATTGTACAAAATCCAAAGTCAGATAATGCTTCAGCTAGAGATAGACCTTCAAGAAACACAAGAAATGTCAGTGGTAGTCAGAGAACTACGAGAGATACAGTAGCGAGATCTGAAGCTAGGGCGCCTGCTAGACTGTACGCCATTCGAGCTCGTGAGGAAGCTTCGTCTCCAGATGTTATTATGAGTACATTTACTCTTTATGATACTCCTATGATTGCATTGATAGATCCAGGGTCTACTCATTCGTTTATATGCATGAACTTAGTATCCAGTAAGACTTTGCCTGTAGAGTTTACTAAATTTGTTATTAGAGTATTGAACCCCTTAGGTAAAAGTGTTTTGGTTGACAAAGTATGCAAGAACTGTCCTTTGATGTTTCAAGATATCTATTTTTTGGCTGATCTGATGCTATTACCTTTTGATGAGTATGATATAATTTTGGGTATGGATTGGTTAACATTTCATGATGCTGTTGTGAACTGCAAACGAAAGACCATTGATTTGAGATGTCAGAATGATGAAATAGTTCGGATTGAATCTAATGGTTTGAATGGGTTACCGACTGTGATATCAGTGATGAAAGCTCAGAGTTGTGTGAAAAAGGGTTGCGAAGCTTATTTTGCCTATGTGATTGATTCGAGAGTGACTGAAAAGAAAGTAGAATCAGTGCCAATTTTCTGTGAATTCGCTGACGTATTTCCTGAAGAATTATCGGGATTACCTCCGATATGAGAAGTTGAGTTTGGTATTGATTTATTACCGGGGACTACTCTTATTTCGATAGCTCTTTATAGAATGGCACCAACAAAATTGAAAGAATTGAAGTCTCAGTTGCAAGAGTTGACTGATAGAGGATTTGCACGACCGAGTTTCTCACCTTGGGGTGCTCCCGTTCTGTTTATGAAAAAGAAAGATGGAACTATGAGAATGTGCATTGATTACCATCAGTTGAATAAAGTGACAATAAAGAATAAATATCCTCTACCGCTGTAACATCCTGAATTGGGGCCTTTGCATTTTATATGTTTGTGTGTTAATGCTATGGCTACCATGCTAGTTTAGGTAATTTGGGGTCCAGGAACGATTTGGGGGTAAGTCGGAGTCTTGGGGAAAAATTTGTTTTTGAGCACCTTTAGGGGAAGCTAGTTGAATTAGGCCTTAAGGGATTTTGTTTGTGTTGGATGACACAAAGAGGTGTCTTAGTAAAGTGGCAAGGAGGCGCCACTTAAAGGTTTAGGTAGGTGACGCCTCAGGGGAGCTGGCAGGGATCAAGTTCGAGCTGCAAGGAGAGCATTTTGGGGTTGTTATTTTGCGCATGGAGAGGCAAGTGGTGGATTCAGCAAGGGCACTTAAGGAGGGGAGTGTTGATTGAGTCAAACTTTTTGAATGGATAGTAGAGAGGAATTTTAGGAGTTTGAACTATTCAAATTGGTTTGAATGAGTGGAGGAGAGGGAATTAGGGAGAGATGGAAGGGACGACATGGTGTTTGAGGGGAGAGGGGAAGTGTTAGCCAAAATTGTGAGGAGTGTGAGGGGTGTGAAGCATTCGGTTTTGGCAAGGAGGTGTGGGTGCCGAATTTAAGTGGATTAAGTAGTGTGTAGGGGTGTAGATGTTTCTTTTTTCGGCATTTGTGAGTGTGCTCTTTATTCTAGTTTCTCCCTTTCTGTTCTTATTCTTTTTTTGCCGAAATTGTCCAGCTGACTATCATTTTCTTCCTCTATGACTTGTAGCCGAAACTAAGAAGACCAAATTGCACATTTCTTTCATCTTCCCTTCTACCCATTCCTAAGTCTCTTCTTCTGCTTTTCTTCTTTTGGTGTTTGGCCGAAACCTACTTTGCCTTCCACTCATCATCCTTGTTTTCTTTTCTTTGCCAATAACATCAAAGCCGAAACCTTCTGAAGCCACATCTTTTTGCCAAAAACTCTGTTACTCTTCTATCTTTTCTTTCGAATACTTCAGCCGAATATCTTTTTGTGGATAGCACCTTTCTCCTTTATCTCTTCCTTTTCAAGAGTAGAACAACTTCGGTATTTGGTAAGTTCTTTTTGGTTCGGCCGAATCTCTTTAATCAATCTACTCATTCACTTTCTTTTCCTGATTTCTTTAAGTGGGAAGCTGAAACTTCTCATTCGGTTCTTATTTGTTGGTTAGCCGAGACCCTCTGACATTCGTAATCTCCTCTTTCGACTCTTGATTGCAGTGGATCACCGTTACTAATCTTCCGTCACTCCCAATCGGTTTCTCTAGTGATTGTGGTAAGAGTTTACCTTTCGTTTCAATCATCTTTCTTGCGTTGAGTGCCGAAGGCAGTCATCCCATTCTTTAAACTCTTGGCCGAATATAGGTGGGGGTGGTGTCGCATTCTTTTGGAGACTTTCGGGATTTGTTTGACTTGTGAATCAAGCCTAAAGCTTCGGCTTTTGTCGATCTAGGAAAGGAGATCTATTCAGCTAAACGTGTTAATCTATTCACATCTTACTCTATGTGTTAACTCGGTCTTCTGACCAAGATCTGTTCCATGGACTCGAATGCCAGCGATCTTAAGGAGGGGGTTGGACCCATAAACCCAGCCTCTAATTTTAAGAAGTGAGCGATGTCGTGATTCGAGATTAGCCACCGGGTTGTGGGCGGCACGAAAGCGAGTAGTAGGCGGATAGCGATTGTATACATTAGCGATAGCATCGACATAGAGAGCGTTGTGTTACATATTATCAGGTGTGTAACTCTTACACACTTTATATGTTAATTATGTTGTTATCTGTGTTTGGCCAAAAGTCGAAGTGATGGTATGGATCACTAAGTTACCTTTGTGGATAAAAGCAAGGACTCTGTGTAAGTCCTATTATGTCTTTGTTATTTATGGATGCATGTATGAGTGAAATGAATGTTGTTGTACATTATTAGCATGATCATACCATATTGTAAAGCATGAACATGAAATTGGGGCATGATGAGAAGAGGGAGGAAACATGATCTCTTTCAGACTGTCACCAGTGGTTTGGTACCACAAGTGGGTTGGCCCCACATATTATTAATTTGTGACTAAGTCTCGGTGGTTTGGAACCACCGGTGGTTAGGTACCACGTATATCTTATTTCTGTGACTCGTCCCAGTGGTTTGGTACCACAGTGGGTTGGCCCCACGTGTTGATAATAGGGATTGTCACTAGTGGTTTGGTACCACAAGTGGGTTGGCCCCACATATTATTAATTTGTGACTTTTGTCACCAGTGGTTTGGAACCACCAGTGGTTAGGTACCGACAGTGGCTAGGTGCCACAAATATTGGGTAGACACAGGAGCTACGGTGGATGAGCACATTAGGTTGGTTGGGTTGCATGGCATACATACTTAGCATATGAATCTGTGTAAGAGCTCAAAAATCTTTTGGACGGTGATTTACACACTGAGTCTCGGTGACTCACCCCCCTCCATTAAATTTTGCAGGTAATCCTTAGACCGCGGATATGGAGCCGAGGTGGACTCAAGGTGGCCATGCATAGTATTTTGGGTTTTATCTTAAGTGGTTATTTCGGATTTATTCTACTTTAATTTGGATTTTGGTAATGTAATAAGGCCATTAAAACGTTAACTTGGTTTTATCTATTTTTGTTAATTTTCTTTTATTTTGTTTTTGATCACTAAGGCATGCCTAATAAACTACTTCAAATGGATGATTTCCAAAACTTAATGATTATGGGATTTTGAGATTCTACAATTGATTAATTAACCAACGGGTTTTAGTAGCAAAGTAACTAAAATTTTCAAACTAAGACTCAAAATTATTTTCAATTGATCACTCAATATAAAATTCTATTTTTATAAAATCAAAGAATTTTTCCCAACTCATGACGTTAACTCAGTTTTCAAAATTCTTCTTTCCTGTCACATGACAGATTCGGTCGTAGCGTTTTGACCGGGTTTGGGGTGTTACAACCGCGAATTGATGATTTGTTTGATCAGCTAAAGGGAGCCACCGTGTTTTCAAAGATAGATCTGAGATCGGGATATTATCAGTTGCGAGTAAAAGATTCAGACATTCCAAAAACTACTTTCAGAACGAGGTACGGACATTATGAGTTTTTAGTTATGCCTTTTGGACTAACGAATGCTCCTGCTATTTTTATGGATCTGATGAACAGAATTTTTAGACCGTATTTAGATCGATTTGTTATTGTATTCATTGACGACATTTTTATTTATTCGCGTGACGAAAGTGAGCATGCTGAACATATGAGAATCGTGCTACAAATTCTATGAGATAAGTATTTGTATGCGAAGTTCAGTAAATGTGAGTTCTGGTTGCGTGAAGTTAGTTTTCTGGGGCATATTGTGTCAGCCTCTGGTATACGAGTTGATCCGAGCAAGATTTTAACTATTTTGGAGTGGAAGCCTCCCAAAAATGTGTCTGAAGTTCGTAGTTTTTTGGGACTTGCTGGTTATTATCAACGGTTCGTAAAAGGCTTTTCGATGATTGCAACTCCTATGACGAGATTGCTTCAGAAAGATGTAAAGTTTGAATGGTCCGATAAATGTCAGAAAAGTTTCGATCAGTTGAAAGCCCTTTTGACTGAAGCACCAGTTTTGGTACAGGCAGAATCGAGTAAAGAGTTTGTGATTTATAGTGATGCTTCGTTGAATGGACTGGGATGTGTTTTGAAGCAGGAAGGCAAAGTTGTAGTTTATGCATCGAGACAATTAAAGCCACATGGAAAAAATTATCCGACAAATGACTTAGAGCTAGCTGCGATTGTGTTTGCTTTAAAGATTTGGCGTCACTATCTTTTTGGTGAAAAATTCCATGTGTTTTCGGATCATAAAAGTTTGAAATACTTGATAACTCAGAAAGATTTGAATCTGCGATAGAGAAGATGATTAGAGCGGTTGAAAGACTACGAGCTTGTGATAAATTATCATCCGGGTAAGGCAAATGTTGTTGCTGATGCATTGAGTCGAAAATCGTTGTTTGCATTACGTGTGATGAATGCTCATTTAGAGTTGTCTAATGATGGTTCAGTTTTGGCTGAATTGAAAGCGAGACCGTTGTTCTTACAGCAAATATGTGATGCTCAAAAAGTTGATAATGAAATGTTAGCGAAATGAGCTCAGTGTGATTTGAATTCTGATTCAGAATTTCGAGTTGATGTTGATTATTGTTTGAGATTTCGAGATCGAATTTGTGTTTCGAGAAACCCAGAGTTGATTCAGTTGATCTTGAATGAAGCACATAATAGTCGCCTATCTGTTCATCTGGGAAGTACAAAGATGTACCATGATTTGAAGCAACATTATTGGTGGCCTGGTATGAAACGAGACATCTGTGACTTTGTTTCGAAATGTTTAGTCTGTCAGCAAGTTAAAGCTGAACATCAAGTGCCATTTGGTTTTTTACAACCGATAATGATTTTTAACATCCTTAAATTGGGGTTCTGCATTTTGCTGGTGTTGCATGTGATGAATTGTCTTCAATGTTCATTTATCATGTTCTGGGGTCTAGTTATAATCACAGGTTAGGCACAGGTTAGGGCTTAAAATTCATTTTGGGTATTTAAGAAGAAGGAGCTAAGAGAGTTAGGGGTTAAAAGAAGTTATTGGGAGTTTTAGACACAAGAATACCAGTGGAAAAGTGGCAAGGAGGCGCCACTAAGGTGTCTAAGGAATGACGCCACAAGCAGGGTGGGAGTGCTCGGTGTTGAGCAGCAGGAATTTCACTCCTCGCTATTTTTTTTTTTTGACGCCACAAGCTAGAGGAGGAGTGCTCGGTGGGACTCTCTTGAATGGATGGAGAGGAGAAATTTTTGGAATTTAACTCGTTCAAATGAATTTGAACTGGTGGCGAGGAGAAATTTAGGAGTTTGAATTATTTCAAACTCACTTGGGAAGAGTTGGCCGAATGGTGGGGTGTGGGCAAGGAGGCTATCGGTTTGGGGAGCTTTTGGTGTGGCCGAATGTCAATAGGGGTTTAAGGGGGTGTTTTAGGCTATTTGAGATGGTTTTCTTTTCTTCTTGCATTTTGTGCTAAAACCCGAACCTTAAGTGCTTTTCTTTCTTTTCCTCTTTTGGCAATTTTGGGCACTTGGCCGATTGTTCACTTCTTCTCCTTCTTGTTGCTCAAAGCCAAAACTCTCATAGCTACCTTCTCTTCTCTTTTCGGTTCACCCTTTGTTGCTCCTTACCGAAATCACCTTGTTCACTTCTTTTTCTTCTATTTTGTTCAAAGCCGAAACCAACACCCCTTTCTTCTGTCGACATCTTTCTTCTTTTAAATCCCCTTGTGCCGAAAGTTCATTTATCCTTCTTTGCCGAAATCAATACTACTCCACCTTCTTCCATCTTTTCTATTTTATTTCAAAAGCCGAAAGCTTGTTGTTTCTCTTTCGGTTTCATCAAGAGCCTTGGCCGAATACCCCTTAGTCTCATTCTCTTCTTTACTCACGTAATCTAGTCTCCATTGAAGTGCCGAATTAGCTCTCTTGGTATGTGTTATTTTGTTTCTCTTTCTGATTATTTCGGGTAATGGCTGAAACCCCACTTCTCCTCAATCTTCTTTTCCATTATGGATCTGTATTGAATCTTATTTTTGTTCTATGTGGTAGCCGAAACCTGTAAATACCAATAGGGGGTGCCGATCTGTGGTGTTTAAAGGCCAAAGCAGTCATCAAGGTAAGGGGCGACAAACTCATTTGGTTTGGGATTCATGTTATGGCCGAATGGCCTTTGGATGCTTAATGGTATGTTGAAACCGATTGTAGGGAGGAGGTTAGCCGAATAAAAGTGAGCCTTCGGGATTTGGTGGTCGATCTAGGTAAGGGGTTTAACATCTCAATACCCGTATCTTAAGCATTCAAAAGCCAAAGGCTAACCATCTGTGTGTATTAAGGTTTAGTCGATTACAAGGGAGATCAACACGTGGTTCGGGATTTGGTTGGTAACCAAATCGGTTTAAGGTGAGTGTTACATTTGGGTGACATATCCTTCGGGATTTTTTGGTTAAGCCGAAAGACTTTAGATCTAAAAATATGATGTTGGCCGATTGTAGGAAAGGGGAACAACACTTCGGGATTTCGCTAGATTCGAGTAGTTTCGAGATTTTGCTAGATCTACGTATAGTCAGGTGTGTAAACGCTTACACACTTTATTAGTATTATGATGCTTATTATGTTACTGTGTAACCTTTGATATTAGTGACTTTGCCCTGTGGGCATGAGCTTGGATTCCAGGTAAGTCCCATGCTATGTGATTTTTGATATACATCATCATGGCTTGTTAAATGCTATGCTATGCCTTAATTGCATGATACATGATATTATGACACGTATGATATGAGCATGATGATGATGGGATTGATGAGAGGAGGGGGATGATTTATCTGGACTGTCACCAGTGGTTTTGACCATAAGATGGGTTGGCCCCATCAGTTGATTTGTGACTACGGTCACCAGTGGTTTTGACCACACTATTGATATGATTTGTGACTAAGTCCAAGTGGCTTTGACCACCGGTGGTTTTGACCACAAGATTGATATTTGTGACTACGGTCACCAGTGGTTTTAACCACACATGGATTATTGTGACTCGTCCTAGTGGTTTGGTACCACTGTGGGTTGGCCCCACATGATATTACGGGATTGTCATCAGTGGTTTTGACCACACGATGGGTTGGCCCCATCATTGATACATATGTATTTGTGACTTCGGTCACCAGTGGTTTTGACCACTAGTGGTTTTGACCACACGGGGTAGTTAAAGGAGATTGGATGGTTAGGTTATGGGTTGCATGATTTGCATGTTTTGCTAATGATCTGTGTAAGTGGTTGAATTATCAGGTTGGGGATTTATACACTGAGTCTTGGTGACTCACCCCTTCCCTTACATTTTGCAGATGAGGCATAGATCGCGGATATGAAGCCGGGGAGGACTCGGGGTGGCCATGCAGATTTGTTTTCGGGTTTTCGACTTTAACTTATTATTTCGGTTTATTTGATTTTTCCCTAAATTTGGTTTTGGTTTTGTAATAAGGCCGCTAAGTTTATTTTGGTTTTATTTTCACTTGATTTTATTCTGCTTATAAATTACATGTTGGATTTATGGATATGATAAAATTAACCGGTAAAAAGCAAGGTTTTCTAAACTATATCTCTTCGGGTTTTCAAACGTTACCATCGGGTAACGACGATCATAACATAATTAGAGGTAACCTGGACGATTTTACAAACTCTAAATCTTTCTCTCAACTTCAAAGGCATATGGATAAACTCTCCACACAACCGTTTTTAGTCAAAATCAAACGTTTTTTTCTAAATTGGGTAAAGGGTTTTATAAAATCTAACTGGTAACTTGTGTTTCTAAAAATGTTTTCACTCCGTAGCACGCCAGATTCGGTCGTGGTGTGTTGACCGGGTTTGGGGTGTTACATGATTCCTGAGTGGAAATGGGATAGAGTAACGATGGATTTCGTTTTAGGGTTGCCTTTGACTCCGAGAAAGAAAGATGCAATTTGGCTTGTAGTTGACAGATTAACGAAAACAGATCATTTTATTCCGGTACGATCTGATTACTCACTTGATAGATTAGCTGAGCTTTATATTTCTGATATTGTGAGATTGTACGGGGTTCCACTATATATTGTGTCTGACAGAGATCCGAGGTTTACTTCAAGATTCTGGAAGAAACAGCAAGAAGCTCTAGGTACGAAATTGCACTTTAGTACAGCTTTTCACCCACAGATGGATGGTCAATCCGAACGGATCATTCAGATACTCGAGGATATGTTGAGATGTTGCATTCTTGAGTTTAATGGTACGTGGGAACAATATTTGCCATTGATTAAGTTTGTGTATAATAATAGTTTTCAGTCGAGCATCAAAATGGTACCTTATGAAGCTTTGTACGGACGCAAATGTCGAACACCTTTATACTGGACCGAGCTTAGTGAGAATAAGATACACGGGGTTGATTTGATCAAAGAAATCAAACAGAAAGTGAAAGTGATTCGCGATAATCTGAAAGCCACGCTAGATCGCCAGAAATCTTACGCAGACTTGAAACGAAAAGATATTGAGTTTGAGATAGGTGATAAAGTGTTCTTGAAAGTGTCTCCGTGGAAGACAATACTTCATTTTGGTAGAAAAGGCAAATTGAGTCTGAGATTCATTGGACCGTATGAGATCATCGAACGAATTGGGCCAGTTGCTTATAGATTGTTGTTGCCACATGAGTTAGAAAAGATTCATAATGTGTTTCACATGTCAATGCTATGACGTTATAGATCTGACTCGTCACATGTAATTTCTCCATCTGAGATTGAGATCCGATCCGATATGACTTATGAGGAAGAACCGATTCATATCTTGGCTCGTGAGGTTGAAGAATTGAGAAATAAGAAAATCTCGTTAGTAAATCTGTTGTGGCATCGACACGGGGTTAAAGAGGCTATGTGGGAGCCTGAAGATACAATGAGACAACAATATCTAAATCTGTTTAACGGTAAGATTTTCGGGGACGAAAATCCCTAAAGGGGGAGAATTGTAATAGTGCGGTTTAGACCCCAATCCGAATAGTGGTTTCGGGACCACAAATCTGAGTCAAAAAAATATTTTAATATTATTTTTCGTGTCTACAGTATGTGATTAAGCATGTGTGAAAGTTTCGTGAATTAATTTTGTTGTTTGTGTGTTTAATTTGAGAAAAGGACTAAATCGTATAAAAGGTAAAAGTGACATTCTTTATGTTAATGTGCTTAATTGAGTTGGCTTTTGAATATGGTGGCCTTATGAGGTAATTAAACCATTAGTATGGTTAATGGACATTTATGACCAACCATTATGAAATATTATATGTTAATTAAAAAGGTTACATTTGTAAATTGATTAATAAAGTTAATATGATAAAACAAAGGCATAAAAAAAAGCCATGTTCATCTTATTTGGCCGAATTTGAAAGAAAAATAAAAGAAGAAAACTAAGCTAGGTTTCAGCTCTTGTTCATCTTGATTCAAGGTTATTTTTTGTTCGGTTTTTGATAATTTCTACATTTTTGTGATCGTTGCTTCGAGTACTACAAAACCCATGCTTTAATTTTAGAATTTGATGAAGATTTTGAGATATGCCATTGATGATTTTGTAAGCTTTGTGATGTTAGTTGATGAAATATGAAATATATGTGTTAGATTAACATGTTTTGTCTTTGGATTTTTAGTGAATTTGAGTAATTTGAACTAAATTGTGAAAATAATATTTTGAGGGACTAAAATGTGAAATAAATGAAATATATGGACTTATATGAACTACATGAATATTCGGCCAAGCATGGGTAATATGAAATTTTGTGTATTTTGTTATTTTGTGAAATAGGGACTTAAATGTCAAAATGTGAAAATATGAGGGCTAATTTGTAAATTTCCCTAAATGTGTGTTTTTGGATTGAATTGAATGGTTCGGTGAATAAATGGGTTAAATTTGAATATCTATAGATCAAGAACCAAAGAAAACGAATTTAGAACGAGGTAAGTCGAAAGTGATCGAGTAGTCGAAACCGTCCGTTTATTCCAAATACGAGGTAAGTCTATATACAAAAAAATGTATTTGAGATGATTTACTCATGTTCATTTAATATTGAAATGAGATGAATGACTTTGGAAGATATACATGTTAAAATTGAGAGAGTATCGACAATGTGTCAATGACAGAAAAGTCCCGTACGAACCTTAGGAATAGATAGGATTCATATGTCATGACATAGGTTTCTGATATGTTATATCGTGTAAGACCACGTCTGGGACATTGGCGTTGATTTGAGATTTACATGTAAGACCATGTCTGGGACATTGGCATCGTATCTGATTTGTGTAAGACCCTGTCTGGGACAGTGGCATCGACATTTGGTTACATGTAAGACCACGTCTGGGACGTTGGCATTGTACGAGTATTCCGAGTTATCCGAGTGTCCTATTTGATTCTGAATGGTTCAACGGGCAATTCTGAGAAAAGAAAGTCAATGTGAAATGTGTATCCTAAACATGTACGTTTAATATGTATAATAAGTTTGGCTATGAAAGGTAAGTATATGTGAGATTATGGAATTGAAATATATGTATTGATTGAATGAGATAAGATGTGCTATATATATGTGATTTGTTGGTAAGCAATGGCTAAACAAATGGGCCAAAGAAGAATTATGAATTTTCCATTGAGATATGTTAATGATCTTGTAGATGATTTAATTATGAATGTTATTTGATAAGTTTATTTGTATATAGCTTACTAAGTTTTTCAAAGCTTACTCTGTGTGTGTTTGCTTTGTTTTATAGATCGTTGAAGCTACGGAAGGCTCAGGGAATGTCGAGGATCATCACCACACTATCAAACTCTATTTTGTTACCTTTTGAAAGTGTAAATATTTAAGTATGGCATGTATAGTCTAGTTGAAATGGTTGATGTTTGAGTTGTATATAAATAGCCATGTGTTATGGCTAGATAATGATCATGATGTGAATGAGCAGTTATGCTATATGATGCATAGTTTGGTATGTTTAGTGGCTAATGGTTGAATTGATGAAATGGTCAAATTTTATGATAAGTATTATGATGCAAAGTTGGCATATTATTGATGAAAGGTTGTTACATTGAAATGGTAAGCTTTTGAATGGTTTATACTTAGAAATGCTTGTGTTGAGAATGAGATAATTGTGGCATAAGTTGGTATGCTTGATAAGTTCTTGAATGGTTAGAAAAGATGGTCATTTTGTTATGATTTGAATTGGTATAATGCTTGTAGGTATAACCCAATGTGTGGGTGGCAAATTGGCCTTGTAAATGGCCTATAATTGCCCACACGGTTGAGCACACGGGCGTGTGGCTCGATCGTGTCCTTCGTGGTTGTATTTCAAAACAAGTCAGACTCGACCACGAGCTGGACACACGGGCTTGTGACTGGCCGTGTGGTGCAAGTAAATGTCGACCACGGGTGAGGCACACGGGCGTGTCTCAGGCCATGTGGACAAGTCAGTATGTATGCCCTGTTTTGCCACAGCTCGAACACATGGGCGTGTCTAAGGCCGTGTGAGGCACACGGCCTGCCCACACGGGCGTGTGACCTCTGTAACTTTGAAAAAATGTGTGATTTTTGGAAAAATATTGTATGATCCCGGTTTAGTCCCGACTTTTCCTAATGCATGTTTAAGGTCTCATAGACCTCATTAAGGGACTATATGCCTGTATTCTGCTATGATTTGAAGATGATATACTTTATGCTGTGAAATGTTTGTAAAAGTTTTCGATTGTCCAGTAATGCCTCTTAACCCTAGACCGGTGATGGTTACGGGTTAGGGGTGTTACAAAATTGACGTGAGATGGTGGTGTGGCATCTCGGTATTCGGTTTGGCATCCAAGCTGGTTATAGGGTGTTACATTGTGATTAAAATTTCCCATATTATAAACTGAGGCGGGGTTCAATGGGCATTCATCAAAAACATGATCTTCTCCGCAATAAAAACATGCTAACTCAACTGCTTTCATTTCCTGCATTGTAGCTATTCTTTTAAGTGTTTTAATCATATTCGTTAAAGATGATGCCTGAGCTGTTAGGGAAGTAATCGCATCAAGTTCCATTGCTCCAGCAACTCTTCTGCCAGCCTATACTATTGTAGTGGGGTATCAATAATCGTTGTTTGCTATCCTCTCCAGAATTTCATATGCCTCTTTATATGTTTTATCGAGCAAAGTCCCATTGGCAGATGTGTCAACCACCATCCTTGTATGCGCCTTCAATCCATTGTACAACATTTCCATTTGCGTCCAATGTTGAAAACCATCCATTGAACATTTTCTAATTAACTCCTTGAATCGTTCCCATGCTTCATATAATGTTTCATCCTCAAATTGCCGAAAGAACATGATATCGTTCCTCAATTTGGCATTCATGTTTTGAGGATTATATCTTAGTAGAAACCTTTGACAAATTTCATTCCAAGATGCCACCATACCTGATGGCAATGCATTTAACCATGCTCTAGCACAATCTCATAATGAATAAGGGAATAACTTCAGTCTCAGGGGATCTTGAGGAACACCCTGCTGCCTGAATGAATCGTAGACTTCCAAAAAGAGTCTTAAGTGCAATCGTGAATCTTCAGTAGGCAATCCACTAAACTGCCCTACAGTTTGTAACATTTGAAACATCACCAGCTTTAACTCGAAATGTTGAGCTTGAATATGCGGCCTGACAATTCCTAGATTTAGATCATCCAAGATTGGCACTACATGTTCTCTGATGGGTCTATCTCTTTCATCTATTATTCGAGGAATATCAGCATCCCTTCCATTTGGATGTAATGGCTCTTCTCTAACCTGATTATTTCTAATTCTTTCCATTTTTCGCAATTCTTTTAGCCTTCTCAAGGTTCTCTCAATTTTTGGATTAAAAGAATACTCTTCAAGTGCAGAAATATCTCTATTCATGCACCAAAAAAAATCTTTAAAAAAAATCAAAACAACTAATTAAGCTAAACTAGAAAAATTAAAGAGGTAATAACAAACCAAATTTTCATCAATATTGCTGATCCCTGGCAACGGCGCTAAAAACTTATCGCGTGTGAATGTGTAATGCGAATTTGCAAGTATACATGTCGAATCAAGTAATAAAGTGATGAGTGAGTATCATCTCCATAGAAATCGGAATTGATTAAAAAATTGTTATGCTATTACTATTAATTTGACTAATTAAACTGTGCAAAAGAAACATATGACAAATTGATAAAGAGAATTACTGAATGGATTAATAAAATCAATTATGAATGAAAAAATGCTATGGCAATTGAAATGCTATGGAAATTCTCAAAGAATAAGTGGGGAGGATTTGTACTGTTGAATGATAAAGGTTGGAATTACTCATGTTTTATTTTTATATCATAATAATGCCGTGACAAAATCTTGACCATTCTACTGCTGAAGGATTCACTACTCCAGTCTACTTCTTTTGAGAGCCAAACTTTAAGCTATTATTCTGTAACACCCCTCACCCGTATTCAATGTCGGAATAGGGTTACGGAGCATTACCGGACTTACGAAACAATTAAACAACTATTTAACATACGATTGTTCAATTCAATCATTCATCATTCAATCTCAATCAATTTGTCCCTATTAAGAGCTTACGAGGCCTTAAACATGCTTTAGAAGTGGTTCGGGACTAAACCGATATCATACAAAAATTCGTGAAACTTAGAAATTTTTCATGTACACAAGGGTCACACGCCCGTGTGAACAGGCCGTGTGCCTCACATGGCTAATATACATGCCCGTGTCTCAGGCCGTGTGAAAACAGGGCATACATACTGACTTGGGTCACACGGCCGACCACACGCCCGTCTGTGTACCCTTCGAAGTGGCCACACACGCTCGTGTGCCAGGTCGTGTCAAAACTATAGGGTATACTAACTTATGCAACACGGCCAAGTCACACGCCCGTGTGCTAGGCCGTGTGCCAATTAGGGGGTAAACTGACTTCTACCACACTGCCAGTCACACGCCCGTGTGTGAGACCGTGTGGAGCATACTGACTTCAATTTAATTTCAACACCAGGGGACACATGGCCGTGTAACATGACCGTGCGTCACACACGGCTGAGACACACGCCCGTGTAGACAAAAATAGGCCATTTTCAAGGCCAATTTGCCATCCCATTTTGCACATACCTACATAGTACAAATGGTACCATTTCAAGGCACAAATATGCAGCCAAATCAATCCAAATTCATGCACATTTTATGCTTTACAATTACAATAATTTCACTTACTCAAATATAAACCAAAACAACGTCAATAATATGGTTCATTTACCATAATTCACATATATAATTCAATCAACTAAACTATTCCATGCATACATTATCAATCATCAATTCTCAAGCACATAGCTTTCCAAATTACCTAATATTATTTAGCAATATAGATTCAACTTTAACCACACAATATAGGTCAATTACCATACTCAAAATAGAACCATTTACACATGTATAAACATCATCAAATTCATTAACATAAGCCAACTCAAATAGCTCAAAATACATGTTCATCAAACATACTAAAATGACTCAAGCCTATACATGCCATATACCATATATACACAACTCAAAAGTACCAAGTAGATGGTTGGATAGTGTGACGTAATCTCCGACAATCCCCGAATCCGAGCTAGCTTTGAAATCACTATAAGACATGGAAAAATAAACAAAGTAAGCTTTATAGCTCAGTAAGTTCGTACTAAATATACTTAATAGTTCATACCATCCGCTGAGACTATATGTCCCAAAAATCCAACTTCCCAGAGCCAGAACTCACATTTTCTGAATTTAGCATACAGTTGCTTATCTCTCAAGGTTTGCAATACAATCCTCAAATGCTCGGCATGCTCAAACTCATCTCATGAATAGATCAAAATGTCATCAATGAACACAACAAAAAATCGGTCTAAATACGGTCTAAAAATCCTATTCATCAAATCCATAAAAATGGCAGGAGCATTAGTCAAACCAAAAGGCATAACAAGGAATTCATAATGTCCATACCTCGTTCTGAACGTAGTTTTTGGTACATCTGAGTCTTTAACTCGCAACTGATAATAACCCAATCTCAAATCAATCTTTGAAAACACTGTTGCACCTTTCAACTGATCAAACAAATCATTTATTCTCGGTAACTGATACTTATTCTTTATCGTAACTTTGTTGAGCTGACGATAGTCTATAGACATTCTCATTGACCCGTCTTTCTTCTTTACAAACAATACAAGCACATCACAGGGCGTAAAACTAGGTCGTGCAAAACCTCTATCTGTTAACTCTTGTAACTAAGCTTTCAACTCTTTCAACTCTGTTGGAGCCATTCTGTACAGAGCTATTGATATTGGCGTTGTCCCCGGTACTAATTCAATACCAAACTCAACCTCTCTAATAGGTGGCAATCCCAGTAAATCTTCAGGAAATACATCCAGATATTCACAAATGACTGGCATTGATTCAACCTTCTTTTCAGACACTTTAGTATCTAAAACATAAGCGAGATAAGCTTCGCAACCGTTTCTCACATACCTCTGAGCTGTCATCGATGAAATCACTATTGGTAAACCACCCGACTCATCGGATTCAATCCAGAGAATTTCATTATTCTGAAATTTCAGTTCTATAGTCTTTCGTCTACAGTTCACAACAGCATCATGCAAAGTCAACCAATCCATTCCCAGAATTACATCGAACTCATC
Source organism: Gossypium sturtianum (assembly GCA_025698515.1). Taxonomy (NCBI): domain Eukaryota; kingdom Viridiplantae; phylum Streptophyta; class Magnoliopsida; order Malvales; family Malvaceae; genus Gossypium; species Gossypium sturtianum. The sequence continues at coordinate 22,759,596 of CM046948.1, read as the reverse complement.
AAATGGCAAAAGCATTAAGTTAGCCAAAAAATAATAACCCCGAGTTATTAAAGGATAGTTCTTGCATACTTTGTCAACTAGAACATACTTGCCTAAGGGATTCGATACTTTAATCACAAATTCAGTAGACTCGACAGGTAAACTCTTATTAGACACCAAATTCATACATATATACGAATGAGTAGATCTAGGATAAATCAATTCAATAACATTAGTGTCGTAAATAGAAAATGTATCGGTAATGACATCAGGTGATGATGCATCTTCGCGGGCGCGAATAGCGTAAGCTCTAGTAGGTACTCTGGCCTGAGATCTCATCGTAGAATCTCTTGTTGTACAACGATTACCACTTGCATTTCCCGCATTTCTTGGCGGCCTCCCTCGAGTAGCTATATTGCTCGATCTTGCATTCTGAGATTTATCTTTTTCATTTAGCTCGGGACAATCTCTGATAAAATGATCTCGTGAACCACAACTATAACAAGCTCTATTATTATTTTTCATCCAGCACTCTCCAAAATGCTATCTTCCACACTGTTGACACTTGGGTTTAACATCTTTCACATTGCCAACACTTGATACCGATGTAGTTTGAGCTTTAGGGCTGGTATACTACTTTCCACAATCCTGATTAGAATATCTGATAAACCGTAGTTTATACATATTTTAATCCCACATTTAGCATGCTTTTTGGATGATTTATCCTTTGATTCGTGGAATTTGATGCTCCTAATCCTTTTATTTCATGTTTTATACTTAGGAAAACATCGGAGGATGAAAAGAACACGAAACGGGATAAAAACAGACCAAATGGGCCAAAGTAGGAAATCAACATGGCCTGGGGTTTCACCACACGGCTGTGCCTCCTTAGCAGACCCGACCATGGCCTACAACTCAATTTACACGGGCGTGCCACACGGGCGTGTCCCTGCTGTGGCAAAGAGGAATTTCACTCGGATTAGGATACTTAGAGGCGAAGAAACACATTCCGAAGCCTATATAAACACTCTAAGTATAACCTAAAAGGTGCTTTTTGGTTAGGGGGCGTCCAGCTAGGCCAAGGAGCCAAGCCAAAAAGGTCAGAATTATGGGATTTAGTCGAAGAAAGCCAGTTGATTCATCTCAAGAAGCCGAAATCATACTCAAGACGGAGGATCTCTCTTTCAATTCCTTCAGGGGTTTTTGGGTTTTCTTATTTTTTTTTATCTTTTCTTCTGAGATGTATTCTTTTATGATTATGAACTAAACCCCTCAGATACCTGAGGGGGATGAAACCTAAGACGAATCTTGTTATTATTTTCTGAACTATATGATAAATACTTGATTTGTTCTTAATTATGTGTTCTTAATTATTGTTTTGATATTTCAGGATATTGATTCAAGTATTGATGTGCTTAGGCAGAGGAGGAATAGACCCTGTCTAAGAGTAGATCTAGCATAATTAAGCGGAGTTGATTGCAACCCTAGAGATAGGATGACGAAAATCTGTCGGATTAGGGTCAAACCTAATATGGGAGTCCATAGATCGAGTTAATGCAACATTAGGGGTTTTAATTAGAAAGAGATTTCAATTAATCAACCTAAGGTTAGACGTTAGTAGCCTCGAGAGAGGTATTAATATAAATTAGGGAATCCTACGGATCAAGTCAAGTGAATAAATCATCTGGTTCAGAGTTAGATAACAAGTGAAGTCTAGGTGGATTCTTCCTTGGGTATTGTCTTAATCAATTTGTTTTTCCCACAAGTATTTCCCCAATTCATTCTTTGTGTCTTAGCATCTTTAGCTTAGTAGTTAGTTAATTTTAAATTAAACAATAATTCACTTTAATTCTTAGGCTAAATAATAGAAAGAAAGTTAGTATTAGTACTTTTGGTTCCTTTGGGTTCGATATTCCGGTCTTGCCAGTAAACTATACTACTGTTCGATAGTTGCGCTTGCCCCAATCGTTGTCACAGTTAGTTTCTAGGCTAGATCATTCATTATATAAATTTTTAAGACTCTGACATACGATCAAGTTTTTGGTGCCGTTGCCGGGGAACCAAAATATTAAGAACGCTCAATTTTTATTACTTTAGCCATTTTTAATTTTTGCAATTTACTTCTATTTTGTTTTTCACATTGCTAATTATCTTTCTTTTATTTTTTCCTTGCAAGTACCTCTAGTTTATGACTAGAAGGAACCCAACAGGACCCTTAATTTACGACAGTGATATTGAAGGTACCGTTCGAAGAAATCGTAGAGAAATAAGGTGAAGCTTAAATTACATAGAAGAAGAGCAAGAAGATGAAACCAATACTACCGAAGAGATGGTTGATAACAATCCGCTACCACCTGTAGTTGCCGCAAACCCGATGGATCAAAATCCTGCTCCTCGTACTATGTATGATTATGCTAAGCCTAGTTTAGTTGGTACTGAATCAAGTATTGTTAGACCTACTATTGCTGCAAATAATTTTGAATTGAAACCTAACACTATACAGATGATACAACAGTTTGTTCAGTTTGATGGTTTGCAGGTTGAGGATCCTAACACACACTTAGCGAATTTTCTTGAATTCTGTGATACCTTCAAAATAAATGGCGTTTCTGATGATGCCATTCGTCTTCGGTTATTTCCCTTTTCTTTGAGGAATAAAGCCAAAAAGTGGTTGAATTCTCTTCCACGAGGGTCAATCACTACATGGGATCAAATGACCGAGAAATTTTTATTAAAATATTTTTTCCATGGCTAAAGCGGCTAAGTTAAGGAATGATATCTCTTCTTTTGTGTAGATGGATTTAGAGACACTTTATGATGCATGGGAGAGATACAAAGATCTATTGAGAAGGTGCCCACACCATGGATTACCCTTGTGGCTACAGGTCCAAACCTTTTACAATGGTGTAAACCCTTCAACTGAGCGATTGATTGATCCACCTTGCATGAACGCTGACGCTGAGCAAAAACTCCTAAAGTGGCCTACGATTTTATAGAAGAGATGTCACCGAATAACTATCAGTGGCAAGTCACAAGGACAAGGCCAACAAAAACAGCCGGAGTTTTTAACCTCGACGCAGTAACCATGCTATCAAATCAGGTAGAAATGTTAAACAAAAAGATTGATGGTTTGTGTTCTTCGTAGGTACATCCGGTAATGCAGTGCGAAACAAGTGGAGGTGTGGCGAATCTTGAGTACCCACCCTACGGACATGGCATGGAAGGTGAACAAATGAACTATGTGGGTAACAATTTTAGATTTCAAAATAACCCTTTGATAAACCGATATAGTAACATATTTTAATCCCACATTTAGCATACTTTTGGATGATTTATCCCTTGATTTATGTAAAAAGGTGCTCTTAATCCTTTATTTTCATGTCTTATACTCAGGAAAGCACCCAAGAATAAAAAGAATGAGAAACGGGCTCAAAACGGACCAAAATGGGCCAAAGAAGAAATCGACACGGCTTGGAATAAAGCCCACACGGCCGTGCCTCCTCAAATATACTAGAACACGGCCGATGTCGATCTACATGGCGTGCCTCATTAACTGAGTCCAACACGGCACTGGCCACGATTCACACGGGCGTGTGCCATGGCCATGCCCCCGCTGTGGAGGAGAGTAATTTCACTCGGAAAAAGGATACTTAGGGGCAAAGAAACCTATTTCAAAAGCCTATATAAAGACCCTAGGTATAACCTAAAAGAGGCGGTTAGCTAGGCCAAGAGGCGAGAGCGAAAAGGTCGATTTGTGGGAAACTCAAGGGATAGCCCGGTGATCCATCTCTAGAAGCGAATTCTACTCAAGACGGAGGATCTCTCCTTCAATTCCTTCAGGAGTTTTAGGGATTTCTTATGTTTTGTTTTATCTTTTCTTCTGAGATGTTTTTCTTTATTATTATGAACTAAACCCTTCAAATACCTGAAGGGAGATGAAACCTAGATGAATCTTGTTATTGTTTTCTGAACTATATGATAAATACTTGATTTGTTCTTGATTATGTGTGATTAATTCTTGCGTTGATATTTCGCGGATATTAATTCAAGTTGAATGTGCTTAGGTGGTGGAGAAAAAGTCCCTGCTTAAGAGTAGATCTAGCATAACTAAGTGGAGTTGATCGCGCGCCTAGAGATAGGGTGACGAGATTTTGCCGGATTAGGGTGAAACCTAATATGGGAGTCCATAGATCGATTTACTGCTATTCTAGGGGTTTTAATTAGAAAGAGATTTCAATTAATCAACCTAGGGTTAGACGTTATTCGCCTCGAGAGAGGGTTTAATATAAATTAGGGAGTCCTACGGATCAAGTCAAGTGAATAAATCGTCAGGTTCAGTGTTAGATAACAAGTGAAGTCTAGGTGGATTCTTCCTAAGGGTATCGTCTTAATCAACTGAGTTTTTCCCAAGTATTTCCCCAATTCATTCTTTTTGTCTTTGCGTCTTTAGCTTAGTAATTAGTTAATTTAGATTAATAAACAACTTCACTTATTTTAGGCTAAATAATAGAAAGAAAGTTAGTATTAGTACTTTTAGTTCTTTTGGGTTCGACAATCCGGTCTTGCCTAAGCTATACTACTGTTCGATAGGTGCACTTGCCTCAATCGTTGTTATAGTTAATTCCAGGATTGGTCATTATAAATTTAAAACTCTGAAATACAACGATCAAGTTTTTGGCGCTGTTGCCGGGGAACTAAAATATTAAGAAAGCTCTATTTTTATTACTTTAGCCATTATTTTTTTATTTTCTGCAATTTACTTTTATTTTTAAGTTTAAATTTTAACTTTGCTAAATTTTCTTTCTTTCTTTTCCTATCAGGTACCTCTAGTTTATGACTAGAAGGAACCCAAGAGGACCACTAGTATACGACATTGATATTGACGCTACCGTTTGCAGGAATTGCAGAGAAATTAGGCGAGCCCTAAATTACACAGAAGAAGAGCGAGAAGACAGATCCAATCCTACTGAAGGGATGGACGAAAATAATCCTCAACCACAAGATGTGGCAGAGAATAATGCTCCACGTACTATGTATGATTATGCTAAACTTCATTTAACAGGAGCAGAATCAAGTATTGTTAGGCCTGCTATAGTCGCTAATAATTTTGAATTAAAGCCTAACACTATACAAATGATTCAACAATTTGTTCAATTTGATGGTTTACTGGGACGAAGACCCAAATACTCATATAGCTAATTTTTAGAGTTCGTGATACCTTCAAAATAAATGCCGTTTCTGATGATGCCATACGACTTCGGTTATTTCCCTTTTCATTAAGAAATAAAGCCAAACAGTGGTTAAAATCGTTACCACGAGGGTCAATCACTACATGGGATCAAATGACCGAAAATTTTTTATTAAAATATTTCCCACCGGCCAAAACGGCCAAATTACGGAATGATATCTCTTCTTTTGTGCAGATGGATTTAGAGACATTATATGACGCATGGGAGAGATATAAGGATCTCTTGAGAAGGTGTCCGCACCATGGTTTACCCTTGTGGCTCCAAGTCCAAACTTTCTATAACGGTGTAAACCCCTCGACGAGGCAACTAATTGATTCAGCCGTCGGTGGAACCCTGAACAATAAAACTCCTGAAGTAGCCTACGAGTTTATTAAAGAGATGTCACTGAATAACTATCAGTGGCAGTTTACAAGGACCAAACCAACAAAATTAGCCGAAGTTTTCAACATCGATGCAGTAACCATGCTATCAACACAGGTAGAGATGATGAATAAAAAGCTTGATAGTTTGTGTTCTTCCCAGGTACATCTAGTAATACAGTGCGGCGTAAGTGGAACCGTGGCGAATCCTGAGTACCCACACTACCAACCGGGCACAGAGAGCGAACAGATGAACTATATAGGTAACAATTTCAGATCTAATAATCCTTATAGTAATAATTATAACCCAGGTTGGAGGAACCACCCAAATTTTTCGTAGAGAGGTCAAGGAAATCAAGAAAATCAAAGACAACAACCTCCTCAAAATTTCCAAAATCAGCCCTATCCACAGGAGAAGAAGCCGAACCTTGAAGACATGCTGACAAGATTCATGGCATCCATAGAAAACCGTCTCCAAGACACTGAAACCACCCTTAAGACCCAACAACCATCGACCAAAGGGATCGAGAGCCAAGTTAGGGAAGTCACTAAGTCAGTTGAGGAAGTTTCAAAGTCAGTTGGACAACTCGCGAAGCTGATGTCTGAACGATCACAAGGGCGTCTACCAAGCAACACTGAGATTAATCCAAAAGAGCAAATCCAAGCCATAACAGCTCAAGAAAGTAAAGGATTAGACGAACCCAGTCCAATACAAGGAAATGAGGTAGAAAAAAGGTAAAGTTGAGGTAACACAAGAAAAACCAAAATCGGTAATCAAGGAGTACCAACCTCGTATACCATATCCCGAAGTGTTAACGAGAGACGACACAGAGGAACAGTTCGGTAAGTTTCTTAAACTTTTAAAGAAATTACATATTAACTTACCGCTACTTGAAGCTCTTTCACAGATGCCAGATTCGAGGAAATTTTTAAAACATCTCTTGACGAACAAACGCAAGTTAGACAAGGATCCACATGTGGAATTAAACGCAGTATGCTCAGCAATGTTACAGAATAGACTACCACAAAAGCTAAAAGATCTAGGGAGTTTTACAATTCCATGTTTAATTGGTAGACTAACTGTTGATAATGTGTTTGCTGATTTAGGGGCAAGCATAAATGTCATGCCTTATAAATTGTTTAAACAATTAGGTCTAGGGAAACCCAAACAAACTAGGATAAGCATTCAATTAGCTGATAAAACTGTTAGAATTCCTAGGGGTATTATCGAAGATGTTCTTGTAAAAATTGACAAATTCGTTTTCCCAGTAGATTTTGTTATCTTAGACATGGATGGGGATAATTCGATTCCCTTAATTTTAGGGAGACCCTTTTTAGCAACTGCCAGGACTAAAATTGATGTTGATGTAGGAGAACTCATACTTCATATAGGTAATGAGACAGTCACCCTCAAGGCTCTCGACTCAGCCAGAACATCGAGTAATCAAGGTGAGAACGTAAATTCTTCTAATAACCATTCGGTTAACCCTTATTTTCAGGAAGCACCACAAAAGAATACAATTGAACCCGATCTTAAACCCCATGCCAACAAGTAAGTAGTTCATGAAGATCGAAGGATTCAGATCGATGATCTAGACGAGTGGAAGACACACTTCAAGGAAAAATTAGGGATACACGACGAAGAACCGGAACCACACAAGGTAACACCAAAGGTGCCCCCAAAAGAGCTCATAGGAACAACAAACCACTTCAAAATAGGAGACCAGGTACTATTAGATAAGGCAGATCCTCGAATATCTCCTCCGGACCCTAACACAAACAGAGAAATACCTTTTAGGGTAACTAGTGTTTTCCCATACGGAACAATCGAGGTAAGTAATCCTATTTTTGGTACTTTTACTATAAACGTATCTCGACTTAATTTTTTTTCACAATGATACAACTAATAGCATGAAGAAGGACTATCAACTCCTCAAACTACCCTGATGATGTAAATGAGAGGAAAGTCTAGCTTAAGACTATAAACGAGCGCTTCTCGGGAGGCAACCCGAGTACTAACCCCATTAACTTTTACATTTTTATTTTTTCTTATTTATTCTATTTTATCCTTTCTTTATAGTATCTAGCTTTAAACTAACCAAAAGTGCAGATTTCCAGGCCACACGGCCTAGCACACGGCCATGGCCGTGGCCGTGTGGATGCCCCGGATCGCCGTACTGACATGGCAGAGGTGGTACGAGTCAGAGAGAATTAAATATTCGAGTCACGGACTCTAATCACCGCCCCACGGGCACCGACAGAACGCCACGACCGTGCGACGTGGTCGTGGACGACACTGACTTATCACCAATGGGTGTGGCAATCTATAAAACGGGCGTGGGTGAACCAACACACCTAGACACACGGCCGTGCGAGGCGGCCGTGTGAATCGACACGCCTAAGGCGCACGGGCGTGGGGTTGTACCAGGTTTGAAAATCTATTTAAACCCCCCTCCATTCTCTCTTCTCCTATTAACTTTCAACTTTTCATGTCTCCCTACTTCCCTTCTCCAATACATCCCCAAAACCCTTGAGCTATATCAAATGCCAAAGAAGCGGAAGGAATCAAGCATAGTCTCCCTGAAGGAGACCAATCTACATAAGTTCATGCCGGCCGCTTCATTCATATGACAAACCAAGGATATTTGAGGCTATCTAGTTTTTATTTCGTTTTTCTCTTTTGCTTCAATTTCTTTCTCTTTACTTCTCTTCTGCTTAAATTAGTTTACTTCAATTTAGTTTCTTAGTGTCAGGTTCTAAAGGCTGCTTGGGAATCACACCACGACTGCCACCACCACCTCACCACAGCCTTAGAGGTTACACCCACCTCGCGAACCATCCAACAACAAGGACACTACGGATCGTCATCGAGACCGACCCCTCCAACATATCGTTCATCCAACTCAAGGAATTCATCCATAATTCAGGGAGTTTCACTTATCCCCATATCTTCTGATCTAAATATTATCTATCTTTGTACATTGAGGGCAAAGTACATCTTAAGTGTGGGGGGTGAAAACATAAGGATTCCAAACTTTTTTTCATTATTCTCAAAATCCTGAATTATGTCTTGTTTTTAAGTAAATTCCTCATATTACTAATTAGGATGAAATTTCTAATGATTTATGATTTTTATTGATATGTTTTAGATGAAGTCATTAATAATTGTGCATTGATAATTAAATTTTAAGATACTAAAGAATCAAGCATGATAAGTCCATTTTTTTCAATTAAAATTTGCTAGGTTGTTGAACTGAATTTAAATATTACTTTGAAGTTTGAAATTTATGAGGTTGATGTCAATAATACCCATAATTTTTGTGAGTTTTTGAGCCTTATAGAGCATATATTCTTTTTCATGCTCACTTTATTGATTATGAGTATGTCAACATTGATTTGTTATTCTAGAACTTGCCTCGTTTATACATATCGAGACCACACCTATGATTTGATATACAGAGATGATTAAGGCACCTAGGTTTTAACCCACTAACTCCATTAAAAGCCTACCTTCATAATTAACCCCTAGTGAACCCCTTTTAATCCTAACAACCCTTTTTATTGACATAACCACTAATATTAACCCAAAACCCTTTGTATTTGTTATCACCATTCATTTTCGACTTCCCTTATATCGAGATTTGATTTGATTAAGCTACCTAATTATTTCATCTTAGCATATGAATAGATGTATTATATATAATATATATATATATATTCAATATTAGTACGATGAAAGGCGAGCTTGTACAGTTAAAGTCTATTTATTGAAGAAGAAGCTCGTATTATTAAAGTTTCAATCCATTATGTAATTATTCAGTTTATTATTTCTAGTTAGGTAATTTATCAATTCAATCTCGATTCTAACCTTCTAATTCAGCCTCTATCCACACCTTAACCCTAGCCCCGTTACAACCCTAATTAAAGACCTTTTGATTTGTGCATCATCTCATATTACAGTGGTGGAGACTTGATTTTCAGGCAAGCCTATGGGATTAACTTTTCATGTTCGACTTTTGAGTGCCTAAATTTTGAACCTTAAACACTTTGAGTGATTTGAGTGAATCTTTTGTGAGGATGTCAATCCTTGTCGGTTTTGAATTAAAGGTAATTATTTAGATATGGGGAGACGCCTATATTTTCGAGCTACAAATCTATGACTTAGATTGTTTGAATCCTTAGGACTCTTTGAATTGAATTATCCATGTATAAATTATCTATGAATTATGATGAAACATTGTTGATAGGAATTATGAATTATTGAAAGTTCATTTTAATTGTAAGTTGAGAATTTTGCCTGAGGACAAGCAAAAGCTTAAGTGTGGGGGTATTTGACAAACCGAAATAGTAACATATTTTAATCCCACATTTAGCATACTTTTGGATGATTTATCCCTTGATTTATGTAAAAAGGTGCTCTTAATCCTTTCTTTTCATGTCTTATACTCAAAAAAGCACCCAAGAATAAAAAGAACGAGAAACGGGCTCAAAATGGACCAAAATGGGCTAAAGAAGAAATCAACACGGCCTGGACTCAAGCCCACATGGCCGTGCCTCCTCAAATATACTAGAACATAGCCTGATGTCGATCTACACGGCCGTGCCTCATTAACGGAGTCCAACACGGCCTGGCCACGTGATAAACCGTAAAAGTAACATATTCTAAGCCCACATTTAGTATGCTTCCGGATGATTTAAGCCCCAATTTATGTAAAAAGGTGCTCTTAATCCTTTCTTTTCATGTCTTATACTCAGGAAAGCACCCGATGACGAAAAGAACGAGAAACGGGCTTAAAACAGACCAAGTTGGGCCAAGCCACGAAATTGACATGGCCTGGACTCCAAGACACACGACCGTGCCACCATTCCTACTAGAACACGGCCTTGACCGCGACTTACACGACCGTTCCTCATTTAACAGTGTCGAACACGGCCTGACCATGATTTACACGGGCGTGTACCATGGTCGTGCCTCTGCCGTGGAGAAGAGCAATTTCATTCGGGAAAGGCTACTTAGGGAGAAATAAACGTATTTCAAAAGCCTATAAATACACCCTAGGTACTAGCTGAAAGGGGGGCGGAAAGCTAGGCAAAAAAGCCAAGCCGAAAAGGTCAGATTTGTGGGAATCACTCGAAGATAGCCAGTTGATCCATCTCAAGAAGCCAGAATTCTACTCAAAACGGAGGATCTCCTCTTCAATTCCTTCAGGGGGTTTTTGTAACACCCTTATCCCATAACCGTCGCCGGAATAGGTAAGGGGCATTACCGGACTTGTAACACAGTTTGGAATAGTAAAATTTTAATTTTTATCAAACATCATCTCAATTCAATAATATCAAGCATTCATATTCATAGCATGCTTAAAACGAGCATATAAAATTCTAATTACACAACGGGGAATAATTTAATAACATATAAAAGATATAGGAAAACTTACGAAATAGGGTCACATGGTCAAGTCACACGCTTGTGTGCTCTAACCATGTGGCACAAAACAGGCTTGGTTTATGACATGTACCTACAAGCATCATTTGCATAACATGTTCAAGTACATATATCATCTATACCAAAATGCCAATTAACAAAACTTTCACAAGATGAATACATCATATATTACTTCTATATCAAATCAACCATTTTCACTCAAGCCATATCACATAGCTTGATCAAAATACAACAGATCATATCTCATTCATATACACAAGTGACCATATAATTCAACTTATTAACTAGCCTATACATGCCATATTATCCCACATCAAAGAGTTTAGAAATACCAATTACCCCCTAGATAGTGTGATGAAATCTTCGATGACTTCCAACCCGAGCGAGCATTTGAATCACTGTAAAATATAGAGAATAAACAGAGTAAGCTAATAAGCTTAGTAAGCTCGTATAATTAACAGCACTAAATAAAAGATTTAACAATTAGCTTGTCATTTTAAGCAATTTGATTGCTTTTGAACTAGCCTTATTTAATTCAATATTTATTTCCTTAATAGTCATATAATTCATGTGTAATTTATCACATCTACTCACGTATCACATGAATTTATCAATGCCACTTACTTGTCGAGTATTACACATATACATGTACTGATTCGTATCCTCGTTTATATTTTCACATCGTCATCTTTTCAGTCAAATCAATGAAACTATCATTGAATACTCAGTATCTTGCTCATTAAGAACCATATACTTGGTAGCCATCTATACTTATACCATATAAATATTACCTATTCATATTTCATCAAAACATCATGAGTAAAAACAATAAGCATTTAAATTCACATAATATTCATATCAATTTATTTCCATTCAAATGACCTGTAACACATTCATATAACCGATAGCAAAATTATACCGTATAACATCAATTCATCAGTAAGAACAATAGTTCATCCATTCACAAGGCAGAAACCAAACTTATAATGTCTATTTAATATCTAATTCATCTATCATTTCATTTATACCCATCAAATATCTCATATAAGATTTCATCTTGTAACTTATATAATTCATGTAACACATCATCTTTTTAATTCATCTACTCGTGTAGCAGTCAATTCATGTAAATCATGTAACCTGTATAACATATATTCATATAAATCATATAACTCTTGTAGCAATATAATATCCATGTAATTCATGTAATTCGTATAGCATGTATTCGTATAAATCATGTAATTCTTGTAACATATAAATCATGTATACCAAGTATTATGTATCATGTACACATATAATTGTAACATATAATCCATGTAACTTATATTTCATTTAGCAAATAATTTCATATAAATTATGTAACATATATCATGTACTTCTTATATCTCTTATAACATTTACTTTATATATTACAAATCGGTAAATTACCCGTTGATCCATTCAGAATTGGACAGGATACACGGATAATCACACATATCGTACAATGCCAACGTCCCAGACGTGGTCTTACATGTAATCACATATCGATGTCATATCAGCATAAAGTCTGCTAGGCATAAAGCTTATAATAATTCACCGGCATAAAGCCTGCTAGGCACAATCCTGTATCACACACCGGGACAGGGCCTGCTAGGCTCAAAGCCTGATTTAATACACCGGCATAAAGCCTGTTAGACACAAAGCTTGATTTAATTCACCAGCGCAAGGCTTGCTAGGCTCAAAGCCTGATTTAATACACCGGCATAAAGCCTACTAGGCACAAAGCCTGATTTAATTCACCAGCGCAAGGCTTGCTAGGCTCAAAGCCCGAATATCACTATTATAAAGTCATCTTATACATAATTCATATATTGAAAATTCTAGCTATTCCATAAAGTTCATACAGACTTTCAAATGTCGTAACTCATTCGAATTAAACTCAAATATATTATTTCCATGCATAATCATATTCAACTATCTCAATTATAACTCTATAAAATTCAAAACAGCATATTAAACTAATTTAAATTCAAAATTAACGATATTTAATATAACAATTTCTCAATTCATATATTTTCAATTCAATTAAAACATATATATATTCAAATGCTCAGTTTGCATAAGCCATATTTATCATCCAGCCGAATTCCTGTACAAATATAACATCTATAACATTTTTTTTATTCAAGTACCAATTCATCCCATATCTCATTTTCTCATATAGTTCTTGTACCATATAATATATTTAATCATATAATCATGTATCAGGAAACTTGTATTTAGATACTTGTGACATATAATTTTTGTATCAATTAATCATATAATTCATTATAAACAACATATTCATAGAGCCGATAATTCTAGTAAATTATTCATTACACATACATATATATATTCAATTTAAATAATTACACATATCTAACAGTTCGATTTTTAGCTATACGAACTTACCTCGTAATCCGTCGACTATTCGTCTACTTTCTGTTTTCCTCGATCTAATTCCGATAATTGTTTCTCTTGATCTATATTAATTCAAATTCAACCCATTTAATCACCAACACATTCAATTTAACCCATAAACATGTAATTTGACCTATTTATAAAATAACCCTTATACTATCACATTTTAACACTTTAGTCCATAATACATAAATATGCAAAATTACACAAAATTTTCATATACCCTTTCATAACCGAATTTTCTATATCATCAAAACAGCCCATATTTTTATTTTATACACATTTCTAGCCACAAAAATTCTATTTTTTTCAATCTAATCCCAAATACTCAATTTTGTCTGAAACACCCCAAACCCGGCCCACGAACCCTGACCGGATCTGGTATGTTCCTGGAGTAAAACAGTTCAAAACTTGTTTGTTTCTTTGGAAAACTTTGGGTGATTTAGGAGAAAAATTTGGATTGGGTTCAAATTGAAAATATCGTTATTCTCGAAGATTAGGCTTTATTAAGACTTTATTGTTATATTTCAAAACCATAAGTTAAAGGAAAAAGTCGAGTTTTTAGAGTTTACTATTTAAATTGAAAATCATTTGTGTTAGGTGTTAAAACATTTAAAGATTTATTTTAAGAAAAGTTGCTTAAACTTTAAATTGATAAAAATTTTATCATAATAAAATAAATAAAAATGCATGCATAATCAGTTTATAGCTATGGCCTTATTACATTAAAACAAAACCCGAATAAATCCAAAATACTTAGAAATAAAAAGTCCAAAGTTAAAATAAAGTCTGAGTTGAACATGGCCACCACTAAGCTCCTGCCGACCCGGTCCGTTACTGAGTGTCACCTGAAAAATATCCCACAACGGGGTGAGTCAAACCGACTCAATGTGTAACAACCAACACTAAGTCCCAAACGATTCAGGCATATCAGCTCATACATATACATATAGCAATTACATATAATGATGCAAACCCGAACCCATACCTAGATAACCATCCGCTACACATCACCCGTACCAACCATCACACCGTGGGGACTACTAAGTCGACCCACCATCCGCTACACATCATCGAAGGCATCGCTGCAGACGACTTGCACATCGCCCTTATAAATTTTGTGGCATAGCCACAAGATAACAATTTGTGACATAAGTCACCACATTCAGATTTCGTGACATGAGTCACCACATTCAGATATTGTGGTATAAACCACCAGATCACTTCCCCTTTCCATATAACCCATATGCCCCATGTCACACAGAATATGCAATATCATGCCTTATGCCTTATTCCACATTCTTATCGATATTCACATATGTACCATATTCCAAATATTCATATCATAATATTATTCATATCATTTATTAACATAATGTTAAGGTTACTTACCTGAGTACTTTGTACCATCACATGGTACCTTTGCCCACTTTTCACATTATTATAAACACATATATTAAATTGATGCCATAAATCTATTAAGAGTTAGTGTGGGGTACACACCTGGTTTACTTAACGAATTCACTGAAATACTGAAAATCCCGATCTAAACCTCTAGATCCTTAGTTCCTTGCTGCTGATTTGATTACTAATCAAATCCTGAAACTTTGTGATGTTCCCTCTTGCAATCGGCCAACTACTAATTCACTTAACCGGTTAATTTCGGCTTTTGAATAAATAAGAAATAGATCTGAATCACCAAATATAGCCTTAGCCGAATGTCAGATTCACTTACCTTGTGGATCTAAATCCCAAAAAGTGTCCCTTGGTTGGTATCTGTCGAAATACCTATAAGCTCATGTTAGATCTGATTTCCAATACTTAATGGACACCATACATGGCCTTCGGCCTAATATTGCACTTTACTTACCTTGAAGAATCAAATCCCGAATGATCTCCCTAGAAGTCGGCTACCCCAAAATCCCGAAAAGATCCTTCATAGTTTCGGCCAAAGAGTGATTTTGGGATTAGTTCCTAAGTTTCGGCTAAAAGAAAAGAAAGGAAATTGAATAGCATCCGATCTTACCCTTAATGATGTAGTCGACTGCTCCCTCGCTTAAATCCACAGAGAAATTTGGCTAGGGCTAGAAAGAACTTGCTTTCGGCTTTTGAGATTTGCGAAAAGAAGAAGAGAAAGGTTGCGTAATTTCGACAATGGTGATAGATAAAGATTCGGCTATGGAGATTAATAGCTAAAGAGTATGGAATTCGGCTCTTGATGGGCACTAGGGAGATTCGGCTTCAACAAGAATGAAAAGGAAGAGTATGAGGCTTTAGGGAGAATCGGTAATGATGGGTTTTTGAGAGAAGGATATTCGGCTTTGGTCAATTGAAGAGAAAACGAAGAAGAAAACAAAGAAAGCAAGTTGAATTCCTAAGGATTTTTCGGCACAAATGAAAAAGATGAGAAGAGAATCAATTTTTGGCATACCTATCCTATCATCAAACCGAAAATGCCATCCTCCAATGCCCCATATTCGGCCAACTCCTCTTCCCCTATCAACTCCTTCTTTTTCTCCCATTTTTTTCTCTTCTTTACCCATTCAAAATAATTTGAATAATCAATTAATTATCCTTTGCCCCTAGCCGAAATTTTAATAAGAATTTGACTTGATCTATACTCATCCACTCAGTGCCCCATTGCCTTCCAACACCTCTTCCCCTTGACGCAAAAACAAACTCCCATTTGTTTCCTCTGCAACTAGAAACTAAGCCCTTCCTCTCAGCTTATGGCGTCACCTACCAAGGCCCCTAAGTGGCGCCTCCATGCCACTTTACTAAGCCCAATCTTATGTCCAATTTCCCCTACAATTTCTCTTAAGGCCTCTCAGGCTTAGCTCCCCTTTAAAACTTAAAATTCAATATTTTTCTAAGGCATTCACGTACACTCTTAAGGTTCTAAAAATTCATAAAACATATTTACAACACACACAGGCATGCTACTTCACATAATTACGCAATTATGCACAAGCCCAAAATCCCGGATATTACAGTTCTACCCCCTTAAAATAATTTTGTCCTCGAAATTACCTGGCTGAAACAAGTGAGGGTATTGCTGTCGCATTGTTTCTTCCGGCTCCCACGAAGCTTCTTCCGATCCATGATTGCGCCATAACACTTTGACTAAAGGAACTGACTTCCTTCGTAGCACTTTCACATCTCGTTCCAAAATCTGAATCGGCTCTTCCTCGTAGGACAAATCTGGTCTCAGTTCCACCTCCTCAACCGGTACTACATGAGACGGATCCGATCGATAACGATGTAGCATAGAAACATGGAATACATCGTGCATCTGCTTCAACTTCAGAGGCAACTCTAACTGGTATGCCACTGGTCCAACTCGCTTCAATACCCGATAAGGTCCTATAAACCTGGGACTTAATTTCCCTTTGCGACCAAATCTCATCACCTTTTTCCAAGGCGAAACCTTAAGAAACACCTGACCTCCCACAGCAAATTCTATTTCCTTCCGCTTAAGATCCGCATCGACTTACGCGCTCGGATGCCTCCTTTAATCGTGCCCGAATTAACTTAACCTTTCTTCTGGATTACGCCACAATCTACGGACCCAAAACTTGACGTTCTCCTAATTACGTCCAACACGTAGGAGTGCGACACCTCCGATCCATACAAAGATTGCTTCATACGGTGCCATCCGAATCACGGCTTGATAGTTTGTTATTATATGCAAATTTCGCTAAAGGCAAGTATTCTTCCTAACTTCCTCTAAAGTCTATTACGACCTCTCAACATATCTTCCAACACTTGGATCACTCGCCAGATTGACCGTCCGATTGTGGATGAAATGCCGTAGTAAAATCCAATCACGGTGCCTAAAGCCCGATGTAGTACTTTCTAAAACCGAGACGTAAGCCTTGGATCCCGCATGCGAGATAATCGACACCGGCACTCCATGCAACCTTACAATTTCAGCCACATACAACCTCGCCAACCACGCAAAGAATAATCAACCCGCATTTGGTAAGAAATGCGCGGACTTTGTCAATCGATCCACTATCACCCATACCGAGTCCTTCTTAGTATGCGTAAGGGAAGCCCACTAACGAAGTCCATGGTGATTCTCTCCCACTTCCCGCTGCGGAATCTTTATCGGTGAAGCAATCCTCGACGGAACTTGGTGTTCAGCCTTAACTTGCTGACACGTTAAGCACTTCCCCACAAATTCAGTAACTTCCCTCTTAAGACCAGGCCACCAGAACTGTTCCCTTAGATCTCGGTACATCTTACTACCTCCAGGATGCATAGCATAAGGGCTACTATGCGATTCCTGAAGAATTCTCCGCCTTAACTCCTTATTCTTAGGCATACAGACCTTACCCTTGAAACACAATACTCCACCGCTGTTAACACCATAATCCTCTAACTCCCCACTCTGCACTTGCCGCAACTTAGCACTTAGATCATCTTCTGCCAACTGTCCTTCTTTTACCTCATTCAACCACGTCGGCTTAACTTGCAATTCTGCCAGCAAACTTCCATCGTCATAAAAGCTTAGATGTTCGAACATCGCTCTCAGATCCGACACTACTTTCTGACTTAGGGCATCTGCCACTATATTCGCCTTGCCCGGATGATATTCTATAGAACAATCGTAGTCTTTCAATAATTCCACCCACCTTCGCTATCTCAGATTCAACTCTTTCTGGGTCAGCAAATACTTAAGGCTCTTGTGGTCTGTGTAGATCACTAACCTTTCTCCATATAAATAGTGCCTCCATACCTTAAGAGCAAAGACCACTGCCGCCAATTCCAAGTCGTGCGTCGGATAGTTAACCTCATGTGGCCTTAATTGTCTAGACGCATAAGCAACTACTTTCCCATCTTGCATTAAAACACATCCCAACCCTGTGTGGGAAGCATCACAGTACACCACAAAAACCTTTCCTGCCTCAGGCTGAATCAAGACTGGAGCTTCAGTCAAGACCCTGTTAAGCTTCTCAAAGCTCTCATGTTGCCTATCTGTCCATACGAAAGGTACTTCCTTTCTCAACAATTTTGTCAAAGATGCGGCTATTGATGAGAACCCTTCCACGAACCTTCTGTAGTAGCTTGCCAATCCCAAGAAACTACGAACCTCAGCCACAGACTTAGGTGGTTTCCAATCCAACACCGCCTCAATCTTCCTAGGATCCACCCTTATTCCCTCTACAGACACTACATGCCCTAAGAATGCAACCTCTTCACCAAAATTCACACTTGCTTTGAATTTGGCGTGAGCTTCTTCTCTCCTTAACACTTGCAACATGCGGAGATGCTCGTCATGTTCCTCCTCCGACTTAGAATACACTAGGATGTCGTCTATGAACACAACGACGAATCGATCCAAGTAAGGTTGAAAAATGCGGTTCATCATATCCATGAACGCGGATGGGGCGTTCGTCAATCCAAACGGCATTACTACGAACTCATAATGTCCGTATCTTGTCCAGAAAGCTATCTTATGGATATCCACCTCCTTCACCTTAGGCTGATGATATCTAGACCGTAAATCTATCTTTGAAAACACCATGGCCCCCCTAAGCTGATCGAACAAGTCATCTATCCTTGGCAACGGGTACTTGTTCTTGATGGTCAGCTTATTCAACTGACGATAATCTATGCACATGCGCATCGTCCCGTCCTTCTTCTTCACAAACAAGACCGGTGCTCCCCATGGAGACACACTGGGTCGGATAAACCCAGGATCAAGCAACTCCTGGATTTGAGCCTTGAGCTCCACCAACTCCTTTGGTGCCATTCTATACGGAGCTATAGATACTGGCGCCGTTTCAGGCAGTAAGTCAATTCCAAACTCCACCTCTCTATCAGAGGGGTATTCCAGGTAACTCCTCCGGGAAAACATCCACAAATTCCCTTACGGTTCTAACTCCACTAACTCCTTCTTCTTTTGTATCCAACGCACTAACGAAAGTCAAGAATGCCTTGCACCCTTTTCGAACCATCTTATCAGCCTTTAATGCAGAAACTATGTTAGACAAGTAGTTTCTTCTTTCTCCTATCATAATTATCTCCTCATCCTCGGGGTCCTTAACTCCATTCGCTTAGCTACACAATCCAATATAGCACGGTGTTCTACTAGCCGATCCATGCCAAGTATGAGGTCAAACTCTCCAGAAGGGTAATTCCATTAAGTCGCGGGGAATATCACTCCCCGAATCTCTAGAGGTACATTCAAATATCTTATTCACCACTACAATTTGACCTAATTGGGCTTACTACTGATCATCTCCCTACTAGATAGTTGAAGCTATGCCTGGAGTTTCAACTACTCTACCGCAACATACGAGTGGGTCGAGCCAATATCAATTAAAGCAAAGTAAGGCTTATCGGCTATAAGGAACATACCGTTATGACGTCCGGTGCGTCTCCATCCTCCCCTCCGTGACTGCATACACGGATCTACTGTCTTACCTCTGCGTTACCAACACCTCTCGCTGGTGTTCCCCGTCCTCTTCCAAGCACCATTTCCTCGCCATTCGGACCACGACCCCGTGGTCGTGCGGTCCACCTCTTCCAGCCTGATTGAAACTCTGACCTGTTAGTCGGGCCCCGTCTATCTTTATAGGACAGTCCTTAATCATGTGTTCCTTGGACCCACACTTGAAACATCCCCCTGTCTTCTTCCAACACACTCCTAGGTGCCTCTTCCCACACTGATCACAAGTCACGATCATCGCCTCTCCTGTAGCACCTCGCCGACCTCGCGGCCTATCAACTCTCTCTGTCTCTTTTGAGCATTCCCGGATGACCACGATGATCTAAAACCTCTTTTTCCTGTTCCTATCCGTATTCGCCGCCATACATTCCTTAACCCCTTCGGCTACCTTAGCCTTTTCCACCAACACCGCAAACTCCACTCTCCTTTGTGGAGCTATCAACAACCTTAGGTCACCCCTCAGGCCGTCCTCAAACCGGACACATCGCTCATGCTCCGTAGCCACGATACCTCGAGCATACCGGCTCAACCTTAAAAATTCAGCCTCGTACTCCGCTACGGACTTGTTCCCTTGAACCAGCCCCAGAAATGCCTTCCTCTGAGCATCAGTATAACTAGTTCCAACATACTTCTTCTGATATGCCGCCTTAACATACTCCCAAGTGAGATCCTCAGCTGTAGCACCATCCCGAACTATGAGCCACCACTGATATGCCTCATTGCAAAGTAGCGACACCATTCCCTTCAGCAGTCAGATCCAGCTCATCCATAATTCGCTCTGTCGCTTCCATCCAATACTCAGCCGTACTGGGTGCCACACCAGATACGCCACGGAATACTTCAACTCTATTTGCTCGGAGTCGCTCGGGTACAGATTTCCGAGCTCCCCCACCTCTACCTGCTCCAGCCACCATCTCAAGAACCCGCAGCATCGCCTGTGATACTGCATCATCCCCCGTCTGATCCTGATGCTCAACGCCAGCATCTGGTGGTGGTGGTGGTACCTCATTCTCGGACCCTTGACCAGACCTAACGGGTTCTGATACGACCATTCTGCCTCTACCACGTCCTCGCACATTACGACCACGTCCCCTAGAACTCATGTCTACGATTGCGATTTAATCTGTTTTAGAAAGTTTTATGCATTAGTCTTTGTTCCACTAATTATCCACGAACGAGTTTTATGTAAAGAAGATTAGTAGTAGTTCTTTCGATCATTTCAGAGTTTTGTTTCAAGTCTTCTATCCTAGTTCAGAGAAAGGTGCACCTTCATTCAGTAGTATCTACTACACACATTCATCACTTGTACATTTTTGTCCGTTTAAAACCCAAGGGTATTTTCGTAATTTGTCCTATAGGGGTATTTTGGTAATTTCCAAACCAGGGTATCTTGATGTTTTGCAAAATAGGGGTTTTGGTATTTTTGTAAAGTAAGAATATTTTAGAAAAATTGAGGGTAGTGTAACACCCCCAAACCCGGCCCACGAGCCTTGACCGGATCTGGTTATGTCACTGCGGAAAGACGGTTGACAATCTTTTTGACTTTTGAATAAATCATGAAAATTGTTAACTTTTAAAAAATCCTGTCCATTTAAATTTATAAATAAAACTTTGTCATTATACAATGCCCATATTAAAACTTTATTAAACATATATTTATATATTTTGAATAAATAAGTTGCTAAAATAAAGTCATCTTCACCTAGTGATTTAATTTAAACAAGTCATAAGTAATAATAAAATAATAATACCAAAAATAATAAAAATAAGGCCCTTATTACAACCCAATATTTAAACCCAATACTTAATATTAAAAACATAAAGTAATCAAAATAATCTCCTTCTCGCATGGCCACCTTTGTATCCCCTCCAACCAGTCCATTAATCACGAATCACGAAATGGTTGAGAAAAATAGGGTGAGTCCATCGACTCGAGTGCATAATCATTACACAAGTTCCCTCACGTATGGGCCTAACCCATACCCACGAGTCCATGTCATGGATATGCAATTATGACCCAACCCAACCTAAGTCCATCCAATACACCAACCTTAGCAGACTTCGCCCAAGGCGTGGCTAATCCACCGATCACAACCGAGTGATCCCATATAACTTACCTCGGCGGACCCTTGCACCAGCCGTGGGTGAGCCACCGATCACATCGTGATCCCAACATTAATCCGTCTCACGGTGATGCACTCACTATCAACCGCCGAGATGGGCACCTAGCCAACATCTCCTTGATGAAGCACACGACTAACCATCAAGCGCTAATGTAGCACGAGGTGACATTAGACCACGTACATAACATGTACTCCCGTCCTTCGTTGCTCAAATCCATTCCCCATGCACATATGTCAATATATCATATCAAATCAATATATAGAGTGAGTATAATAGCATGCTCATCACCATATCAAGCGAGCACCATAAATAATTTAATATCACAAATGACTAACTCGTTAACCGATTACCCCAAACATGGGTATCCATTACTTTAGCCTTTAGTGTCGGCTACCACACATCATACATAGGTATATACGTTAATAAACAATTAATCAAGAAAGCGATCGCGATGATTACGCACTTTGTTTGATACAATCGAACAAATCCCAAAACTCTACGTCTAAACGATATGCACCCAACCTTGTCGAATCCTCCTACACAACCTTTTTCAGAATCGACTAACACTAAAACCAATTATGGCACTTGATTCGGCACTCCATGAAAAAGGAATCAAAACCGATTACTAGGAATGAAATTACTTACCACCACGTTGCTTGAAGTGACTAGAAAAGAAGAGGGTTTCACTTCTAGAGCTTGCGGCAAAGAAGAGAATATGCACCCTTAAATATTCTGGCTATGGCTTAAAAATACAATTGAAATATTCGGCTATGGTGTATAATGATGGAGAGGTTTTGGCTACAAATGAGAGGGTAGGTTGGGTTTTAAGGAAGTGAGTGAGGAGAAATAAAATAAGAAAGGAAACGAAGAAAATGTACAAATGCTTACTCAACTTTCGGCTTTTGGCTTCAAAGAAAAGAAAGGAAAAGAGAGAGCTTTCTTAGACTGAAATTTTAATGCAAGCACTACTAAAGAATGGAAAATAATTTCAGCTTTTTAGCAAGCAAATAGAAAAAAAAAAGAAGCACTTACCACTTTTCTAGTTTTTAAACAAGTCACGAGAAGAATAGATGAATGCTATAGTGGTTGGCTATGGCTTCATCAAATCCCAAAATTCCTTCCTAAATTCACTCTACACCAACCAATTCAAAATTAAAATAAACCCACCTTTCTCTCCTATCTTATCTCATATTTTATCTCCTGATCATATAAAAACCAATAGCAACCATTATCTTCCTATTTACTAATTTTAAACTAAATAAAATAATCCTATAATTATCTAGAATAAATAAAATAACATAATCCTTATCACTTACCTCCCAGCCGAATTCAAAAAGGATTTAAACAAAATCAGCTTAATCTTATCTATTAAAGCTCCCATGTGCCGTCCACTGCCTCTCCAAACTGCTGCAAAATGAAAATAAAAATAAAACACCCCTTATGCTGCCATTGAGCTTCGAACCAGCGACCTCCAGGAACCATGAACTTCAGCTAGCGTCCCAGCCAATTTGCCAATGCGCTATTTGTAATATAATCTACCCAAAAATTCTTTTAACACCTCACTCCCTAGCTCCCTTGTCTCAACGCCAAACCCAAAAAAAATAAATCACCCTTGCTGCCGCCTGGATTCGAACCCAGGCCCTCATTAGCGTCACCACCAAGCCTTTAAGCAGCGCATGGAGCCACTTTACCAACGCCTTCCTTATGCTAAAAATGCCTACAAAAATTCCTCTAAAGCCTTCCTAGCCCAACCCCCTTTCTGACGCTAAAAAAAATTAAAAGCCCAACTGCTTCCCATGTTATTCGAACCCTTTCCCCCTTGGCACTCCCTTTGCACATAGTGCCCAAGCCACTTTGCCAATTCATTTCTTGTGTCCTAAACTCCACAAAATTCTTTTAAGGCCTTCTTGCCCAGTTTCCCCTTTTTTACACTTAAATCCAAATTTTTTTCCAGAGCATTCTCTTATAATTTAAAGTTCCCGAAACCCTTAAAACATGTCCAAACATACTCCAAGCCTACTATCACTCGAATTATGCTGAACGCATAACCCCTAAACCAGGGTGTTACAATTCTACCCTCCTTAAAATAATTTCGTCCTCGAAATTACTTACTACCAGACAATCATAACTTGCTACTCAACGCCTCTGCTGCGCACTCTGATCTTAAAGAGCTATCCACATTTCTAGGCACAGTTTCTAAGTCCATACTCAAGGTCCAAATACTTTACTAACAACAGAAAACAACCTGACTTAACCATAAGCAAGGCAATGAAGGGTATTCTAGGAATAAAGAAAGTACCTGTGGTCAAATCCGGCACATCTTCTTCCTCGCGACGTCAAGGTTGCGTAAACCAACCTTGGGCGCCTTTGCGTCGCACCTTGACCTCTGTTTGGTGCTCCACGACCTCGGCCTGAACCATTTCCTCCATGGTTCGGTCCACGACCTCTTGTCGCTTGCTGACCATCTCTACCCGGCTGTGCATAACCTTGGCCTATAGTCCGAGTCCTGTTCGGATCCTGAGGACAATCCTTAATCAAATGAGTCTTAGACTTACACCTGAAGCATTCTCGATCCCGATTCCAGCACTCATCAACATGGTACCTTCCACACCGAGCACACGGACGATCCGGATTTTCTGTAGCTGGCTTAGTAACACGAACAGTATTTTTAACCCTCGGTCTTTTCTGAAGACCCTCAGATGGTTCGGTCGATCCAAAATTCCTCCTATCCCGGTTCCTATCCTTATCTCTGTTCTGCCTCACAGAGTTCTTAATTCCCTCAGCTACCTTAGCTTTTTCGACTAACACAGCGAACTCTCGTTCCTGGTGAGGAGCTATCAACAGTCTCAGGTCATCCCTCAATCCGTCCTCAAACCGGACACATCGTTCATGTTCTGTAGCAACCACTCCTCGAGCATATCGGCTTAACCTTAAGAATTCGGCCTCGTATTCCGCTACGGACTTGTTCCCTTGAACCAGCCCTAGAAACGTCTTCCTCTGCGCATCAATATAATGAGTTCCAACGTACTTCTTCTGGTACGCCGCCTTGACATACTCCCAAGTGAGGTCCTCAGCTGTGGCACTATCCCGAATTGTTAGCCACCATTGGTATGCCTCGTCGTCGAACGGCGCCACCATTCCTTTCACTTTCTCCTCGGGGCTCGGATCGAGCTCATCCATAATTCGCTCGGTTGCTTCCAACCAATATTCACCAAGACCGGGTGCCACGCGCGTCACGCCCGAAACACCTCAGCTCCATTAGCTCGGAGTCGCTCAGGTACCGACTTCCTTGCTCTCATATTTCCACCCGCTCCAGCCACTATCTCCAAAACTCACAAAGACGACTGCAATATCGCATCATCCCCGTCCCGATCTTGCCGCTCATTTCCAAATTTGGTGGTGGAGGGGTACTTCATTTTCGGACCCATGACCCGATCTAACGGGTTCCATTACTACCATTACGCTTCGACCACGCCCACGACGACCACGTCCTCTAGAACTCATTTCTAGCGCTCGATTTAGTCTCGATTTAAGAAATTTTATGTATTAGAAATTTTGTTCCACTATTTATCCACGAGCAAATTTTATGAAACGAAGTTTTCAGGAGTTGTTCTTTCGATCAAGCAAAGTTTCAATTCGAGTTCACTACTCTAATTCAGAGAATCACCTTCGTTCCTCAATAGGGCACATTCATTCATCAACAAGAACTCATTTATTCAGTGGTATCTACCACACACATTTACTATTCGGACATTTCTGCCCGTTTCTACCCCAGGGGTATTTCCGTCATTTTCCTACAAGGGTATTTTGGTAATAAATCGGGGTCAATTTGAAAATCACAAAAGTCATTTTGAATTTTTTTTTCAAACTCATGGGTATTTTGAAAGAAAGATTTTCCAAATCAAGGTTTTGCAGAAATTTCGGGAATCGGGGTTATTTTAGTAATTTCGTAAACCAGGGTAATTCAATAATTTTCCAAACAGGGTATCTTTACCTTTTGCAAAAATAGATTTTTCTGATATATTTTTTTTATAAAGTAAGAATATTTTAAATAAAAGGCGAGGGTAATATGAAAATTTTAGAAACCAAGGGCATTTAGGTAATTTTACCACCTGTGGGTATTTTCAGTAAATTTTCCCAAATCAGGGTATTTTGATATTTTGAAAACTAGAGATTTTGGTTTTTTTTGTAAAATAAGATTATTTTAACAAAAGTTGAGGGTGGTGCGGTAATTTTACAATACAAGGGCATTTTTGTAATTTTGCCTCTAGGGGCATTTTGGTAATTTTGAAAATCGATGATACTTTAGAAAAATTTTCACAAGAATCTTTTACTACAGTAAAAAGGGTAATTTAAGGATTTTAAAACTAGGAATTTTTATAAAATCTTGCACGCTAGTCCCTTTCGGTTTTAATAATTGGTTTAGCCTATGAACAAGTCCTCTTGGTTAAGGTGAACCGTAGCTACGCACCAGGTAGGATTCGAGTAAAGAGGAGGTGAGTCGCTAGGACTGCTTCAATACCAAGCTCTTACTGAATACCACTCCTAGACATGCGTACCATGGTTGCCACACCTTAACTCGACGACTTACTTCACAGGTTTGTTTAATAATCCTTAAGTCTTATGCATATGTTTGAGTAGACTAGTCCTAGGATTCAATAGCCCTAATATTCTAATCTACAAGCCCATAAAAACCCATATAGCTTATATACACAATTCACTTGAAGTCCAAATACTTACAGTGACTTCGGGCCGGAGGTACAGGTGCCATGCCAAAATAACCTGAAATAAAAGTCTATATATTGAAAAGCCCATTTTTGAAAACTGTTTTCGGGCCCAAAACCTCAAAGCCGAGTTTTGAACCAGGCTCTCGATACCAAATCAGTAACACCCCAAACCCGGCCCACGAGCCTTGGCCGGATCTGAGTTATGTCATCATGCGGAAAGACGGTTGACAATCTTTTGACTTTTGAATAAATCATGAAAATTGTTAACTTTTAAAAAATCTGTCCATTTAAATTTATAAATAAAACTTTGTCATTATACAATGCCCATATTAAAACTTTATTAAACATATATTTATATATTTTGAATAAATAAGTTGCTAAAATAAAGTCATCTTCACCTAGTGATTTAATTTAAACAAGTCATAAGTAATAATAAAATAATAATACCAAAAATAATAAAAATAAGGCCCTTATTACAACCCAATATTTAAACCCAATACTTAATATTAAAAACATAAAGTAATCAAAATAATCTCATCTCGCATGGCCACCTTTGTATCCTCTCAACCCAGTCCATTATTCACGAATCACCGGAAATGGTTGAGAAAAATAGGGTGAGTCCATCGACTCGAGTGCATAATCATTACACAAGTTCCCTCACGTATGGGCCTAACCCATACCCACAGAGTCCATGTCAACAGATATGCAATTATGACCCAACCCAACCTAAGTCCATCCAATACACCACCCTTAGCAGACTCCCTGCCCAAGGCCGTGGCTAATCCACCGATCACAACCGAAAGTGATCCCACATAACTTACCTCGCACTGACCATTGCACGGGCCGTGGTGAGCCACCGATCACATCGTGATCCCAACATTAATCCGTCTACGGTGATGCACTCAACTATCAACCGCCGAGATGGGCACCTAGCCAACATCTCCCTTGATGAAGCACTGACTAACCATCAAGCGCTAATGTAGCACGAGGTGACATTAGACCACGTACATAACATGTACTCCCCGCCCTTCGTTGCTCAAATCCAATCCCCATGCACATATGTCAATATATCATATCAAATCAACATATAGAGTGAGTATAATAGCATGCTCATCACCATATCAAACAGCACCATAAATAATTTAATATCACAAATGACTAACTCATTAACCGATTACCCCAAACATGGGTATCCATTACTTTAGCCTTTAGTGTCGGCTACCACACATCATACATAGGTATATACATTAATAAACAATTAATCAAGAAAAGCGGTGCGATGATTACGCACCTGTTTGATACAATCGAACAAATCCCGAAACTCTACGTCTAAACGATATGCACCCAACCTTGTCGAATCCTCCTACACAACCTTTTGTCAGAATCGACTAACACTAAAACCAATTATGGCACTTGATTCGGCACTCCATGAAAAAGGAATCAAAACCGATTACTAGGACAGAAATTACTTACCACCACATTGCTTGAAGTGACTAGAAAAGAAGAGGGTTTCGGCTTCTAGAGCTTGCGGCAAAGAAGAGAATATGCACCCTTAAATATTCGGCTATGGCTTAAAAATACAATTGAAATATTCGGCTATGGTGTATAATGATGGAGAGGTTTTGGCTACAAATGAGAGGGTAGGTTCGGTTTTAAGGAAGTGAGTGAGGGAGAAATAAAATAAGAAAGGAAACGAAGAAAATGTACAAATGCTTACTCAACTTTCGGCTTTTGGCTTCAAAGAAAAGAAAGGAAAAGAGAGAGCTTTCTTAGACTGAAATTTTCGGCAAGCACTACTAAAGAATGGAAAATAATTTCGGCTTTAGCAAGCAAATAGAAAAAAAAAGAAGCACTTACCACTTTCGGTTTTTAAACAAGTCACGAGAAGAATAGATGAATGCTATAGTGGTTCGGCTATGGCTTCATCAAATCCCAAAATTCCTTCCTAAATTCACTCTACACCAACCAATTCAAAATTAAAATAAACCCACCTTTCTCTCCTATCTTATCTCATATTTTATCTCCTGATCATATAAAAACCAATAGCAACCATTATCTTCCTATTTACTAATTTTAAACTAAATAAAATAATCCTATAATTATCTAGAATAAATAAAATAACATAATCCTTATCACTTACCTCCCAGCCGAATTCAAAAAGGATTTAAACAAAATCAGCTTAATCTTATCTATTAAAGCTCCCATGTGCCGTCCACTGCCTCTCCAAACTGCTGCAAAATGAAAATAAAAATAAAACACCCTTATCTTGCCATTGAGCTTGAACCAGCGACCTCGGGAACCATGAACTTTGGCTAGCGTCCCAGCCAATTTGCCAATGCGCTATTTGTAATATAATCTACCCAAAAATTCTTTTAACACCTCACTCCCTAGCTCCCTTGTCTCAACGCCAAACCCAAAAAAATAAAACACCCCTTGCCGCACTGGATTCGAACCAGTGCCCTCATTAGCGTCACCACCAAGCCTTTAAGCAGCGCATGGAGCCACTTTACCAACGCCTTCCTTATGCTAAAAATGCCTACAAAAATTCCCCAAAAGCCTTCCTAGCCCAACCCCCTTTCTGACGCTAAAAAAAATTAAAAGCCCAACTGCTTCCCATGTTATTCGAACCCCTTCCCCCTTGGCACTCCCTTTGCACATAGCGCTCAAGCCACTTTGCATATTCATTTCTTGTGTCCTAAACTCCACAAAATTCTTTTAAGGCCTTCTTGCCCAGTTTCCCCTTTTTTACACTTAAATCCAAATTTTTTTCCAGAGCATTCTCTTATAATTTAAAGTTCACGAAACCCTTAAAACATGTCCAAACATACTCCAAGCCTACTATCACTCGAATTATGCACGAACGCATAACCCCTAAACCAGGGTGTTACAGGTAGTGTGGTAATTTCATAAACCAAGGGTATTTTAGTAATTTCTCAAACCAGGGGTATTTTAGTAAATTTTTATAAACCGGGAATATTTCGAAAAAAAATTTGTAAAAGAGTTTTTACAAATCAAAGGGGTAATTTGGTGCTTTTAAAACTAAGATTTATAAAAAAAATGGATAGTCCCTTTCGGGTTTTAATTATTGAGTTTAGCCTGTGAATGAGTCCTCTTGGTTAGGGTGAACCGTTACCACGCACCAGGTAGGATTCGAGTGAAGAGGAGGTGAGTCACTAGGACTGCTTAAATACCGGGCTCTTCTGAATCTAATCCTAGACATGCGCACAATGGTTGCCACACCTAACTTTCTACACCAAGTCACGGAGTTTGTTTAATTAGGCCTTAAAGTTTTATGTAGTTCTTGTGTTGGGGTAAACTAATCCTAGGGTTCCATAACTTAATATACTAATCTACGTTCCCGTTATACCCATATACAAATCATACATTAATTCACACAACGGTTAGGGGTATTTACCTGGTGGACTTCGGGTCGGAGACTTAGGTGCCATGCCAGAAAACCTGCTCAATTTCAAAAATTTTCACAAAAACTCGTTTCGGCTCAATTTTGGAAATGTTGTGGGCTTTAAACCCAAGACCGAGAGTCTAAAACTGGGCTCTGATACCAAATTGAAACACCCCAAACCCGACCCACAAACCCTGACCGGATCTGGTATGTTCCTAGAGTAAAACAGTTCAAAACTTGTTTGTTTCTTTGGAAAACTTTGGGTGATTTAGGAGAAAAATTTGGATTGGGTTCAAATTGAAAACATCGTTATTCTCGAAGATTAGGCTTTATTAAGACTTTATTGTTATATTTCAAAACCATAAGTTAAAGGAAAAAGTCGAGTTTTTAGAGTTTACTATTTAAATTGAAAATCATTTGTGTTAGGTGTTAAAACATTTAAAGATTTATTTTAAGAAAAGTTGCTTAAACTTTAAATTGATAAAAATTGTATCATAATAAAATAAATAAAAATGCATGCATAATCAATTTATAGCTATGGCCTTATTACATTAAAACAAAACCCGAATAAATCCAAAATACTTAGAAATAAAAAGTCCAAAGTTAAAATAAAGTCTGAGTTGAACATGGCCACCACTAAGCTCCTGCCGACCCGGTCCGTTACTGAGTGTCACCTGAAAAATATCCCACAACGGGGTGAGTCAAATCGACTCAATGTGTAACAACCAACACTAAGTCCCAAACGATTCAGGCATATCAGCTCATACATATACATATAGCAATTAGATATAATGATGCAAACCCGAACCCATACCTAGATAACCATCCGCTACACATCACCCGTACCAACCATCACACCGTGGGGACTACTAAGTCGACCCACCATCCGCTACACATCATCGAAGGCATCGCATTTGGACGACTTGCACATCGCCCTTATAAATTTTGTGGCATAGCCACAAGATAACAATTTGTGACATAAGTCACCACATTCGATTTCGTGACATGAGTCACCACATTCGAATATTGTGGTATAA
Source organism: Gossypium sturtianum (assembly GCA_025698515.1). NCBI lineage: Eukaryota > Viridiplantae > Streptophyta > Magnoliopsida > Malvales > Malvaceae > Gossypium > Gossypium sturtianum. The sequence continues at coordinate 22,728,376 of CM046948.1, read as the reverse complement.
ACCACGAGATCACTTCCCTTTCCATATAACCCATATGCCCCATGTCACACAGGTATATGCAATATCATGCCTTATGCCTTATTCCACATTCTTATCGATATTCACATATGTACCATATTCCAAATATTCATATCATAATATTATTCATATCATTTATTAACATAATGTTAAGGTTACTTACCTGAGTACTTTGTACCATCACATGGTACCTTTGCCCACTTTTCACATTATTATAAACACATATATTAAATTGATGCCATAAATCTATTAAGAGTTAGTGTGGGGTACACACCAGTTTACTTAACGAATTCACCTTTGAAATCCACGAAAATCCCGATCTAAACCTCTAGATCCTTAGTTCCTTCTTGCCGATTTGATTACTAATCAAATCCCGAAACTTTGTGATGTTCCCTCTTGCAATCGGCCAACTACTAATTCACTTAACCGGTTAATTTCGACTTTTGAATAAATAAGAAATAGATCTGAATCACCAAATATGGCCTTAGCCGAATATCAGATTCACTTACCTTGTGGATCTAAATCCCGAAAAGTGTCCCTTGGTTGGTATCTGTCGAAATACCTATAAGCTCATGTTAGATCTGATTTCCAATACTTAATGGACACCATACATGGCCTTCGGCCTAATATTGCACTTTACTTACCTTGAATAATCAAATCCCGAATGATCTCCCTAGAAGTCGGCTACCCCAAAATCCCGAAAAGATCCTTCATAGTTTCGGCCAAAGAGTGATATTGGGATTAGTTCCTAAGTTTCGGCTAAAAGAAAAGAAAGGAAATTGAATAGCATCCGATCTTACCCTTAATGATGTAGTCGACTGCTCCCTTGCTTAAATCCACAGAGAAATTCGGCTATGGCTAGAAAGAACTTGCTTTCGGCTTTTGAGATTTGCGAAAAGAAGAAGAGAAAGGTTGAGTAATTTCGACAATGGTGATAGATAAAGATTCGACTATGGAGATTAATAGCTAAAGAGTATGGAATTCGGCTCTTGATGGGCACTAGGGAGATTCGGCTTCAACAAGAATGAAAAGGAAGAGTATGAGGCTTTAGGGAGAATCGGCAATGATGGGTTTTTGAGAGAACGATATTCGGCTTTGGTCAATTGAAGAGAAAACGAAGAAGAAAACAAAGAAAGCAAGTTGAATTCCTAAGGATTTTTCGGCACAAATGAAAAAGATGAGAAGAGAATCAATTTTCGGCATACCTATCCTATCATCAAACCGAAAATGCCATCCTCCAATGCCCCATATTCGGCCAACTCCTCTTCCCCTATCAACTCCTTCTTTTCTCCCATTTTTTCTCTTCTTTACCCATTCAAAATAATTTGAATAATCAATCAATTATCCTTGCTCCCTAGCCGAAATTTTAAAAAGAATTTGACTTGATCTATACTTATCCACTCAAGTGCCCCATTCTTAGCCCAACACCTCTTCCCTTGATGCAAAAACAAACTCCCATTTGTTTCCTCTGCAACTCGAACCTAAGCCCTTCCTCTCGGCTTATGGCGTCACCTACCAAGGCCCCTAAGTGGCGCCTCCATGCCACTTTACTAAGCCCAATCTTATGTCCAATTTCCCCTACAATTTCTCTTAAGGCCTCTCAGGCTTAGCTCCCCTTTAAAACTTAAAATTCAATATTTTTCTAAGGCATTCACCTACACTCTTAAGGTTCTAAAAATTCATAAAACATATTTATAACACACACAGGCATGCTACTTCACATAATTACGCAATAATGCACAAGCCCAAAATCCCGGATATTACATTGTCAAAAATACCTTTATAAAACTTGTACATCTATAAACAACCATCAATAATTTATCAAGAAACATCAAAATACATAAGTATTCAACAATGGCACATTTTAAAAACATCACCAATTTCAGAAATTAGGGCATGGGCTTTGTAGATTACTAAGCAACGATCTCAAAAACGTAAAAATTATTAAAAACCGAACAATTAACATACTTTAATTTGAAGAACACAAGGCCGAATACCCTAGCTCATATTTCTTTCTTTTTCTTTTCTTTGGTTTCGGTCAAAAGCCATTAAAAGATGAACATGGCCTTTTTTAATGTTTGTTTTATTATACATATACTTTATATTATATCATTTATTAATATAAATTTTTAACTTACCAATTTAACATATAAAAACAAATATATTCACTTAATGCCGTCCACTACATATAAAATGGGCTATTTGCCCTTTAAGGACCTAATTTTAAAAAGCCATTAACAAATTAGCACTTACACATTAATTAGCAAATTTCACATTTTATGCAATTAAGTCCTTTTATTTAATCGGACACTTAAACGACGAAATTAAAACACGAAAATTTAACACAAGCAAATTCACACATAATAAATACGAAAAAAAATTAAATTATTTTTTTTGGACTCGGATTTGTGGTCCCGAAACCACTTTTCCGATTAGGGTTAAAATCGGGCCGTTACAACTCTGCCCCCTTAGGGATTTTCGTCCCCGAAAATCTTACTGGTAAACAGGTTAGGATACTATTTTCGCATAATTTCCTCTATCTCATGTTTACACCAAAGAACTTTCACAAGTGCTATACGCTTATTTCTTAACTCTTTAATCTCTCGAGCTATAATTCTGATCAGTTCTTCATCGCATGATAAATCTGATTGTATTTCCAAATCAATAAGAGATATCACATGTGATGGATCAGATCGGTAACGACGTAGAATCGAAACATGAAAAACATTATGTATCTTTTCAAGTTCAGACGGTAATGAGAGTTGATATGCTACTGGCCCTATTCTTTTAACAATTTCATATGGCCCAATGAATCACGGACTTAACTTTCCTTTACGACCAAAATGGAGAATTTCTTCCAGGGTGATACTTTCAAGAATACACGGTCTCCGACTTGAAATTCTATTTCTTTACATTTCAAATCCGCGTATGATTTTCGTCTCATCAAAAGTCGCTTTTAAAGCTGTTGTGAATCACTTTCACTTTTTCTTGATTTCTACGATCAATTCAACCCCGTGTATCTTTTTCTCATTCAATTACATCGATTATAACGGTGTTGGTAATTGCAACTATACAATACTTCATATAATGCCATCTGTATAATCTGATAACCATTACAGAAACTCCACCAACATCAAGTGCTTTTCTCAGTTACCTTCAAATTTTAAAACACAAAAACAAAATATAATTTCCAAGAACTTGAATCATCTGACCATCAGTTTGAGAATGAATTGCCATATTAGAATTCAATCTTATATTCAAAATTTATTGTAGCCTTCTACCGAATCTCAATGTAAATCTCGGGTTCTCAAGATAATAGAGACTGACACACCGTATAATCTGAAAATCTCTAAAATATACCACCCAACAAGTCTATTAAAAGAGAAATCTTTACGTATAGAAATGAATGTGCAGACTTTTTAAATATTCGACAGTAACTCAGATAACATCTTTCTGTTTTGGTGGTAAGAACAATCCCAATACAGAACCCATCGTATTACTAACCCATTTTTCACTCTGATATCATCTCCGACTATAACAGTCCCAAAGACACATATCAATCAGTTTATCTTGCTGATACTTTAAACTTCAAAGCGTAGAGTCAAAAATATCTTTTTTCATACCTGTCTATCAATATATCTGTTTCAGATTATTAAACATCTTATGTTTCCTGGAAAATTAGGCTAACTACTACTGTGAGCTTCATATCTCAATCGCTGTAAAATCTCTAGATTTCTCGGTATTTAAACTCTATTTCATATCTTCTAGAATTTGAACTCTTCATTCAGACTACCCGTCAATTTACCTGTAAGCGTACAAGATTTATTTTTCAAATCTACGGATAACTCAAGTACACAAAATTTAAGTACCCTTCAAACGGATAACTCAACCAAAATAATCAAATGAATCAATTTCTCCCATCAATAATGCATTCGAGAATAAAAAGGGAAATCAATATAATTCCAATAACAACCAATGCAAAATCACCATCTCTATAGATCTGAAATTTGTATAACCAGAGTGAATATAACTATATCCATTCTATAAATATCTTTCACATGTAACCACATAGAATCATAAGAAATCCGAGGTACTATAATCCCGAATATAATAATATACTGAACTTTTTGGAGAGAACACCCATATCAAATGATAAATATCCCAATGATGTGATAAAGGAAATCCAGAATTAAAGCATCACTCATATGCACTGGATTCAATGGTAACAGAAGCAATATGATTTTCATGTATATTCAACAGAACAATAACCAAGAATAACAGAATACCAACATCATATAAATTTTACAGTCGACTTCTATCAACACAGGGTAATAGAATACTGGAGAAAATAGAATAATGTCGATCATAACCCGAATAGCCCAACAAAGCTTTCATATATCAGTATATTTAGATAACCATCTGAAGATATACAGTTTTACATACCTCTGAAGATAAATGAGCACGTAAAATACCCTAAAGAAATCATCATAATATACTTTAACTATAATAATGCACTCACTATCAAGACAATTCAATTATTACTTCACTATCTAGTCTTGTCATCACTATTCCCAGATTATCTCATCCATTATTTATAATCAATTCAGAAAAGATTCTAGTAATGCATTCTTTAATTAACATACCTGTATGATTTAGTCAACTGAAGTAAAATTTCTTTTTTAACAGTAGCATTGCATAATCCGAATGATCTCTTGAGAAATCTATCATCTTTTCCAGAAAAGTCTTTATTTGTTAATCCATTCTCATATCTGACTATGTTATAAATAAATTAATCCTTGAGCTCTTTGATTCCATACTTGGGAACTTATTCAATCCAAATCTGATGAATTTCATTATAACTCTGTAACGGTAAGGGGGTGAAGGTTGTAAAGCCTCATAATTTATCAATAACATAATGTTATAAACTATCATTCATACCTTTATGAGTTTCGACTCATCACACATACATTTTACTCGGTATTCACGTATCATAATCAGTACTATCAGAATTAGCTCGGTTGGAAAGCGCATCTGTCTAATTAAAACCATTCTTGTCAGAATCAGAAGATATCTCACTATCTCAGGTTAATTATGGCATGTATAGCTAGACTCGTTTACACTATGGTAGTCCTAGAACTGACTAAACCGTAGCTCTGATACCAATAAAATGTAACACCCTTATCCCGTAACCGTCGCTGGATAGGTAAGGGGCATTACCGGACTTGTAACATAGTTTGGAATAGTAAAATTTTAACTTTTATCAAACATCATCTCAATTCAATAATATCAAGCATTCATATTCATAGCATGCTTAAAACGAGCATATAAAATTCTAATTACACAACGGGGAATAATTTAATAACATATAAAAGATTTAGGAAAACTTACGAAATAGGGTCACACGGTCAAGTCACACGCTTGTGTGCTCTAACCGTGTGGCACAAAACAGGCTTGGTTTAAGCCATTTTCACAGCTCTTATGACATGTACCTACAAGCATCATTTGCATAACATGTTCAAGTACATATATCATCTATACCAAAATGCCAATTAACAAAACTATCACAAGATGAATACATCATATATTACTTCTATATCAAATCAACCATTTTCACTCAAGCCATATCACATAGCTTGATCAAAATACAACAGATCATATCTCATTCATATACACAAGTGACCATATAGTTCAACTTATTAACTAGCCTATACATGCCATCTTATCCCACATCAAAGAGTTTAGAAATACCAATTACCCCCTAGATAGTGTGATGAAATCTTTGATGACTTCCAACCCGAGCGAGCATTTGAATCACTGTAAAATATAGAGAATAAATAGAGTAAGCTAATAAGCTTAGTAAGCTCGTATAATTAACAACACTAAATAAAAGATTTAACAATTAGCTTGTCATTTTAAGCAATTTGATTGCTTTTGAACCAGCCTTATTTAATTCAATATTTATTTCCTTAATAGTCATATAATTCATGTGTAATTTATCACATCTACTCACGTATCACATGAATTTATCAATGCCACTTACTTGTCGAGTATTACACATATACCTGTACTAATTCGTATCCTCATTTCTATTTTCACATCGTCATCTTTTCAGTCAAATCAATGAAACTATCATTGAATACTCAGTATCTTGCTCATTAAGAACCATATACTTGGTAGCCATCTATACTTATACCATATAAATATTACCTATTCATATTTCATCAAAACATCATGAGTAAAAACAATAAGCATTTAAATTCACATAATATTCATATCAATTTATTTCCATTCAAATGACCTGTAACACATTCATATAACCGATAGAAGAATTATACCGTATAACATCAATTCATCAGTAAGAACAATAGTTCATCCATTCACAAGGAAGAAACCAAACTTATAATGTCTATTTAATATCTAATTCATCTATCATTTCATTTATACCCATCAAATATCTCATATAAGATTTCATCTTGTAACACATCATCTTTTTAATTCATCTACTCGTGTAGCAGTCAATTCATGTAAATCATGTAACCTGTATAACATATATTCATATAAATCATATAACTCTTGTAGCAATATAATATCCATGTAATTCATGTAATTCGTATAGCATGTATTCGTATAAATCATGTAATTCCTGTAACATATAAATCATGTATACCAAGTATTATGTATCATGTACACATATAATTGTAACATATAATCCATGTAACTTATATTTCATTTAGCAAATAATTTCATATAAATTATGTAACATATATCATGTACTTCTTATATCTCTTATAACATTTACTTTATATATTACAAATCGGTAAATTACCCGTTGATCCATTCGGAATTGGATAGGATACACGGATAATCACACATATCGTACAATGCCAACGTCCCAGACGTGGTCTTACATGCAATCACATATCGATGTCATATTGGCATAAAGTCTGCTAGGCATAAAGCTTATAATAATTCTGTAACACCTCAAAACCCGGCCCACGAGCCTTGACCGGATCTGGTATGTTACTACGGAAAACGGTTGTAAAGAATTTGACTTAAAGGTAAAATCGTTAAAATCTATTGTCATTTGTAAAACATTGTGTATTTAAAATTCTAAGTAAAACTCGATGTTACAAAGTATCCGAGTTGAGAACTTTAATATAAGTCTCAGTAATGTGTAAATTGTCAAATTAAAAACATTTTCCCAAATAATAATTTAATCGTCAAACCAACATAAACATAATAACAATTTCCCGAATACTTAAAGCGGCCCTTATTACAATAAATGATTGATCAAAGTAATGAAAATATAAAAGTACGTAAACAAATAACTTCTGCATGGCCACCTTTTGTATCCACTCCAGCCCGGTCCAAGAATCACGATCATCTGCGATGTTGATAAATATTTGGGTGAGTCACACGGACTCAGTGTGCAATTAGACCACTGAATTCCACCCACAAATTAAACCATATATCAACCCGCATAACAGTTAACAAGGCAAATTATTCTTATAATATCACATTTTGGGCTTGGCCCATATTCATACCACTTATCAGATAATACAGTAATTAACCACTTGTTTCCACATAATGGGCTTAGCCCATTTCCACACTGATCCATATTCACATATAGGGCTTGGCCCGTAATCCCATTAGATACACATATCCGATGTAATTATGCAAATGCACCCAACCCAAACCTAGGGTCCATCCTCTACACACCCCGTATCCGGCCACCACACACGTGGGATTACTAAATCACCCTCCAACCGCTACACACCATTTCAAAGAATTAATGCCGCCCACGATGTAGCTCGTAGCTAACATCAAACCACGATGAGGCACATAGCTACTCATCAACCACGATATGGCACACGTACCGATATCAACCACGATGAGGCACAGAGCCACTCATCAATCCACGTGATCTTAATCACGGGTAATCCACAACGCGACCTCGGTCGGCGCCAATCCACGATGTAGCTCATGGCTAGAATCAAACCACACGACTCGAAGTACACCCGCATCTTCTTTCATATTCATAACCCATCCCATGCACATGCAACATATAATAATGTCATGATAAATAATGCATTTACATGTTAACCAAACATTCAATCGTATTCACATTCATAATCCACATTTCATCAGATTTGGTACTAACCTGATTATTGACATACCCTTTAAGGGCATCCATTTCATAATTGCCAATTGCACTTATTAGCACATATATAACACATATACAACACATGCAAGTATCACATAAATCCCGAAAAACGGTAGGCTAACTACACACCTTATCACTTGAAGCACTACGCTCTCGATCCCGATGCTATCACTAAACAAAACTACAGCTATCTGCCTATTTTCCTGCTCTGCTGCTGGCCCACACCCCGGTGGCCAATCCCGAACGGCAGAAATCGATCTCTTCTTAAACTTCGGGATAGGGACTATCCCTTTACCTTCTTGACCGGCATCCATGTCCATTAATGATATCTTAATCAGAACCAAATGGTTAACCGATAACATCATAATCTAAATATACCAAATCTAAACCATACTTACTGAATATTCTTACCAACGAATTGAAATCCCGGAAGCCTTGCTTACTACTGTCGATTTGCTCCTAAGAACCATAGTACACAATCGGTCATCACTAATAGACAAAATGGCCTCATGGCCAAATATTACAAGTCACCTTACCTTGTTTAACTAAATCCCGAAATACTTGCTTGCTCCTTGAGATTGTCGAAATCCTATATGCCATTGTTAGAATCGGCTATACACAATAAATCCATGAAGATGGCCTTTGGCCGAATAGCACCTATCACTTACCTTTGTCGAAATCCCTTGATCACTTCAAATCCCAAAAAAACCTCCTTTAACGCTCCTTGATGTTATCACATACAAAAGAAACACAAAGTTATGCCACTATACACATTCGGCCAACATTAGAAGTCAAGGCCTACCCTTGATTTCGGCACACTAAAAGGATAGGAACCCAAATCGATTGCTAAGGGTGAATACACTTACCACTACACACGTTGCTTACCACTTATGAACAACTTCCCGAATCACCCTCCTAGGTTCGGCCACAACCAAGAAATAGAGTTATCTCTCCAACTTTCGGCTTTGAAGAGAACAAAAGAAGAAAAGAAGTGATAAGGGGTTCCAAATAAATATTCGGCTATGGCTCAACAAATGGTGATTGCACATTCGGCTAACACAAAGAATAGGTTTGGAGTTGGAGAAAAGAAGAAATAGAAGGATGGAGAAGGCTTAGGAGAACTCGGCTTCAAGGAGGTGTGAAAAAGAAAAAGATGTGAAAGGAAGAAAATAAATGTATCAAAAGTTTCAACTTTCGGCTTTTGTCAAAGAGAAAATAAGGTGCAAATTCGGCAAAGCAACTAAAAGGGAGAAAAAGATGAATGCTTAATTAAAAGGAATTTCGGCACACACTCTTTACTAAACATCAAAGCCGAAAATGCCACCCCAAGGAGTCCTATATTCGGCCACTAGCTCTTCCCATATCAAATCCCTTGATAATCTCCTATTTTATCTCTTTAACACCCATTCAAAAATAAACAAATAAATCTACAATTATCTTCTATCTACCAACTTAAAATAAATCAACCTTTATCATATATCCTAGCCGAATTTTTTTAAAAAGAAAAATCAAGCCTTATCCTTATCTTTCAAAGCCCCCATGCCGTCCAACACTCCCCCTCTCCCTTAACGCCAACATGTAAAAATAAAACACACTTAACCCCTGCCATCAAGACTCGAACCTCCTCCCCCTTCCCCCTTGCTTGAGGCGTCATTCACCAAGGCCCTAAGTGGCGCCTTCAAGCCACTTTACCAAGGCACTCTTTGTGTCATAAACTCCTCCACTTATTCCTTTAAGGCCTCCTTAGCCTAGCTTCCCTTCTTAAGCTTGAAATCTCATAATCTCTTAAGGCACTCTCCTACATCCCAGGGTTTTCAAAACCCCTAAAACCCCTCCATACACACTCAAAGCCTACTAGCTTATGAGTTATGCATTAAATGCATAACCCCTAATCCTGGATGTTACAAATTCACCGGCATAAAGCCTGCAAGGCACAATCCTGTATCACACACCGGCACAAGGCCTGCTAGGCTCAAAGCCTGATTTAATACACCGGTATAAAGCCTGCTAGGCACAAAGCCTGATTTAATTCACTAACAAGAAGGCTTGCTAGGCTCAAAGCTGATTTAATACACCGGCATAAAGCCTGCTAGGCACAAAGCGGATTTAATTCAAAGCGCGTAAGGCTTGCTAGGCTCAAAGCCCGAATATCACTGTTATAAAGTCATCTTATACATAATTCATATATTGAAAATTCTAGCTATTCCATAAAGTTCATACAGACTTTCAAATGTCGTAACTCATTCAAATTAAACTCAAATATATTATTTCCATGCATAATGATATTCAACTATCTCAATTATAACTCTATAAAATTCAAAACAGCATATTAAACTAATTTAAATTAAAAATTAACGATATTTAATATAACAATTTCTCAATTCATATATTTTCAATTCAATTAAAACATATATATATTCAAATGCTCAGTTTACATAAGCCATATTTTATTATCCAAATTAATTCTGTACAAATATAACATCTATAACATTTTTTATTCAAGTACCAATTCATCCCATATCTCATTTTCTCATATAGTTCTTGTACCATATAATATATTTAATCATATAATCATGTATCAGAAACTTGTATTTAGATACTTGTGACATATAATTTTTGTATCAATTAATCATATAATTCGTATTGGTAAAACAACATATTCATAGAGCCGATAATTCTAGTAAATTATTCATTACACATACATATATATATTCAATTTAAATAATTACACATATCTAACAGTTCGATTTTTAGCTATACGAACTTACCTCGTAATCCGTCGACTATTCGTCTACTTTCCTTTTTCCTCGATCTAATTCTGATAATTGTTTCTCTTGATCTATATTAATTCAAATTCAACCCATTTAATCACCAACACATTCAATTTAATCCATAAACATGTAATTTGACCTATTTATAAAATAACCTTTATACTATCACATTTTAACACTTTAGTCCATAATACATAAATATGCAAAATTACACAAAATTTTCATATACCCTTTCATAACCGAATTTTCTATATCATCAAAACAGCCCATATTTTTATTTTATTCACATTTCTAGCCACAAAAATTCTATTTTTTTCAATTTAATCCCAAATACTCAATTTTGTCAAAAATCACTTTATAAAACTTGTACATCTATAAACAACCATCAATAATTTATCAAGAAACATCAAAATACATAAGTATTCAACAATGGCGCATTTTAAAAACATCACCAATTTCAGAAATTAGGGCATGGGCTTTGTAGATTACTAAGTAACGATCTCAAAAACGTAAAAATTATCAAAAACTGAACAATTAACATACCTTAATTTGAAGAACACAAGGCCGAATACCCTAGCTTATATTTCTTTCTTTTTCTTTTCTTTGGTTTCGGTCAAAAGCCATTAAAATATGAACATGGCCTTTTTTTAATGTTTGTTTTATTATACATATACTTTATATTATATCATTTATTAATATAAATTTTTAACTTACCAATTTAACATATAAAAACATATATATTCACTTAATGCCGTCCACTACTTATAAAATGGGTCATTTGCCCTTTAAGGACCTAATATTAAAAAGCCATTAACAAATTAGCACTTACACATTAATTAGCAAATTTCACATTTTACGCAATTAAGTCCTTTTATTTAATCGGACACTTAAACGAAGAAATTAAAACACGAAAATTTAACACAAGCAAATTCACACATAATAAATACGAAAAAAATTAAATTATTTTTTTTGGACTCGGATTTGTGGTCCCGAAACCACTTTTCTGATTAGGGTCAAAATCGGGCCGTTACAGTTTTAGGGATTTCTTATGTTTTGTGTTATCTTTTCTCTTGAGATGTTTTCCTTTATTGTTATGAACTAAACCTTCGGATACTCGAAGGGGATGAAACCTATGATGAATCTTGTTATTTGATTTTTGAATTATATGATAATAACTTAGTTTGTTCTTAATTGTGTGAACTTAATCCAAATCTAATGTGCTTAGGTGGAGGAGGAATAGACCCTGCCTAAGAGTAGATCCAACATAATTAAGCGGAGTTGATCGCACGCCTAGAGATAGGGTGACGAGATTTTACCGGATTAGGGTGAAACCTAATATGGGAGTCCACAGATCGATTTACTGCTATTCTAGGGGGTTATTATAAGCGAACGAGAGTTCCACTAATTAACCTAGGGTTAGACGTTATTCGCCTTGAGAGAGGGTTTAATATACGTTAGGGAGTCTCACGGATCAAACTAAGTAAATAAATCATTTGGTTCAAGGTTAAATAACAAGTGAAGTCTAGGTGGATTTTTCCTAAGGGTATCGCTTGAGTCAACTTAGTTTTTCCAAAAGTTATTTCTCGAATTCATTCTTTTTGTCTTTGCGTCTTAGCTTAGTAAGTAGATTAGTTTTAGTTTAACAACCATCACTTTATATTAAGGCTAAATAATAAAAAGAAAGTTAGTATTAGTACTTTTAGTTCCTTTGGGTTCGATAATCCGGTCTTGCCTAAGCTATACTACTGTTCGATAGGTGCACTTGCCTCAATCATTGTCAGAGTTAGTTTCCAGGTTCGATCATTCTTTTATAAATTTTAAAACTCGATTTATTTGGCGATCAAGTTTTTTGGCGCCATGTTTGGGAACTAAAATATTAAGAAAACTCTATTTTTATTACTTTAGCCATTATTTTTATTTTTCGCAATTTATTTTTTTATTTTTAGTTTTAATTTTAAATTTGCTAAATTTTATTTCTTTCTTTTCCAATCAGGTACCTCTAGTTTATGACTAGAAGAAACCCGAGAGGACCTTTAGAATACGACAGTGATATTGAAGCTACCGCTCGAAGAAATCGCAGAGAAACTAGGCAAGCCCTAAATTACCAAGGAGAGCGAGAAGACAGATCCAATCCTACTGAAGGGATGGACGAAAATAATCCTCCACCACAAGATGTGGGAGAAAATAATGCTCCTCGTACTATGTTTGATTATGCTAAACCGCATTTAACAGGGGCAAAATCGAGTATTGTTAGGCCTGCTATAGCTGCTAATAATTTTCAATTAAAGCCTAACACTATTCAAATGATTCAACAATTTGTTCAATTTGATGGTTTACAGGATGAAGATCCAAACACTCATATAGCTAACTTTTTAGAGTTCTGTGATACCTTCAAAATAAATGGTGTTTCTGATGATGCCATACGTCTTCGGTTATTTCCCTTTTCATTAAGGAATAAAGCCAAACAGTGGTTAAACTCGTTACCACGAGGGTCAATCACTACATGGGAACAAATGACCGAAAAATTTCTATTAAAATATTTTCCACCGGCCAAAACGGCCAAGTTACGTAATGATATATCTTCTTTTGTCCAGATGGATTTAGAGACATTATACGACGCATGGGAGAGATACAAAGATCTCTTGAGGAGATGCCCACACCACGGATTACCATTGTGGCTCCAAGTCCAAACTTTTTACAACGGTGTGAATCCTTCAATGAGGCAATTAATTGATTCAGCCGCCGGAAGAACCCTGAATAATAAAACTCCTGAGGCAGCCTACGAGTTTATTGAAGAGATGTCGCTGAACAACTATCAGTGGCAAGTTACAAGAATAAGGCCAACAAAAATAGCCGGAGTTTACAACCTCGACGCAGTAACCATGCTATCAAATCAGGTAGAGTTGATGAATAAAAAGATTGATAGTTTGTGCTCTTCGCAGGTAAATCCAATGATGCAGTACGACGCAGGTGGAACCGTGGTGAATCCTGAGTACCCACCCTACCAACTGGGCATAGAGAGCGAACAGATGAACTATATAGGTAACAATTTCAGATCTAATAATAACCTATATAGTAATAATTATAATCCAGGTTGGAGGAACCACCTAAATTTTCTGTGGGGAGGACAAGGAAATCAAGGAAATCAAAGACAACAACCTCCTCAAAATTTCCAAAATCAGCCCTATCCACAGGAAAAGAAGCCGAGTCTTGAAGAGACGTTGAACAAATTCATAGTATCCACAGAAGCCCGTCTCCAAAAAAATGAGGTAACACTCAACACCCAACAAACATCGATCAAAACGATCGAGAACCAAGTTGGAGGACTTACAAAGGCAATCGGGGAAATTACCCAGTCAGTCGGAGAAATTGCAAATCTATTATCCGAACGACCGCAAGGGCGTCTACCAAGTAACACTGAAATTAATCCTAAAGAGTAGATCCAATCCATAACAGCTCAGGAGAATACAAGGGTAGATGAATCCATCTCAACACAAGGAAACGAGGTAGAAAAAGATAAAGTTGAGGTAACATAAGACAAGCCAAAACCGATAATCAAAGCATACCAACCTCGCATACCTTATCCCGAAGCATTGAAGAGAGACGGCACAGAGGAACAGTTCGGTAAGTTTCTTAAACTTTTAAAGAAATTACACATTAACTTACCACTCCTTGAAGCTCTTTCGCAGATGCCTGATTCCAGGAAATTCTTAAAAAAGCTTCTGACAAACAAGCGGAAACTAGACGAAGATTCACATGTGGAACTCAATGCAAAGTGCTCAGCAATCTTGCAAAATAAGCTACCACAGAAATTAAAAGATCCAGGGAGTTTTACAATTCCATGTTTAATTGGTAGACTAACTGTTGATAATGCGTTAGCTGATTTAGGGGCAAGCATAAATGTCATGCCTTATAAATTGTTTAAATAATTAGGTCTAGGGAAACCCAAACAAATTAGGATGAGCATTCAATTAGCTGATAAAACTGTTAGAATTCCTAGGGGTATTATCGAAGATGTTCTTGTAAAAATTGACAGATTCGTTTACCCAGTAGATTTTGTTGTCTTAGACATGGATGAGGATAATTCGATCCCCCCTAATTTTAGGAAGACCCTTTTTAGCCACTGTCAGGACTAAAATTGATGTTGATGCAGGAGAACTCATACTTTGTTTAGGTAATGAGACCGTCACCATCAAGGCTCTCGATTCGGCTAGAACATCGAATAATCAAGGTGAGAACGTAAATTTCCCTAATAACCATTCGGTTAACCCTTCTTTTCAGGAAACACCACCAAAGAATACAACTAAACCCGATCCTGACCCCAACCCCAACAAAGAAATAATTCGTAAAGATCGAGGGATCCAGTTCGATGATCTAGACGAGTGGAAGACACACTTTAAGAAGAAATTAGGGATACACGACGAAGAACCAGAACCACACGAGGAAAAATCGAAAGAACCCCAGAAGAGGTTATAGGAACAACAAACCACTTCAAAATAGGGGACAAGGTACTGTTAGACGAAATAGATCTTTGAATATCTCCTCCTGACCCTAGCACAAACAAAGAAATATCTTTTCGGGTAACCAGTGTTTTCCCATCCGAAACAGTCGAGGTAAGTAATCCTATTTTTGGTACTTTTACTATAAACGCATCTCAACTTAAATTTTTTCACGAGGATACAGATAATAACGTGAGGAAGGACTTCCAACTCCTCAAACCACCCTGAAGATGGGAACGAGAAGAGAGTGTATCTTAAGACTATAAACGAGCGCTTCTCGAGTGGCAACCCGAGCACTAACATAACTTATTCTCACATTTTGCTTTAAATTAAATTTTCTTTTCTTCTTTTCTTTCTGAATACATAGTTATAAACTAACAAGGGGTGCAGAATTCCAGGATACACGGCCTTGCACACGGCCGTGGCCGTGGCCGTGTGTACCTCAAGAATCTTGTACTAACAGGGCAGGACGGCACAAGTCAAAATGACCTAATTTCTGGTAATCACGGACTCAACCACTCTCCCACAGGCACCGACAAAGTGACACGGCCATGCTTGACGGTCGTGTGAGGCCAGTGACTTGCCAACCACGAGCTGAACACGCCCGTGCCAGCCAACCGTGCTAATATACTGACTTGTCGAACACAGGCTAAACACGAGCGTGGGGAATCAACACGACCTAGAGCACGGCCATGCGAGGCAGCCGTGTGAATCGACACACCCTCAACCCACGGGCGTGGGAGAACTGCCAGACCTGAAATTTTATTTAAACACCATACCCTTCTCCTTTCTCTTCTTAACCCACTTCTTTCTTCTTTCCTTCTTCCATTCTTTCCTCTCTTTTTCCTTTTTCCTTTTCCTAATAAATCCTTAGACTCTTGAGCTACAACAAAATCATATCAATGGAAAAGAAGCGTAAGAGGCCAATCTCCTCAAAGGAGACCGATTCACATGAGTTCATACCGGCAGCTTCATCCAAACAACAAGCCAAGGGTCTTTGAGACCAATTATCTGTTCTTTTATTTTTATCTTCTCCTTTATTTTCCTTATCCTTACTTCTCTTCTACTTAATTTAGCTTATTTTATCTTAGTTTCTTAATTTTAGGTTCTAAAGGCTGCTTGGGAATCACGCCACCACCACCACCATAACCTCAGCCTTAGAAATCACACCCAACAATAAGGACCTCTCAGTCCATTCATCTCTTCTTTTAATTTTAGTTTTCTTCTTAGTCTCCTTCTCTTTATCTTCCTTGTCCTTAATTTTATATTTAGTTTACTTTATTTATGTCTTAATGATCCCTGGCTAATTCTCTACGAGCCTCCCAATTTCTTCATCTAGCGCAGGTTCGTCATTCAGGAGGGCCATCACCACCACCAAAGACACAATCTCCTCTCAAGGAATCATCCGAAAATTCAGGAAGTTTTCACTTATCCCCATATCTGATGATTTTAGTACAAGGTTGTTATATCTCTTTGTACATTGAGGTCAATGTACATCTTAAGTGTGGGGGGGTGAACAACCTGAGAAGATACCTAACAAAAACCCTGAATTTAGTCTTGTTTTTAAGTAAATTACTCATATTACTAATTAGGATGAAATTTCTAATGATTTATGATTTTTATTGATATATTTCAGATTAAGTCATTGATAATTGTCCATTGATAATTAATTCTAAGAATACTAGAGAATCAAGCATGATAAGTCTATTTTTCAGAAATTAAAAATTTGCTAGGTTGTCAAACTGAGTTTAAATATTACCTTGAAGTTTTGAATTTACGAGGTTGACATCAAAATACCCATAATTTTTGTGAGTTTTTGAGCCTTATAGAGCATATATTCTTTTTCTTGCTCACTTTATTAATTATGAGTATGTCAACACTGATTTGTTATTCTAGAACTTGCATCGATTATACATGTCGAGACCACATTTTTTTATTTGAAACACAGAGATGATAAAGGCACCTAGGATCTAACCCATTTACTCCATAAAAAGCCTACATTCACAATTAACCCCTAGTGAACCCCTTTTAACCCTAACAACCCTACTTATTGACTCACCCATTAACCCAGAACCCTTTTGTTTTTGTTATCACCATTCCTTTTGACTACCCTTATATCGAGATTTGATCTGATTAGTTGCCTAATTATGAATTTTAGTAGTTTATCCTTTATTATGTATTTAGTTTGTTCTTAAAAAAAAAGTAAGTATATTCATTATTCATTATTAGTTGTGATTAAATGAGCTTATACGTTTGAATCCCAGATATCGAAGAAGAAGCTCGTAGTGTTAGTATTATTAGTTTTCAATTGATGTAATTATTATTAGTTCATTAGTTCTTAGTTAGGTAATTTGTCAATTTAATCTCGATTCTAACCCTCTAATTCAGCCTTACTCCACACCTTAACCCTAGCCCCGTTACAACCCTAACAAAGACCTTTTGATTTGTGTTTCATCTCATATTTCAGTGGTGGAGATTTGATTTTCATACAAGCCTATGGGATTAACTCTTCATGTTCGACCTTTGAGTGCCTAAATTCTGAACCTTAAACACTTTGAGTGATTTGAGTGAATCTTTGGTGAGGATGTCAATCCTTGTCGATTTTGAATCAGAGGTAATTATTTAGATGAAGGGAAACGCCTATGTTTTGTGCTACAGAATCTATGACTTATACTGTTTGAATTTTTAGGACACTTTGAATTGAATTATCCATGTATAAATTATCTATGAATTATGATGAGACACTATCAATAGGAATTATGAATTACAGGAAGTTTGTTTTAATTGTAAGTTGAGAATTTTGCTTGAGGACAAGCAAAAGCTTAAGTGTGGGGGTATTTGATAAACCGTAAAAGTAACATATTCTAAGCCCACATTTAGTATGCTTCTGGATGATTTAAGCCCCAATTTATGTAAAAAGGTGCTCTTAATCCTTTCTTTTTATGCCTTATACTCAGGAAAGCACCCGATGACGAAAAGAATAAGAAACGGGCTTAAAACGGACCAAGTTGGGCCAAGCAATGAAATTGACACGGCCTGGACTCCAAGCCACACGCCCGTGCCACCATTCCTACTAGAACACGGCCTTGACCGCGACTTACACGGCCATGCCTCTACCGTGGAGAAGAGCAATTTCATTCGGGAAAGGATACTTAGGGAGAAAGAAACGTATTTTAAAAGCCTATAAATACACCCTAGGTACCAAATTTGAAAAGGGGCTAAAAGCTAGGCTAAAAGCCGTGAAAAGGTCGATTTGTGGGAATCACTCAAGATAGCCAGTTGATCCATCTCAAGAAGCCGGAATTCTACTCAAAACGGAGGATCTCCTCTTCAATTCCTTCAGGGGGTTTTAGGGATTTCTTATTTTTTGTGTTATGTTTTCTCTTGAGATGTTTTCCTTTATTGTTATGAACTAAACCTTCGGATACTCGAAGGGGATGAAACCTATAATGAATCTTGTTATTTGATTTTTGAATTATATGATAATAACTTAGTTTGTTCTTAATTGTGTGAACTTAATCCAAATCTAATGTGCTTAGGTGGAGGAAGAATAGACCCTGCCTAAGAGTAGATCCAACATAATTAAGCGGAGTTGATCGTACGCCTAGAGATAGGGTGATGAGATTTTGCCGGATTAGGGTGAAACCTAATATGGGAGTCTACAGATCGATTTAGTACTATTCTAGGGGGTTATTATAAGCGAACTAGAGTTCCACTAATTAACCTAGGGTTAGATGTTATTCGCCTCGAGAGAGGGTTTAATATACGTTAGGGAGTCTCACGGATCAAACTAAGTAAATAAATCATATGGTTCAAGGTTAAATAACAAGTGAAGTCTAGGTGGATTTTTCCTAAGGGTATCGCTTGAGTCAACTGAGTTTTTCCAAAAGTTATTTCCCGAATTCATTCTTTTTGTCTTTGCGTCTTAGCTTAGTAAGTAGATTAGTTTTAGTTTAACAACCATCACTTTATATTAAGGCTAAATAATAAAAAGAAAGTTAGTATTAGTACTTTTAGTTCCTTTGGGTTCGATAATCCAGTCTTGCCTAAGCTATACTACTGTTCGATAGGTGCACTTGCCTCAATCATTGTCAGAGTTAGTTTCCAGGTTCGATCATTCTTTTATAAATTTTAAAACTCTGATTTACAGCGATCACCACGATTCACACGGGCGTGTGCCATGGCCGTGCCCCTGCCGTGGAGGAGAGTAATTTCACTCGTAAAAGGATACTTAGGGGCAAAGAAACCTATTTCAAAAGCCTATATAAAGACCCTAGGTATAACCTAAAATAGGGCGGTTAGCTAGGCCAAGGAGCCGAGCTGATAATGTCAGATTTGTGGGAAACTCTCAAGGGATAGCCAGTTGATCCATCTCCAGAAGCCGGAATTCTACTCAAGACTGAGGATCTCTCCTTCAATTCCTTCAAGGAGTTTTAGGGATTTCTTATGTTTTGTTTTATCTTTTCTTCTGAGATGTTTTTCTTTATTATTATGAACTAAACCCTCCAAATACCTGAATGGGGATGAAACCTAGATGAATCTTGTTATTATTTTCTGAACTATATGATAAATACTTGATTTGTTCTTGATTATGTGTGCTTAATTCTTGTGTTGATATTTCGCGGATATTAATTCAAGTTGAATGTGCTTAGGTGGTGGAGAAAAAGTCCCTTCTTAAGAGTAGATCTAGCATAATTAAGCGGAGTTGATCTCGCGCCTAGAGATAGGGTGACGAGATTTTGCCGGATTAGGGTGAAACCTAATATGAGAGTCCATAGATCGATTTACTACTATTCTAGGGGTTTTAATTAGAAAGAAATTTCAATTAATCAACCTAGGGTTAGACGTTATTCAGCTCGAGAGAGGGTTTAATATAAATTAGGAGTCCTACGGATCAAGTCAAGTGAATAAATAAATGCAGTTCGGTGTTAGATAACAAGTGAAGTCTAGGTGGATTCTTCCTAAGGGTATCGTCTTAATCATTTGAGTTTTTCCCAAGTATTTCCCCAATTCATTCTTTTTGTCTTTGCGTCTTTAGCTTAGTAATTAGTTAATTTAGATTAATAAACAACTTCACTTATTTTAGGCTAAATAATAGAAAGAAAGTTAGTATTAGCACTTTTAGTTCCTTTGGGTTCGACAATCTGGTCTTGCCTAAGCTATACTACTGTTCGATAGGTGCACTTGTTAGTTCCAGGATCGATCATTATAAATTTAAAACTCTGAAATACAACGATCACCCTTATAGTAATACTTATAATCTAGGTTGGAGGAACCACCCCAATTTTGCATGGTGTGGTCAAGGAAATCAGAGACAACAACCCCCTTCAAACTTCCAACAACAACCGTACCCACAGGAAAAGAAGTTGAATCTTGAGGATATGCTAGGAAAATTTATTTTAGCATCAGAAATTCATTTTCAGAATACCGTGACGACATTGAATAATCAGCAAACATTAATTCAAGAACTTAAAAATCAACTAGGATAGCTGACCAAGTTAGTTTCCGAAAAGCAAACAGGTCGTTTACCAAATGATACCAAACCCAAACCACAAAAGCAGTTAAAGGCAGTAACATTAAGGAGTGGGAAGGAGTTGGTTGAATCAGAAAAGAAGATACCTCACGCAACTAATAAAGAGAAAAGTGAGGAAATCGAGAATGTAACACCGGTACGTGAAGAACTTAAACCACCGATCCCATATCCGGCAAAGTTTAAGAAAGATCGCTTGGACGCACAATACGGTAAATTTCTTGAACTTTTTAAACAGTTACATATTAACTTACCTTTTGTTGAAGCTATTTCGCAGATACGGACGTACGCAAAATTCCTAAAAGAGCTTCTAACAAATAAAAGGAAGTTTGAAGAGATATCAATAGTGGAACTCAATGAAGAATGTTCAGCTATTTTCCAAAACAAGCTACCAACCAAATTAAAAGATCCAGAAAGTTTCACTATTCCCTGTTTAATTGGTAGTTTAAATATTAAGAAAGCATTAGCTGATCTAGGTGCCAGTATTAATTTAATGCCTTATAAAATGTTTAAGCAACTTGGTCTTGGGGAACCAAAACCCACTAGGATGAATATTCAATTAGCTGACAGATCTATTAAATATCCTAGGGGAGTTATTGAAGATATTCTGGTAAAAGTGGATAAATTTATATTTCCTGTTGATTTTGTTGTGCTTGACATGGATGAAGACATTGAAGTACCTTTAGTTTTGGGACGCCCCTTTTTAGCTACTGCTAGGGCTGTTATTGATGTAGGTGATGGTAAACTTGTGCTAAGGGTAGGCGACGAGGAAATTATTTTTCAAATTTACGATGCTATGCGGTATTCCAGAGAACAAGATGATTCCTGTTATTTTATTGATGCCATTGATCATTTTATTAAAGATTCTTTGCAGGAAATCATACATGACGACACGATGGAACTGTGTCTTACCCAAGATGAGGGGGAAGATGATGATACCGGTGAGTTGAATACATCTACCTCTAGACAAAAGAAAGAAGAGGGCATTGAAATCAACGACGAACTAAAACAAAAACCCTCTATTGATGAGCCACCGAAATTAGAATTAAAACAGTTGCCAGATCACTTAGAATATGCATTT
Source organism: Gossypium sturtianum (assembly GCA_025698515.1). Lineage (NCBI taxonomy): Eukaryota > Viridiplantae > Streptophyta > Magnoliopsida > Malvales > Malvaceae > Gossypium > Gossypium sturtianum. The sequence goes on along the minus strand of CM046948.1, from coordinate 22,706,313 downwards.
CTCAGGGATAATTCTACTCTACCAGTAATTATCTCTTTAGAACTAGAACCCAAAGAGAAAGACGAGTTGCTACAGGTACTAAAGAAACATAAAAGAGCCATAGCTTGGAAAATTTCTGACATTAAAGGAATAAGCCCATCGCTTTGCACCCACAAAATTTTAATAGAGGATGAGTATAAACCATGTGTGCAACCTCAAAGACGATTGAATCCCAACATGAAAGAAGTTGTTAAAGCTGAGGTAATTGAACTTCTAGATGCTGGAATAATTTATCCTATTTCTGACAGTACTTGGGTAAGTCCTGTGCAGGTTGTTCCAAAGAAAGGAGGCATGACTGTTGTGGCTAACGAAAAGAATGAATTAATTCCTACAAGAACAGTCACAGGTTGGAGAGTCTGTATTGACTATAGAAAGTTGAACGATGCCACCAGAGAAGACCACTTTCCTTTGCCCTTTATTGATCAAATGTTAGAAAGATTATCTGGGCATATGTACTATTGCTTCCTAGACGGACTCTCCGGCTACTTCCAAATTCCAATAGCCCCTGAGGATCAAGAAAAGACAACATTTACATGTCCATACGATACGTTTGCTTATCGTAGAATGCCTCTTGGATTATGTAATGCTCTGCTACTTTTCAAAGATCGCATGCTGGCCATCTTCGATTTAACTTGTGGAAGACATTATGGAGGTATTTATGGACGACTTTTCAGTATTCGGTAATTCTTTCTATCTTTGCCTTAAAAACTTAAAACGGGTTCTAATGAAATGTGAGGAAACGAACCTTATTTTAAATTGGGAAAAATGTCACTTTATGGTTCGAGAAGGGATTGTGTTAGGATATAAAATTTCTAGTAAAGGAAATGAGGTAGACAAAGCAAAGGTCGAAACCATAGAAAAATTACCTCCTCCTAGTTCAGATTAAGGCTATTAGAAGCTTTTTAGGACATGCTGGATTTTATAGAAGATTTATTAAGGACTTTTCTAAAATAGCTAAGCCTTTAACAAAATTGCTAGAAAAAGACGTACCTTTCAATTTTGATCAGGAATGTTTAGATGCATTTAAAATCCTCAATGATAAATTAATAAATGCTCCAATTATAATTGCACCTGATTGGAATTTACCCTTTGAACTAATGTGTGATGCGAGTGATTTTTGCAAAGAGGTGCATTTTTGGGACAAACAAAGAGACAAGCACTTTCAGCCGATCTATTACTGGCAAGACATTAACTACTGCACAAGAAAATTACACCACCACGAAAAAGAATTGCTAGTATGTGGTTTTTGCATTTGATAAATTTAGACAATATTTGATACTATCTAAAGTTATCGTTTACACTGACCATTCAGCTCTTCGTTATCTTTTGACTAAATCTGATGCAAAACCTCGACTAATAAGATGGATTTTACTCTTATAGGAATTTGATTTGGAAATTCAGGATAAGAAAGGAGCTGAAAATCTTGCAGCAGATCATCTTTCTAGGCTTGAAAATCTACATATCAAAGAACTCAACGAGAGTGAGATAAACGACTCGTTTCCTGAAGAAAAACTCTTTTCTATAACCAACTCCAAGGTACCTTGGTTTGCAGATATTGCGAATTATTTAGCTGCTAACATCCTACCAAAAAGGTTAACACATCATCAAAAGAAGCGATTCTTTACCGATGTGAAAAACTATTTTTGGGAGGACCCCTTTATTTTCCGTATATGTGCAGATCAAGTAATTCAGAGATGTGTTACAAAGGCAGAAGCAAGTAAAATCCTAGAACATTGCCACTCAGGACCTTTGGGAGGACATTACAGCGGGATTAAGACAGCACATAAAATGCTCAAATCAGGTTTTTATTGGCCAACTCTGTTTAAAGATGCCAACAGGTATGTTGCTTCATGTGATAAATGCCAAAGAACAGGTAATATCTGTAAACGTGATGGGATGCCTCAAACGTATATGCTAGCATACGAAATATTCGATGTATGGGGTATTGATTTTATAGGTCCATTTCCTAGTTCATTTGGAAATAAATACATCTTAGTAGCAGTAGATTACATGTCAAAATGGGTGGAAGCTCAAGCTTTACCTACTAACGATGCTAGGGTAGTAGTGAGGTTTCTTAAGAAACTCTTCTCTTGATTCGAAACACCTAGAGCAATTATTAGTGATAGGGGTACTCACTTTTGTAACACTCAATTTAATAAAGTCTTAAAAAAATATGGAGTACACCACAGGACAGCTACCCCTTATCATCCTCAAACCAGTAGACAAGTGGAAGTAGCAAATCAAGAACTTAAGCGTATTCTAGAGAAAACAGTAGAATCAAACAGGAAGGATTGGGCATTAAAAGTCGATGATGCTTTATGGGCCTATAGAACAGCGTTTGAAACCCCCATAGGAACATCCCCATACAAACTTGTCTACGAAAAAAGTTGTCATCTACCATTTGTGTTAGAGCACAAATCTTTTTGGGCTATAAAATTCTTAAACTATGATCTTAAAACCGTAGGGGAGAAGAGGATGATGCAGTTGAACGAGCTAGATGAATGGCGAGCTAATGCCTATGAGAACTCACGACTATATAAGGAGGCAACAAAGCGACGCCATGATGCTCGTTTAAAGCAATCAAAGTAATTCAAAGTTGGAGACTTAGTCCTGCTATACAATTCAAGGCTCAAATTGTTTCCTGAAAAGCTGAAATCAAGATGGTCAGGTCCATTCGTGATCAAAACTATTTTTCCCTACGGCACAATCGAGGTAACTCATCCAACTCGTGGCACATTCAAGGTAAATGGTCAGCGACTAAAAATTTATAATGGTGAAGATTTTAGAGATATAAGAGAGGAGCTTCGGCTCCATGAACCTTCATTTAGAAATGAAAATAGGGTAAGTCTAGCTTAAGACTTTAAACGAGCGCTTCTCGGGAGGCAACCCGAGCACTAACTTCACTAATATTATATTTTCGATTTTTAGCACCCAACTACAAACTAACCAATTCAATAAAGTGCAGGATTCCCTACCACACGGCCTTGAACACGGGCGTGGCCGTGGTCATGTGGACACCACAAATAGGTACATGGGCGTGGCAAAGATGGTGTAGAAACAGGACAAAAATTTTCCCAAGCCACGGGCTCCAACTAGACGACACGGCCGTGCGACGCGGCTGTGGTCAAAACTGACTAAGGAACACGGGCGTATGACACGCCCGTGCATCAAACCCGTGGCCAACACTGAGTAAAGGACACGATCGTAAAACACGTCCGTGCTCTACGGCCGTGGATGACACTGACTTAAGAACACGGGCGTAGGACAACTTACACGGGTGTGGGAGAAGCGAACGAGACAGTACACGGGCGTGCAAAATGGCCATGTGGCCCAACACGCCCACGTAACACGGGTGTGTGACACAATTCAGGCGCGCCTAATTTCAAAATTCCCGATTCACATAGCCCAAACAAATAGAACACGGGCGTGGCCTCCACCCGTGTGGTCGATTTCCTATTTAAACCCCCTCCTATTCATCTTCTTCCCCAATCCCCAACCCTAGCCGTTTCCTCCAAGCATCCCCAAATCCCCCTTCCCTCCTAAGTCCGGCCACCATCCTCCTCCTCCCTCCTTCCTTCTTCCTTCTCTATTTTCCTTTTCTATTCCTCATCCACACGCAGCCCATGCCCGCGCATCGCCATCAAGCCCGTGCTCCGTCCACCACCTCAACCACGCCGTTTATCTCCGAAAACTCCACCGGTCACCTCTCCTTTTCACATTTTACATTTTACATTTTACTTCATTGAACTATATTATCACAAGAATTTTGTTTAGTTTCTAGTTAGTTTATCTCTATTACTTAATATTAGTTATACTCACTATTAGATTGTTAATTTATTTAGTCCTTGTTTAAGTAATAGCGATTAGTATTTATGCTGATAAAAGTTATACAATATGTCTTGGCTGGAAATATTATTTGAATCGTTGAATATCTGTTATTTTCAGGACTATAATGTCATCTTCCCGAGGCAAGAAAATCGTCGTCCCCACATCCAAAAAATGAAAGGGACCCGGTGCGACCTCCTCGAGCACCTCCGCCAAAATACGACACCCATTCCTACGGTTTCCTCTGGGAACTCAGGAGGATCTTTATCAGATACTACGCGCAAGACCTCTCGGCGTAGGAAGGTGTATCGATTGGACCGCCCTGGAGCAGGTCCAGCTAGCAGATGAGGTTCGGGCCTTATTATTTCTGGGCACTGTGGGGCAATTTTTCGGCATCATCGAGCCCGCATACTTAGAGCTCACTCTGGAACTCTACTCTACTTTCCACCTCCAGACGGTGATGACTAACTTCGACGACTCTGGCACTATCCAATTTCGCCTCGGAGGTCTAGTCTGTGAGATGAGTGTCGCACAGTTCGGAGCTGCTTTGGGACTTTACACTGATGAATTTATGGAAGATAAGGAGTTCGAAAATCTTCACCGCCACATCCATAAATCTCCGGTTGACTGTGGGAAAGACCTAGTCTCCGTCTCGGCCACATATGACCCTAGTCGCTCCAAAGCGACTGCTCTCGTCCCACCCCTGAGGTACATACACGCTATCCTAGCTCATACACTGACAGGGAGAAGAGAGAGCACCGGCGTCGTAAACACTCACGACGCCTACTTCCTTTGGTGCATGGCAAATGGGCATGTGTTTGACCTCACCTATTTCATAGCTCGCGCCATCCAACATCAGACGGAGCAACATAGGAGAGCGGTCATCTCTATGGGTCCATACATCACGTGCCTCGCTCGACACTTCGGACTCCTTAACACAGTCGCTCAGACTTCCTCACTTACCCTGATAGGACAGATGCCCCCGCAGGGCATCCAGACGATGTTACACATGAGGATGATCAAGTGTCACCGTGGGACGCATCCTCCCCAATACCGTCTAGCTCAAACCACTGAGGAGGAGGATCCTGAGAACATTACTGATGATGTTCCCCCACCACACGAGGCACCACCACCGAGCCATCGCCCAGTTCATGCGGCAGCTTCTCTGGCAGACATATCTGAGCGCCTAACATGATTTGAGCAGCAATGTTTCCAGTGCTTCGACCATCTTGACACCACCCTCCACCAGATATGTCAACACCTGCACATGTCATCGCCGCCCCCACCTCGCGACCCAGCCGATGACGAGGACCTTTGAGTCCTTTTATTTTCTTTATTTTTCATTTTTAAAAATTATTTTTCATTTTTATTTTTAGTCTAATTTCGTTCTTAATTAAAACTTTTTCCCCTTTCTTGTTTAAAAATTTTATTAGTACAGTTTAATTTCTTTTATCACTAGCTGTCTATATCTCGAGTATCTCTAACAACATCTATTAAATAGTACTCCCTAAACATTTAACTTATGACTTCGCAGTTTAAATAGGTTCAATTTGCCACTCCAACAACGAACACATCACCGGAGTATTCACCACCACATTCACTTATACCTAAGTCATCATCATTAATCATCCTCCAAGGATTCCATCCAAAATTCAAGAAGTTCACTTCTCTCCCTCACTTTTGATTTTCTTACTATATGATTATTATCTATCTTTGTACATTGAGGGCAATGTATATCTTAAGTGTGGGGGTGAATCTTAAAAGTGCCTAATTTTTTGCATTATTCTCAAATCCCTGAATTAGGCCTTGTTCTTAAATAATTTTCTCATATTACGATTAAAATGAAATTTCCTTTGATTTATGATTTTTATTGATATGTTTTGGATTAAGTCATAGCTAATTGTGCAGTGATGATTTAAACTTTAGGGGACTAGAGAATCAAGCATGATAAGTCTATTTTTCAGAATTAAAAATTTGTTAGGTTGTCTACCTGAATCTAATGATTACCTTGAAATTTGAAATTTACAATGTTGATATCAAAAGCCCATAATTCTTGTGAGATCTTGAGCCTTTTAGAGCATACATTCCTTTTCGTGCTCACTTTATTGATTATGAGTGTGTCAACATTGATTTTTATTCTAGAACTTGCTTCGATTACACATGTCGAGACCACACCTTTGATTTGATATAGTAAGATGATAAAGGCACCTAGAATCTAACCCACTTACTCCACAAAAAGCCTACCTTCATAACTAACCCCTAGTGAACTCCTTTTAGCCTAATAAATCATTTCTTGACTCACCCATTAATATTAACCCAAAACCAGCTTTGTATTTGTTATCACCATTTTTCTTTACTACCCCTATATCAAGATTTGATTTGATCAGTTACTTAATTATGTCCTTTATTTCAGTTATCAAATTCTATATTATTGTACTTGATTTGTTCGTAAAAAAAAATTCATTATTACCTCTTTGTTATTGGAGCTTAAACAGTTAAATTCACATTTTTAGAAAAAGCTCATATTATTAGTATTAAGTTCTCAATTGATGTAATTATTCATTATTAGTTTGTTGTTCTAGTTAGGTAATTTATCAATTCAGTCTCGATACTAACCCTCTAATTCAAGCCTTTATCCACACCTTTAACTCAAGCCCCATTACAACCCATAAAAGACCTTTTGATTTGTGTATCATATCATTTTACAGTGGTGGAGATTTGATTTTCATGCAAGCCTATGGGATTAACTTTTCATGTTCGACTTCTGAGTGCTTATTTTTGAACCTTAAATACTTTGAGTGAACCTTTAGTGAGGATGTCATTTTTTTCGATTTTGAATTAAAGGTAATTATTTAGGTAAGGGGAAACACCTATTTTTCGTACTATAAAAACTATGACTTTGATTGTTTGAATCTTTAGGAACCTTCCGGTTAAATTATCAATGTATGAATTACCTATGAATTATGATGAAACACAGTTGGTGAAGGTTATGAATTGAGGAAGTTCGTTTTAATTGTGAGTTGAGAATTTTTTTGAGGACAAGCAAAAGCTTAAGTGTGGGGGTATTTGATAAACCGTAGTTTATACATATTTTAATCCCACATTTAGCAAGCTTTTTGGATGATTTATCCCTTGATTCGTGGAATTTGATGCTCCTAATCCTTTTATTTCATGTTTTTATACTTAAGAAAGCATCGGAGGATGAAAAGAACACGAAACGGGCTAAAAACAAACCAAATGGGCCAAAGTAGGAAATCAACATGGCCTGGGGTTTAACCATACGGTCGTGCCTCCTTAGCAGACCCAACCACGACCTACAACTCGATTTACACGGGCGTGCCACACGGGCGTGTCCCTGCCGTGGCAAAGAGGAATTTCACTCGGATTAGGATACTTAGATACGAAGAAACACATTTCGAAGCCTATATAAACACCCTAAGTATAACCTAAAAGGTGCTTTTTGGTCAGGGGTCGTCCAGCTAGGCCAAGGAGCCAAGCCAGAGAGGTCAGAATTGTGGGATTTACTCGAAGAAAGCCAGTTGATTCATCTCAAGAAGCCGAAATAATACTCAAGACAGAGGATCTCTCCTTCAATTCCTTTAGGGGGTTTTAGGGTTTTCTTATGTTTTGTTTTATCTTTTCTTCTAAGATGTATTCTTTTATGATTATGAACTAAACCCCTCAGATACCTGAGGGGGATGAAACCTAAGACGGATCTTGTTATTGTTTTCTGAACTATCTGATAAATACTTGATTTATTCTTAATTATGTGTTTTTAATTCTTGTTTTGATATTTCAGGATATTGATTCAAGTATTGATGTGCTTAGGCAGAGGAGGAATAGACCCTGTCTAAGAGTAGATCTAGCATAATTAAGCGGAGTTGATCGTAACCCTAGAGATAGGATGACGAAAATTTGTCGGATTAGGGTCAAACCTAATATGGGAGTCCATAGATCGAGTTAATTCAACCTTAGGGGTTTTAATTAGAAAGAGATTTCAATTAATCAACCTAAGCTTAGACGTTAGTAGCCTCGAGAGAGGTATTAATATAAATTAGGGAATCCTACGGATCAAGTCAAGTGACTAAATCGTCTGGTTCAGAGTTAGATAACAAGTGAAGTCTAGGTGGATTCTTCCTTGGGTATTGTCTTAATCAATTGGTTTTCCCACAAGTATTTCTCAATTCATTCTTTGTGTCTTAGCATCTTTAGCTTAGTAGTTAGTCAATTTTAAATTAAACAATAATTCACTTTAATTCTTAGGCTAAATAATAGAAAGAAAGTTAGTATTAGTACTTTTGGTTCCTTTGGGTTCGATATTCCGGTCTTGCCACTAAACTATACTACTGTTCGATAGGTGCGCTTGCCTCAACCATTGTCACAGTTAGTTTCTAGGCTAGATCATTCATTATATAAATTTTTAAGACTCTGACATACGATCAATATCCCACTGAAGCTGTCGATCGGTTAAAATAGCCTCTGGATTTCTTCGATGAAGATTGATACGGCTTACTCATCGATCTTTTTCTCGAGTCTCTAGCTTCTGAATCTGCCTTTCTCTTTTATTTGCTAAGATCCTCGGCTTTACAAGCCCTTTAAACAAGAACGACAAATTCTTTCAAATCTAGAATTCTGACTAGTAGTTTTATATTTTTGTTCAATCCATCTACGTGCACATAATTTCTTCAGTGGAAACATATTCCCGAGCATACTTGCTCAACCGTACAAATTCTCTTTCATACTCTGTTACAATTTTTCGCCCCTGTTTCAACTCTAGAAATTCTTTATGCTTCTGATCTAGAAATCTTTGACTGATGTATTTCTTTTGGAATTCAGATTGAAAGAACTCCCAAGTAACTCGTTCTTTCGGAACTACAGATATCAACGTGTTCCACCATTGGTGCACAGTGTCTCTCAGCAAAGATACAACACATTTAATACATTCATCAGGAGTACAAGACAATTCATCGAATACTCAAATCGTATTTTCGAGCCAGAACTCAGCTCTCTCTGCATCATCATCAACAGTAGCTCGGAACTCTTCAGACCCATGTTTACGTATCTTATCTATTGGAGGCTTGTTCAATCTTAAAAGCTCAACTCCTTGAGGAGCTACGGGTACAGGTTGGGGAATAGGAGGGGGTGGAGGTTGTTGAACAGCCGGGTTTATACGAATATATTGAGTGAACCAATCGTTCATTATTTGGAACAAGGCTTTTTTAGCCTCTCCTCCCTGGCTACCCATCACAGGTCTAGAATCAGATAGCGCTGTCCCTTGCGTGGGAGCAAGCGCATTACTCTCGACCTCATCAGCTATAGATCAATTGGGATCCATTACTATATGAAAACACAGTTTAAAACATCATGAGTCATGACACTATCACGGTTTATATATGGCATGTATAGCTAGACTCTTACACACGCTATGTTAGTCCTAGAATCGACTAAACCGTAGCTCTGATACCAATAAATGTAACACCCCTCACCCGTATTCAACGCCAGAATAGGGTTACAGAGCATTACCAGATTACGAAATAATTAAATAACTATTTAACATACGATTGTTCAATTCAATCATTCATCATTCAATCTCAATCAATTTGTCCCTATTAAGAGCTTACGAGGCCTTAAACATGCTTTAGAAGTGGTTCGAGACTAAATCGATATCATACAAAAATTCGTGAAACTTAAAAATTTTTCATGTAAACAAGGGTCACACGCCCGTGTGAACAGGCCGTGTGCCTCACATGGCTAATAGACACGTCCGTGTCTCGGGCCGTGTGAAAACAGGGCATACATACTGACTTGGGTCACACGGCTGACCACACGCCTGTCCGTGTACCCTTCGAAGTGGCCACACATGCTCGTGTGCTAGGTCGTGTCAAAATTATAGGGTATACTGACTTATGCAACACGGCCAAGTCACACGCTCGTGTGCTAGGCCGTGTGCCAATTAGGGGGTAAACTGACTTCTACCACACTGCCAGTCACACGCCTGTGTGTGAGACCGTGTGGAGAATACTGACTTCAATTTAATTTCAACACCAGGGGACACACGGCTGTGTAACATGACCGTGCGTCACACACGACTGAGACACACGCCCGTGTGGACAAAAATAGGCCATTTGCAAGGCCAATTTGCCACCCCATTTTGCACATACCTACATAGTACAAATGGTACCATTTCAAGGCACAAATATGCAGCCAAATCAATCCAAATTCATGCACATTTTATGCTTTACAATTACTACTATTTCACTTACTCAAATATAAACCAAAATAACATCAATAATATGGTTCATTTACCATAATTCACATATATAATTCAATCAACTAAACCATTCCATACATACATTGTCAATCATCAATTCTCAAGCACATAGCTTTCCAAATTACCTAATATTATCTAGCAATATAGATTCAACTTTAACCATACAATATAGGTCAATTACCATACTCAAAATAGAACCATTTACACATGTATAAACATCATCAAATTCATATCATAAGCCAACTCAAATGGCTCAAAATACATGCTCATCAAACATATCAAAATGACTCAAGCCTATACATGCCATATACCATATATACACAACTCAAAAGTACCAAGTAGATGGTTGGATAGTGTAACGTAATCTCCGACGATCCCCGAATCTGAGCTAGCTTTGAAATCACTATAAGACATGGAAAAATAAACAAAGTAAGCTTTATAGCTTAGTAAGTTCGTACTAAATATACTTAATAGTTCATAAAACACAAATCATTAATTTGAACAAGATAATGTATAACTCATGAATATATCAAACCTTCCATAAGCTTGTCTATATAATTATATGCCAAGTCATAACTTTTTCTATTTGAACTTCATGCTTATATGTACATACCTGTACAATTTCATAATGAACTCATACCTTTTTGTAACACTGTCGAATACTCGATGTTTCGCACACTAAGTGCCATTGCATAGCCAAAGCTATTATAACTTCGTACACTAAGTGCCATAATAGTCGAAGCTATTCCAAATCGCACACTAAGTGCCATAAATAGCCGAAGATATCTCGAATCGCACACTAAGTGCTAAACATAGTCGATTTATCATCGAACATGACCGTAGCCTCATGTATACAATTTATGCAATATCAAAGCATTAAAAGCATAATTGTCACAATGTTCATCATGTACGAGCTTACCTCGGATGCTAAAACGGCGAATCGAGTCATTTAGTCGATAACTTTAGTTTTCCCCCGATCTAGGTCTGAATTATGCTTTTCTTGATCTATATAATATCAAATTCAGCTTATTCAATCATTACTTTATTCAATTTAATCCAAAACACACATTTAAGCACGTTTACACTTTTGCCCCCAAAGTTTCACTTTTTTTACAATTTAGTCCTCAATACACAAAATCATAAATTCATGCAAATTTCATAACACCCATGCTTAGCCGAATTACCATAAGGCCCCTAGCAGCCCATATTTTTCATTTATTCACACATTTAACCACACATTTTTACATTTTCACAAATTAATCCCTATTTTGCATTTTTACTCAAAATCACTTTACAAAACTTGTTTATTTAACAACAAACATTCAAAATCTATAATCAATCATCAAAAATCATACATATTCATCAATGGTAACATTCAAAATCTTTAACGGTTTCACAAATTAGTCCCTGGGCTAGCCAGTACTAGCTGCAACGATCTCAAAAACATAGAAATCATTAAAAACGGGACAAAAACGGACTTACAATTGAATTGGGAAGCTTGGTCGAATGAAAAAGCTCAACAATGGCTTTCAAAAACCTATTTTCGGTTGAATATGTAGAAAATAAAGATGATAATTGGCTTTGTTTTACTTATTATATGTTTATTAACTAATTTACTAATTTAACCTTAATTAAAAACCATCAAAGTATGCCCATATATGTCCACTCAATTTAATTATGGTCTAATTACAATATAAGGGCGTTAACATTAAGGTTCTATAGCTATTTGACACCTTTAGCTAATAGAACAGTACTTTTGCATTTTACGCGATTTAGTCCTTTTTATCCAATTGAACATTCAAACGATAAAATTTCTTAACGAAATTTTCACACAATATCCTAATCATGCTGTAAACATTAAAATAATAATAAAATAAATATTTTGACTTTGGATTTGTGGTCCTAAAACCACTGTTCTGATTTGACTAAAAATGGGCTGTTACACATTCTGAGTTTTTGTATGTCTATAGAACTCAAGAATGATATCCAGACTGTTCTTCCTTTCCCTGTACAGATCACAACTTCTACGTCTAAAGTGTTGCAAATATTCGTTTGAATACTCGCTTGTATCAACCGATAATAATCCAATTTATTTAATCTTTTTCAGAATTAAATAAGATCTAACAACATAGCATACAATCATCTATATCTAGAGCTTGCATCCATGCATTTAAAATATTCACAAATCAAATGAAACATTAATCTACTCAAAATCAGACCTTGGGCATTAAAGATAGTAAAAATTCACACAAATAATTCAAACCCAATGAGATTTAGCTCATGGATTGGACATTCCAATCCAAAATAAAACAATTCAACATCATCATTCAAGTTTACGAATCACAAAGTTCAAATTAGAAAACAAAAATAGAATTCCAGGTGTAACACCCCAAACCCGGCCTAGGAGTTAGGCCCGAATCTGGTGTGTCAAATGGAAGTAAAAACCATCTTTGCGATTATTAAAAACTTGCATGAGAAATACAGCCTCTTTGTTAAAACCAAAAACACTTAAGCAATTGTTAACTACTTGAAAACGTAATAATCTTTAAAAACCTTTTTGGTGGCGAAAGCATATTTGAAATAAACAATTTACAAAAATGTGATGTTTAGAAATAGAGCTGCAGAAGTATTTTGAAATCGATGCGGAAACGTAGATAAAATACAAGTATTTTTGAGAGATCGTTTGATGAGTCGAAAATCGAGGTAGTGAGCTTTAAAACCGTGGCTTTTGAAAATATTGTTGATAATTCGAGAGAAAATTTCCGAGTTAAAATATTTGTAAAAGTTTGTTATAAAATCCATTTGTTAATCAATTTTGGAAAACCATTATTTATGATTTTAGAAAATCCCCGTTAAAACAATTCAAGCAATATAATAAGTACGACTAAACATAAAGCAATTTAAAACATATCCCAGAGGCCTTATTACAACTTAAACCAAAATAGCAAAATAATAAAATAAACCGAAATAGAAATTTAAAGTTAAATAACACCATTTTCAAGTATGGCCTCCACCGAGTCATCCATGGCCCAAGTCCACATCATCGAGCATTACCTACAAGGGTTAAGAAAAGGGGAGTGAGTTACAAGAACTCAGTGTATAATCCCTTACTGTCATCCACTGGGTGCGAACCCATTTAGCAAAAATTTGGGCCTGAGCCCATAAAGCAATATCTTGGGCCGAAGCCCTTTTATGCATAATAATGTATCAAATAATTCATATGAATGTAATACAATCCCAAACCAACCTAATAATACATCCGCTACACACCACCCGTACCATCCATCACACCTGTGGGGATCTTTTGTCAACCCACCCCGCCAACACACCAATCGCAGGCATTTAGCCATTTATAATAATTCGCAGGCAAGATGCCTTTTAATTCGCAGGCAAGATGCCATTTAATTCGCAGACAAAATGCCATTTAATTTGCAGGCAAGATGCCATTTCATAATATTTGTGGCTGAGCCACCAAATTTCACTTCCCCGATCATCAATATCCCAATCCCATGCAACTTATGTAAATGCAACATAAATCGTAAATCATAATATTTACATTATAACCACGATAATTAATAATTCAGAGATTTATTACAAACAATTTGGCCCATTAACACTTTAATAAATCGGCCCATTAGGGCATTATATCAAATCGGCCCATTAAGCCATATATCAGATCGGCCCATTTAGCAATATATCAGATCGGCCCATTAAGCAATATATCAAATCGGCCCATTGTGGCTATATATCAAATCGGCCCGTTAAGGCAATATATCAAATCGGCCCATTAAGTCAATATAACAAATCAGCCCATTAAGGTAATATAACAATTCGGCCCATTAAGGCAATATATCAAATCGGCCCGTTAAGGCAATATAACAAATCGGCCCGTTAAGGCAGTATAACAAATCGGCCCATTAACAATACATCAGATCGGCCCATTAGGGGCATTTTCGTAATTCGGTAATCTTACCCACTAAGGGTAATATGGTAATCTCGCAATCTAGGGATATTTCGGTAATTTACCCTCTAAGGGTATTATGGTAATTTCGCAACCTAGACTTAACTACTAATTTGGGGCATAAAAACTGAAACTATCCATCTGCATCATACTGATTAAATTGACTATAACTCGGGTTACAAAACTCGAAATTTAAATCCGTAAATTTTCCTTAAAACTAGACTCATATATCTTCTTACTAAAATTTTTCCAGAATTTTTTGCTTAACCAATTAGTACAGTTTATTCCTTAAAGTTCCCTTGTTTCACTGTCCAACGATTCTGACCTCTCTTACCTTAATTTCAAATATCTCACTGTACGGTTTTCATATACTACTCCCACTAGTTTCTATTGAAAATAGGCTCACTAAGGAATCTATACATATACACTATAACTCATAATTCACTTTGTACAATTTTATACGATTTTTCCAAGACAGATCAGGGAACCAGGAAGTCATTCAGAACCAGTCTCACTAAAATTAAAATATCATAGACTTTAAAATTCCTTTTCCTTTTCTGCTTCTTCCATATAAAAATAGACACAGTAAGCTTTATTTCGATATCTTATTCACTTATTAATCCCTTTTCTCCTATTTTCCATGATTTTTCAAAATCACATCACTATTGCTGACCAAAAATTGTTTCATTGCAAACTATGGTTACCACAACGAATATACGCACGCCCGAGTGGTCACGGATGCCGGTTTCTGGTTTTCCTTTGGTATTTCAATCGAATCACAGAACATATCATACAAAAATTTAGAGAGGTATGAGATTACACACCGTTTCAAACATGTATTCGGAAGGGTACGGAATTACACACCTTGATTACGAGTTGTGCTTTCTACCGATTTCAACACCTATAATGATAGTTGATAGAAGATTAGTCTCAACTTTGATAATCGTAACTAGAAACACTTTATTAGGCTAACTCCACTTACCACGAATGTGATCTCCCTCAGTGCACCAAGAATCGATCCTATCCTTAGACTACTGAAATCCCGTCCTAACTGTAACACCCCAAACCCGGCCTAGAAGTTAGGCCCGAATCTGATGTGTCACATGGAAGTAAAAACTTGCTTGAGAAATACAGCCTCTTTGTTAAAATCCAAAACACTTAAGCAATTGTTGTCTACTTGAAAACGTAATTATCTTTAAAAACCTTTTTGGTGGCGAAAGCATATTTGAAATAAACAATTTACAAAAATGTGATGTTTAGAAATAGAGTCAGTGTATATTTTGAAACCGCTATGAAACGTAGATAAAATACAAGTATTTTTGAGAGATCGTTTGATGAGTCGAAAATCGTGGTAGTGAGCTTTAAAACTGTGGCTTCTGAAAATATTGTTGATAATTCGAGAGAAAATTTCCGAGTTAAAATATTTGTAAAAGTTTGTTATAAAATCCATTTATTAATCAATTTTGGAAAACCATTATTTATGATTTTAGAAAATCCCCGTTAAAATAATTCAAGCAATATAATAAGTACGACTAAACATAAAGCAATTTAAAACATATCCCAGAGGCCTTATTACAACTTAAACCAAAATAGCAAAATAATAAAATAAACCGAAATAGAAATTTAAAGTTAAATAACACAATTTCTGAAGTACGGCCTCCATCGAGTCATCCATGGGCCCAAGTCCTCATTACGGAGCATTACCTACAAGGGTTAAGAAAAAGGGGGGGGTGAGTTACAAGAACTCAGTGTGAAATCCCCTTACCGTCATCCACTGGGCCTGAACCCGTTTAGAAATATCTTGGGCCTAAGCCCATTTAAGATAATCTTGGGCCGAAACCCAATTACAAAACAATATATATATATATATATATATATATATATATGAATGCAAAGTATGCAACCCAACCCATCCATCCAATCTCTCCCCGCATTACCGGCCTCTCTCCTGTGGGGATCAAGTCAACCCACCCCACCAGTCTCTCCAATTTGCCCGTACCAGCCAGTCTCTCCTGTGGGGATCAAATCAACCCACCCCGCCAGTCTCTCCAATTTGCAGTCAAGCTGCCATTTATACTATTTGTGGCTGAGCCACCAGAATCATATACGGTAATATAATCGGCACACAGCCTTAATCACAATGGCACAAAGCCATATTTAAATTGGCACATAGCCATTATCAAAATTTGTGGCAGAGCCACCAGAATCATATACGGTAATATAATCGGCACACTACCTTAATCACAATGGCACAAACCATATTTAAATTGGCACAAAGCCATTATCAGAATTTGTGGCAGAGCCACCGGTCTTCACTTCTCTTCATTCAAGTTTCCCATCCCATGCAATATATGAAGATGCAATATACATAGTAACATATAATATCCACATATAAATACAACCATTAATCTATAGAATATTTTTAATGAATGAGCCCATTGAAGCATTTTGTAATAAATCGGCCCACTAAAGCATTTTAACAATTCAGCCCGTAGGGGCATTTTGGTAATTCGGTCCATAAGGACATTTCGGTAAATCGATAATTTTACCCACTAAGGGTAATTCGGTAATCTCGCAACCCAGGGGTATTTCGGTAATTTACCCCCTAAGGGTATTATAGTAATTTCGCAACCCAGACTTAACTACTAATTTGGGGCATAAAAAAAACTGAAACTGTCCATCTGCGTCATACTGACTAAATTGACTATAAATTGGGTTAGAAAACTCGAAATTTAAATCCGTAAATTTTCCTTTAAACTAAACTCATATATCTTCTTACTAAAAATTTTCCAGAATTTTTGGCTTAACCAATTAGTACATTTTATTTCTTAAAATTTCCCTTGTTTCACTGTCCAACGATTCTGACCTCTCTTACCTTAATTTCAAATATCTCACTGTACGGTTTTCATATACTGCTCCCACTTGTTTCTATTGAAAATAGGTTCTCCAAGGAATCCATACATATAACTTATAACTCATAATTCACTTTTCACAATTTTAACCAATTTTTCCAAGACAGAACAGGGAACCACGAAGTCTATCAGAACCAGTCTCACTAAATTTAAGATATCTCAGAATATAAAATTCCTTTTCCTTCTCCGTTTCTTCCATATCAAAATAGATACAATAAGCTTTAATTCGATATCTTTTTCGATTTCTAATTCCCTTTATCCTATTTTTCGTGATTTTTACAAAATCACGTCACTGCTGCTAACCAAACTGTTTCTTTGCAAAATATGGTTACTACTATGAACATACGCACTCCCGAGTGGTCTCGGATGCCGGTTCCTGATTTTCTTTGGTATTTCGACCGAATCATAGAACATATCATACAAACATTCAGAGAGGTATGAGATTACACACCATTTCAAACATGTATTCGGAAGGGTACGGGATTACACACCTTGATTACGAGTTGTGCTTTCTACCGTTTCAACACCACGAATGTGATCTCCCTCAGTGCACCAAAATCGATCCTACCCTTTGGCTACTGAAATCCAGTCCCCACTTGCTTGACAAGTCGACGATAACAATTTGGTTAATACAAATCACTTGTGCTCCTTCACCTTGTTGAAAGCCCGATTGTTAATTTCCTTGTAGCGCCACTCACTTAAATCACTACGAAAAGAGGATGATTTGATCACAAGGTAATGTCGAATTAATAATAAAGAAAATGTTGATGAAAAGGTCAAAAGAAAAGAATGGATGGAGAGAAGAGTGCTAGATTGTTTCAGCTATCTAAGGGGAGATGAACAAAAAGGTGAGTGATTCGGCCAAACAAAGGAGAAAGATGTACACTCAAAACTTGAAGATTCGGCAAGAAGGAGAAGGAAATTTGGAGAGAAAAGAAAAATGACACCAAAGTTGCATATATGAATTTTGGCCAAAAACAATACCAAAACTTTTACCAATTGCAAAAGACAAAATTCGGCTAAGAGAATGGTAGTTTGGAGAAAATGGCACACTTGATGCTAAAGGAAATTGACTAAAATAAGCACTAAAACTTTACCAAAACACCAAGGAAAATTCGGCTATCCCCCCCTAACACACAAAACCGTCCACATACATGAGTATAATGGTCAAGAATTTGCCAACCATACTTTCCATAACATTTCCCATGAAAAAGGCCACATGTTCCCCTTACTTTCCCCTTTCTCTTGATTTCTTTCCTCACCTTCATCCTTTCCTATTTTCCTTAGCCATCTTGCCAAAAATAAAAAGTCCACCTTGCCTTATTTACATGCTTGGCCGACACTTAAGGAAAGAGTGCAAAAATAATAGTCAAAATTTGCACACAATGGGATTTGAACCTCTTCCCTCAAGGTACTTCATGTGGCGCCATAACCTTCTTACCAATTGTTCAATTATGCTAGCAATTTACTCATTTATTTCCATAAGCTTTGAGGTCACTTACTATATCCCCTTAAAGTGCCAAAACATAAAATTTACCTATAGCCTAGCTTGAACCCGAAACTTCCTAGAAACCTCGTAACTCTCCAAAAACACCTTCCTAATAAGTCCAACTTGAAATAATGCCGTTCTCAAATTCCCATGAATTTTAAAACGCTTCTACGCTCAAGGTCCAATGGGCCCAATAGGTCCAATTCTACTAGGCCCAATTTTGGGATGTTACAATTCTACCCTCCTTAAAGAAATTTCGTCCTCAAAATTTCCAACCAACTACTAAACGCATCGCTCAAATCACACCACTATGCTTTCGCTGCGCACTCTGATCTTAATAACACCAATGTACTTTTAACATAATCTTGAATCCTCTTTCACACAACCAAACACCTAACCACAGAAGCAAGCAGTTATCTACCACTTATTCCTAAAATTTTCTACATTCAATCATCACGTCCAACCATAACATACCTGACTTGATGGTGATGAAACAATCCCGAGCCTTATGCTCCTTAGACCCGCATCTCAAGCATGCTCCTGACCTCCTCCAGCATTCTCCCGGATGACGCCTTCTGCAATAATCGCAAGCCAGAAAGTTTGGACGTGCCTTAACACGCTTCATAGAACGAGACTGCGGCCCTAGAGAATTGCGATCTAATTTCTTCTTACAGTCCACAAACCCAACTCGAAGTGCTTCACCGATTCCTTTAATCTCCTCGAATACTTCCTTAACTATCTGAGTTAGCTCATCAGCCCCAGCTCGATCATGAGATCCGTCTCAACCACTGGTGATGCCAGCGCCTCCCTTTCGGAAACATGCCCCGATGCTGAAGATCTAGCCTTAGCACCTCGGCCTCTACCACGTCCACATCTATCGCGTCTACGTCCTTTAACGCTCATGTTCACTAATGTCGACTTAATCTTATTACGAGTCTCATGAATCAGTATAATTATTCAATGTTTATTAAACAATGTTTTATGGAGTATAGGAAGTAAAGTTGTTTTCGTATTACGTATCTAAGGTCTCAATTTCTATAGTTTCTGCTCCTAAAGCTAAGAGTTCTAGAGTATTTCTACAGTCATACCACAATAATCATAAATTGAAAACATAACTTACTTGACTTGGTGCCGGATACCCCTGGTGCCATACTTCCTTTAACACATATATCTATAATTTAAAATTCATACAGCTTTTGAAAACGCTTTTGAACCCAAACCACAGTCGAGTTTTGAAACCTGGCTCTGATACCATAAAATGTAACACCCCAAACACGACCTAGAAGTTAGGCCCAAATCTGATTTGTCACATGGAAGTAAAAACTTGCTTGAGAAATACAGCCTCTTTGTTAAAACCCAAAGCACTTAAGAAATTGTTGTCTACTTGAAAACGTAATTATCTTTAAAAACCTTTTTGGTGGCGAAAGCATATTTGAAATAAACAATTTACAAAAATGTGATGTTTAGAAATAGAGCTGCAGAAGTATTTTGAAACCGTTGCGGAAACGTAGATAAAATACAAGTATTTTTGAGAGATCGTTTGATGAGTCGAAAATCGAGGTAGTGAGCTTTAAAACCGTGGCTTTTGAAAATATTGTTGATAATTCGAGAGAAAATTTTCGAGTTAAAATATTTGTAAAAGTTTGTTATAAAATCCATTTATTAATCAATTTTGGAAAACCATTATTTATGATTTTAGAAAATCTCAGTTAAAATAATTCAAGCAATATAATAAGTACGACTAAAAGTAAAGTAATTTAAAACATATCCCCAGAGGCCTTATTACAACTTAAACCAAAATAGAAAAATAATAAAATAAACCGAAATAGAAATTTAAAGTTCAATAACACCATTTCTGAAGTATGGCCTCCACCGAGTCATCCATGGGCCCAAGTCCTCATTACGGAGCATTACCTACAAGGGTTAAGAAAAAGGGGGGTGAGTTACAAGAACTCAGTGTGAAATCCCCTTACCGTCATCCACTGGGCCTGAACCCGCTTAGAAATATCTTGGGCCAAAGCCCATTTAAGATAATATTGGTCCTAAACCTAATTACAAAACAATATATATATATGAATGCAAAGTATGCAACCCAACCCATCCATCCAATCTCTCCCCCGCACCAGCCAGTCTCTCCTGTGGGGATCAAGTCAACCCACCGCTTGATCTCTCCAATTTGCCCGCACTCAGCCGGTCTCTCTGTGGGGATCAAGTCAACCCACCCCGCCTTGATATCTCCAATTTGCAGTCAAGCTGCCATTTATACTATTTGTGGGTGAGCCACGTAATCATATACTGTAATATAATCGGCACACAACCTTAATCACAATGGCACAAAGCCATATTTAAATTGGCACATAGCCATTATCAAAATTTGTGGCAGAGCCACCAGAATCATATACGGTAATATAATCGGCACACAGCCTTAATAACAATGGCACAAACTATATTTAAATTGGCACAAAGCCATTATCAGAATTTGTGGCAGAGCCACCGGTCTTCACTTCTCTTCATTCAAGTTTCCCATCCCATGCAATATATGAAGATGCAATATACATAGTAACATATAATATCCACATATAAATACAACCATTAATCTATAGAATATTTTTAATAAATGAGCCCATTAAAGCATTTTGTAATAAATTGGCCCACTAAAGCATTTTAACAATTCGGCCCGTAGGGGCATTTCGGTAATTCGGTCCATAAGGACATTTCGGTAAATCGATAATTTTACCCACTAAGGGTAATTCGGTAATCTTGCAACCCAGGGGTATTTCAGTAATTTACCCTCTAAGAGTATTATAGTAATTTCGCAACCCAAACTTAACTACTAATTTGGGGCATAAAAAAAACTGAAACTATCCATCTGCGTCATACTGACTAAATTGACTATAACTCGGGTTAGAAAACTCAAAATTTAAATTCGTAAATTTTCCTTGAAACTAGACTCATATATCTTTTTACTAAAAATTTTCCAGAATTTTTGGCTTAACCAATTAGTACAGTTTATTCCTTAAAGTTTCCCTTGTTTCATTGTCCAATGATTCTGCCCTCTCTTAACTTAATTTAAAATATCTCATTGTACGGTTTTCATATACAGCTCCCAATTGTTTCTATTGAAAATAGGTTCTCTAAGGAATCCATACATATAACTTATAACTCATAATTCTCTTTGCACAATTTTAACCAATTTTTCCAAGACAGAACAGGGAACCACGAAGTCCATCAGAACCAGTCTCACTAAATTTAAGATATATCAGAATATAAATTTTTTTTCCTTCTCCGTTTCTTCCATATCAAAATAGACACAGTAAGATTTAATTTGATATCTTTTTCGCTTTCTAATTCCCTTTATCCTATTTTTCGTGATTTTTCCAAAATCACGTCACTGCTGCTGACCAAACTGTTTCTTTGCAAAATATGGTTACTACTATGAACATACGCACTCCCGAGTGGTCTCGGATGCCGGTTTCCAATTTTCTTCGGTATTTCGACCGAATCATAGAACATATCATACAAACATTCAGAGAGGTATGAGATTACACACCATTTCAAACATGTATTCGGAAGGGTACGGAATTACACACCTTGATTACTATTTGTGCTTTCTACCGTTTCAACACCACGAATGTGATCTCCCTCAGTGCACCAAAATCGATCCTACCCTTTGGCTACTAAAATACCGTCCCCACTTGCTTCACAAGTTCACGATAATGATTTGGTTAATACAAATCACTTGTGCTCCTTCACCTTGTTGAAAGCCCGATTGTTAATTCCTTGTAGCGCCACTCACTTAAATCACTACGAAAAGAGGATGATTTGATCACAAGGTAATGTCGAATTAAGAATAAAGAAAATGTTGATGAAAAGGTCAAAAGAAAAGAATGGATGGAGAGAAGAGTGCTAGATTGTTTCAGCTATCTAAGGGCAGATGAACAAAAAGGTGAGTGATTCGGCCAAACAAAGGAGAAAGATGTACACTCAAAACTTGAAGATTCGGCAAGAAGGAGAAGGAAATTTGGAGAAAAAAAAAATGACACCAAAGTTGCATATATGAATTTTGGCCAAAAACAATACCAAAACTTTTACCAATTGCCAAAGATAAAATTCGGCTAAGAGAATGGTAGTTTGGAGAAAATGGCACACTTGATGCTAAAGGAAATTGACTAAAACAAGCACTAAAACTTTACCAAAACACCAAGGAAAATTCGGCTATCCCCCCCTAACACACAAAACCGTCCACATACATGACCATAATGGTCAAGAATTTGCCAACCATACTTTCCATAACATTTCCCTTGAAAAAGGCCACATGTTCCCCTTACTTTCCCCTTTCTCTTGATTTCTTTACTCACCTTCATCCTTTCCTATTTTCTTTAGCAATCTTGCCAAAAATAAAAGGTCCACCTTGCCTTATTTACATGCTTGGCCGACACTTAAGGAAAGAGTGCAAAAATAATAGTCAAAATTTACACACAATGGGATTTGAACCTCTTCCCTCAAGGTACTTCATGTGGCGCCATAACCTTCTTACCAATTGTTCAATTATGCTAGCAATTTACTCATTTATTTCCATAAGCTTTGAGGTCACTTACTATATCTCCTTAAAGTGCCAAAACATAAAATTTACCTATAGCCTAACTTGAACCCGGAACTTCCTAGAAACCTTGTAACTCTCCAAGATCACCTTCCTAATAAGTCCAACTTGAAATAATGCCGTTCTCAAATTCCCATGAAATTTAAAACGCTTCTACGCTCAAGGTCCAATGGGCCCAATAGGTCCAATTCTACTAGGCCCAATTTTGGGATGTTACACTAACAATATTTGGTGAGCGAAAAAGTCGTTAGTAATTATCCCACCTTTGATCAAAACAAATCTTATAACAACGTTCTTACCCCACTTTCTTGACAAGTCGACGATAACGATTTGGTTAATACAAATCACTTGTGCTCCTTTACCTTGAAGATTTTTAGGACCGATTCCCAACGATTGTACGATAACTTCAGAAGATTCAAAGTTTTGGCCTTCCACTATATCACTACGAAGAAGGAAAATAATCTCGTTTGAGAGAGAATAAGGTGATGGTCTCGGTCAAAATGACTATCCCAAACCAAAACATAGATTCGGCATTAAGAGAAAAAAAATAAGAAATGTTGAGATGAACACTTACCGATTAATCAAGGATTGAGTGTAAATACGGATGAGAAGAAAAGATAGAAAAGAGATGAAGGTTCGGTTATAGAAGAAAATGAATATTGATATTCGGCTATGGAGGATAATCAAACAAGAAAATGTGATTTTATGGTGGTGTCGATTTAGAGAAGAGAAAAGATTAGAGGAATGGTTAAAAGAAAAGGATTGAAGGTTGGATGGATGCTAGGTGATTCAGCTATCAAAGGGAGATGAACATGTTGCACAAATGTGCTAGGAGGTTTCGGCAAAGAAGAAAGAAAGAAGAAAAACTAAAACTCACAAAGAGTAGCAATTTGGAGAAAATGACACTATTGAAGCCAAAGGTATTTTTGACCAAAACAAACACTATAGTTTTACCAAAACACCAAGTAAAATTCGGCTACCTCCCTTTTACCATAAAACCGTCCACATACATGACCATAATGGTCAAAAATTGGCCAACCACACTTTCCATAACACTTCCCTTGAAAAAGGCCACATGTTCCCCTTACTTTCCCCTTTCTCTTGATTTCTTTCCTCACCTTCATCCTTTCCTATTTTCCTTAGCCATCTTGCCAAAAATAAAAAGTCCACCTTGCCTTATTTACATGCTTGGCCGACATTTAGGGAAAGAATACAAAAATAATAGTCAAATTTTTGCATCAAGGGGATTCGAACCTCTTCCCTCCATACTATTCACTTAATGCCATAACCTCTTTGCCATATGCTCAATTATGCTAGCAAATTGAATACTTATTTTCATAAGTATTGATGCCACTTACTATTTCTCCTAAATAGGCTTAAACACCAATTTTTTACTAGGGCCCAATTCAACCCCGAGCCTTCATAGAACCCCGTAACTTTTCAAAATCACCTTCCTAATAAGTCCAACTTGAAATAATGCCGTTCTCTTATTCTCAAAAATTTTAAAACGCTTCTACGCTCAAGGTCCAATGGGCCCAATAGGTCCAATTCTACTTGGCCCAATTTTGGGATGTTACAACAGGAAGCTCTCGCTACTCTTGCTTTCACTTTAATATTGAAATTTGATGCAAAACCCAAGGCATATTTCTCTTCCCCTTCCTTGCGTTTGTGATTTTTGCTTTGTAAGCTGCTACCCTCTCCTCTCTTTTCTCTGAAATTTTCCACGAGATTTCGATGCAGAGAAAAATTGCTCTCCAATTGCTCTCTCTCCAAAATCCTCTTCTCCTCATTTTTTTTCTTTCCTCCTTTATAGGGTAGGTCCCTCCCTCTCAGCACACACCTTTTTCTTCCTCTTTTTCATGGTGGTTTATCTGGTACAAGTACAGCTGGCTGAGAGTGACGTGAACTGAGTGTTGCATCATCTTCCTGGAATTTCCATGGCTTTCTTGTTGGCAATCTAACCAACATTTTGCCATGGCAATATTTCACTTCCTTCATTTTGTTTCTCCTTTCTCTCTTCTCTTCTTAATCCTGCGCCTGCTGCAAACAATAATCAAAACCTTTCTTCCCCAATAAAAAATAATGACATTTATAGCACAATCCAAGCTTTGTTATGTAATGTTTTAAAAATATCCTAAAAATGCAAACATATTTACTTAATTACAAACAATTAATTCAATCTAGAGGCTTGAAATATAACTCTTTTCAAGAGTTATCACTCGCTGACCAACAAGATTCAATGCAAAATCAACATTGACCTTTAGATTCTACCCATATAAAGGCACCCAAAAAACAACTTGTGCGTGCACCGGAAGCATAGGCATTAAATTATGGATACAAAATTCATCACTAAGCCTCTATATTGCCTGATCCAATATCAGATGTGGCATTGTAGTTAACCCTATATAACCACATTATTCCTCTCATTCCAAAGGTTCCATAATAACACTAATAAATCCATAAAGGCCAATTTATTCAAAGAATGCATAGCCCTCTCTAGCCAGTTAATGTGTGATACCCCACACCTGACCCAATCACCACATCTGAATGTGAGACATCAAATTAATTGCTAAAGAAAATCAAAATATTTCGTTCAATCCGCTAAGCAATTTAACATAAAACCTTAACAAATCTCGTACATTTCCAATTTCAACCATAAACATGCACAATAGATATCCAGTAGTCTCACTTAAAGGGATTTGGGATTATATAGGGTCAAACACAGAGTTAGGGTTATAATCCAAATTAAAATAATAAATTTTATAGTTGATGTCTCAAGACATGCTTCCCCTGTTTTATATTTTTTCTTTGATGTTGGAATGTCTCGAGATAGTGGGGTTCATGTCTCGAAACAAGTCTCAAGGTATAGCTCCCTTATTTCAAACCTCTAGTTTTGATGTTTAGAAGTCTCAAGTTAAATGGGTTCTTATCTCGAGACTTGGAACATGACAAATCTAATTTAGCTATCTCGAGACATAGTGACCTATGTCTCGAGAACTGAACCATAATGTCTCGAGACTTGCTTGATAAGTCTCGAGACCTTTACCCATAAATGCATGAAACAATCATTTTTGTTCTTGAGGTCTCGAGACATTATTGTAAAATAACCTAAATTGAACATTTCAAAGCATGCAAATTATAATCATTCCATACCTAAATTATGTAACACCCTATACCAGACCTGACCGCCAAGTCCAGGTACCGGATGCTACACTAACCCAAATACCTTAGCGATACTTTTGTGTCTATTTTAATTACATGCTTGAACAACTTAAATTAAAAAATCTAACTGTTATTTAAACCTGTACAAAATTGGTGATAAATTCCTATGACTTTGATTCCCACGAATATTTACAATGTTTAGTTTACAACTCGATAACGGATATAATTATCTTAAACCCTAAGGCGAGGCCTTTACGGGTACCCCTCTATATACATTAAAAGCTACCGTGCACCACTCCACTTTAGCGGAGTTTGGCCCGGTCCCTCTCCATTTTTTTGAGTCTTAACCTATCCTGCATTCAAGTAGTAAATTTTATAAGTTCAGAGAACTTAGTGAGATTTGTAAATAAAATGCATGTAAAACTGCATAAATCTTAATAATTGATATTTCTGGCTCAAGAATTAACTCCCTGAATTTCATAGAAGAACTTGCGGACTTAGTTGAAAAGGCTCATGCCTTATGTATTATGAATTATTTATTGGCGGTATTAGACCCTGGTCTGGTCCTGACCGTCCACTCTTGGGTCTCACACCCTCCTCTTCTCTTATTATTTTATATCCCTTGTCACATCCCATTTTCTTAATTAATTTAATTCATTTAAGAGGGTGAATCTGCTAGCTCTTATGTCTTAAAATTATTCGCGCATTATTGAAAACAAGGAAGTGTTGTGGCTTAGTGGTAGGAAGCTTCTTAGCTATCTTTGAGGTCTCTAGTTCCAACCCCTTTGTGCGTATTTTTTTTATTTAATATTTGCACATTTTTTGCATGCGCTAGCTGGCCTTTTAGTCCACCTATGTTACTATATAAAGAGGATTCCTTTCCTCCATTAGCAAGTCAAACTTGCCTTTTTAAAATGAAACGCATCCCCCTTTTCCCTCATTGTCTCACTCCCTTGCCATAAGCTTGTGGTTCATTGAATTTGGTCATGGTTGACCAAGCTACACCACCCCTTGTACTGTCCATAACCCCCTTTGCACCCTAGTCTCTATTTTTTTTTATTTTCTTCCCCTTTATTTTCTCCCTTTTTGGCCACCACAACCACCACCCTTTTCTTTCCACCACCGTGAGTTTATTTGCACCACCACCTCACCACCGTCCACAACCAACATTCCCTCTCTTTTCCTCTCGATTTCCCCTCCCCTCTTCCACCATGCACTGCAATGATTTGTCGTGTCCACCACCGTAACCACCGTAGGTCACCTTCTCATCCACCGATTTTCTTTTCTTCCATCTTTTTCTCCTTTCTTTCAATTAAAAGTGACAGAACCCTCTTCCCTACTTGTATTTCGCACCACCACTGGACAATCACACCCCCGTAGTCGAGCCACCGCTGAGTTGCCATCACTATCGCTGTTGCTACTGTTAGACCACTGTCAATGCCGCCATCAGTGATCGATTTCTTCTTTTTTGTTTTCTCTTTATCTTTTCGATTACCCTAGTGACTAAAATGCATATTTTATTTTATTTTATTTTATTATTTTAGATTACCCAACCATTAGTTTCGCTCCATTTTCTTTCCTTCGATCATCTCATAATGAAACAAGTGTAAGTGATGTTTTGGGATTGGAAATCCTTCGTCTTAAAATTTTGTGACACGGCTGAATGGTATAGGGCCTAAATATTTCATATTTTATTTTTATTATTTCAAAAATCATTAGTACTAATATGATCTTGTATTAACATGAAGGACCGATTAACAATCCCTTGAGAAATCAATAGTGAAACATCGCGAGAGTGATTAATTCGAGCATTCGAATTGAGGGTAAGTATTGGTGAGATTTTCACATTAAATCTCATAATAAAAGCCATGTTATTCGAATAGATCATGACTAAAATGGGTTAATTGTGTGTTTAGATTTGTGATCAAGACTAGATGTAAATGAAACTTCTACAAGGGAGCAAATGGTTTAGATCTACATTAAGGTGTGGGATTTAATTCTCGTTTTAAGTGAAGTTTAATATTACTATTTAATTAAAATGTTATTTAATTAATTAATGTGTGAGTACTTTACGTACTCGTGTGGAGTTGAAAAACTCAATCGAAGAGGAAACCAAGTAAGTGACCTAAACTATTAAGTGTTGTGAAAACCCATGATTTATGATATGTGATGTATGTAATGTTGATCTCAACTCTATAGTAAGTGATTTATGGCTAGATTGATATGTGATGAGCTAAACGTGCATTATATGTGTATGAGTATGCTAAGATCCATGTTTTAATATAAATATGTATATTAAAGCATGCTAAAGTAAAAACTATATTATATGAGAAAATGTGAGCATGATACATGCATATGTGTAAAAACCTAGAAATATGAGTTATGAGCATGAATATGTGAGTGAAACATATGTGTTAAATGGCCATACCATATGCATGGGGTGGGTTTGTGAAAGGAGGAAGTTATGTGGTAGTTTAACTGCAATTATGTGGTCGTTATCGGCAATTATGTGGTGGCTTGTCCACAAATTGGTGTGTTATTGGATGGACGAGTTCTAGGGAACTCGATATTGGTGTGTAGCGGAGATAGGTAGGAAATCCTATAATTGTGCATTGTTCATAAGCATGCCATGTTTTGATTCAATAAATGCGTTAATGTTTGAATTCAATGAAAAATGCCTTGTGATATTTTGATGTGTTATGTTATGTGTTAAAATAAGTGTTTGTGTTGATCTCACACTAAGTTTTCTTAAAGCTCACCCATGATTTTCGTGTGTCTCAGGTAATTCTCATACTTAAGGCTTGGATTTGGATCTTCGGAGAGGCTCTCAGTATAATTTGTTTTCGTGGTTACGAATTTTGGAAATGGGTTGGTGTTTTTATGGACTTTTTGAACTTCTTTTGGACTTTTACTATGGACTTTAAATTGGGTTTGTTTAATTGGTTTTGGGACTTTAAATTTTATATTATGAATTGTGGTAAATGACACTATTTTGATATAATAATGTATTATGCATTAATTATTTTTATGTGATTTCTAAAAGGATCAAATAATTTTAAATCATAAAGGAACACATAACTCTATAACGAAAAGTACAAGATTTTTTACAAAATCAAATGTTTTCAAAAGGTAAGTGAATTTTCTGTTAAGAATCATTTTGGCCATCTTCAAGGCTCATGTAATCGCTCAGATTGGGCCATAGCGTCTAGGCTCGATTTTAGGGGTTACATCCTTGATACTGGAATTCATTACTTTTGGTTGGCAATGCTTGGTGACCACCCAAATAATTGCCAATATTACAGTCTTTACCAGAATACCATATCTTCACTACCCTGGGAGTACTAGTGCCCACAGCATAGCACCTTATCACTTGCTTTCTCAGTCTATTCCTTAAAGAGGCTTCATTAGATGTGTAGTTCCTACCTTTGGTAAGTCAACAAGACCTTTATTGCTCCTCATGGTTCTGATGGACCTTCGTTTTCCACTATTCTTCTATGGACTTTACTGGTCATTTAGCCTTGAGTAGACATTTCCTCCTACAAAAACTCTTAACGACCAATTCAATCTTCTGGCTGACCTTTTTTAGCTTACAAATTATGGTAGCATCTTATTATAGCATATTCCTCGTCTGCTTAAACCGTGTAATGGTTAATATATTTAGATTTAATTCAACCTCCCTTGGGTACAATCTTCAAAATACATACCAGTGTTCCGTTGTAACACTAAATTGTAATACAATTTGACCTATTCGCTTTTAGATAAGACACTTACTGTATATACTTTTATTTGCACGATTTTTACTTTAAACATTTGCATCTTTTGAGGCGGTCAAATGACAGTTTTGGTATAAGAATAATGCTAGTTTCTCGTCACCAAGCATATGTATAACTTGTAATTAAACAGGCTATGCACAATTCACTTAGGTCACTTATAACCTTAATGTTTGAAATTCTCGTATCTTTCAACTCTCCCGATCGAATCAAAATCCAACTTTCTAACTATACTCTAGGGACCTCCAACTATCAATTTATAACATTTATTTCTAGTGGCTTTCTGTAACAGCCCAATTTTCAGTGCCGTCAGAAATGACGATTTTGGAACCCCATTTCTGCAGTTTGAATCTGTAAATATTAATAATTAATATTCATGAGGTTAGTATAGAAATATATTAAAGTTTGGTCTAAGAATTTTGCCAAATTGATAGTTAATTAAGGCAAAGGGACTAAACTGTAAATGTTTATCGCTACAGATTTTTAAATGGCCGAAGGACTAGATAAGAAATTAAACCATTTTAATTACTTCAAATGGTGGTGGGTGTTAGTGAAAATCCACTAACTTTAGTTAAATGTGTTTAATCTAAGTATATAAGAAAAAAAAAATCTTGCTATCTTTTATTTCTTCTCTTCTCTATCGAATGAAAAAAAAAACCTAACGAAGCCATTTTTAAAGCTTCAAACTTTTGACCCTTGAATGGTATGTTCAATTAAGTCATTTTCTTGTAATTTTTATGTTTTTTAGGTCATGAGAGCTTTATTTAGCTAGCCCATGTACCGATTTATAAAACTGTTAAAGTTTCTAAATGTTGTCATTGATGGTTTCTTGAAGAAATTGGTATTAAATTTTTAGATTTTAAGCTTATATGAGAAAAAGGACTAGATTGTAAAGTGTAAATTGTTACTTTTTGAACATATAAATTTTGGAATTGATGTGAATTTTCTATAATATTAGATAATAGAGGATTATAGAAGGATATAATTGAGACCGGTTTTGAAATCGAAGCTCAAAATTGAAAGTTACAGCAATTTTGATTTTAGGGACTAAATTGAATAAAATGAAAAAAATTAGGGGAATTCAAAAAATTAAATTGGACTAATTTATGCATTTAATAGGATGTTATAAAATGTTTGGAATTGATAAACTGAACCAAATTATTGTATAGATCGAGAATTGAACCAAACTAAATATAGTTGGGGAAAAGAAAAAAATTGTTTACTAGTCCTTAAAGACTTGTTCGTTTGTTGTTTTTTTCAGGTAAATTCATATGGAAATTACTATTTTGTTTCATTCTGTGATTAAATTGTATTTATTTTGCTTATTAGTTTATATAAATGTGAATTTGGTGATTTTTGACATCAATTGGAATAAATTGCAAAGCATGAAATCTATGGTATTTGTGAAAAGGTACAAGGTACCAAAATGGACATGGAATATTTAGAAGATTGGTATGATATGTATATACTATTACAGGGATTGATTTGATACTATTACAATAATAATGCCCATGTGCACTTAGTAAAGAATTAGGATACGCATGGCATGTCATTAGAGTCAAATATAGAAATGATCAAGGACTTTCATGGTTATTTGAGATCCAACATTTGTTGCGGATTTGCAATTTATATGTATTGTTGGTTTAGCCTAGACTGTAACCTCGATACGATTTTAGCTTGGGTGAGCAACCCTGATCACTGTTAGCTTGTGTGAGCAATATAGTCCCGTGTATCTGAGTTTGATTTACTAATGTTCTTTTGGGAGAAAATGTAACTTAATGAAAATGGAAATTATTGAAATGGATCGAATATGAATTTAATTACATATGCTTCCAAATTGAATATGATTTTGTTATACCTGGTTTCAAATTGCATTGTTGAATATGATTTCTTGTTTAATGATCATGATGTGCAAAGTTTTGAGCTAGCCTATTGGTTGTATATGTCGATATGCATATGATACTTTAAAGTATGCCAAAGTATGCCATATTGATTACCAAAGTGTATAAATGTTTAGTTTTTTGTAATATCAGGTAATTTAAGTAAATTTCATATGAGCTTACTAAGTATTCAATATCCTTACTCCGTTTCCTCCCTTTCCTTGTAGATTACCATTTTGCGGAACATGTCAAGCAGATCGTCCGGAAGCTCACACTATCCCGTTATTGATTTGGTAGTTTTTCAATCATTTTAAAGCCCAATTTTGTGGCATGTACATAGGTGTTATGTGTAACATCCCGAAATTCGGGAATTTATGTTTTACATTATACCATGCAATAGGCTAGTTAAGAGTGTTAATTGTGTATGTTTAGGGGTTCTAAGAAGGCTTGGGGTTGAGTTGGGCCTTAGCAAAATTTTTGTGTTTAAGCACTTTAAGGAGGGAAGGTAAGTGGCGTCAAGACTTAAGGAAATAAGTGTGTATTTTGCTAGCATAAGTAGAGCTAGTAGCAGAGTGGAGTGGCGTCACATGAAGGAGCTTTAGGGGTGGAGTTCGAATCCCACCTATTGCAAAGTTTTGGATTATTTTTTTTTGTGCTAAATGGTAAGTGTCGGCCATGGCTTTAATAAAGGAAAGGAAGACTTTTCAAATGATGGAAAGAAGACTAAGAAAATAAGGTAAGGAGGAGAACAAGGGAAAAATAAGGAAAGAAATAAAGGAAAAGGAGTAAGAAGGGGGAACATGTTGGCCAAATTTTTGGAAGGAGCTTGGGGAAAGAATTTTGGTCAACAAAATCCTTTTGGTGTTAGGGACATACACGGTTTTGGTAGGGGGATTTTGGGAGCCAATTTTCTTTAGCCTTTTTGCAAACTTGTGCATGAGAGGTTTTCATTTTTTTGAACAATTTTAGTGCTCTCTTTTCCAACCTTTTACTTTGTTGCCGAAACACTCAAAATATGGTGTTCATTTTTCCTTTGTTTGCCAAAACACTCAAGCCTTTTTGATCATCTTCTCTTTGGTGTTAGCCGAAACTATCTAACACTTTTCCCATCTTTTCTTTTCTTTTTCACCATTTCTTCAACCCTTCTCTCTTCTTCTTTAATCAATATTTTTGATGGCCGAATTTTACTTAATATTTTCTCTCTAAATAGCCGAAACTTTAATCACATTATATCTTCTTCTTCTTGCTTGCATATTGGGCATTTCTTCCTTGACCGATTTGGGTAAGTGATTTCATCCTCTTCTTTTCTTTTTCTTTTCTTCATGGCCGAATATGTACCCTTATCATTGGATGGTTCTCTAAACCGAAAACGTCCCTTTCTCGTACTCCCTCATATCGTGATCATCTCTTTTTCATAGTGTTCTAGTGGGTGGCCGTATATCACATCCTTGTCGATTCATCCGTAGCCATAAGCCCAATCGGTGGAAGTCGGAGCTATTATTGTTAAGGTAAGGAATTTCTTCAAGGTTCTTTTCGATCTATCTCATTGCGTTGTTATTCTGCTAAAACGGATCGTTAGATTTGACTAATCGGTTATTTTAGGGACTAAACTACTCGTTTTCTCTACTCATTGGTTCTTCGAAAGTAGTGGTAAGCCGAATCCTATCCCTAAACAACTACTCTCTCATAGTAGTAATTTACTGACCGAGACTTTTTCAATGGAGGCAAGTGGTAACGATTTGAAAGGAAAATCGATAGGAGGACAAAAAGGGAGTGGACTTGCAATCTCTACTCCCAAGTTTAAGCGTAGAGCGGTATCGGTAGTTTGGGATTTCCCACCGGGTTGTGGACCATCATCCGGTGAGAATAGGCAAATCGTAGTCGTTCACGATACTAAGGGTAAGCATTTTTTCAGACTGTTTGGTTTAGATTTGGATTAAGACACTATCATCTGTTAGTTAATCGAGTGTTATGGTGGCATAGGTGTCGACGATCAAGAAGGTTTAGTCCTTACCATAATCAGGTGTGTAATCTCACACCGAAATCCCATTGATTCATGACTCACCATTATGTTGGAAGAATAGCTCATTGTTATTTCCAAGCCTAATAACTGTAATATGGCATGAAAATCGAGTAACTTGCTTAATCAATGTTATTTCTAAAGATTTGTCAAAATCGGTATTAAATTGCTAAATTACAAAAATGCCCCTATGGGTCGATTTACGAAAATGCCCCTATGGGCCGATTTATCAAAATGCCCCTATGGGCCGATTGCTAGAATGCCTTAGTGGGCCGAATTACCAAAGTACTAGAATGGGCTGATTCACCATAATAATTCACTTGATAAATGGTTGTTATTTACATGTGGATATTTTATTATGTATGTGGCATTTTTTTTCATATTGCATGGGATGGGAAAAA
Organism: Gossypium sturtianum; assembly: GCA_025698515.1. NCBI lineage: Eukaryota > Viridiplantae > Streptophyta > Magnoliopsida > Malvales > Malvaceae > Gossypium > Gossypium sturtianum. The sequence goes on along the minus strand of CM046948.1, from coordinate 22,671,983 downwards.
ATTGTATGAAGAGCAGTGTAGCCTGGTTGCATTGCCACAATTTGTTTACTAATGTGCTTAATTATGATTTCGGTGGCTTGACCACAAAAAAATATTATATAAATAGCAGTTCGACTGCAAATTGGTGTGAGCGGCAAGGTGGGTTGACTTGATCCCCACAGGTGTGATTGGCTGGTCGGGGGTGTGATGGATGGATGGGTTGGGTTGCATACATTTACTTCATTTAAATATTGTTATGTAAATGGGCTTAGGCTCACGATTATGCTTTGCGGGTTCAGGCCTAGTGGATGACGGTAAGGGGATTATATACTGAGTTCTAGTAACTCACCCCATCTTCTTAACCCTTGCAGGTAATGCTTAGTAATGAGGACTTGGGCCCATGGATGACTCGGTGGAGGCCATACTTTGGAAATATTGTTTTCAAACATTAGTAAACTTCTTTTCCGTTTTATTTTTGTTACTCTTACTATTTTGGGTTTTAAAGTTGTAATAAGGCCTCTGGGATATGTTTTATTTTGCTTTATGTTTAGACGTATTTAATATCTTTCTTGATTTGTTTTAAATGGGGATTTTCTAAAAAACATAATTAAAGGTTTTCCCAAATTGATTAATAAATGGATTTCGTAATAAATATGTACAAATATTTTAACTTGGACTTTTCCTCTGAAGTATCATCGTCATTTTCAAAAGTTATGATTTTAAAGATTACCTGATAAATTTTCAATTCATCAATCAACCTCTCGAGATTTGTAGTATTTTTAACGAATATCTATAACTAAACTTGTTTTTCTTAACTATAACCAAATAACACTTACTTTAGAAAGATTCACTCGTTATTTATATGTTTTCTTCATGTGACATGTCAGATCCGGTCATACCGCATGAGCCGGGTTTGGGGTGTTACATTTTATGGTATCAGAGCCCGGTTACAAAACTCAGCTGTGGTTTGGGTTCAAAAGCATTTTTCAAAGTTGTTTAAAATTTTAAATTTATAAATACATGTTTTAGAGGAAGTATGGCACCACAGGTATCCGGCATCAAGTCAGTAAGTTGTGTTTTTTTTTCATTTTATGATTATTGTGGTATGACTGTAGTAAGAAAACTTCACAAAGAAGAGATACTCTAGAACTTTTAGCTTTAGGAGCTGAAACTATAGAGATTGAGACTTTAGGATATGTTTCGCGAAAACAACTTTACTTCTTATACTCCATAAAATATTGTTTAATAAACACTGAATAAGCATACTGATTCATAAGACTCTTAATCAGATTAAATCGACGTTAGTAAAATTAGCGGCAAAGGACGTGAGACGTGGTAGACATGGACGTGGTAGAGGTCGAGGTGCTAGAGTTGTATCTGAGGCATCGGGACATATGCCTGAAATGGACGCACCTGCGTCACCAGTGACTGAAGCTGGATCACATGATCGAATGAGAGAGGACGACGTTCTGTCCCAAGCGATGTTGCGGGTACTGGAAAGGGTTGCTGGGGTAAGAATTGGGTCGGCAGCTCGTGGGTCGATATCCGAGTGACTTAGATCGAATGGGGCTGAAGTTTTTAGGGGTATTTCGGGTGTAGCCCCTAATGTAGCGGAGTACTGGCTTGAGGCAGTGGAGCGAATTATGGATGACCTGGATTGCACTGCCGAGCAGAAACTGAAAGGGTTTGTGTCATTGCTGAGAGACGAGGCGTATTAGTGGTGGCTCACTGTTCGGGAAGGTACTCGGGCTGAACGTATTACCTGGGATTTCTTTAAGACATCATTCCAGGGAAAATATGTCGGTGCTAGTTATATGGATGCCCGAAGAAAGGAATTCCTAAATCTAGTCCAAGGAGGTAGATCTGTGGCAGCATATGAGGCAGAGTTTCTGCGTCTGAGTCGGTATACCCGGGGAATAGTGCCGACTGATTATGAACGCTGTAATACGATTTAAGGATGGATTGCGTGATGAGTTTACAGTCCGATAGCCCCACGAGAAGGAGAGGAATTTTTTCCACACCGTGGAAAAAGCTAAGATTGCTGAAGAAGTAAAACACTCAGAATGGCAAAATCGAGACAAGGATAGGGGCAGGAACAAGAGAGACTCTGGGTATTCAGGTCCTGCCAGAGGATTTCAAAAAAGGCCCAGGAATGAGGAGCCAGCTCGATTGAGAGTTCCAGCTACTACCAATCAGTTACCGTCTTACGTGGATTGTGGGAAACTTCACTTGGGTGAATGCTGGAAGAGAACTGCTGGTTGTTTCAGATGTGGATCCAAGGACCATCGGTTTAAGGATTGCCCTCGAGTGCCTACTCAGACTCAGGTAGTTCATAACAGATTTGTGCAGCAAGCAGGAGGTGCTCAGCAGTCGCCGAGAGGCTGTGGGCCAAGTCGAGGTGGTAATGGTGTAGGACGAGGTCAGGGCGCACCTGGTAGAGGTAGTGGTAATAGGGGTAATGCGGAGGCGAGACAGTCAGGGTTGGTCTATGCGGTCAGGCGTCGAGAGGAGGGCGACGCACCGGACATCATAACTGGTATGTTCTTCATATCTGATGTACCTTTTATCGCTTTGATAGATATTGGATCCACCCATTCGTATGTTGCATGTGCTGTGTCTGGAACTTTGAATATTAGATCTGAGATTACTACTAGAGAAACAACTGTGATTAGCCCTTTAGGACAGTCGGTGGTAGTAAATAAGTTGTTTAGGGATGTGCCCTTAGAAGTTCAGGGGGTAGTTTTTCTGGCGAATTTGATGAAACTGCCGTTCGGAGAGTTCAACCTTATATTGGGCATGGACTGGCTGGTTAAGCATCGTGCGAACTTAGATTGTGCTGCAAAGTGGATGGTACTAAGAACTTCAGAGGATAAGGAAGTGATGATGATAGGTGAAAGAAGAAATTATCTGTCTAATGTGGTATCTGCTTTAAAGGCGGAAAGGTTGGTACGAAAGGGGTATGAAACGTTCTTAGCCTTCATTAGTGCTTTGGATGCCAAAGAGTTTTCGGTAGAGAGTGTTAGAACGGTGAAAGAGTTTTCAGACGTCTTTCCCGAGGAGCTTCCAGGATTGCCTCCAGATCGGGAAGTGGAATTTGGTATTGAGCTGTTGCCAGGAACGGCTCCGGTGTCCATTGCTCCTTATAGAATGGCGCCAAAGGAGCTAGTGGAACTTAAAGCTCAAATCCAGGAGTTGATGGATCGTGGATTTATTCAACCAAGTGTGTCACCGTGGGAGCGCCGATTTTATTTGTTAAGAAAAAGAATGGGTCAATGCGTATGTGCATCGATTATAGGCAATTGAATAAGTTGACAATCAAGAACAAGTATCCGTTACTGAGGATCGATGATCTGTTTGATCAGCTGCAAGGAGCTTCGATTTTCTCGAAAATAGACTTGAGATCGGGGTATCACCAGTTAAAGGTCATGAAGGTAGATATTCACAAGACTGCGTTCTGAACTCGTTATGGGCATTACGAGTTCTTGGTGATGCCGTTCGGGTTGACTAATGCACCAACTGCATTTATGGACATGATGAACCGGGTCTTCCAACCCTATCTAGATCGGTTTGTGATGGTGTTCATAGATGACATCTTGGTGTACTCAAAGACAGAAGAGGAGCATGATTCGCATCTACGGGTAGTATTGCAGATATTAAGGGAGAAGCAACTGTATGCCAAATTTAGTAAGTGTGATTTTGGCTGAAGGAGGTGACCTTTTTGGGGCATGTTGTGTGCCAGGAAGGAATCGAGTTGATCCCCGGAAGATAGAGGTCAGTATTGGGTGAAAGCCACCAAAGTCGCGGGCGTAAATTCGAGTTTTCTGGTTTTGTTTGGGTATTACAGCGGTTCGTTGAGGGTTTTCGTTGATTCTTTGCACCTAACTAAGCTATTGCGTAAGGGAGTACCATTTGTGTGGTCAGATAAGCAGCAAGAAAGTTTTGAGAGATTGAAGAAGATTCTGACAGAAGCGCCGGTATTGATTCAACCTGAGGCTGGTAAGGAGTTTAATGTGTATTGTGATGCGTCACACACGGGCTTGGGATGTGTGTTGATGCAAGGGGGAAAAGTGGTAGCTTATGCATCTCGTCAATTAAGGCCGTATGAGGTGAACTATCCCACACATGATTTGGAGTTAGCTGTAGTGGTGTTTGCTCTGAAGATACGGAGACACTATCTGTACGGGGAGAAATCAATTATCTACTCGGACCATAAGAGTCTGAAGTACCTCCTTACCAAGAAGGAGTTGAACTTAAGACAGCGGAGGTGGATAGAATTGTTGAAAGATTATGACTGCTCAATCGAGTATCATCCAGGTAAAGCTAACGTAGTGGCAGATGCGTTGAGTCGTAAGGTGATATCGGATTTGAGAGCGATGTTCGCTCATCTCAGCCTTTATAAAGATGGTAGTTTGTTAGCTGAACTTCAAGTGAAGCCTGCGTGGGTAAGTCAGATTAAGGAAAAGCAGATGTTGGATGAAAGGTTGGGCTCTCGGTTTCAGCAAGTGGTAGGTGGTGAGATAGGGGATTTTGGATTAAATAGTGATGGAGTATTGTGTTTCCGCGGAAGAGTTTGTATGCCCAGGGATTTGGAATTGAGACAAATGATTCTGCGTGAGGCGCATAGTAGCCCATACGCTATGCAGCCCGGGGGAAACAAAATGTACCGAGACCTCCGTGAGCGATATTGGTGGCGGGGTTGAAAGCGGGAGGTTCTGCGATTTCGTGAGCAAGTGCTTGACATGTCGGCCAGTGAAGGCGGAACATCAAGCGCCTTCGTGGTTGCTACAACCGGTGACAATCCCACTTTGGAAATGGGAAAGGATAACGATGGATTTTGTTAGTGGGTTACCCTTAATGCCTACTAAGAAAGATTCAGTATGGGTGATAGTGGATCGGTTAACGAAGTCCGCTCATTTCCTACTGCTCGCATCACGGATTACTCGTTGCGAAGTTAGCCAAGTTTATGTAGCGAGAGATCGTGAGGTTGCATGGGGTACCGATGTTCATCATATCAGACAGGGATCCTAGGTTTACATCACGGTTTTGGAAGGCTCTACATGAAGCTTTGGGTACAAGGCTAAATTTCAGCACGGCATTTCACCCGTAGACAGATGGTCAGTCGAAGAGAGTAATCCAGATTCTAGAAGACATGTTAAGGGGCTATGTGATCGACTTCAGGGGTAGTTGGGAAGATTTTCTACCATTGGCAGAGTTTGCATACAATAACAGCTATCAATCCAACATCCAGATGGCACCCTATGAGGCGTTGTATGGTCGTAGGTGTTGTACTTCTACTTGCTGGACTGAGCTGGGGGAGCGATAGTTATTGGGTCCTGAGTTGATCTCGGAGACGAAGGAAAAAGTTAAGGTAATTCGGGCTCGATTAAAAGAAGCTTCAGACAGACAGAAATCGTACGCGGATCTGAAGCGTAAGGATATAGAGTTTGCGGTGGGAGATCAGGTCTTTTTGAAGGTTTCACCTTGGAAAAAGATATTAAGATTTGGGCGAAAAGGCAAGTTGAGCCCTAGGTTTATCGGACCTTACCATGTATTGAAGCGTGTTGGGCCAGTGGCTTATCAGCTTGAGTTACCTCCGGAGTTAAGCCAGATACATAGCGTATTCCATGTCTCGATGTTAAGGCGTTACCGTTCGGATCCGTCTCATGTTGTGCCGGTGGAGGAAGTTGAGATAAGACGACTTGTCTTTTGAGGAAGAGCCGATTGCAAATTTTAGATCGGGATATTAAGTCTTTGAGAAAGAAGTCAGTTCCATTAGTCAAAGTATTATGGCGTAATCACGGGTCAGAGGAAGCTACATGGGAGCGAGAGGACACGATCCGCAACAATACCCTCATCTCTTTTAATCGGGTAAATTTCGAGGTAGAAATTTCTTTAAGGGGGTAGAGTTGTAACATCCCGAAATTCGAGAATTTATGTTTTACATTATACCATGCAATAGGCTAGTTAAGAGTGTTAATTGTGTATGTTTAGGGGTTCTAAGAAGGCTTGGGGTTAAGTTGGGCCTTAGCAAAATTTTTGTGTTTAAGCACTTTAAGGAGGGAATGTAAGTGGCGTCAAGACTTAAGGAAATAAGTGTGTATTTTGCTAGCACAAGTGGAGCTAGTAGCAGAGTGGAGTGGCGTCACATGAAGGAGCTTTAGGGGTGGAGTTCGAATCCCACCTATTGCAAAGTTTTGGATTATTTTTTTTTTATGCTAAATGGTAAGTGTCGGCCATGGCTTTAATAAAGGAAAGGAAGACTTTTCAAATGATGGAAAGAAGACTAAGAAAATAAGGTAAGGAGGAGAACAAGGGAAAAATAAGGAGAGAAATAAAGGAAAAGGAGTAAGAACGGGGAACATGTTGGCCGAATTTTTGGAAGGAGCTTGGGGAAATAATTTTGGTCAACAAAATCTTTTTGGTGTTAGGGACATACACGGTTTTAGTAGGGGGATTTTGGGAGCCAATTTTCTTTAGCCTTTTTGCATACTTGTGCATGAGAGGTTTTCATTCTTTTTGAACAATTTTGGTGCTCTCTTTTCCAACCTTTTACTTTGTTGCCGAAACACTCAAAATATGGTGTTCATTTTTCCTTTGTTTGCCAAAACACTCAAGCCTTTTTGATCATCTTCTCTTTGGTGTTAGCCGGAACTATCTAACACTTTTCCCATCTTTTCTTTTCTTTTTCACCATTTCTTCAACCCTTCTCTCTTCTTCTTTAATCAATATTTTTGATGGCCGAATTTTACTTGATCTTTTCTCTCTAAATAGCCGAAACTTTAATCACATTATATCTTCTTCTTCTTGCTTGCATATTGGGCATTTCTTCCTTGACCGATTTGGGTAAGTGATTTCATCCTCTTCTTTTCTTTTTCTTTTCTTCATGGCCGAATATGTACCCTTATCATTGGATGGTTCTCTAAATTGAAAACATCCCTTTCTCCTACTCCCTCATATCGTGATCATCTCTTTTTCGTAGTGTTCTAGTGGGTGGCCGTATATCACATCCTTGTCGATTCATCCGTAGCCATAAGCCCAATCGGTGGAAGTCGGAGCTATTATTGTTAAGGTAAGGAATTTCTTCAAGGTTCTTTTCGATCTATCTCATGCGTTGTTATTCCGCTAAAACGGATCGTTAGATTTGACTAATCGGTTATTTTAGGGACTAAACTACTCGTTTTCTCTACTCATTGGTTCTTCGGAAGTAGTGGTAAGCCGAATCCTATCCCTAAACAACTACTCTCTCATAATAGTAATTTACTGACCGAGACTTTTTCAATGGAGGCAAGTGGTAACGATTTGAAAGGAAAATAGATAGGAGCACAAAAAGGGAGTGGACTTGCAATCTCTACTCCCAAGTTTAAGCGTAGAGCGGTATCGGCAGTTCGGGATTTCCCACCGGGTTATGGACCATCATCCGGTGAGAATAGGCAAATCCTAGTCGTTCACGATACTAAGGGTAAGCATTTCTTTAGACTGTTTGGTTTAGATTTGGATTAAGACACTATCATCTGTTAGTTAATCGAGTGTTATGGTGGCATAAGTGCCGACGATCAAGAAGGTTTAGTCCTTACCGTAATCAGGTGTGTAATCTCACACCGAAATCCCATTGATTCATGACTCACCATTATGTTGGAAGAATAGATCATTGTTATTTCCAAGCCTAATAATCGTAATATGGCATGAAAATTGAGTAACTTGCTTAATCAACGTTATTTCTAAAGATCTGTCAAAATCGGTATTAAATTGCTAAATTACGAAAATGCCCCTATGGGCAGATTTATGAAAATGCCCCTATGGGCCGATTTATGAAAATGCCCCTATGGGCTGATTTATCAAAATGCCCCTATGGGCCAATTGCTAGAATGCCTTAGTGGGCCGAATTACCAAAGTACTAGAATGGGCTGATTCACCGTACTAATTCACTTGATAAATGGTTGTTATTTACATGTGAATATTTTATTATGTATGTGGCATTTTTTTTCATATTGCATGGGACGGGAAAAAAATTGTATGAAGAGCAGTGTAGCCTGGTGGCATTGCCACAATTTGTTTACTAATGTGCTTAATTATGATTTCGGTGGCTTGACCACAAAAAAATATTATATAAATAGCAGTTCGAATGCAAATTGGTGTGAGCGGCGGGGTGGGTTGACTTGATCCCCACAGGTGTGATTGGCTGGTCGGGGGTGTGATGGATGGATGGGTTGGGTTGCATACATTTATTTCATTTAAATATTGTTATGTAAATTGGCTTAGGCTCACGATTATGATTTGCGGGTTCAGGCCCAGTGGATGACGGTAAGGGGATTATACACTGAGTTCTAGTAACTCACCCCATCTTCTTAACCCTTGCAGGTAATGCTCAGTAATGAGGACTTGGGCCCATGGATGACTCGGTGGAGGCCATACTTTGGAAATATTTTTTTTTGGAACATTAGTAAACTTCTTTTCCATTTTATTTTCGTTACTCTTACTATTTTGGGTTTTAAAGTTGTAATAAGGCCTCTGGGATATGTTTTATTTTGCTTTATGTTTAGACGTATTTAATATCTTTCTTGATTTGTTTTAAATGGGGATTTTCTAAAAATCATAATTAACGGTTTTCCAAAATTGATTAATAAATGGATTTCGTAATAAATATGTACAAATATTTTAACTTGGACTTTTCCTCCGAAGTATCATCGTCATTTTCAAAAGTTATGATTTTAAAGATTACCTGATAAATTTTCAATTCATCAATCAACCTCTCGAGATTTGTAGTATTTTTAACGAATATCTATAACTAAACTTGTTTTTCTTAACTATAACAAAATAACACTTACATTAGAAAGATTCACTCGTTATTTATACGTTTTCTTCATGTGACATGTCAGATCCGGTCATACCGCATGAGTCGGGTTTGGGGTGTTACATTATGTATTTGTTAAGCTTGAATGTTGGTATGGTTTTGATACTTATCTATTGCATGATTTTCCAAGGTTAATGCCTAAATGAATGTGTATGTTTTGGTAAAAATGTTTGAGATATGTTTGTGAACATTTAAATGGTATATTTGTATGTAAATAAATGTGTTTCAAGAAGTTTTGAGATATGTAAATGTTTGGCATTTGGAAAATGGTTTGGATTGTATGTCATGGTATTGAAATGATATGTTTATTGATGGAATAGGTGATATAAATTGAAATGAGATTGAATATGGTTATTTGCATATATTTTTTGTATGAATTTGTGATGTTTTGGTGCTGATGATATTGGTCACTCATTCCCAAATGATAGATTTGGTGGAAACTTAAAATAGATACCAAAGTTGTGTTTTTTTCAATAACAGGGGAATTAGTGGACTATTTACGGTATCGCGATACCACACCCTGGATATCTCGACTTGTTATATTTTGAAAAATTTGCAATCTGATCCTCAGATTGGGAAGTTTGGCTACTATCTTTGATATCATGATACCAAACCCTAGAGATCGTCATACCCACCTGGCTTAATTTGAATATTAGATAATGTCCATGGAATCAAGATACCAAGCCCTAAATATCGCGATATCCATTTGGCAAATTTTGAAAATTTTTAGTTTAGTCCTAATTCAACCTTGGGATGGCATTGAGCTTTTGTAAGCTCAATTAAGGCTCGAAATTTGATTGTGTATCGTAATTTTAATGTGATAATACATGTTTGAATGAGTGAATGATCATTTTATCGATTAATTAACTATAGTTGCTTTGGTAACAACTGCAGTGTCCTATAGCTTGGACATGACGATAGGACCAGGCGAGTGGTGTTACACTTTCTTTCTTCACATATAAGTCCTTAATAACCCATTCATAGCTTTCCTAAAATCATCAAATTTTAACTTAGTTTCAACCTCACCCACTTTAATTCTAACATAAAACCAACATATATCAAGCTTAACGACTAACACTTCGTAATTTATGACTCCATTTCTCTAGGTTATCTTTATGGGAAACTTAAGCTAATTTAAAAAATTACAAAATTTAACCAATTGGTTGGTTGAACCAAGCTTACTACATTGAAAATCTATGAATAATATTGAAAAATGAGCTTTCTTTCCACTTCAATTATAGGTGGCTATAGAGGAACAAAACCAAGTTGTTGCTTCTTTTTAGTTTCGATTTTGGGAGAAGAAAATATGAAGGAAAAAAATGTTGGTTTCTATAACACCCCTCACTAGTTTCGACAATCAGTACGAATGAGAGTTGTCACCAGACCACTTTTATATAAAAAAATTCCAAATTTATTTAAGAAATTAATTAAGAATTTTTTTATAAAATCATATAAAATAGATAAAATCTATATATAATTTTTTAAATCTTTTAAAACCATTTTGAATCGATTTAGAGGTGTTTGAAGTCATCCGAGACCATTTTCGAGTCTTAGAGGGCGTTTTTTGCATAAACCAATGTAGTGGTCCCAAAAGGTACAAGGGGTGTAGTACCTAAGGCTAAAGGTATCGATACCTAGGCCTGGCACTATATATTTTGACATTCTTCTGATTATGGTGTAGAACCTCTAGGGCCTAGTACCAATACCTTTGCCCCAATGGTAAAAAAATAGCCTTGAAATACCCTTGTTTCAACCCCAAACAATACCAGAATTAAATCCAAACTTTAAGATTCCAAAAATCACATTTTTAAAGTAAAAAACAACCTCTGAACCAACTCCAACCAAATTATTCATGTCATATGCATCAAATTTAACTATTTTTCAATAGAACTCTACTAAAAACTTAGTCAAAACTAGACCATTCATGTCAAACACTTGAAGCAATAAATAAGCAATATAAAACATATGTAAAACCATTCAATATGTTAAAATTGTAACTATAATCTAGTATGCAAGTAACTACATAAAATATAGAGCCTTTTAGCTCAAAACCAACCAACTAAGTTCCAAGATGGAATTTGTAAACACATCTATTACATAACATGATAATATGAAAGTGATCTATATACATTAGGCAAGACCCTCTAGTACATGGCACTAGAAATATAAAATACAAATACATGGGCTTCATACTCTCTAATAATAGCAATGGTGTGAGTTGGTGATCCTCCCGTTGAATTGGCATCCAAAGTGGAATTACCTACGTTTAAGAAACAATAATGCGTTAAACACAAAGCTCAGTAAGTCCCAAAGATCTTAAAATAACTATTGTAAAATAATGAATTAGTTTCTAAAATAATTAACTTATAAGGACATGTTAGATTGGTACTTCTTTCAATACTTGTTAATCTCATTAAAACTCATTAAATTCTCTATTCATTTAAGCCCTTCATATCCTAGTATAATAAGTGTCAAACACTCGGGATTTCCTTTTCACACCAAATATTTGGCACTAAAGGTGCCTCCAACCATCACACTAATACATGTCATATAAACCCGAGTCGCGTCGAAGTGCTATCTCGTATGGAAACATTGTTGGATCTGGTGCCTTAAGTGTAGTATTTTCGTTTATGTGAACTTGTAATTTTTTTCTAACAGATTGGTTTAATAAAATTTTTCATCAAATACATTAACACCATTTTTATATTGTCCTCTCTGGTTTTTTCATGCAAAGCAAAATAGAAGCAAATATAACCTCACTGGTTACCTAATATTTAACTAATATTAAGCGATATTATGTGGTCAGATCGTAATACAGAAAGAAAGCTTATATTAGTAGATGTACTTAACATGTCCATAGTTTAATTGGAAGTGATAAAATCAATTGAAAGACTAATATGTTGTCTATCAAGTCCAATTAGGGAGATGTTTTTCCTTGAGCATCGAAGCAAATAACTCTTAGAAGATAGACATAGGTGTGACTGACTGGACTAATAGTACATTAGATAGGACCTAAGTAGAATAGATCCTGAATCTGTTTATGGATTTATTCACTTGTGACATTCATAGTGTGACATACCTTAATCTTGAGTGGATGATGAACCATGTATGTATAACTCGTATACTTTGATGTAAGTCAAAGCCTAAGTTCAAATAGATAAGGAACCGAAAGCTGAGTATATGACTTTTTTAGTATGTAGCTGATAAACCGTAAAAGTAACATATTTTAAGCCCACATTTAATATGCTTTTAGATGATTTAAGCCCCAATTTATGTAAAAAGGTGCTCTTAATCTTTTCTTTTCATGTCTTATACTCAGGAAAGCACCCGATGACGAAAAGAACGAGAAACGGGCTTAAAACGAACCAAATTGGGCCAAGCCACGAAATCAGCACGGCCTGGACTTCAAGCCACACGGCTGTGCCACCATTCCTACTAGAACACGGCCTTACCACGACTTACACGGCAATGCCTCATTCAACAGTGTCGAACACGGCCTGAAGACGATTCACACAGGCGTGTGCCATGGCCGTGTCCCTACCGCGGGAAAGAGGAATTTTACTCGGATTTGGATGCTTGGAGGTAAAGAAACACATTCCTAAGTCTACTTAAACTCCCAAATAGGAATTGCACTCAAATTAGGATACTTGAAGGCCAAGTAAAGCATCTCAAAGCCTATATAAACACCCTAGGGGCAACTTGTCAAGGGAGTTCGGCAGAAGCCTCTGCCAGGGCTTTCGTCTAGGGGCGTCGTGCTAGGCCAGAGAAGGCAGATTTGTGGGGATTCACTTAGGGATAGCCAGTTGATTCATCTCGAGAAGCCGGAATTCTACTCAAGACGGAGGATCTCCTCTTCAATTCCTTCAAGGGGTTTTAGGGATTTCTTATGTTTTGTTTTATCTTTTCTCTTGAGATGTTTTCCTTTATTGTTATGAGCTAAACCTTCGGATACCCGAAAGGGATGAAACCTATGATGAATCTTGTTATTTGATTATTTGAATTATATGATAAATACTTAGTTTGTTCTTAATTATGTGAGCTTAATCCAAATTTAATGTGCTTAGGTGGAGGAGGAATAGACCCTGCCTAAGAGTAGATCCAACATAATTAAGCGGAGTTGATCGTACGCCTAGAGATAGGGTGACGAGATTTTGCCGGATTAGGGTGAAACCTAATATGGGAATCCACAGATCGATTTACTACTATTCTAGGGGGTTATTATAAGAGAACGAGAGTTCCACTAATTAACCTAGGGTTAGACGTTATTCGCCTCGAGAGAGGGTTTAATATACGTTAGGGATTCTTACGGATCAAACTAAGTAAATAAATCTTATGGTTCTGTGTTAGATAACAAGTGAAGTCTAGGTGGATTCTTCCTATGGTATCGTCTAAATCAACTGAGTTTTTCCAAAGTTATTTTTCCAAATTCATTCTTCTTTGTCTTAGAGACTTTAGTTTAGTAGTTAATTAATTTAGATTAATAAACAAACTTCACTTATTTTAGGCTAAATAATAAAAAGAAAGTTAGTATTAGTACTTTTAGTTCTTTTGGGTTCGATAATCCAGTCTTGCCTAAACTATACTACTGTTCGATAGGTGCACTTGCCTTTAATCGTTGTCAGAGCTAGTTTCCAGGTTCGATCATTCTTTTATAAATTTTAAAACTCTAATTTACAGCGATCAAGTTTTTGGTGTCGTTGTCGGGGAACTAAAATATTAAGAAAGCTCTATTTTTATTACTTTAGCTATTCTTTTTATTTTTCGCAATTTAGTTTTATTTTTAGTTTAAATTTTTACTTTGCTAATTTTTCTTTTATTTGTTTTTGGCAGATAATTTTAGTCTATAGAGACGATGGCACTGAATAACTATTAGTGGCGAGTTATGAGGACAACACCAACAGAAGCCGCCAGTGTCTTCAACCTCGACGCAATAACCAGGCTATCAAACCAGTTAGAGATAATGAATAAAAAGATTGATGGTTTGTGTAGTCTCTCGCAGGTACATCCAGTTATGCAATATGACTCGAATCTAGGAGGCGTGGCAAATCTTGAGTACCCACCCTACAGATATGGCATGAAGAACGAACAAGTCCACTATAGGGGTAATTATTCTAGACCTCAAAATAATTTTTATAGTGATACTTATAATACAGATTGGAGGTACCATCCTAATTTCTCGTGGGATGATCAAGGCAGCCAAAGAGAGGAACTTCCTCCAAATTTTCAATAACCACCTCACCAACAGGAAGATGAGTCGAACCTTGAAGAGACACTGGCAAAATTCATAGCAAACACAAAAGCACGTCTCCAAAATATAGAAACGAAACAAGAAACATCGATTCAAGGGATCGAGGATCATTTAGATCAGCCTGTTAAGCTGACCTTAGAACAACCACAAGAAAGCTTGCCAAGCAACATCGAAACTAACCCAAAAGAGCAAATTCAAGCTGTAACAACTCATGACAGTGAAAGATTAGTGGAATCTGACCCAAGGCAAGATCCTGTGGTAAGTGAAGGTAAGGTTGAGGTGAGCCATGAAATACCAAAATCGGCAATTACAGAGTACCATCCTCGTGTACCATATCCCAAAGCAATGAAGAAGGACAACACAGAGGAACAATTTGGTAAGTTTCTTAAACTTTTAAAGAAATTACATATTAACTTACCGTTTCTCGAAGCTCTTTCGCAGATACCCGATTATAGAAAATTTTTAAAAGAGCAGTTGACAAACAAACGGAAGCTAGACGAGGAATCACATGTGGAGCTAAACGCAATGTGCTCAGCAACTCTACAAAATAAACTGCCACGAAAATTAAAAGATCCAGGGAGTGTTACAATTCCATGTTTAATTGGTAGTTTATCTATTGATAATGCTTTAGCTGATTTAGGGGCAAGCATCAATGTTATGCCTTATAAAATGTTTAAACAACTAGGTCTAAGGAAACCGAGACAAACCAGGATGAGCATTCAATTAACTGATAAAACTATCAGAATTCCTAGGGGTATAATTGAAAATTTTCTAATCAAAATTGATAAATTCGTATTTCCAGTAGACTTTGTCGTTTTAGACATGGATGAGGACAATTCGATCCCTTTAATTTTAGGAAGACCCTTTCTAGCAACTGCTAGGACTAAAATTGATGTTGGTATAGGAGAACTCATTCTTCGTATAGGTGACGAATCAATCAGTTTACAAGCTCTTGACTCGGCCAGAACATCGACTGATGAAGGTGAGAAAGTAAAATCAGTTGATAATCAATCATTTCAAATTTCACCGCAGAACAACCACAGAACTACGAACTCGAGCGAAACAGAACCTTGTGTCAACAAAGAAGAAGCATATGAGGAACGAAGCCTTGAGATCAACAAATTAAAAGAGGGGAAGACACACTTTAAAGAGGAGCCAAAACCGCACGAAGGAAAACTGAAGGAACCCAGACGAAGTGATAGGAACAACAAATCACTTCAAAATAGGGGATCGGTATTGTTGAATAAGGAAGACCCTCGAATCGCCAATTCAGACCTCAAGACAACCGAAGAAATCACTTTTGAGGTACTTAATGTCTTCCTATACGGGACAGTCGAGGTAAGCAATCCTAAATTCAGCACTTTTGAGGTAAACACTACTCGACTTAAATTTTATATCAAAAATCGAGTTGATCGCATGAGGAAGGATTTTCACCTCCTCAAACCACCTTGACCATACGAATGAGAGGTAAAGTCTAGCTTAAGACTATAAACGAGCACTTCTCGGGAGGCAACCCGAGCACTAACCCTATTAATTTTTACATTTTTTATTTTACTTTTATTTTTCATTTTAGCACCTAACCATAAACTAACCAAAGTACAGATTTCCATGCTCACACGGCCTTGCACACGGCCGTGGCCGTGGCCGTGTGGAAGCCAGAAGGACAAACCACGGACATGCTAGTAACCGTGCATGACAAAGAATGATTTCTTTTCCCAACACGGGCTGCGATAAAAAGCCACGCCCGTGCCGACTTCCCGTGTGAGGTTATTGACTTATCGAGCACGGGCGAGACACGGCTGTACCCTACAACCGTGCGAGGATACTGACTTGACGAGCACGGGTTAAACATGCCCGTTCTAAAGGACCGTGAGAAGAATACACGGGCGTGCTACGAGACCCACGGCCGTGGTAAAACACCTAAACGCGCCCAAAATTCAAAATCACGAAAAACACAGACTAATTAAACTCGAACAAGGGCGTGGACCGTATCACTATTTAAATATTTACTTTTATTTCTATTTTTTATTTTTATTTTTATTTTATTTTTATTTCCTTTCTTTTATTTTCTTTATTATTTTCTTCTTGATATTCATTCCATTTAGATTTAGCTTATGATACAAAAGAAATTAGGATGGCTGCTTCGAGGACTCAACCAGTTCGAGACGCTTCCCCACGCTCACCTCCAATCCTATCCGGTTTCTTTTCATTGGCTTCATCCAAAATTCAGGAAGTTTCCCTTCTCTCCCCATCTTACGATTTTATGATTATTTTGATATTATCTACCTTTGTACATTGAGGACAATGTACATATTAAGTGTGGGGGGGTTAACTATAGTATTATTTGAAAATCCCTGAATTATGCGTTATCCTAAAGTAAGTTTCTCATATTATGATTAGAATGAAATTTCCCTTGAATTATGATTTTTATTGATATGGTTTAGATTAAGTCATTGATAATTGTGCATTGATGATTAAATTCCAAGAATACTAGAGAATCAAGCATGATAAGTCTATTTTTCAGAAATTAAAAATCTTTTAGGATGTTTACCTTAATTTAAATATTACTTTGAAGTTTGAAATTTACGAGGTGGACATCAAAATACCCATAATTTTCGTGAGATTTTGAGCCTTATAGAGCATAAATTCTTTTTCTTGCACACTTTATTGATTATGAGTATGTCAACACTGATTTGTTATTCTAGAACTTGCATCGATTATACATGTCGAGACCACATTTTTTTTGATTTGATACACAGAGATGATAAAGGCACCTAGGATCTAACCCACTTACTCCATGTAACATCCCGAAATTGGGCCTAGTAGAATTGGGCCCAATGGGCCTTGAGCGTAGAAGCGTTTTAAAATTTTGAGAACAAGAGAATGACATTATTTCAAGTTAGACTTATTAAGAAGGTAATTTTGGAAAGTTACGAGGTTTCTATAAAGTTCCGGGTTCAAGTTGGGCCTTAGTAAAATTTTGTGTTTAAGCCTATTAAGGAGAGATAGTAAGTGGCATCAAGGCTTATGGAAATAAAAGAGTAAATTGCTAGCATAAATGAGCAATTGGTAAAAGGGTTATGGCGCCACATATAGTACCTTGAGGGAAGAGGTTCAAATCCCTTTGTGTGCAATTTTGACTTTTATTTTTGCATTCCTTCCTTAGTGTCGGCCAAGGTATATATATGGCAAGGTTGACTTCTTTATTTTTGGTATGGTGGCTAAAAGAGTTAAGGAAAGGTTGAGGTTGGGGAAAGGAATCAAAAGGAAAAGGCAAGTAAGGGGAACAAGTGGCTTATTTCATGGAGAATGTTATGGAAAGTATGGTTGGCAAAATTTTGACCCTTATGGCTATGCATGTGGACGGTTTTGGGGGTAGATAGGTAGCTGAAATTTTACTTTGGCTTTTGGTAAGGTTTTGGTATTGTTTTGGCCAAAAATCCCATTTGTAACTTTGTGTCATTTTCTCCCAAATTGCTACTCTCTTTGCCAAAATCTTCTAGCACAATAGTGCATTTTTTCTTCTCTTTGGATTGGTCACATATTCATCTTTTGTCCATCTTCCTTGATAGCCGAAACTTCAAGTTGATATTAAACAAATTCTTCTTCTTTCTTCTTGATTGCCGAAACTCTAAAGCCATTAGTGAGTACTTTTCTTTCTTTGTTTTGCCGAAACCACCTAGCCTAATTGATCAACTCCTCCATCTTCCAAGTTGGGTTTTTCTTTCTTGATTAAACCGGGTAAGTGTTTTTATTCAAATCTTTTCATTCTTTTTCTCTTTAGCCGAATGAGAGTCCCTAATTATTTGGTTGTTTCATCTTGATTCTAAAACCGAAATGGTGTTCTCACTTACTCCCTCACATCTTGATAATCTTTTATTTGTAGTATTCTAGTGGATTGGCCGAATACCACATCATTGCCTAATCATCTCAAGTCATAAGTCAATTGGTGGGAATTGGGATTATCATCGATTAAGGTAAGGAGTCTTTTCATAGTCCATTCGATATCACTACTCGGTTATTGTGTTAATCGGATCGAAGTTTCGACTAATCCATTATGTTTTAGGGATGAAATCACTCGATATGTTCTATCTTCGGACATAGTGGTAAGTGATTCAAGTGTAAGTGATACGAAATCTTTTGGAAATCCGAGGCTAACTTTTGGTTGGTATTGTTCTAGGTCATCGACGAGTGGTTCGTTAGGAAATCAAAATCAGGTCTGTAATCCCGTACCTTCCGAATACATGTTTGATATGGTGTGTAATCTCATATCTCTCTGAAAGTTTGTATGATATGTTCTGTGATTTGGTCAAAATACCGAAGAAAACCGAAAACCGGCATCCGTGATCACTCGGGCGTGCGTATGATCGTAGTGGTAATCGTATTTTGTAATAAAACAGTTTCGGTTAGAAGCAGTGACGTGTTTTTGAAAAATCACGAAAAATAGGAAAAAGGGAATTAGATAGTGAACAAGATATCAAATTAAATCTTACTGTGTCTACTTTAATAAGGAATAAACGAAGAAGAAAAAGGAATTCTATATTCTGAGATATCTTAACTTTAGTGAGACTGGTTTTGAATGAGTTCGTGGTTCTCTGATCTTTCTTGGAAAAATCGTATAAAATTGTACAAAGTGAATTATGAGTTATAGTTTATATGTACAGATTCCTTAGTGAGTCTATTTTCAATAGAAACAAGTGGGAGCAACATATGAAAACTGTACAGTGAGATATTTAAAATTTAGTTAAGAGAGGTCAGAATCGTTGGACAGTGAAACAAGGGAAACTTTAAGGAATAAACTGCACTAAATTGTTAAGCCAAAAATTCTGAAAAAAATTTAGTAAAAATATATATGAGTCTAGTTTCAAGAAAAATTTACGGATTTAGATTTCGAGATTTCTAACTCAAGTTATAGTCAATTTAGTCAATACGACGCAGATGGACAGTTTTAAATTGTTATGCCCAAATTAGTAGTTAAGTCTGGATTGCGAAATTACCGAATTACGAAATTGCCCTTACGGGCCGAATTATGGAAATGCCCCTAAAGAGCCGAAAAACGAAATTGCCTTAATGGGCTGAATTGTTATATTGCCTTAATGGTTTGAATTGTTATATTGCCTTAATGGGCTGAATTGTTATTTTGCTAAATGGGCCAATCTGATATTTTGCTAAATGGGCCAATCTGATATTTTGCTAAGTGGGCCAATATGATATTTTGCTAAATGGGCCAAATCTGATATTTTACTTAATGGGCCTTTTTGATTAATTGAGATCATGGGCCATAATTTTGTAATAAATATCCGAATAAATTACTGTTGATATATTGTGATTTTGTTATGCATTATATACATGATTTGCATGGGACGGGATAATGATGAAGAGAAGTTCGTAGTAGCTGCTACATAAATCTAGTGGCTCGCCACAAATCTGAAAAATGGCAATGCCATGTAAATTTGTTAATCTGGTGGCTTGTCCACAAATCGATATAAATGGCTTAATGCCTACGTTTGGTGTGTTGGCGGGGTGAATTGACTAAAGATCACCCACAGGTGTGTTGGTTGGTACGGGTGGTGTGTAGCGGATGGAAAACTAGGTTTGGTTTGGGAATTGCATATCATATGCATATTATATTTGATACATTATTGTTGTTGTAAATGGGCATAGGCCCAAAATATTGCTAATTGGGTTCGCCCAATGAATAACTCAGTAAGGGATTTCACATTGAGTTCTTGTAACTCACCCCCTTTCTCTTAACCCTTGCAGGTAATGCTTGATGATATGGACTTGGGCTATGGATGACTCGAGGAGGCCATACTGCCGGAAATGGTTTATTTGGACTTTAGACTTCTTTCTCGTTTATTTTATTACTTTACTATTTTGGGTTAAATGTTGTAATAAGGCCTCTGGACTATTTTTATTTTTGCTTTTTGGTTGGGATGTTTTTATTATTTTTCTTAAATTGTTTAAAAAGGGGAATTTTCTAAAAACTTAAACAATGGTTTCCAAAATCGATTAACAAATGGATTTCAAAATAAACTTTTACAAATATTTTTAACACGGATATTTTCTCTCGAACTATTAACGATATTTTCAAAAGACTTGGATTCTCTTTCAAATTTTCAATGTCGTTTTCAAAAGTCACGGTTTTGTAAGATCATTAGTTCAAATTTATCAATTTATCAATCAAATCTTTGAGGTTAGTAGTATTTTATCAAATCAAACTTGTTTTCTTGATTTTTAAGAAAGCAATATTTTAGTACGAACATAAAGGGTTTAACATGTTTTGCTCGTGTGACATACCAAATCCGCTCATAACGCATGGGCCGGGTTTGGGGTGTTACACTCCATTAAAAGCCTACCTTTACAAATTAACCCCTAGTGAACCCCTTTTAATCCTAACAACCCTATTTATTGACTCACCCACTAATATTAACCCAGAACCCCTTTGTTTTTATTATCACCATTCCTTTTGACTACCCTTATATCGAGATTTGATTTGATTTGTTGCCTAATTATGAATTTTAGTAATTTATCCTTTATTATGTATTTAATTTGTTCTTAAAAAAATCAAAAGTATATTCATTATTCATCATTAGTTGTGATTAAATGAGCTTATACGCTTAAATTCCAAGTATCGAAGAAGAAGCTCGTATTATTGGTATTCTTAGTTTTCAATTGATGTAATTATTATTATTAGTTCATTAGTTCTTAGTTAGGTAATTTGTCAATTCAAACTCGATTCTAACCCTCCAATTCAGCCTTACTCCACACCTTAACCCTAGCCCCGTTACAACCCTAACAAAGACCTTTTGATTTGTGTTTCATCTCATATTTCAGTGGTGGAGATTTGATCTTCATGCAAGCCTATGGGATTAACTCTTCATGTTTGACTTTTGAGTGCCTAAATTTTGAACCTTAAACACTTTGAGTGATTTGAGTGAATCTTTAGTGAGGATGTCAATCCTTGTAGGTTTTGGATCAGAGGTAATTATTTAGATGAGGGGAAACACTTATGTTTTGTGCTACAAATGTATGACTTAGATTGTTTGAATCTTTAGGACTCCTTGAGTTGAATCATCCATGTATGAATTATCCTTGAATTATGATGAAACATTATCAATGACTATTATAAATTGAGGGAAATTTGTTTTAATTATGAGTTGAGAATTTTGCTTGAGGACAAGCAAAAGCTTAAGTGTGGGGGTATTTGATAAACCGTAAAAGTAACATATTTTAAGCCCACATTTAATATGCTTTTGGATGATTTAAGCCCCAATTTATGTAAAAAGGTGCTCTTAATCCTTTCTTTTCATGTCTTATACTCAGGAAAGCACCCAATGATGAAAAGGACGAGAAACAGGCTTAAAACGGACCAAATTGGGCCAAGCCACGAAATCAGCATGGCCTGGACTTCAAGCCACACGGTCGTGCCACCATTCCTACTAGAACACGGCCTTACCACGACTTACACGGTCGTGCCTCATTCAACAGTGTCGAACACGGCCTGAAGACAATTCACACGGGCGTGTGCCATGGCCGTGTCCCTACCGCGGGAAAGAGGAATTTTACTCAGATTTGGATGCTTGGAGGCAAAGAAAAACATTCCTAAGTCTACTTAAACTCCAAAATAGGAATTGCACTCAAATTAGTATACTTGAAGGTCAAGTAAAGCATCTCAAAGCCTATATAAACACCCCAAGGGTAACTTGTCAAGGGAGTTCGGTAGAAGCCTCTGCCAGGGCTTTCGTCTAGGGGCGTCGTGCTAGGCCAGAGAAGGCAGATTTGTGGGGATTCACTCAGGGATAACCAGTTGATTCATCTCGAGAAGCCGGAATGTAACATCATAAATTAGGGCCTTTGCATTTTTACGTGTTTGTATGTGAATGTGATGTTTGTCATGTTAGTTTAGGGTACTTTAGGGTCTAGGAATGACTTAGGGGTAAGCCGGAGCCTTAGTAAAAATTTTCATTTTGAGCACTCTAGAGGTGAGCTGAATAGGAGTAGGACTTAAGGGGTTTTAGGTTGCGATTGGTGACACAAGAAAACGGATGGCAGAGTGGCAAGGAGGTGCCACTTAAGATGCTGGTAAGTGACGCCACAGAGAGGGGGAGAGGGAGCAAGTTCGAGTCGCAAGGAGTTCATTTTGGAAGTTCTTTTTGGCGTCAAGGGGAGCAGAGGCGTAAATCGATCAAACACCTCGGGATAGGGAGTGGGTGAGTCAAATAATTTGAATGGTTGGCAGAGAGGAAAAAGTGGATCTTGGAGTGTTCAAAATGTTTCAAATAAGTGGTCAGGAGTGGTTTAAGGAGAAAAACAAGGGATTGAGTAAGGGGTGGTAGTGTTGGCCGAATTTCAAACTCTTAGTAGGGGGAGGATCGATTTTTGTGTGGCTAGAGTGTGCCGGATTTCTGTCTAGCCAAGTAGGAGTTCTTTTCACCTTTTCGGCATTTGCATTTTTGGCATTTTGAAGTTCCTACTTTCTCTTCATGTCTTTTCTGCTAGAATCGAACCCTCCTTTCATTCTGTTTCTTTTTTCTTCTCTCAATTTCTTCTTAGGGCCGAAACCCCCCCAACTCTCTTCTCATCTCCAATTTCTTGCAAGAGCCGAACACCCCTTGCCCCATACTTTCTTTTTCCAAAGCCGAATCTCCTAGCCATTCTCTCTTTCTTTTTCTCTCAATCTCCCTAAAAGCCGAAACTTGTTTTTCATATTTTTCCTTCTCTATTTGTTATTCTCAAAACCGAAACCTCAAACTTCAATTCCCTATTCCATTTTTCCCTAAAAGCCAAAACCCCTAAGCCTCCATTTGAAGATCTTTATTTCAATTTTTGGGTTTTTTTATCTGATTCTCTTTTACTCTAGCCTTTGCCGAATCTTCTCTAGGGTGGTGTGGTGTCGATTCTTCCTAGGTGTTAAACGAATCTGTGGGTTAAGGTAAGGGGCGATTTCTCTTATTTTGTTATCACTCTTTCGGGTTTTCATGCTAAAGCCAAAATGGCTAATTGGCCTAATGGTGGGATGCTTGGCCGAATATAGGTGGAAGTGGTGTCGCTTTCTTCTTGGAGACTTTCGGGATTCGTTTGACTTGTGAATCAAGCCTAAAGCCTCAGCTTTTATTGATCTAGGTAAGAAGATCTATTCAGTTAAGCGTGTAAATCTATTCATATCTTACTCTACGTGTTAACTCAGTCTTCTGACCAAAGATCTGTTCCATGGACTCAAATGCCAGCGATTCTAGGAAGGGGGTTGGACCTATAAACCCAGCCCCTAAGTTTAAGAAGTGAGCAGTGTCAGCAGTTTGAGATTGGCCACCGGTTGTGGGCCGGCTTCTGAGCAGAGTAGTAGGCAGATAGCGGTAGTGCCTATCAACGATAGTGTCGACGTAGAAAGTATTGTGTTACGCGTTATCAGGTGGGTAACTCTCACACACTTCATGTGTTAATTTATTAGTTGTTAGTATGTCTGAAAGCCGAAGTGACGTTTTGGTCACTAAAATACCCTTGTGGGTAAAAGCGAGGATTCCGGGTAAGTTTATTATGTTCTGCTATCAATAAATGCATACGTTAAAACCTGAATGTGCCATGTCAACTAATCGTTAAGCATGATCATATCATATTAATTGTTGTACATGAGTTTGGGATATGAGATGAAGAGGAAGGAAACATGATCTTTCAGACTGTCACCAGTGGTTAGGTACCACAAGTGGGTTGACCCCACATATTATCATTTTGTGACTAAGTCTCAGTGGTTTGGAACCACCAGTGGTTAGGTACTACATATATTTCTGTGACTCGTCCCAGTGGTTTGGTACCACAGTGGGTTGGCCCCACGTATTGATATTAGAGATTTTCACCAGTGGTTAGGTACCACAAGTGGGTTGGCCCCACATACTATTATTGTGACTTTTGTCACCAGTGGTTAGGTACCACCAGTGGCTAGGTGCCACAAATGTTGGGTAGACACAGGAGATGCGGATGGATATCTAGGTTGGTTGGGTTGCATGACATACATATTTTGCATATGAATCTGTGGGAGAGTCTAAGTTCGATTTGACGGGGATTTACCCACTGAGTCTCGGCGACTCACCCCTTCTATTTTTGCAGGTAATCCTTAGATCGCGGATATGGAGCCGAGGTGGACTCGAGGTGGCCATGCACGATATTTCGATTTTTATTTCAGTTATTTCAGATTTATTTTACTTTAAGTTAGATTTTGGGTAATGTAATAAGGCCATCTAAATTTTAACTTGGATTTCTTTATTTTGTTAATTCTCTTAATTTTGCTTTGATCCTTAGGGCATGCCTAAAATATTATGAAAGGGATGTTTTCAAAACTTAAATAATCGCGTGATTTTCAAGATTTTACAATTAGGTAATTAACAATTGAGTATTGATAACAAGACAACTCAGCTTTTCAAACTAAATCTCAAAATGGTTCAACTAGTCACTCAATACAAACTCTGTTTCTATAAATTCCAAGGTTTCCTTTCCTCTTCAAGGCAATAACTCAGTTTTTAGAAATGTTTTCGCCCCTGTGACATGCCAGATTTAGTCATAGCGTTTTGACCGGGTTTGGGGTGTTACAGTTGTGGTATCAGAGCCAAGTTTAAAAGCTCGGCTGTGGGTATAAGGCCTAAATTATTTTTCAATAAAGGGTTTCCAAAATGGTTTCGATGAAATACATTATTTTGGGAAGCATGGCACCTGAGTCTCCGACACCGATCCACGACGGTAAGTTTTCTAACTATTGATTGTATGACTTAATCGTTTGTGACGTGGTTGCTAGTATTAGGAAATTTACCTTAGAGACTGAAGCTTGTAGGACTGTGTGTATTTGCGAGAACAACTACTCTGATAATATACTCATAAGACTGTGCCGTAATAAACAGTGGGAAGGAAGCTAACTCGTAAAATTCTTAAAATCAGATTAAATCGTGAACGTTAGACATGAACACTCGACGACGTGGGTGTAATGTGCGTGGTCATGGTAGGGGTAGAATTACTGTATCGAAACCAGTAGGGTATGGCCATGGGTCAAAGAATGAGGTGCCGCCACTGCCAGCTGTGGGCGCAGAGTTTCAGGATCAAACGGGTGGAGATGATGTGGTGTCTCATACGATGCTACGGGTCCTGGAGAGAGTTGCTGGAGCAGGCGTGGGTACGGGGGCTCGAAAATCTGTGTCTGGACGACTCCGAGCTAATGGAGCGGAGGTATTTAGGGGCGTTTCTGGTGTAGCCCCTAACGCAGCTGAATACTGGTTAGAGGCGACTGAGCGCATAATGGATGATCTTAACTTCATGGCTGAGGAGAAGTTGAAAGGGATCGTGTCTCTTCTTCGGGACGAATCCTATCAGTGGTGGCTCACGGTCAGGGACGATGCGATGGCTGAGGATATCACCTGGGATTTCTTCAAAGCGGCATATCAGAGGAAGTACGTCGGGTCCAGTTATGTGGATGCGCAGCGTAAGGCGTTTTTGAATTTGGTTCAGGGGAGTAAGTCGGTGTCCGAATATGAGGCAGAATTCTTAGGGTTAAGCCGTTATGCCCGGGGTGTTGTGGCTACGGACCATGAGCGCTGTGTTAGGTTTGAGGACGGGCTGAGAGATGAGCTGCGGGTGTTGATTGCTCCACAGTGAGAGAGAGAATTTGTCGTTCTTGTGGAAAAGGCCAAGATAGCTGAGGAGGTGAAGCAGTCCGAGAAACAGAATCAGGACAGAAATAGGAATAAAAGGAGTTTTGGGCCATCAGGGTCTACTGGGGGTTTTCAGAAAAGGCTAGGTTTGGCGGGCCGAGTCAGGCAGCGAAGCCTGCTGCTGCTCAGTGGCCACCACAGTGTGCTCGACGCGAGAAGTTTCATTCGGGAGAGTGTTGGATAGGTAACAGAGGGTGCTTCGAGTGTGGGTCAATGGATCATCGGATAAGGGATTGTCCGTGGAGGCCAGTTAGGACACAGTTTGAGGGTCAAGGACGTGCACAATACAGAAGAGATGGTCAGCAACCGTAGAGGGGTCGTGGTCCAGCTAGAGGAGGTAATGGTTTCGGTCGAGGCCGTGGAGCACCGGGCAGAGGTACTGGGAATACGGATGCAAGAAAGCCTGGGCTGGTCTATGCGGCTAGGCGTCGAGAGGAGGGCGATGCATCAGACGTCATAACCGGTACGTTCTTAATATATGGGTTGCCTTAAACTGCCTTGATTGATATTGGTTCGACGCACTCGTATGTTGCTAGTACTATAGCGGGAACTCTGAACTTAGCCTATGAGACTTCTTCTAGGGAGATGACTGTAGTTAGCCCTCTAGGACACTCTGTAGTAGTGAATAAACTGTATAAGGATGTACCCTTAGAACTGCAAGGGGTAGTGTTTCCAGCTGATCTGATGGAAATGCCATTTGGGGAGTTCGATTTGATCTTAGGTATGGATTGGTTAGTAAAATATCAAGCAAGTTTGGACTGTGTAGCCAAGCGCATGGTGTTGAGAACTGTCGAGGGTGAAGAGGTGGTGGTGATAGGTGAGAGAATGAACTACCTATCTAATGTGATATCCGCTTTGAAGGCCGAGAAAATGGTGAGGAAAGGATGTAAGGCATTTGTGGCTTATGTTTGTGCTTTGGAGGTTAAGGAATCAATTGTGGGGGATGTCCGAACGGTAAAGGAATTTTCTGATGTTTTTCCAGAAGAGCTTCCGGGATTGCCTCCAGATCGTGAGGTTGAGTTTGGTATTAACCTTCTACCCGGAACAGCGCCAATGTCTATTGCCCCATATAGAATGGCACCGAAGGAGTTAGTGGAGCTGAAAGCGCAGATTCAAGAGTTGTTAGACCGGGGTTTTATCCGGGCGAGTGTATCGTCTTGGGGAGCACCCGTGCTTTTTGTTAAGAAGAAGGACGGATCGATGCGAATGTGTATTGATTATCGTCAGTTGAATAAGTTGACGATCAAGAATAAGTATCCGTTGCCGAGGATAGACGACATGTTCGACCAACTTAAGGGAGCATCAGTCTTTTCCAAGATAGATCTGAGGTCGGGGCATCACCAGCTTAAGGTCAAGGAGGTGGATTTTCATAAGACGGCGTTTCGTACCCGTTATGGTCACTACGAATTCTTGGTGATGCCATTTGGATTGACCAATGCACCAGCAGCGTTTATGGATATGATGAACCGGGTTTTTCAATCGTATCTGGATCGATTCGTCGTAGTGTTTATAGACGATATTCTGGTGTACTCGAAGTCTGAGGAGGAGCATGATGCACATCTTCGTGTGGTTTTGCAAATTCTGAGGGAGAAGTAGTTATTCGCAAAGTTTAGTAAGTGCGAGTTCTGGCTAAGGGAAGTTACCTTTTTGGGTCATGTGGTGTCAACTGAGGGGATTAGGGTGGACCCTCAGAAGATTGAAGCTGTGTTGGATTGGAAACCACCTAAGAATGTGGCGGAGATTCGGAGTTTTCTGGGTTTAGCGGGGTATTACAGAAGGTTTATGGAAGGGTTTTCTTTGATTGCAGCACCGTTAACCAAGTTGTTAAGGGAAGGGGTTCCGTTTGTGTGGTCTGACAAACAAAAAGAAAGTTTTGAGAAGTTAAAGAGGATTTTGATGGAAGCTCCGGTATTGATTCAGCCTAAAGTAGGGAAAGAGTTTACGGTTTATTGTGATGCGTCGCATACTGGGTTAGGATGTGTCTTTGATGCAAGAGGGGAAAGTAGTAGCGTATGCTTTCGCTTGATTGAGGCCTCACGAAGTGAATTATCCGACGCATGATCTGGAGTTGGCTGCAGTGGTTTTCGCCCTAAAAATTTGGAGACATTACTTGTATGGGGAGAAGTCTATTGTTTACACGGATCATAAGAGTTTGAAATACCTCCTTACTCAGAAGGAGTTGAATTTAAGACAGCGGAGGTGGATTGAGTTGTTAAAGGATTATGACTGCTCGATTGAGTACCATCCAGGAAAGGCTAACGTGGTGGCAGACGCGTTGAGCCGCAAGGTAATATCAGATTTAAGAGCAATGTTTGCCCACCTTAGTTTGTATGATGACGGAAGTCTGTTAGCGGAACTGCAAGTGAATCCGACATGGGTGAATCAGGTTAAAGAGAAACAATTATCAGATGGTGTCTTGAGCGCTCGATTTTTGCAAGTGCAGAATGGAGGATATGTTAAGGGGCTGTGTCTTAGACTTCAGGGGTAGTTGGGAAGAATTTCTACCGTTGGCGAAGTCGTGATATAACAATGGCTACCAATCGAGTATTCGGGATGGCGCCGTATGAAGCGTTATATGGTGGAAGTGTCGTCGCACACCTACGTGTTGGGACGAGTTGGGTGAGCGTCGGTTGTTAGGTCCGAGTTGGTTGTCAAACGGAAGACAATGTTAAGTCGATTCAAACTCGATTGAAGGAGGCTTGGACAGCGTAAGTCCTATGCGCCGATCTTAAGCGGAAAGATATAGAATTTGCGATGGGTGACAAGGTTTCCTTAAAGCATCACCGTGGAAAGAAAGGTCTTTGAGATTTGGTCGGAAGGGCAAGTTGAGCCCCGAGTTTATCGGCCCTTATCCGGGTGTTGAAGCGTGGGGACGATGAGCCTATCACTCGAGTTACCTTGAGTTGAGTCGATCCATGACGATTTCACGTTTCTATGCTCGAGACGCCATCGTTCGGATCCGTCTCATGTTGTGCCGTGAGAAGAAATTGAAGTAAGCCGGACTTATCTTTTCGGGAGGAACCGGCGCGCAGATCTTGGATCGGGACGCCAAAGTATTGCGCGAGGAAATTGGTTCCTTTGGTGAAGGTGTTGTGGCGAAACCATGGATCAGAAGAAGCTACGTGGGAGGCAGAGGATCTTATGCGGCAACAATACCCTCAACTCTTTTGATCAGGTAATTTCGAGGCCGAAATTATTTTAAGGGGTAGAACTGTAACATCCTATATTAGGGCCTTTGCATTTTTACGTGTTTGTATGTGAATGTGATGTTTGTCATGTTAGTTTAGGGTACTTTAGGGTCTAGGAATGACTTAGGGGTAAGCTGGAGCCTTAGTGAAAATTTCCGTTTTGAGCACTCTAGGGGTGAGCTGAATAGGAGTAGGACTTAAGGGGTTTTAGGTTGCGATTGGTGACACAAGAAAAGGGATGGCAGAGTGGCAAGGAGGCCCCACTTAAGATGCTGGTAAGTGACGCCACAGAGAGGGGGAGAGGGAGCAAGTTCGACTCGCAAGGAGTTCATTTTGGAAGTTCTTTTTGGCGTCAAGGGGAGCAGAGGTAGAAATCAACTGAAACACCTCAGGATAGGGGAGTGGACTGAGTCAAATAATTTGAATGGTTGGCAGAGAGGAAAAAGTGGAGCTTGGAGTGTTCAAAATGTTTCAAATAAGTGGTCAGGAGTGGTTTAAGGAGAAAAACAAGAGATTGAGTAAGGGGTGGTAGTGTTGGCCGAATTTCAAACTCTTAGTAGGGGGAGGATCGGTTTTTGTGTGGCTAGAGTGTGCCGAATTTCTGTCTAGCCAAGTAGGAGTTCTTTTCTCATTTTCGACATTTGCAATTTTGGCATTTTGAAGTTCCTACTTTCTCCTCATCTCTTTTCTGCTAGAACCAAACCCTCCTTTCATTCTGTTTCTTTTTTCTTCTCTCAATTTCTTCTTAGGGCCGAAACCCCCCTAACTCTCTTCTCATCTCCAATTTCATGCAAGAGCCGAACACCCCTTGCCCCATACTTTCTTTTTCCAAAGCCGAATCTCCTAGCCATTCTCTCTTGCATTTTCTCTCAATCTCCCTAAAAGCCGAAACCTGTTTTTCATCTTTTTCCTTCTCTATTTGTTATTCTCAAAACTGAAACCTCAAACTTCCATTCCCTATTCCATTTTTCCCTAAAAGTCGAAACCCCTAAGCCTCCATTTGAAGATCTTTATTTCTATTTACGGGTTTTTTATCTAATTCTCATTTACTCTAGCCTTTGCCGAATCTTCTCTAGGGTGGTGTGGTGTCAATTCTTCCTAGGTGTTGAACGAATCTGTGGGTTAAGGTAAGGGGCGATTTCTCTTATTTCGTTATCACTCTTTCGGGTTTTCATGCCAAAGCCGAAATGGCTAATTGGCCTAATAGTGGGATGCTTGGCCGAATATAGGTGGAAGGGGTGTCGCTTTCTTCTTGGAGACTTTCGGGATTTGTTTGACTTATGAATCAAGCCTAAAGCCTCAGCTTTTATCGATCTAGGTAAGAAGATCTATTCAGTTAAGCGTGTAAATCTATTCATATCTTACTCTACGTGTTAACTCGGTCTTCTGACCAAAGATCTGTTGTAACATCCAAAAATTGGGCCGAGGAGAATTGGGCCCAATGGGCCTTGGGCGTAGTAGCGTTTAAAATTTTTGAGAACAAGAGAACGGCTTGTTGTACCTATTAGGTGAGTGATTTTGGAAGGTTAGGGGGCTTCTATAAAGTCCCGGGATTAAACATGAGCTTTAGAAAAATTTTGGTTTTAGGTGAAAAAAACCCTTGGAGTTGGTAGTTAGGCTTTAAGAATAAAATGTGGAGAAAAATGACACAAGTGGAGGTTTGGTGTAGTGGCAAAGTGACGCCACTTAAGAGGTAAGGGAGTGACGCCACAAGGAAGGAAGGAGGTCCAAGGTTCAAGTCTTGGCTCTTGCATTTTGGTTTTCTTTTTAAATGGACATTAGAATTTGGCTATAGATTTATATTTAGTTGCGCATGGTTTAAGACACAAGAGGAGCTTGTGGCTTGGTGGCAAGTGGCGTGTTGAACTATTGAAGGGAGCCTGGGTTCGAATCTCATGAAAAGCAAGGGAGTATTTATTTTGCAAATTGGACGGCAAGAGTTTGAGTTGGATTTAAACTCTACTGACGAAGGGATCCCACATCGGAAAGATACAAAGAAGGAAGGTGAGAAGCTAGCTATATATAGAGCATTCTATGATAGGAGGAAGGATACCTTGGAGGGCGTTTGGGCACAGGAGTGGTCGGAGCGCGGATTAGCACCAGATTCCTATCAGGTGTGTAACTCTCTCCACTCTAGTTGTAGAGCGGCAAATGCCGAAGTGCTGGTCACGGCAATAGTAGCCACACGAGCGTGCGAACGCATGTGTGGGGCTTTTAACGTGATAGTTGAGGCCATCAGTAGTATTCTTGTGGGTTGAGGCTGCTTGGGCCATGATGGGCCGAAGTGGGCCCAATGGGCCCGTGGTCCCAATTGAATAAAATGTATGATGGTGTAGTATATAGTGAACTAGACTAGGTGAATCTCATATACGTGGCTAGATTTGTGTTAGATGGGCCACACGAGCGTGTGGGCCCGAATGGGCCGAAATCGGGTTTTAGGCCCAATAGTCCGGTACGACCGGAAATGGTAGTTGAGTCGCTCGAGGTGATATTAGGCCTTTGGAAAGGCCATTACATGTGTAAAATTACTAAAATACCCTTGGTTTAAAAAATTACTAAAATACCCTTGGTTTACAATATTACCGAAATACCCCCGGTTTGTAAATTACCAAAATACCCCCGATTTGTGAAATTACTGAAATACCATTGGTTTACAAAATTACCGAAATACCCCCGATTTGTAAATTTATCGAAATACACCCAATTTGTAAAATTACCGAAATACCCTCGGTTTGCAAAATTACTGAAATACCCCCAGTTTGCAAAATTACAGAAATACCCTTGATTTGTGAAATTACTGAAATACCCCAATTTACGAAATTACCAAAATACCCCCGGTTTTGTGAAATTAGTGAAATACCCCCGATTTGTGAAATTACTGAAATACCCTCGGTTTGCGAAATTACCGTCTTACCCCTAAACGACAAAATGACCATTGTACCCTCGTGGTAGTACTAGTGTTGTATGTGTTAATTGTATGATTGATTATGTTTGAAATGCGTTGCATACATGGATTGGTTATGAGTAGAATTACCGAAATACCCTTATAGGGTAAAAAGACTGATTTGCCCTTGTAGGTAAATGATCAACTTGTGCAATGAGTGGACTAATTTGGCTGTGGTTGTATGACTGATATGCTTTTATTACATGTTTAAATAATTGTTACTGAGCATGACAATTTTGCATACACGTGTAATGATTGAGCATGACATACACGACATATTGCATGGGGTTGGGATTATTAATACGGAGGAAGTGCTAATAGGATCGCATGGTCGCTTGACGACTGTGGATCCACCGAAGGCTTTATGGCCACCGCAGTTTTTTAGCCACCGAAAGCGACCATCTTGCCGCACCGATAATGTTACTGAGGGCTGTGTGCCATTAATATGGCTTCGTGCCGTAATTATGGGCTTTGTGCCAATACCGAAGGCTCTGTGCCGATATTATGGCTTTGTGCCAATCGTATTTACCGTGGCTATGTGCCTAACTTATATATCGATGACTCTGTGTCGATCATATTTACCCAAAGCTGTGTGCCGATTATATTATCGTTGCTGATGGCTATGTGTCAAATATAATACAGTCACTAATGGTTTTGTGCCAATTGTAATACCGCTACTGAAGGCTTTTTAGCCATCGAGCAGCTATGCTGCACCGATAAGTTAGTGCCGCAATCGGTGCTACATAAGGAGTGTAGGGATGGGTGGGTCGATTAAATCCCCACAGGAGTGTAGGGTTGGACAGGAGACGGAGTGCAGGGTTGGTATGGGCATTAACTCATTGCATATCTGGATTATATTACTGAGATGGGCCTAGGCCCCGATTTATATGTATGACATGTGACATTTGACTTGGGTTAAGGCCCATCCGAGGCTATTTTGGGCTAATGCCCAATTGCCACCGTTACTTTAATGGGCTTGGGCCCGAATTGTTTTGATGCATGTTCTTACAGATTTTGTTCGTAAGGGGAATTACACAAAGAGTTTTCGTAAACTCACCCCCTCTTTTTAATTTTTCTTAGGTAATCCTCAGTAGGTGGTTCGTTGTACTGGAGGACTCGGAGGTGGCCCTGTAGGGTGGAATTACCGAAATACCCTTATAGGGTAAAATGACAGATTTGCCCTTGTAGATAAATGATTGACTTGTGCAATGAGTTGACTAATTTGGCTGTGGTTGTATGACTGATATGCTTTTATTACCTATTTAAATGATTGTTACTGAGCATGGCCATTTTGCATACACGTGTAATGATTGAGCATGACATACACAACATATTGCATGGGGCTGGGACATTGATACGGAGGAAGATATGTGAGGATCGCATAGTCGCTTGACGACCGTGGATCCACCGAAGGCTTTATAGCCACCGCAGGCTTTTTAGCCATCGAGGAGCCATGCTACACCGATAATTTTACTGAGGGCTGTGTGCCATTAATATGGGCTTCGTGCCGTAATTATGGGCTTCGTGCCAATACCGAAGGCGTTGTGCCGATATTATGGCTTTGTGCCAATCGTATTTACCGTGGCTATGTGCATAACTTATATATTGATGACTCTGTGTCGATCATATTTACCCAAGGCTATGTGCCGATTGAGTGCAGGGTTGGTATGGGCATTAACGCATTGCATATCTGGATTATATTACTGTGATGGGCTTAGGCCCCGATTTATATGTATGACATGTGACATTTAACTTGGGTTAATATTTTGTAATAAGGCCGCTTTAACTTTAAATTTGGTATTTTATTTGGTTTAGCTTTTAATATGATACTGCCTATTATTCTTAAATGTTTAATACGGGATTTTCCTAAACCTTTAATAACCGTTTTCAAAAATGTTAACAAAAGGATAACAAGCGAATACATAATTAAACTCGAAATTTTTAACAAACGCGCAATTTTTAAACAACCCTTTTATGTGACATGCCGGATCTGGTCGTAATGTTTTGACCGGGTTTGGGGTGTTACAATTATGGTATCAGAGCCTAGGTTGCAAAACTCGACTGTGGATTGGGTTTTCAAAATTGAATTTCTGAAAGTATTGTTTCAAAAAGCCTTGAAAATATTTAAAGTTCTGAAATTGTATTGACCGATTTTTGAAAGTGTGGTACACCGAGTCTCTGACATCGAATCTGTAAGCTTCCTGACCTTATACTCTGTTATGTGCTGTAATGACTGTATTTTTGGTATTTATTTTGTATGTGTTTTGTTTGGATGTGATGTTTGGATATAGAAATCTGTTGCGTATAAGATATTTGTCTGCTTTAACGGTTAGGTGTTTTGAGTACGTGTAGGGAGTTTCAAATTCTAGTTAAAATGTGATAGGGATAATAGAATCAGAGTACGCAGCGGTAGCGTAGTGGGGTAGTTGTTACACGACTACCCTGTTACCTGGAAATTTCGAGGATGAAATTTTTTAAGGAGGGTAGATTTGTAACATCCTGAAATTAAGGCTACGAGAATTGGGCCCAATGGGCCTTGGGCGTAGTAGCGTTTAAAATTTTTGAGAACAAGAGAACGGCGTTGGACCTATTAGGTGAGTGATTTTGGAAGGTTAGGGGGCTTCTATGAAGTCCCGGGATTAAACTTGAGCTTTAGGAAAATTTTGGTTTTAGGTGAAAAAAACCCTGGGAGTTGGTAGGTAGGCTTTAAGAATAAAATGTGGAGAAAAATGATACAAGTGGAGGTGTGGTGTAGTAGCAAAGTGACACCACTTAAGAGGCAAGGGAGTGATGCTACAAGGAAGGAAGGAGGTCCAAGGTTCAAGTCTTGGCTCTTGCATTTTGGTTTTCTTTTTAAATGGACTTTAGAATTTGGCTATAGATTTATATTTAGTTGCGCATGGTTTAAGACACAAGAAGAGCTTGTGGCTTGGTGGCAAGTGGCGTGTTGAACTATTGAAGGGAGCACAGGTTCGAATCTCATGAAAAGCAAGGGAGTATTTATTTTGCAAATTGGATGGCAAGAGTTTGAGTTTGATTTAAACTCTCTCGACGAAGGATCCCACATCGGAAAGATACAAAGAAGGAAGGTGAGAAGCTAGCTATATATAGAGCATTCTATGATAGGAGGAAGGATACCTTGGAGGCGTTTGGGCACGGGGGAGTGGTCGGAGCGCGGATTAGCACCGCATTCCTATCGGTGTGTAACTCTCTCCACTCTAGTTGTAGAGCGGCAAATGCCGAAGTGCCAGTCACGGCAATAGTAGCCACACGAGCGTGCGAACGCACGTGTAGGGCTTTTAACGTGATAGTTGAGGCCATCAGTAGTATTCTTGTGGGTTGAGGCTGCTTGGGCCACGATGGGCCGAAGTGGGCCCAATGGGCCCGTGGTCCCAATTGAATAAAATGTATGATGGTGTAGTATATAGTGAACTAGACTAGGTAAATCTCATATACGTGGCTAGATTTGTGTTAGGTGGGCCACACGAGCGTGTGGGCCCGAATGGGCCGAAATCGGGTTTTAGGCCCAATAGTCCGGTACCACCGGAAATGATAGTTGAGTCGCTCGAGGCGACATTAGGCCTTTGGAAAGGCCATTGCATGTGCAAAATTACTAAAATACCCTTGGTTTACAAAATTACTAAAATACCCTTGGTTTACAAAATTACCGAAATACCCCCGGTTTGTAAAATTACCGAAATACCCCCGGTTTGTGAAATTACTGAAATACCCTTGGTTTACAAAATTACTGAAATACCCCCGATTTGTAAAATTACCGAAATACCCCCGATTTGTGAAATTATCGAAATACCCTCGGTTTGCAAAATTACCAAAATACCCCCGGTTTGCAAAATTACCAAAATACCCTTAATTTGTGAAATTACTGAAATACCTCGATTTACAAAATTACTAAAATACCCTGATTTACAAAATTACCAAAATACCCCCGATTTTGTGAAATTAGCGAAATACCCCCGATTTGTGAAATTAATGAAATACCCTCGGTTTACGAAATTACCGTCTTATCCCTAAACGATAAAATGACCGTTGTACCCTCGTGGTAGTACTAGCATTGTATGTGTTAATTGTATGATTGATTATGTTTGAGATGCATTGCATACATAGATTGGTTATGAGTAGAATTACCGAGCTACCCCTGTAGGGTAGAATTACCAAAATACCCTTATAGGGTAAAATGACTGATTTGCCCTTGTAGGTAAATGATCGACTTGTGCAATGAGTGGACTAATTTGGCTGTGGTTGCATGACTGATATGCTTTTATTACATGTTTAAATAATTGTTACTGAGCATGGCCATTTTGCATACACGTGTAATGATTGAGCATGACAAACACGACATATTGCATGGGGTTGGGATTATTAATACGGAGGAAGTGCTAATAGGATCGCATGGTTGCTTGACGACTGTGGATCCATCGAAGGCTTTATAGCCACTGCAGGCTTTTTAGCCACCGAGCGACCATCTTTGCATCGATAATGTTACTAAGGGTCGTGTGCCATTAATATGGCTTCGCATCGTAATTATGGGCTTTGTGCCAATACCAAGGCTCTGTGCGATATTATGGCTTGTGCCAATCGTATTTACCGTGGCTATGTGCCTAACTTATATATCGATGACTCGTGTGTCGATCATATTTACCCAAGGTGTGGTGCCGATTATATTACCGTCGGCCGATGGCTATGTGCCAAATATAATCTGATCCACCGATGGCCTTGTGCCAATTGTAATACCGCCATCAAGGCTTTTTA
This sequence comes from Gossypium sturtianum, assembly GCA_025698515.1. Taxonomy (NCBI): domain Eukaryota; kingdom Viridiplantae; phylum Streptophyta; class Magnoliopsida; order Malvales; family Malvaceae; genus Gossypium; species Gossypium sturtianum. Next base: position 22,635,310 of record CM046948.1, on the reverse strand, counting down.
GCCGAGCAGCTATCTATGTTGCACCGATAAGTTAGTGCCACAACCGGTGCTACATAAGGAGTGTAGGGATGGGTGGGTCGATTAAATCTCCACGAGTGTAGGGTTGGACAGAGACGGAGTGCGTGGTTGGTATGGGCATTAACGCATTGCATATCCGGATTATATTATCGAGATGGGCTTAGGCCCCGATTTATATGTATGACATGTGACATTTGACTTGGGTTAAGGCCCATCCGAGGCTATTTTGGGCTAATGCCCAATTGCCACAGTTACTTTAATGGGCTTGGGCCCAAATTGTTTTGATGCATGTTCTTACAGATTATGTTCGTAAGGGGAATTACACACTGAGTTTTCGTAAACTCACCCCCTCTTTTTTATTTTTCTAAGGTAATCCTCAATAGGCGGTTCGACGTACTAAAGGACTCGGAGGTGGCCCTGTAGGGTGGGATTAACGAAATACCCTTATAGGGTAAAATGACGAATTTCCCTTGTAGATAAATGATCGACTTGTGCAATGAGTTGACTAATTTAGCTGTGGTTGTATGACTGATATGCTTTTATTACATGTTTAAATGATTGTTACTGAGCATGGTCATTTTGCATACACGTGTAATGATTGAGCATGACATACACAACATATTGCATGGGGCTGGGACATTGATACGGAGGAAGATATGTGAGGATCGCATAGTCGCTTGACGACCGTGGATCCACCGAAGGCTTTATAGCCACCGCAGGCTTTTTAGGCACCGAGCAACCATGCTGCACCGATAATTTTATCGAGGGCTGTGTGCCATTAATATGGGCTTCGTGCCGTAATTATGGGCTTTGTGCCAATACCGAAGGCTTTGTGTCGATATTATGGCTTTGTGCCAATCGTATTTACCGTGGCTATGTGCCTAACTTATATATTGATGACTCTGTGTCGATCATATTTACCCAAGACTGTGTGCCGATTGAGTGCAGGGTTGGTATGGGCATTAACGCATTGCATATCTGGATTATATTACTGAGATGGGCTTAGGCCCCAATTTATATGTATGACATGTGACATTTAACTTGGGTTAATATTTTGTAATAAGGCCGCTTTAACTTTAAATTTGGTATTTTATTTGGTTTAGCTTTTAATATGATACTACCTATTATTCTTAAATGTTTAATACGGGATTTTCCTAAACCCTTAATAACCGTTTTCCAAAATGTTAACAAAAGGATAATAAGAGAATACATAATTAAACTCGAAATTTTTAACAAACGTGCAATTTTTAAACAACCATTTTATGTGACATGCCGGATCTGGTCGTAACGTTTTGACCGGGTTTGGGGTGTTACAATTATGGTATCAGAGCCTAGGTTGCAAAACTCGGCTGTGGATTGGGTTTTCAAAATTGAATTTCTGAAAGTATTGTTTCAAAAAGCCTTGAAAATATTTAAAGTTCTGAAATTGTATTGACCGATTTTTGAAAGTGTGGTACACCGAGTCTCCGACGTCGAATCCGTAAGCTTCCTGACCTTATACTTTGTTATGTGCTGTAATGACTGTATTTTGGTATTTATTTTGTATGTGTTTTGTTTGGATGTGATGTTTGGATATAGAAATTTGTTGCGTATAAGATATCTGTCTGCTTTAATAGTTAGGTGTTTTGAGTACGTGTAGGGAGTTTCAAATTCTAGTTAAAATGTGATAGGGATAATAGAATCAGAGTACGCAGCGGTAGCGTAGTGGGGTAGTTGTTACACGACAATCCTGTTAGCTGCAAATTTCGAGGACGAAATTTTTTTGAGGGTTGATTTGTAACATCCCCAAAATTGGGCCTAGGAGAATTGGGCCCAATGGGCCTTGGGCGTAGTAGCGTTTAAAATTTTTTAGAACAAGAGAACGGCTTGTTGGACCTATTAGGTGAGTGATTTTGGAAGGTTAGGGGGCTTCTATGAAGTCCCGAGATTAAACTTGAGCTTTAGGAAAATTTTGGTTTTAGGTGAAAAAAACCCTTGGAGTTGGTAGGTAGGCTTTAAGAATAAAATGTGGAGAAAAATGACACAAGTGGAGGTGTGGTGTAGTGGCAAAGTGACGCCACTTAAGAGGCAATGGAGTGACGCCACAAGGAAGGAAGGAGGTCCAAGGTTCAAGTCTTGGCTCTTGCATTTTGGTTTTCTTTTTAAATGGACTTTAGAATTTGGCTATAGATTTATATTTAGTTGTGCATGGTTTAAGACACAAGAGGAGCTTGTGGCTTGGTGGCAAGTGGCGTGTTGAACTATTGAAGGGAGCCTGGGTTTGAATCTCATGAAAAGCAAGGGATTATTTATTTTGCAAATTGGACGGCAAGAGTTTGAGTTGGATTTAAACTCCTCTTGTGAAGGGATCCCACATCGAGAAAGATACAAAGAAGGAAGGTGAGAAGCTAGCTATATATAGAGCATTCTATGATAGGAGGAAGGATACCTTGGAGGGCGTTTGGGCAAAGGAGTGGTCGGAGCGCGGATTAGCACCAGATTCCTATCAGGTGTGTAACTCTCTCTACTCTAGTTGTAGAGCGGCAAATGCCGAAGTGCCGTTCACGGCAATAGTAGCCACACGAGCGTGCGATAGCACATGTGGGGCTTTGACGCGATAGTTGAGGCCATTAGTAGTATTCTTATGGGTTGAGGCTGCTTGGGCCACGATGGGCCAAAGTGGGCCCAATGGGCCCGTGGTCCCATTTGAATAAAATGTATGATGGTGTAGTATATAGTGAACTAGACTAGGTGAATCTCATATACGTGGCTAGATTTGTGTTAGGTGGGCCACACGAGCGTGTGGGCCCGAATGGGCCGAAATCGGGTTTTAGGCCCAATAGTCCGGTACGACCGGAAATGGTAGTTGAGTCGCTAGAGGCAACATTAGGCCTTTGGAAAGGCCATTGCATGTGCCAAATTACTAAAATACCCTTGGTTTACAAAATTACTGAAATACCCTTGGTTTACAAAATTACCAAAATACCATTGGTTTGTAAAATTACCGAAATACCCCCAGTTTGTGAAATTACTGAAATACCCTTGGTTTACAAAATTACCGAAATACCCCCAGTTTGTAAAATTACCAAAATACCCTCGATTTGTAAAATTACCAAAATACCCCCGGTTTATGAAATTACAAAAATACCCTCGGTTTGAAAAATTACCGAAATACCCCCAGTTTGCAAAATTACGAAAATACCCTTGATTTGTGAAATTACTGAAATACCTCGGTTTGTAAAATTACTGAAATACCCCGATTTAAAAAATTACCAAAATACCCTCGATTTTTCGAAATTAGTGAAAACCCTTGATTTGTGAAATTACTGAAATACCCTCGATTTGCGAAATTACCCTCTTACCCCTAAACGACAAAATGACCGTTGTACCCTCGTGGTAGTACTAGCGTTGTATGTGTTAATTGTATGATTGATTATGTTTGAGAATGTTTGAGATGCGTTGCATACATGGATGGGTTATGAGTAGAATTACCGAACTACCCCTGTAGGGTAGAATTACCGAAATACCCTTATAGGGTAAAATGACTAATTTGCCCTTGTAGGTAAATGATCGACTTGTGCAATGAGTGGACTAATTTGTTTTTGTGGTTGTATGGACCGATATGCTTTTATTACATGTTTAAATAATTGTTCTTGAGCATGGCCATTTTGCATACGTGTAATGATTGAGCATGACATACACGACATATTGCATGGGGTTGGGATTATTAATACGGAGGAAGTGCTAATAGGATCGCATGGTCGCTGACGCATCGTGGATCCACCGAAGGCTTTATAGCCACCGCATGGTTTTTTAGCCACCGAAAGCGACCATGCCGCACCGATAATGTTATCGAGGGTCGTGTGCCATTAATATGGCTTCGCGTCGTAATTATGGGCTTTGTGCCAATCTGAAGGCTCTGCGTGCCGATATTATGGCTTTGTGCCAATCGTATTTACCGTGGCTATGTGCCTAACTTATATATCGATGACTCTGTGTCAATCATATTTACCCAAGGTGCGTGTGCCGATTATATTATCGTCTCGATGGCTATGTGCCAAATATAATCTGATCCAGCGATGGCTTTGTGCCAATTGTAATACCGCTACTGAAGGCTTTTTAGCCACCGAGCAGCTATGATGCACCGATAAGTTAGTGCCGCAACCGGTGCTACATAAGGAGTGTAGGGATGGGTGGGTTGATTAAATCCCCATAGGAGTGTAGGGTTAGACAGGAGACGGAGTGTAGGGTTGGTGTGGGCATTAACGCATTGCATATCTGGATTATATTACTGAGATGGGCTTAGGCCCCGATTTATATGTATGACATGTGACATTTGACTTGGGTTAAGGCCCATCTGAGGCTATTTTGGGCTAATGCCCAATTGCCACCGTTACTTTAATGGGCTTGGGCCCAAATTGTTTTGATGCATGTTCTTACAGATTTTGTTCGTAAGGGGAATTACACACCGAGTTTTCGTAAACTCACCCCCTCTTTTTAATTTTCTTAGGTAATCCTCGTGAGGCGGTTCGACGTCTTTGGAGGACTCGGAGGTGGCCACACTACGAGAAGTTCTGGACTTTAGTATTTTACTTACTTTTAACTTGGGTTAATATTTTGTAATAAGGCCGCTTTAACTTTAAATTTTGTATTTTATTTGGTTTAGCTTTTAATATGATACTGCCTATTATTCTTAAAAGTTTAATACGGGATTTTCCTAAACCCTTAATAACCGTTTTCCAAAATGTTAACAAAAGGATAACAAGCGAATACATAATTAAACTCGAAATTTTTAACAAACGTGCAATTTTTAAACAACCCTTTTATGTGACATGTCGGATCTGGTCGTAACATTTTGACCGGGTTTGGGGTGTTACATCTGTTCCATGGACTCAAATGCCAGCAATTCTAGGAAGAGGGTTAGACCTGTAAACCCAGCCCCTAAGTTTAAGAAGCGGCGATGTCGTGATTCGAGATTGGCCACCACGGGTTGTGGGTAAGCCACGAGTAGAGTAGTAGGCGGATAAGCGGTAGTGCACATCAGCGATAGTGTTGACGTAGAAAGTATTATGTTATGCGTTATCAGGTGGGTAACTCTCACACATTTCATGTGTTAATTTATTAGTTTCTAGTATGTTTGAAAGCTGAAGTGACGTTTTGGTCACTAAAATATACCAATGGGTAAAAGCGAGGATTAGGGTAAGTCTATTATGTTCGCTATCAATAAATGCATACGTTAAAACACGAATGTGCCATGTCAACTAATCGTTAAGCATGATCATATCATATTAATTGTTGTACATGAGTTTGGGATATGAGATGAAGAGGAAGGAAACATGATCTTTGATGTCACCGGTGGTTAGGTACCACAAGTGGGTTGACCCCACATATTATCATTTTGTGACTAAGTCTCGGTGGTTTGGAACCACCGGTGGTTAGGTACCACATATATTTACGTGACTCGTCCCGGTGGTTTGGTACCACGAGTAGGTTGGCCCACGTATTGATATTAGGGATTGTCACCGGTGGTTAGGTACCACAAGTGGGTTGGCCCCACATACTATTATTGTGACTTTTGTCACGGTTGTTAGGTACCACCAGTGGCTAGGTGCCACAAATGTTGGGTAGACACGGGGAGATGCGGATGGATATCTAGGTTGGTTGGGTTGCATGACATACATATTTTGCATATGAATCTGTGGGAGAGTCTAAGTTTGATTGGACGGGGATTTACCTACTGAGTCTCGGCGACTCACCCCTTCCGTTATTTTTGCAGGTAATCCTTAGATCGCGGATATGGAGCCGAGGTGGACTCGAGGTGGCCATGCACAATATTTCAGTTTTTATTTCAGTTATTTCGAATTTATTTTACTTTAAGTTAGATTTTGGGTAATGCAATAAGGCCATCTAAATTTTAACTTGGATTTATTTATTTTGTTAATTCTCTTAATTTTGCTTTGATCGTTAAGGCATGCCTAAAAGATTATGAAAGGGACGTTTTCAAAACTTAAATAATTGCATGAATTTCAAGATTTTACAATTGGGTAATTAGCAATCGAGTATTGATAACAAGACAACTCAGCTTTTCAAACTAAATCTCAAAATGGTTAAACTAGTCACTCAATACAAACTCTGTTTCTATAAATTCCAAGGTTTCCTTTCCTCTTCAAGGCAATAACTCGGTTTTTAGAAATGTTTTCTCCCCTGTGACATGCCAGATTTGGTCGTAGCGTTTTGACCGGGTTTGGGATGTTACACGGAATTCTACTCAAGACGGAGGATCTCCTCTTCAATTCCTTCAGGGGGTTTTAGGGATTTCTTATGTTTTATTTTATCTTTTCTCTTGAGATGTTTTCCTTTATTGTTATGAACTAAACCTTCGGATACAGAAGAGATGAAACCTATGATGAATCTTGTTATTTGATTATTTGAATTATATGATAAATACTTAGTTTGTTCTTAATTATGTGAGCTTAATCCAAATTTAATGTGCTTAGGTGGAGGAGGAATAGACCCTGCCTAAGAGTAGATCCAACATAATTAAGCGGAGTTGATCGCACGCCTAGAGATAGGGTGACGAGATTTTTCCGGATTAGGGTGAAACCTAATATGGGAATCCACAGATCGATTTACTGCTATTCTAGGGGGTTATTATAAGAGAATGAGAGTTCCACTAATTAACCTAGGGTTAGACATTATTCGCCTCGAGAGAGGGTTTAATATACGTTAGGGAGTCTTACGGATCAAACTAAGTAAATAAAACGTATGGTTCTGTGTTAGATAACAAGTGAAGTCTAGGTGGATTCTTCCTAGGGTATCGTCTAAATCAACTGAGTTTTTCCAAAGTTATTTTTCCAAATTCATTCTTCTTTGTCTTAGAGTCTTTAGTTTAGTAGTTAATTAATTTAGATTAATAAACAAACTTCACTTATTTTAGGCTAAATAATAAAAAGAAAGTTAGTATTAGTACTTTTAGTTCCTTTGGGTTCGATAATCCGGTCTTGCCTAAACTATACTACTGTTCGATAGGTGCACTTGCCTTTAATCGTTGTCAGAGTTAGTTTCCAGGTTCGATCATTCTTTTATAAATTTTAAAACTCTGATTTACAGCGATCAGTAGCATCATTCACAATAGTGGAATTCACAGCCTAAGACATAGGTAAATGATATCCTCTCATTGACATTACATGATAGATGAGAAGTAAACATGGCCACGAGTCATTTGTCTTTGTGATAAATGACTTAATTACTATTTGATAGTAATTGACTGTTCATGATGGAAGATGCAATGGTTACCATAAGATAAAATAGGATCATATTGGGAGGAAGAATTTATCCCAAAGAGATTAAGAATATCCTATTAGGTTATCACATTTATGAAAAGGTAATTTGACGAGCACTAATCGAGTAGCTTTCAAAAATGGTATGTAATTGGGGAAAGTTCAGTCATGATACTATAATGGAATGACCTCGTGGCTAAATGAGTTTATAATTAATAGGCGAAAAGTTTAAAGTTAATTATAAGCTATTTGAGCCCTAGTCACATATGTCCAATCAATCCCTCCGGTAGGTCGTTAAAACCATAAATGAATTACGTGTTGAATCAAATGAACATAAATGGAAAGAAATGATAAAATTAGAGAAATAGGTTGGTTTCTCACTAAGTATGGAAATGACCTGAGAATTAATTTAAGTTTTTTGAATTATTATTTAACTAAATAATTGAAGTTAAAAAATGGAACTAAATTAATTGTCATTTTGTATCCATTGAATGTAGAAATTAAATATATTTTCTCATAGATTCTTTTACGATAAAGTTGTCATGACTTTAGCGGAATTAGAATTTGGTTGAGAAAATTATTTAAGTGGAAAATTAATTAATGTAAATTAATTTAATAAATAATTTTTCTTTTTGCAAAGTGAAAAACATGTACTTGGTTGGATTAAATTATAAAGTCTTGGGTTAAAAGTTTGAAAAACACATATAATTGGACACGATACAGGATAAACCCAAAACCCCTCATAATAAGGATGGGGGAAGCAACCCTAATATTATTAATTAGGGTTTGCTGACCCTCTCTCCTAATTCAACTAGGGGATTTATTTTTCTATTAAATATGTATTATTTGTATTTTACTAATTCAACTAGAATTTCTCAATCTCTCTATAAATAGATGACACTGTTAGGGCTAAATTATATTTTAAGAAATTATTATTATGCTCGAAAATGTTACACACAACTTTGAGATATTGTTATTCTGCCCAAAAAAAGTTAGAATTTATTTTTAAGTATAAATTATATTTCCTGGGAATAAGAATTCTATCGGTTTCTAAGTATAAATGGTTTTGTGTTTGATTCGAAATTGTTCCAGCCCACACTCGAAATGATCCATGGTATGAGAATAGCGAAGAAGGTTGTTTGGTTGAAAATCGAGCACGTTAAGGATCCGTCTTGCTCAAAGCACAAGTACTTTTTGGGAAAAATTTATTGCTATAAATATCACAAACCAATTCGGTTTTCAAAATTTTATTTTTTCGTTGTGCAAGAAAACTGTTTTCGAACTAGATTTTTTCTAACAAACATATCATGTCTTCATTCCAGGTCATGCCTCCATACAATATGCACATAAAAATCCCTATGGAATGCCATATTTGTCCTCATATATTGTACCAAGCTAGTAGGGCAATATCTTACTCTTTTTCATATGAGTACATTATCAAATTCACATTTACATTTCACATCCATATTTTTTATCCAACTTTTATAACCACCTATCACATTCATAAAGTTAAAATAGATTTCTAAGGAGTAGACAAGTCACTTACCTTAAGCATACAATTATAATATTTACAAGTGCCCTTAAACTTTACCCAAGGCTTTTACAAAAATTTTCATTAAGTAAATATTAATTCAAGAATGACAATTAAACTACATCAATTACCATTTATAAGTTAACTCTATATAAATATATCCACATGAGACACTTCTTATAATCACAATAAAATTAATAACATTTTAACTTACCTTAGTACTTATAATTACCCAAACTAATTAAATTCACCATTAAACTATAATACTAATTATAAGAATAATTTCCATGAGACTTACAAAAGACTTTACAAAAAGGGGTGGAAAATTCCATACTTCCCACTTCAAACTCTAACTTTCTCCTTGCCTTTAGGAAGAGCTCTCTCCCCTTCTTGATTTTTATCATCAAAATAAATAAATATCACCATAAATATCCATAACCATTATTGAACCAACATTTATTAGCCACTTGAATGGTTCAACAACAACAAAACTTTCAATAAACATGTATGATAAACCGTAAAAGTAACATATTTTAAACCCACATTTAGTATGCTTTTGGATGAATTATCATTTATTTTATATGATTTGGTGCTTTTAATCCTTTCTTTTCATGTCTTATACTCAGGGAAGCACCGAAGGATGAAAAGAACAAGAAACGGGCTTAAAACGGGCCAAATGGGCCAAAGCACGAAATCGACACGGCCTGGGCCCAAGACCACACGGCCGTGCCGCATTAATGGAGTCCACACGGCCTGGCCACGATTCACACGGGCGTGTGCCATGGCGTGTCCTGCTGCGCGGCCAAGAAGTTTTGCTCGGATTTGGATACTTGGAGGCAAAGAAACACAATCCAAAGTCTATTTAAACACCCAAGTAGGAACTTCACTCAGATTTGGATACTTGGAGGTCAAGTAAGGCATCTCAAAGCCTATATAAACACCATAGGGGGCAACTTATTCAGGGAGTTCGGCAGAAGCCCTCTGTCAGGGCGGTTAGCTAGGCCAAGGAGCCGAGCCGAAAATGTCAGATTTGTGGGAAACTCTCAAGGGATAGCCAGCTGATCCATCTCCAGAAGCTGAAATTCTACTCAAGATGGAGGATCTCTCCTTCAATTCCTTCAGGGGGTTTTAGGGATTTCTTATGTTTTGTTTTATCTTTTCTTCTGAGATGTTTCCTTTTATTATTATGAACTAAACCCTTCAGATACCTGAAGGGGGATGAAACCTAGATGAATCTTGTTATTGTTTTCTGAACTATATGATAAATACTTGATTTGTTCTTAATTATGTGTGCTTAATTCTTGTGTTGATATTTCGCGGATATTAATTCAAGTATGATGTGCTTAGGTGGTGGAGAAAAAGTCCCGCTAAGAGTAGATCTAGCATAATTAAGCGGAGTTGATCGCGCCTAGAGATAGGGTGACGAGATTTTGCCGGATTAGGGTGAAACCTAATATGGGAGTCCATAGATCGATTTACTGCTATTCTAGGGGGTTATTAATGGGAAAGATATTTCAATTAATTAACCTAAGGTTAGACGTTATTCGCCTCAAGAGAGGGTTTAATATCGTTAGGGAGTCCTACGGATCAAGTCAAGTGAATAAATAAATGCGGTTTAGTGTTAGATAACAAGTGGAGTCTAGGTGGATTCTTCGTAAGGGTATCGTCTTAATCAACTGAGTTTTTCCCAAGTATTTCCCCAATTCATTCTTTTTATCTTTGCGTCTTTAGCTTAGTAATTAGTTAATTTATATTAATAAACAGCTTCACTTATTTTAGGCTAATTAATAGAAAGAAAGTTAGTATTAGTACTTTTAGTTCCTTTGGGTTCGACAATCCGGTCTTGCCTAAGCTATACTACTGTTCGATAGGTGCACTTGCCTCAATCGTTGTCATAGTTAGTTTCCAGGTTCGATCATTATCTTTATAAATTTTAAAATTCTGACTTCACAGCGATCAAGTTTTTGGTGCCGTTGCCGGGGAACTAAAATATTAAAAACACTCTATTTTTATTACTTTAGCCATATTTTATTTTTGCAATTAAATTTTATTTTTTATTTTTTTGCTAATTTTTCTTTTATTTGCTTTTGTCAGGAAAATTTTAGTTTATAGAGGAGATGGTGCGAATAACTACAGTGGCAAGTTATGAGGACAAAGCCAACAAAAGCGGTGATATCTACAACCTCGACCCGGTAACCGGGCTATCAACCCGATTAGAGATGTTACATAAAAAATTTGATGGTTTATACGATTCCTCGCAGCAACATCCAGTTATGCAGTGTGAAACAAGCGGAGGCATGGCGAATCCTGAGTACCCACCCTACGGACATGGCATGGAAAGCGAACAAGTCAACTATATGGGTAACTATGCTAGACCTCAAAATAATTTTTATAATGACACTTATAATGCAGGTTGGAGGTACCATCCAAATTTCTCGTTGGATGATCAAAGTAGCCAAGGACCGAAACTTCCTCCAAATTTTCAACAACCACCTTACCAACAGGAAGAGGAGTCGAACCTCGAGGAGATGCTAACAAAATTCATGGCAGCCACAGATAACCGTCTCTAAGACACTAAGACCACCCTTAAGAATCAACAGGCATCAATTAAAGGGATCGAGAGCCAAGTTGGAGAACTCACTAAGACAGTTGGACAACTTACTAACACAGTTGGACAACTTGCAAAGATAATCTCATAACAACTACAAGAAAGCTTGCCAAGCAACACTGAAATTAACCCAAAAGAGCAAATTCAAGCCGTAACAGCTCATGACAGTGAAAGGTTAGTGGAACCTGACCCAAGGCAAGAGCCTGTGGTAAGTGAAGGTAAGGTTGAGGTAAGCCATGATTTACCAAACCCGGTAATTACAGAGCACCAAGCTCATATGCCATACCCCAATGTGATAAAGAAAGACCACACAGAGGAACAATTCAGTAAATTTCTTATACCTCCAAAGAAGTTTCTTATTAACTTGCCATTTCTTGAAGCTCTTTCGCAGATGCGGATCCTAGACCTCGTGACAATAAAGAAGAAAATCATGAGGAGGAAAGCTTGGATCAATGAACTAGACGAATGGAAGACACACTTCAAAGAGAGACTAAAAATACACGAAGCAAAAATGAGGCAACTCCACGAGAAACTTAACGATGGGACAACCCAGCTTAAGATAGGAGATCAGGTACTCAAAATCTTCCCAGATGAAACAGTCGAGGTAACTAACCCTAAATTTATCACTTCTAAGGTAAACACTACTCGACTTAAACTTTATATCCACAACCGAATTGATCGCATGAGAAAGGATTTTCACCTCTTCAAACCACCATGACCATACGAATGAGAGGTAAAGTCTAGCTTAAGACTATAAACGAGCGCTTCTTGGGAGGCAACCCGAGCACTAACCCCATTAATTTTTACATTTTTTTAATTTTACTTTTATTTTTCCTTTTAGCACCTAACCATAAACTAACCAAGGTACAGATTTCCATACCACACGGCCTTGCACACGGCCGTGGCCATGGCCATGTAGCCATCACAGGAAGGTACAAGGGCGGGGGCAACCACCAAATCCATAATCTCTATTTAGACCCCCCTTCTTCCTTTTTCTTGTTCAGTTGTCTTTCTTCTTTCATTTTCCATTATTTACTTTTATTCTTATTTTTATTTACTTCTATTTTTATTTTTATTTTTATTTTCTTTATTATTTTCTTCTTATTCTTCATACCATTTAGATTTAGCTTAGGATACAATAAAATCAGACTGGCTACCTTGAGGATTCAAGTTCAAACGATTCGAGGCACTTCCCCACGTTCACCTCCAATCCTATTCGTTTTTTTTTCATTAATTTCATCCATAATTCAGGAAGTTTCACTTCTCCCCATATCTTATGATTTTAGTAGTATTGTGTTATTATCTAACTTTGTACATTGAGGTTAATGTACATCTTAAGTGTGGGGGGTGAACAACCTAAAAAGGTGCCTAATTTTTTTTCATTATTCTCAAAATCCTGAATTATGTCTTGTTTTTAAGTAAATTCCTCACATTACTAATTAGGATGAAATTTCTAATGATTTATGATTTTTATTGATATGTTTTAAATTAAGTCATTGATAATTGTGCATTGATAATTAAATTCTAAGAATACTAGAGAATCAAGCATGATAAGTCTATTTTTCAGAAATTAAAAATTTTCTAGGTTGTCCACCTGAATTTGAATGTTACTTTGAAGTTTGAAATTTACAAGGTTGATATCAAAACACCCATAATTTTTGCGAGATTTTGAGCCTTATAGAGCATAAAATCTTTTCCTTGCTCACTTTATTGATTATGAGTGTGTCAACATTGATTTGTTATTCTAGAACTTGCATCGATTATACATGTCGAGACCACACTTTTGATTTGATATACAAAAATGATAAAGGCGCCTAGGATTTAACCCACTTACTCCACTAAAAACCTATCTTCATAATTAACCCCTAGTGAACCCCGTTTAAACCTAACAACCCTTTTTATTGACTCACCCACTAATTTCAACCTAGAAACCCTTTGTTTTTGTTATCCCCATTCCTTTTGACTACCCTTATATCGAGATTTGATTTGATTAATAGCCTAACTATGTTTTTTATTTCAGTAATTTATCCTTTGTTATGTATTTATGATTCGTTCTAAAAAAAATCGAAATATAGTCGTTATTCATTATTAGTTTTGTGATTAAGTGAGCTTATACGTTTGAATTCCAAATATTGAAGAAGAAGCTCGTAGTATTAGTATTTTTTTCAATTGATGTAATTACCTTTATTTAGTTCGTTGTTTCTGGTTAGGTAATTTTTCAGGTCAATCTCGATTCTAACCCTCTAATTCAGCCTTTATCCACACCTTTAATCAAAGCCCCGTTACAACCCTGTAAAGACCTTTTGATTTGTGTATCATCTCATATTATAATGGTGGAGATTTGATTTTCATGCAAGCCTATGGGATTAACTTTTCATGTTTGACTTTTGAGTGCTTAATTCTGAACCTTAAACACTTCGAGTGATTTGAGTAATCTTTAGTGAGGATGTCAATCCTTGCCGGTTTTGAATCAAAGGTAATTATTTAGATAAAGGGAAACACCTATGTTTTGTGCTACAAATCTATGACTTAGATTGTTTGAATCTTTAGAACCCTTTGAGTTGAATTATCTATGTATAAATTATCTTCGAATTATGATGAAACACTATCAATGACTATTATGAATTGAGGGAAGTTCATTTTAATTATGAGTTGAGAATTTTGCTTGAGGACAAGCAAAAGCTTAAGTGTGGGGGTATTTGATAAACCGTAAAAGTAACATATTTTAAACCCACATTTAGTATGCTTTTGGATGAATTATCCTTTATTTTATATAATTTGGTGCTCTTAATCATTTCTTTTCATGTCTTATACTCAGGGAAGCACCGGAGGATGAAAAGAATAAGAAACGGGCTTAAAACGGGCCAAATGGGCCAAAGCACGAAATCAACACGGCCTGTGCCCAAGACCACACGGCCGTGCCGCATTAATGGAGTCCACACGGCCTGGCCACGATTCACACGGGCGTTGTAACAACCCTCCTACTAAGGCTCCCTGCCTTTAAAGTTAAAAACTGAAATTTTCCACCAAACCGTGCCAACTCAAAGCCTTAATTAAGTTCTATTATTCCATAAATAATATCACAGCAGTTCATAATAAGAAAAATAATTAAATTCCAAATAACCCCATTTTTGGGATGTTACAGTTCTACCCCCCTTAAAATAAATTTCGTCCTCGAAATTCCACAGTTAAAAGAGGTGGGGTATTGCTTTGCCGCATCACATCCTCGGGTTCCCACGTAGCTTCCTCTGTACCATGGTTCCGCCATAGCACTTTTACTAAGGGCACCGACTTCCTACGTAGAACCTTCACGTCTCGATCTAAGAGATGCGAACCGGTTCTTCTTCAAAAGATAAATCCGAGTTCACCTCAATCTCGCTCATCGGCACAGCGTGCGAAGGATCCGACCGACACCGTCTCAAAGATCGATACATGAAATACGTCATGAATCGATTCGATTCTGCCGGCGACTCTAGGCGATAAGCTACCGGTCCTACTCGCTTTACAACTGTATATGGCCCGATGAACCTTGGGCTTAGCTTCCCTTTTCGTCCAAACCTCAACACCTTTTTCCAAGGCGACACTTTCAGAAAGACTTTGTCTCCCACAGCATAGTCCATTTCCTTGCGTTTGAGATCGGCATAAGACTTACGCCTATCTGATGCTTCTTTGAGACGAGACCGAATCACCTTGACTTTGTCTTCCGTCTCCGTTACCAATTCTGGACCCAGAACTTGTCGTTCCCCCAACTCCGTCCAACATGTAGGAGTACGGCATTTTCGTCCATATAGGGCCTCATATGGAGCCATTTTAATACTCGCTTGATAACTATTGTTATAAGCGAATTCCGCTAATGGTAGGTACTCCTCCCAACTACCACTAAAATCCAAGACACAACCTCTTAACATGTCTTCTAAAATCAGATCACCCTTTCCGATTGTCCGTCAGTTGTGGATGGAAAGCCGTCTTTGAAATCTCTTAGTGTACCCAAAGCTTGATGCAACGCTTTCCAAAACCTTGACGTGAATCGGGATCCCTATCCGAGATAATCGATCTTGGCACACCATGCAACTTCACTATTTCACCCACATACAACCGCTAGCTTCGGGTGAGTAATCCATTCTCAGGCATGAAGTGAGCTGATTTAGTCAGGCGATCCACAATTACCCAAACTGCATCCTTCTTGTTGGGCGTAAGGGGTAGCCCACTAACAAAATCCATGGTGATCCTCTCCCATTTCCATTGAGGGATCTTTATCGGTTGAAGTAGTCCCGATGGTAACTGATGTTCAGCCTTAACTTGCTGGCACGTCAGACACTTCCCTACGAACTCAGTTATCTCACGCTTCAACCCCGGCCACGAAAACATTTTTCGCAAATCTCCATACATCTTGCTTCCTCCCGGATGCATGGCATATGGGCTGCTATGTGCATCATGGAGAATTTTCCGCCTCAACTCCTTATCCTTCGGCATGCATGCTCGCCCTTGAAAACATAGCACTCCATCCCTAGACAGACCGTACCCTTCCAAACCACCATCCTGAACTTGTACCCTCTTAGCGCTCAAGCCTTCATCCACTAACTGCTTTTCCTTGATCTCCCCAATCCAAGTCGGCTTTACTTGGAGTTCCGCCAAAAGACTCCCATCATCATATAGACTCAACCGAGCGAACATTGCTCTTAAGTCCGTCACCACCTTTCGGCTCAATGCGTCAGCTACCACATTAGCCTTCCCCGGATGGTACTCGATTGAACAATCGTAGTCCTTCGATGAGTTCAATCCACCGATCTTTGTCTCGATTCGAGATCCTTTTGAGTCGAAGATACCTCAAGCTTTTGTGATCCGTGTAGACTATCGACTTCTCCCCATACGGTAATGTCTCCATATCTTCTTGAGCAAAGAGGCATCGCGCTAACTCCAAGTCGTGCGTTGGGTAGTTAACCTCATGCGGTCTTAAGCGGACGGGATGCATAGGCTACTACCTTCCCATCCTGCATCAACACACATCCCAAACCGGTGTGAGATGCATCACAATAGATCGTGAATAACTTTTCGCTTGAAGTGTGTACCAAACCGAGCTTCCAGTCAAAATTTTCCTTAGCTTATCAAAGCTTCCTTGTCGCTTCTCCGTCCATACAAATGGAACACCCTTCCTTAGTAACTTGGTTAATGGCGCTGCTATTAGAGAGAATCCTTCCACGAATCTTCGATAGTACTGCTAAACCAGAAAACCGTATTTCACCACCGACCTAGGTGGTTTCCAATCCAATCTTTGCTTCAATCTTGCGAGGGTCTACTCTAATTCCTTTGGTGATACTACATGACCTAAGAAAGCCACTTCCCTCGGCCAAAATTCGCATTTATCGAATTTGGCATATAATTGTTTCTCCTCAATACTTGCAGAACCACCCGTAAATGCTTGTCATGCTCTTCCTCTGTCTTTGAATAAACCAATATGTCGTCTATGAACACCACGCACGAATTGGTCCAAATCTTGTTGAAATACCCTATTCATTAAGTCCATAAATGCCGTCGGTGCATTGGTCAACCCGAATGGCATCACCAAGAACTCGAAATGCCCATACCGAGTTCGAATGCCGAAATCTTGTGAACGCCACCGCCTTTACCCTTAATTGATGATAACGACCTAAGGTCAATCTTTGAGAATACCGACGCACTTTTGGGTTGGTCAAACAAATCATCAATCCGAGGCAATGGGTACTTGTTTTTGATCGTTAACTTGTTTAATCGGCGGTAGTCGATGCACATCCGCATAGAACCATTCTTCTTCTTGACAAACAACACGGGTGCTCCCCACGGAGATATACTTGGTCGAATAAACCTCTATCCAAGAGCTCCTGAATTTGAGCCTTTAGCTCCACCAATTCCTTTGGTGCCATTGGTATGGTGCTATAGACACAGTGCCGTTCGGTAGCAAGTCTATACTGATTCGACTTCCCGATCCGGGAGGCGGACCTTAAGCTCTTCGGGAACACATCAAACAAATTCCCCAACCGTTCGGACCTTTCCAACTACTAACCCCTTAGCTTCCAAAGCACGATTTGAACCAAATACGCCTCACAACCCTTCTTGACCATCTTCTCAACCTTCAAGGCGGACACCACGTTGGATAGGTAATTCCTCCTATCACCTATCATAACTACTTCATCACCTTCAACCGTCTTAAGAACCATGCGCGCTAGCCGCGCAATCCAAATTCGCTTGATACTTAACCAACGGATCCATTCCAAGGATCAAATCGAACTCCCCAAACGGTAGTTCCATCGAGATCGACTACAAATACTACCCTTGAAGTTCTAGAAGTGCGCCTCTATAAAGTTTGTCTACTATTACAGAGTGACCTAAAGGGCTAACTACGGTCATCTCTAGAAGAAGCGCTTTGAGTTTAGGTCCAAAGTTCCTACCACACTACTAGCAATGTACGAAAGTGCGTCGAGCCCACATCAATCAATGCAACATAAGGAAAACCAAAAATTAGAAACGCACGGTTATGACATCCGGTGCGTCACCTTCCTCGCGACACCTCATTTGCGTAAACTAAGCCAGCCGCCTAGCCTCTGTGTTGCTTGAACCTCTCGCCTCGAGTTCCACGACCTCGATTAGGACCGTTGTTTCTCTCTGCCATTACCACGACCCTCCGTGGTCCCACACTTCTATTCTCGAGTGCGATTACGCCTCCGGGGTGATTCTTAGCTACTTCAGGGGACAATCTCGACACGATGCTCCAAAGACCCACACTCAAAACATCCTTTATCACCGGTCCAACAACCTCCCCAATGGGTCTTTCCACTGGTGGTTACAATCGAGTTGGCCTCACGATTAGTAGTCGTGGGCCTTGCCGCGCTGATTTGGCCCACTTGGCCTAGCCTTTTCTCGAGCACTACCGCTTGATCCGGTGACCCAAATCCTCTCTTCTTACGATTATTCCTACTATAACTTTGCCTCACGGCCTCCTTGATCCCTTCGGCTACCTTAGCCTTTTCCACTAAAGATGAGAACTCACGAACCTCATGCGGGGCAATCAAGAACCTCAAATCATCTCTGAGTCCGTCCTCAAAGCGGACACGGCGCTCATGTTCGTGAGCCACGATGCCTCTAGCATACCTACTCACCTTAAAAATTTCGCCTCATATTCGACACACGGACTTAGTTCCTTGCACTAATCCCGAGAAAAGCCTTTCTCTGGCGTGGGTGTAGCCGGTACCCACATACTTCTTCCGATAGGTGGTTACGAAATACTCCCAAGTCAAATCATCTCTTTGTAGCCCCATCTCGAACCGTAAGCCACCATCGACACGCTTCATCCTTTAGAAGCGACACGACCCCTTTCGGCTTTTCTTCCTCGGTCAAGTCAAGGTCATCCATAATTCTTTGATTGACTCTAGCCATGATTCTCACAGACTTGGGTGCCACTCCCGACACACCTCGGAATACCTTCGCTCCGTTAGATCTGAGTCACTCGGGGACGATTTCCGAGCTCCCACATTTCCACCGGCCCCGACCACCATCTCCAAGACTCGCAACACGACTTGCGATACCGCCTCGCCACCGGCCCGATCGGCTCCTCACTCTAAAAGTAGGAGGTGGTGGTGGCGAGTGGTACCTCATTTTCGTAACCTTGTTGTCGACTGACGGGTTCGGACACCGTCATCCTACCCCTACCACGTCCACGGCCCACGCCCTCTAGAACTCATTCTATCTACCGCGCTTTTAACTCGATTAAGAAAAATTGTAACACCCCAAACCCGGCCTAAGCGTTACGAATAGAACGGCATGTCACATGAAAGGAATGTCTAAAAATTATGCATTCGTTAAAAAGCTCATATTCTTTATAGTTGTGGTGAGAAATCGAGTTTAAGTAATTTTGAATAAGAAATGGTTTATTATCATTTTAGGAAAATCCCATATTGATCATTTAATAACAAGCAATAAACAAATTGAAAGTGAAACCAAATAAAATACCCAAGGCCTTATTACATAACAAAAACTCAAATAAAAATAAGTCCAAATAAAAGAAACGAATTTACGAGTAAACATATGTATAGCCTCCACGAGTCCACCTCGGCTCCCAAATCCGCGATCTAATGATTACCGCAAAATTTAACTAGGGGTGAGTCATCGAGACTCGGTGTGTAAATCCCCATCCAACAGGCCCTTACATAATTTCATATGAAAATATGCATATCATGCACCCAAACCTAGCCATCCGCACTCCATTTCTACCCCATGTGGTACCAAACCACTTTGGTGGTGCCAAACCACCGTGACCCAAAGTCACGATATCCATAATTGTGGTGCCAAACCTTTGGTGACCCAAAGTCACGAATAATCCAATGATGGGGCCAACCCATCGTGTGATACCAAATCATTTGGCGTCAATCCCGTATAATCAGCTGTGGGGCCAACCCTTCGTGGTGCTAAGCCACTGGGACGAGACGCTATGAGGTGCCAAACCTCACGGTGTCCCAAAGACACGAATGTGATACCAAATCGCGGTGACCGAAGTCACGAATCCAATGATGGGGCCAACCCATCGTGTGATACCAAATCACTTGGCGTCAATCCCAGATTATCATTCGTGGGGCCAACCCATCGTGGTACGAAAGCCATCGCGGGACGAGGCGCTATGAGGTGCCAAACCTGCGGTGTCCCAAAGACACGAATGTGATACCAAATCACGGTGACCGAAGTCACGAATCCAATGATGGGGCCAACCCATCGTGTGATACCAAATCCTTGGCGTCAATCCCAGTATAATCAAGCGTGTGGGGCCAACCCTTTGTGGTGCTAAGGCAACCGACGGGACGAGGCGAGGTGCCAAACCTCTCGGTGACCCAAAGTCACAATAATCAATCTGTGGTACCAAACCATGGTCTTTGCCGCAAACCATTTGGTGTCCCAAAGACACGGATATCAATCTTCCCCCTCCTCTCATCATACCCATGCAATATGACATAATAATTCGTGTATGCGTTATGTCATGTATGCTAGACATATATCAAATATAAGTATAACATGAATTACCATCATAATCGATAGACATAAAACAACATAATCACCCTAATCAACCTCTAAGGGTATAACAGTAATTTTACCTACCAAGGGCATTTTCAGTAATTTACCCACCAAGGGTATATCGGTAATTTACCCACCAAGGGCATTTTCGTAATTTACCCACCAAGGGCATATCGGTAATTTACCCTTGGGGATATTTTGGTAATTTACCCACTAAGGGTATTTCAGTAATTTCAAGACCTACAATGGCCTTACCCAAAGGCCCAAATGTCACCCCGAAGCGACTCGGCTACCATTTCCGGTCAGATTAGGATGATTGGGCCTAAAACTCAATTCCGCCCATTCTCGCCCACACGCCGTCGTGTGGCCCACCTAGCACAAATCTAGCCATGTATATAAGTTCCACCTAGTCTAGTTCACTATACACTACACAATCGCACAATTTACTCATAAGGGCCCACGGGCCATTGGGCCCACTTCGCCCATCGCGCCCAAGCGACCCCAACCCACAAGAATACTACTTATGGCCTCAACTATCGCGCCGAAGCCCCACGTGCGCTCGCACGCTCGTGTGGCTACTATTGCCGTGGCCGCGCACCGGCATTTGCCGCTCTACAACTAGAGTAGAGAGAGTTACACACACGATAGGACTGCGGTGTTAATCAAGCGCTCCGACCACTCCTCCTGTGCCCAAACGCCTTCCAAGGTGTGTCAAACCCCTCCTCTGGAATGCTCTTTATATAGCTAGCTCTTCACCTTCCTTCTTTGTATCTGTAATATCCCGGGTTAGGGGCTATTTTGTTGTTGCATGACATTGCATGTGTCTAGTGTGCTGTGTTGCTATTTCGGTGTTTTAGGGGCTTAATTGTAGTCTAGGAGTGTGCTTGAGGGAATGGGAAAATTTTGGTTTTTGGGTGTTAAGTGAAGGGAGCTGAGGAAGCTGGGGTTTAAGAATTTTAATCGAGGTTCTGTTGCACAAGTAAGGAGCTAGCTTAGTGGCAAAGCATGCGCTACATGGGGGAGCTTGGTGTGGCGTCATCTACATGGAGTGGAGGTCTAGTGTTCGAGCTGCGAAGTCCCCATTTTGGTTTCTTTTTTGGACGGCAAGGGAGGGAGGAGTTGGATGGAGTTCAAATTCCTCCTTGGACTTGGTCAAGTGGTGACTTGGTTGGTGGAGAGCAAAAAGTGGAGGGTGACTTGTTCAACTTATTTGAATTTGTGGTTGGGAGTGAATTAGGGGATATGGCCGAATGTTGGTGAGGTTTGGGGGGGAGTGTGGACGGTTTGGTGATGGGAAGTGTGGTGTGCCGAAATGCACTTCTCACTTTGTGCATTTTCGGCCAAAAGGCATTTTGAAGCCAACATTTTCTTCTTTTGTCAAAACAACCCCAAGCTTCAGGAGTTTCTCTCATTTCTTCAAAACTGAATGACCAAACCCCTATAGCCTTGCCGAAATTTGCATTCTTTTCCTTAATTCTTGTGTGTGGCCGAATGTTCAACCCCATTTCTTCTTCTTTTGCTTAATTGTGTTAAAACCGAACTCTCTCCTCTCCAACATTCTTTTTTCCTCTTCTTGAAACAGTGGTGGCCGAATCTTACCCTCCCAAAAATACCTTCTTCATTCCTTTCTTCTTAAACCGAAAAGCATCTACCCTTGTGCACCTTTTCTTTTCCTCTCTCGAACCTTGGCCGTTTCTCTTCTTCTTGAACATATCTTTTATTTTGCTTCATTTTAAGATTTTAGCCGAACCCTCCTTGGTGGTAGCCGAAATTTCCTTCTAGCCTGTGTTCTCATTTTGGCCGAATATTAATCTTTTCCTCATCTTTTGCTTGCGTTTTCTTTTTGGCCAAGGCCAAATCTCTCCTCTCCTTGTAGCTCTCTTGGCCGAATATCGATTGTAGGGTGGAATTGGTGGATGTTCAATCTTTGAACAAGGTAAGTGGGGTGGCCGAATGGCCATATTTCCCTCTTTTGTTCTTTATTGGTTATGGTTTGGGGTAAGGGCCGATTATGGTCATTTTGGAAGGGTTTTAATCTCTTCATTATAGGGTCACTAGAGTGTGGAAGCACGCAAGAGGAATCGTCATTCTTTTGTTAGGCGATTGGTAAGTGGAGGGTAAGTAATTGGTATATTATTGTGAGTTCAATCCTTAGATTTCGGTTAAGTTAAAGGTGTTTGGTGATTAACTATTTGTTTATTAGGGTGCCGATTGTTGGAAGAGGAATCATCGCTTGATTCGGATTGGGTAGGAAACCAAATCATCTTCGAGGTAGGGATTGAAATTAACCCCTTTGGGTTTATATGTCTTTGGTCGAATGGTCTTAGTACCTAACCCCTAAGTTTGGCCGATTCTAGGGAGCAAGGAGTTTAGAGATTGTAGATCGTTTCTTTGGGATTAAGGCCTTCGTTATACAGGTGTGTAAACTAACACACTATACTTAGTAATATTGTTATTAAACTGTTTGCCTATTAAAAACCATGTGATTATGATGGATTATTGGATACCCAAACGGGGTATGTGTGCGTATCGGGTAAGTCCGATTTATTACAAGTTCTATTATGGATACCTTGGGTATTATGATCTATGATATGTATGCTATGAGAGGTAATGCTAGACATGTTGGCATGATATGCATGACTTGTATGATATGCATGATTACATGAGTATGGTATGTTGATGGGTGATATGAGTAGAGGAGCATGATATTTTGTGTTGACGAGCACGAAGTGTTTTAGTAACACACCTTGTGACTTTGGGTCACGGTGCTTTGGTAGCACATTTGTGTCTTTGGGACACCGGAGGTTGGGCACCTCATTGCGACTTGTCCTCGTGGTTAACACCACCGTGGGTTGGCCCCACTTTGAGATATGGGATAAATGCGCTAGTGATTGGGTATCACACGATGGGTTGGCCCCATCATTCGATTATTGTGACTACGGTCACGGTGCTTTGGTAGCACATTTGTGTCTTTGGGACACGGAGGTTGGACACCTCATTGCGACTTGTCCCCGTGGTTTGACACCACCGTGGGTTGGCCCCACATGAGATATGGGATCGTCGCTAGTGATTGGGTATCACACGATGGGTTGGCCCCATCATTCGATTATCGTGACTACGGTCACGGTGCTTGGGTAGCACATTGTGTCTTTGGGACACCAAGTGTTTTGGTAACACATTGTGACTATATGTCACGGTGGTTTGGCACCACCGGTGGTTTGGTACCACACGGGGTAGGAAAGGAGATACGGATGGTTAGGATTGGGTTGCATTAACTATGTTGCTATGTATGATGTGTGTTAGCATGTTGTTTCATCGGGAGCGGGATTTATGCACTGAGTCATTCGACTCACCCTCTCCTTTGACATTTCAGGTGACTCGTAGACGCGGACATGGAGCCGGGATGGACTCGGGGTGCTCATGCCATGCTTAATAAAGTTTTACTCCAACTCTATCATTTGGGTACTTTAGTTTTTAATTCTTTGTTATTTGGGTTTTAATTTGGATTTGTAAAAGGCCTTTAAATTATGTTTTATGATGGGTATGTTTTAATTAGATTCTCAACCTGCTTAACAAATAACTTGGCATGAAATTTTACTAAAACTTGGAAAGAAAACGTTTTCAAAATTATATCGCAAAGTGTTTTAAACTATACCATCGGGTATCTCGCTATGTTTTGCTATACAATAAACTCAAATGATTTCCAAATCAATCTCGATTTTCTACTAAGTCTAAAGTGTTTCAAAATGGCACTAAGAAACTATTGGAAGTGCTAAATGAAATCAACTCGCTTTAACTATATACTTGGATAAGTTTTCAAAATCTAATCAAACAAGCCTACTCAAATTTTCCTCAAATTCACTATGTTTTCACCCCACTTCTAAACGAAAAAAAAAATCTGATCACTCAAAGACGTTTTTCCCCGTAACATACCAGATTTGGGTGTGGTGTCTTGTCCGGGTTTGGGGTGTTACAGTATCTTTCCGATGTGGGATCCCTTCGTCAGTAGAGTTTAAATTCAATGAACCTCTTCCCGTCCTGCATCGCAAAATAAATACTCCCTTGCTTCTCATGAGATTCGAACCTGTGCTCCCTTGCAACATAATCCACGCTGCTAGCCACTTGGCCACAAGCTCCTCTTGTGTCTTAAACCATGCGCAACTAAATATAAATCTATAGCCAAATTACGAGGTCCAAGTAAAAAGAAAACCAAAATGCAAAAGCCAAGACTTGAACCTTGGACCTCCTTCCTTCCTTTTGGAGTCACCCCTTGTCCCTTATGTGGCGTCACTTTGCCACTACACCACACACTCCACTTGTGTCATTTTTCCCACATTTTATTCTTAAGGCCTACCGCCAACTTCCGTGGTTTTTTTTCACCTAAAACCAAAATTTCCCCAAAGCTAATATTTGATCCCGGGACTTCATAGAAGCCCTCTAACCTTCCAAAATAACTTACCTAATAAGTCTAACTTGCATTAATGCCGTTCTCAAAAAATTTAAAATCAAGGCCCATTGGGCCCAATCCTACTAGGCCCAATTTCGGGATGTTACAAAAATTTTATGCGTTAGCATTTGTTTCACTTTATTACTCGCGAAGAAATTTTATGGATAAGGTTTAATCAGAGATTCTTTCGAGCAAACAATGTTTCAGTCTTCTTTCCTAGTTCACACAAAGAAGTTCATGCATCCATTCCTTAATACTTTCCATACCTATTCGCTCATCAGACATTTCTGCCCATTTCTATCCCAGGGGTATTTTCGTCTTTTTCCTCTGAGGGTATTTTTGAAATTTTCTAGAACCAAAATATTTTTGCTGATGATTTCCAAAGCTAAGTTGTTGAATATTTGTAAAATAGTTGAAATTTTTGAGCAATACCATTGAACTGATATTTTATGAACCGAGGGTATTTTAGTAATTTTACTCCCCCCTAAGGGCATTTCTGTAATTTTCCACCATCAAGTTTTTCGAGAAATAACGTTGTAAAAATAATGTTCTTGGATTTGAAAAAAAAAGTTATTGGACAAGTTTTGAAAACATTAGAGTTTGTTGTTTCATTCTTTTTCGAAAACATGGCTAATTCCCTTTTCGGGTTTTAATCATTGTGTTTAGCCTATGACCGAGCCCTCCTGGTCAGGGTGAACCAAAGCTACGCACTGTGCGGCGGTCGAGTGAAGAGGAGGTGGGTCACGCGGACCGCTTAAATACCAAGCCCCCCTGAACCTTTCTAGACATGCGCATGAGAGGTTGCCACACCACCGAGCCCTCCGAGTTAGGGTGAACAGGAAGCTACGCACTGGCAGGATACTGCGAAGAGGAGGTGAGTCACGAGGACCGCTTAAATACCGGGCTCTTAGGATCCAATCCTAGACATGCGCACAGGGGTTACCACACCTAGCTCATTGACTAAGTCATAGGTTGGTTTAGTTCCTTAAGTCTTATGCTTCGTTTGTGTGTTTGAGTAGCCTAATCCTAGGGTTCAAGCTCCTATAGGTCTATCTACGTTCCATGCTTCCTACCCTTCTACAGAATATAATTCACCAAGAGGTTTAGATATACTTACCTGGGCGGATTGGTGCCGGAGACTCGGTGCCATGCCATTCAAAACCCAAAAACAACTTAAAAAGGCCTACTAGCATAAAACAAAACCTTTTTGGGCCTTGGGCCCCCACAACCGAGCTTTGAACTGGGCTCTGATACCAATTCTGTAACAACCCTCCTACTAAGGCTCCCTGCCTTTAAAGTTAAAAACTGAAATTTTCCACCAAACCGTGCCAACTCAAAGCCTTAATTAAGCTCTATTATTCCATAAATAATATCACAGCAGTTCATAATAAGAAAAATAATTAAATTCCAAATAACCCCATTTTTGGGATGTTACAGGCGTGTGCCATGGCCGTGTCCCTGCCGCGACCAAGAGAAGTTTTGCTCGGATTTGGATACTTGGAGGCAAAGAAACACAATCCAAAGTCTGTTTAAACACCCAAGTAGGAACTCCACTCAGATTTGGATACTTGGAGGCCAAGTAAGGCATCTCAAAGCCTATATAAACACCCTAGGGGGCAACTTATTCGGGGTGTTCAGTAGAAGCCCTCTGTCGGGGCGGTTAGCTACGCCAAGGAGCCGAGCCAAAAATGTCAGATTTGTGGAAAACTCTCAAGGGATAGCCAGTTGATCCATCTCCAGAAGTCAAAATTCTACTCAAGACGGAGGATCTCTCCTTCAATTCCTTCAGGGGGTTTTAGGGATTTCTTATGTTTTGTTTTATCTTTTCTTCTGAGATGGTTCCTTTTATTATTATGAACTAAACCCTTCAGATACCTGAAGGGGGATGAAACCTAGATGAATCTTGTTATTGTTTTCTAAACTATATGATAAATACTTGATTTGTTATTAATTATGTGTGCTTAATTCTTGTGTTGATATTTCGCGGATATTAATTCAAGTATGATGTGCTTAGGTGGTGGAGCAAAAGTCCCTGCTTAAGAGTAGATCTAGCATAATTAAGCGGAGTTGATCGCGCGCCTAGAGATAGGGTGACGAGATTTTGCCAGATTAGGGTGAAACCTAATATGGGAGTCCATAGATCGATTTACTGCTATTCTAGGGGGTTATTAATGGGAAAGAGATTTCAATTAATTAACCTAGGGTTAGACGTTATTCGCCTCGAGAGAGGGTTTAATATACGTTAGGGAGTCCTACGGATCAAGTCAAGTGAATAAACCGTCTGGTTCAGTGTTAGATAGCGAGTGGAGTCTAGGTGGATTCTTCCTAAGGGTATCGTCTTAATCAACTGAGTTTTTCCCAAGTATTTCCCCAATTCATTCTTTTTGTCTTTGCGTCTTTAGCTTAGTATGTAACATCCCGAATTTGGGCATAGTAAGACTGGGCCCAATGGGCCTTGGGCGTAGTAGCGTTTAAAATTTTTGAGAACAAGAGAATGGCTCTCATGCAAGTTGGACCTATTAGGTGAGTGATTTGAGAAGGTTAGGGGGCCTTCTATGAAGTCCCGGGATCAAACTTGGGCTTTAGGAAAATTTTGGTTTTAGGTGAAAAAAACCCTGGGAGTTGGTAGGTAGGCTTTAAGAATAAAATGTGGAGAAAAATGACACAAGTGGAGTGTGTGGTGGAGTGCCAAAGTGACGCCACTTAGGGAGCAAGGGGGTGACGCCACACAAGGGAGTAAGGGGTCCAAGGTTCAAGTCTTGGTGCTTGCATTTTGATTTTCTTTTTAAATGGACTTTAGAATTTGGCCATAGATTTATATTTAGTTGCGCATGATTTTAGACACAAAAGAGCTTGTGGCTTGGTGGTAAGTGGCGTGTTGAGCTATTGAAGGGAGCCTGGGTTCGAATCTCATGAAAAGCAAGGGAGTATTTATTTTGCGAATTGGATGGCAAGAGTTTGAGTTGGATTTAAACTCTCTTGTGAAGAAGGATCCCACATCGGAAAGATACAAAGAAGGAAGGTGAGAAGCTAGCTATATATAGAGCATTCTATGGTAGGAGGAAGGATACCTTGGAGGGCGTTTGGGCACGAGGAGTGGTCGGAGCGCGGATTAGCACCGCGATTCCTATCGGTGTGTAACTCTCTCTACTCTAGTTGTAGAGCGGCAAATGCCGGAAGCTTGGCCACGGCAATAGTAGTTACACGAGCGCATTTAACGCACTGTGGGGCTTCGACGCGATAGTTGAGGCCATCAATAGTATTCTTGTGGGTTGAGGCTGCTTGGGCCACGATGGGTCGAAGTGGGCCCAATGGGCCTGTGGGCCCAATTGAATAAAATGTATGATGGTGTAGTATATAGTGAGGTGAATATCATATACGTGGCTAGATTTGTGTTAGGTGGGTCACACGAGCGTGTGGGCCCGAATGGGCCGAAATCAGGTTTTAGGCCCCATAATCCGGTACGACCGAAAATGGTAGTTGAGTCGCTCGAGGCGACATTAGGCCTTTGGAAAGGCCATTGCAGGTGCGAAATTACTAAAATACCCTTGGTTTACAAAATTACTAAAATACCCTTGGTTTACAAAATTACTAAAATACCCTTGATTTACAAAATTACTAAAATACCATTGGTTTACAAAATTACTAAAATACCCTTGATTTACAAAATTACTTATATACCCTTGGTTTACAAAATTATCGAAATACCCTCGGTTTGTGAAATTAGTGAAATACCCCCGATTTGCAAAATTACTGAAATACCCTCGGTTTGCAAAATTACCGTTTTACCCCTAAATGACAAAATGACTGTTGTATCCTCGTGGTAGTACTAGCGTTTTATGTGTTAATTATATGATTGATTATGTTTGAGATGCACTGCATACAGGAATTAGTTATGAGTAGAATTATCGAACTACCCTTGAAGGGTAGGATTACCGAAATACCCTTACAAGGTAAAATGACTGATTTGCCCTTGTAGGTAACTGATTGGCTTGTGTTATGATATGACCGATTTGGCTGTGGTTGTATGACTGATATGCTTTTATTACATGTTTAAATGATTGTTCTTGAGCATGGCCATTCTCGCATACATGAGTAATGATTGAGCATGACATACAAGACATATTGCATGGGATTGGGATATGATATTGATGAAAAGGGGCAGTGTATTTCGGTGACTCTGTCACACTATTTCGATGGCTCTGCCACATATTTTGGTGACTCTGTCACACTATTTCGGTGGCTCTGCCACATATTTCGGTGGCTCTGCCACATTCTATATAGTGGCTATGTGCCAACCTAAATATGGCTCCGTGCCATCTTGATTATGGCTTTGTGCCAATCGTATTTACCCAAGGCCGTGTGTCGATTATATTATCAATCATCGATGGCTATGTGCCAAACATAATCTGATTATTGATGACTCGTGTTCATCATATTTACCCAAGGCTATGTGCCGATTATATTATTATTTCGGTGGCTCTGCCACATATTTTGGTGACTTTGTCACATTATTTCGGTGGCACTGCCACAATTTTGGCGATGAGCAGCATGACTGCCATCGATGGTGTGTAGCGGATGAGGGTTGATTATAGAAATCCCCACTGGTGTGTTTTGGCTGGAATGGGTGGTGTGTAGCGGATGGATAATTAGGTTGGGTTGGGATGCATTGCATTGCATTGCATTCATTATCTGCTATACCATGCTAATAGGGCTAAGGCCCAGATTGTTTTCGTAAGGGCTAAGGCCCAGTTCGTTTCTGTATGAGCTTCGCCCAATGTGATTTCGTAAGGGCTAAGGCCCAGATGGTATTTTAATTGGCTCGGGCCCAGTTATGGTTCATGTGGAGAATTACACACTGAGTTTTCGTAAACTCACCCCCTCTTTTTATTAAATGTTTCAGGTAATTCCCAGCGATAGAGGATTGGGAGCCGTGGAGGACTCGGGAGTGGCTATACATCGGAGATACTACTCGTGAACTTTAGTAATTTCAATTTTTACCTTATTTTAAGATTATTTATTTTGGGTTAATATTTTGTAATAAGGCCATTGGTTTATTTTTTTCTAAGTTTTCATTTATAACTGTTAAACTTATAAATACGGGGTTTTCTTAAAACATTAGCAATCGTTTTCTAAAATATCATGTTTACACAACGATGCAAGTTCAACTTTCATAACAAAGCAGTTTTTCAAAATAATAACAACTTTTAAACGGTCATTTAGCAAATCGCGTTTTTTCTCAAACAAATAACGAACTTGGAGTTCAAAAATCCGATAAAACTTTTCTAAATAATTGCTTAGCTTTTCAACTTCCTTCAATGTGACACGCTAGATTCAGCCTAACTTCTAGGTCGGGTTTGGGGTGTTACAATTATGGTATATCGAGCACAGGTTGCAAAACTCACTGTGGAATGGGTTGAAAATGTTTTTTAGAGTTATTGGAAATTTGGTTTAAAAAAGTATCTTTATTGGAAGTATGGCACCCAGTCTCGGCACCAAATCCAGTAAGTCCCCTTACTTATTATATGCTATAATAAGCTGTATTTATTCTGTGTATGTTTTGGATGTGATGTTTGAATGAAATTTTTTTATGTATGAGTGTTAAATATACATTTTATTCATATTAGATATTTGGTTGTGTGAAGAGGTTGCAAGCTTAAGTTAGAAAGTGTATTCTTGTTTTAGAATCAGAGTGCGCAGCGTGAGTGTAGCGTTGTAGGTTAGGATGTGCGACTGTTTCTATAGCTGTAAATTTCGAGGACGAAATTTCTTTAAGGAGGGTAGATTTGTAACATCCCGAATTTGGGCCTAGTAAGACTGGGCCCAATGGGCCTTGGGCGTAGTAGCGTTTAAAATTTTTGAGAACAAGAGAACGGCTCTCATGCAAGTTGGACCTATTAGGTGAGTGATTGTGGAAGGTTAGGGGGCCTTCTATGAAGTCCCGAGATCAAACTTGGGCTTTAGGAAAATTTTGGTTTTAGGTGAAAAAAACCCTGGGAGTTGGTAGGTAGGCTTTAAGAATAAAATGTGGAGAAAAATGACACAAGTGGAGTGTTCGGTGGAGTGGCAAAGTGACGCCACTTAGGGAGCAAGGGGGTGACGCCACACAAGGGAGTAAGGGGTCCAAGGTTCAAGTCTTGGTGCTTGCATTTTGATATTCTTTTTAAATGGACTTTAGAATTTGGCCATAGATTTATATTTAGTTGCGCATGATTTTAGACACAAAAGAGCTTGTGGCTTGGTGGCAAGTGGCGTGTTGAGCTATTGAAGGGAGCCTGGGTTCGAATCTCATGAAAAGTAAGGGAGTATTTATTTTGCGAATTGGACGGCAAGAGTTAGAGTTGGATTTAAACTCTACTGACGAAGGGATCCCACATCGAAAAGATACAAAGAAGGAAGGTGAGAAGCTAGCTATATATAGAGCATTCTATGGTAGGAGGAAGGATACCTTGGAGGGCGTTTGGGCACAGGAGTGGTCGGAGCGCGGATTAGCACCAGATTCCTATCAGGTGTGTAACTCTCTCTACTCTAGTTGTAGAGCGGCAAATGCCGAAGTGCCGGTCACGATAATAGTAGCCACACGAGCGTGCGAACGCACGTGTGGGGCTTCGACGCGATAGTTGAGGCCATTAGTAGTATTCTTGTGGGTTGAGGCTGCTTGGGCCACGATGGGTCGAAGTGGGCCCAATGGGCCCGTGGGCCCAATGGGCCCGTGGGCCCAATGGGCCCGTGGGCCCAATTGAATAAAATGTATGATGGTGTAGTATATAGTGAGGTGAATCTCATATACGTGGCTAGATTTGTGTTAGGTGGGTCACACGAGCGTGTGGGCCCGAATGGGCCGAAATCAGGTTTTTGGCCCCATAATCCGGTACGACCGGAAATGGTAGTTGAGTCGCTCGAGGCGACATTAGGCCTTTGGAAAGGCCATTGCAGGTGCGAAATTACTAAAATACCCTTAGTTTACAAAATTACTAAAATACCCTTGATTTACAAAATTATTAAAATACCCTTGGTTTACAAAATTACTAAAATACCCTTGGTTTACAAAATTACTAAAATTGTAAACTATAAAATACCCTTGATTTTCAAAATTACTGAAATACCATTAATTTACAAATTACCGAAATACCCCCAGTTTGTGAAATTAGTGAAATACCCCCGATTTGCGAAATTACTGAAATACCCTCGATTTGTAAAATTACCGTTTTACCCCTAAACGACAAAATGACCGTTGTACCCTCGTGGTAGTACTAGCGTTTTATGTGTTAATTGTATGATTGATTATGTTTGAGATGCACTGCATACAGGAATTAGTTATGAGTAGAATTATCGAACTACCCTTGAAGGGTAGGATTACCGAAATACCCTTACAAGGTAAAATGACTGATTTGCCATTGTAGGTAACTGATTGGCTTGTTTTATGATATGACCGATTTGGCTATGGTTGTATGACTGATATGCTTTTATTACATGTTTAAATGATTGTTACTGAGCATGGCCATTCTGCATACATGAGTAATGATTGAGCATGACATACAAGACATATTGCATGGGATTGGGATATGATATTGATGAAAAGGGGCAGTGTATTTCGGTGACTCTGTCACACTATTTTGGTGGCTCTGCCACATATTTTGGTGACTCTGTCACACTATTTTAGTGGCTCTGCCACATATTTCGGTGGCTTTGCCACATTCTATATAATGGCTATGTGCCAACCTAAATATGGCTCCGTGCCATCTTTATTATGGCTTTGTGCCAATCGTATTTACCCAAGGCTGTGTGCCGATTATATTACCGTCGCTGATGGCTATGTGCCAAACATAATACAGTTATTGATGACTCTGTGTCTATCATATTTTCCCAAGGCTGTGTGCCGATTATATTATTATTTCGGTGGCTCTGCCACATATTTTGGTGACTTTGTCACATTATTTCGGTGGCACTGCCACAATTTCAGCGATGAGCAGCGTGACTGCAGCATGACTGCCATCGATGGTGTGTAGTGGATGAGGGTTGATTGTAGAAATCCCCACTGGTGTGTTTTGGCTGGAATGGGTGGTGTGTAGCGGATGGATAATTAGGTTGGGTTGGGATGCATTGCATTGCATTGCATTCATTATCTGCTATACCATGCTAATAGGGCTAAGGCCCAGATTGTTTCCGTAAGGGCTAAGGCCCAGTTCGTTTCTGTATGAGCTTCGCGCAATGTGATTTGATAAGGGATAAGGCCCAGATGGTATTTTAATGGGCTCGGGCCTAGTTATGGTTCATGTGGGGAATTACACACTGAGTTTTCGTAAGCTCACCCCCTCTTTTTATTAAATGTTTCAGGTAATTCCCAGCGATAGAGGATTGGGAGCCGTGGAGGACTCGGGGTGGCTATACATCGGAGATACTACTCGTGAACTTTAGTAATTTCAATTTTTACCTTATTTTAAGATTATTTATTTTGGGTTAATATTTTGTAATAAGGCCATTGGTTTATTTTTTTCTAAGTTTTCATTTATAACTGTTAAACTTATAAATACGAGGTTTTCTTAAAACATTAGCAATCATTTTCTAAAATATCATGTTTACGAAACGATGCAAGTTCAACTTTCATAACAAAACAGTTTTTCAAAATAATAACAACTTTTAAACGGTCATTTAGCAAATTGTGTTTTTTCTCAAACAAACAACGAACTCGGAGTTCAAAAATCCGATAAAACTTTTCTAAACAATTGCTTAGCTTTTCAACTTCCTTCAATGTGACACATGATTCGGCCTAACTTTTAGGCGGGTTTGGGGTGTTACAATTATGGTATCGAGCACAGGTTGCAAAACTCTACTGTGGAATGGGTTGAAAATGTTTTTTTAGAGTTATTTGAAATTTGGTTTAAAAAAGTATCTTTATTGGAAGTATGGCACCCGGAGTCTCCAAAGACCGAATCAGTAAGTCCCCTTACTTATTATATGCTATAATGATGTGTATTTATTTCGTGTATGTTTTGGATGTGATGTTTGAATGAAATTTTTTATGTATGAGCGTTAAATATCCATTTGCTTTTGTATTAGATATTTGGTTGTGTGAAGAGGTTGCAAGCTTAAGTTAGAAAGTGTATTACTGTTTTAGAATCAGAGTGCGCAGCGTGAGTGTAGTGTTGTAGGTTAGGATGTGCGGCTGTTTCTATAGCTGAAAATTTCGAGGACGAAATTTCTTTAAGGAGGGTAGATTTGTAACATCCCGAATTTGGGCCTAGTAAGACTGGGCCCAATGGGCCTTGGGCGTAGTAGCGTTTAAAATTTTTAAGAACAAGAGAACGGCTCTCATGCAAGTTGGACCTATTAGGTGAGTGATTTTGGAAGGATAGGGGGCCTTCTATGAAGTCCCGGGATCAAACTTGGGCTTTAGGAAAATTTTGGTTTTAGGTGAAAAAAACCCTGGGAGTTGGTAGGTAGGCTTTAAGAATAAAATGTGGAGAAAAATGACACAAGTGGAGTGTGTGGTGGAGTGGCAAAGTGACGCCACTTAGGGAGCAAGGGGGAGACGCCACACAAGGGAGTAAGGGGTCTAAGGTTCAAGTCTTGGTGCTTGCATTTTGATTTTCTTTTTAAATGGACTTTAGAATTTGGCCATAGATTTATACTTAGTTGCGCATGATTTTAGACACAAAAGATCTTGTGGCTTGGTGGCAATTGGCGTGTTGAGCTATTGAAGGGAGCCTGGGTTCGAATCTCATGAAAAATAAGGGAGTATTTATTTTGCGAATTGGACGGCAAGAGTTTGAGTTGGATTTAAACTCTACTGACGAAGGGATCCCACATCGGAAAGATACAAAGAAGGAAGGTGAGAAGCTAGCTATATATAGAGCATTCTATGGTAGGAGGAAGGATACCTTGGAGGGCGTTTGGGCACAGGAGTGGTCGGAGCGCGGATTAGCACCAGATTCCTATCGGTGTGTAACTCTCTCTACTCTAGTTGTAGAGCGGCAAATGTCGAAGTCTTGGGTCACGGCTATAGTAGTTACACGAGCGTGCTTAACGCACGTGTGGGGCTTCGACAGCGATAGTTGAGGCCATCGGTGAGTATTCTTGTGGGTTGAGGTTGCTTGGGCCACGATGGGTGAAGTGGGCCCAATGGGCCCGTGGGCCCAATTGAATAAAATATATGATGGTGTAGTATATAGTGAGGTGAATCTCATATACGTGGCTAGATTTGTGTTAGGTGGGTCACACGAGCGTGTGGGCCCGACTGGGCCGAAATCAGGTTTTAGGCCCCATAATCCGGTACGACCGGAAATGGTAGTTGAGTCGCTCGAGGTGACATTAGGCCTTTGGAAAGGCCATTGCAGGTGCGAAATTACTAAAATACCCTTGGTGTACAAAATTACTAAAATACCCTTGATTTACAAAATTACTAAAATACCATTGGTTTACAAAATTACTAAAATACCCTTGATTTTCAAAATTACTGAAATACCCTTGGTTCACAAAATTACTGAAATACCCCCGGTTTGTGAAATTAGTGAAATACCCCCAATTTGTGAAATTACTGAAATACCCTCGATTTGCAAAATTACCGTTTTACCCCTAAACGACCAAATGTCCGTTGTACCCTCGTGGTAGTACTAGCGTTTTATGTGTTAATTGTATGATTGATTATGTTTGAGATGCACTGCATACAGGAATTAGTTATGAGTAGAATTATCGAACTACCCTTGAAGGGTAGGATTACCGAAATACCCTTACAAGGTAAAATGAGTGATTTGCCCTTGTAGGTAATCGATTGGCTTGTGTTATGATATGACCGATTTGGTGTGGTTGTATGGTGATATGCTTTTATTACATGTTTAAATGATTGTTCTTGAGCATGGCCATTCTCGCATACATGAGTAATGATTGAGCATGACATACAAGACATATTGCATGGGATTGGGATATGATATTGATGAAAAGGGGCAGTGTATTTCGGTGACTCTGTCACTCTATTTCGGAGGCTCTGCCACATATTTTGGTGACTCTGTCACACTATTTCGGTGGCTCTGCCACATATTTCGGTGGCTCTGCCACCTTCTATATAATGGCTATGTGCCAACCTAAATATGGCTCCGTGCCATCTTGATTATGGCTTTGTGCCAATCGTATTTACCCAAGGCTGTGTGCCGATTATATTACCGTCGCTGATGGCTATGTGCCAAACATAATACAGTTATTGATGATTCTGTGTCTATCATATTTACCCAAGGCTGTGTGCCGATTATATTATTATTTCGGTGGCTCTGCCACATATTTTGGTGACTTTGTCACATTATTTGGTGGCCTTTGCCACAATTTTTGGCGATGAGCGTAACTGCAGCATGACTGCCATCGATGGTGTGTAGCGGATGAGGGTTGATTGTAGAAATCCCCACTGGTGTGTTTTGGCTAGAATGGGTAGTGTGTAGCGGATGGATAATTAGGTTGGGTTGGGATGCATTGCATTGCATTGCATTCATTATCTGCTATACCATGCTAATAGGTCTAAGGCCCAGATTGTTTCCGTAAGGGCTAAGGCCCAGTTCGTTTCTGTATGAGCTTCGCCCAATGTGATTTCGTAAGGGCTAAGGCCCAGATTGTATTTTAATGGGCTCAGGCCCAGTTATGGTTCATGTGGGGAATTACACACTGAGTTTTCGTAAACTCACCCCCTCATTTTATTAAATGTTTCAGGTAATTCCCAGCGATAGAGGATTGGGAGCCGCGGAGGACTCGGGTGTGGCTATACATCGGAGATACTACTCGTGAACTTTAGTAATTTCGATTTTTACCTTATTTTAAGATTATTTATTTTGGGTTAATATTTTGTAATAAGGCCATTGGTTTATTTTTTCTAAGTTTTCATTTATAACTGTTAAACTTATAAATACGGGGTTTTCTTAAAACATTAGCAATCGTTTTCTAAAATATCATGTTTACGCAACGATGCAAGTTCAACTTTCATAACAAAACAGTTTTTCAAAATAATAACAACTTTTAAACGGTCATTTAGCAAATCGCGTTTTTTCTCAAACAAACAACGAACTCGGAGTTAAAAAATCTGATAAAACTTTTCTAAACAATTGCTTAGCTTTTCAACTTCCTTCAATGTGACACGCTAGATTCGAGCCTAACTTCTAGGCCGGGTTTGGGGTGTTACATAGTAATTAGTTAATTTAGATTAATAAGCAACTTCACTTATTTTAGGCTAATTAATAGATGTAACACCCCAAACCCGGCCCAGAAGTTAGGCCCGAATCTGGCGTGTCACACAAAAAAAACTCGTTTGAAAATTTCAGCCTCTTTGTTAAAACCCAAAACACTTAAGCAATTTATTAACTACTTGAAAACGTAATTATCTTTAAAAACCTTTTTGGTGGCAAAAGCATATTTGAGATAAACAATTTACAAAAATGTGATGTTAGAAATAGAGTTGCGTATATTCTCAAATCGTTTTTTTAAACGTAGATAAAATACCAATATTTTTGAAAGATTGATTGATGAGTCAACAATCAAGGTAGTGAACTTAAACCGTGACTTTTGAAAATATTGTTTGATAGTTCGAGAAAATAACTTCCGTGTTAAAATATTTATAAAGTTTATTATGAAATCCATTTGTTAATCGATTTTGGAAAACCTTTATTTAAGTTTTAGAAAAATTCTCGTTTTAAACAATTTAAGCAAAATAATAAGTATATCAACCATAAAGCGATAATAAAATACTCCAGAGGCCTTATTACAACTTAAACCAAAATAGCAAAATAATAAAATAAACGGAAATAGAAATTTAAAATTCAATAACACCATTTAAGTATGGCCTCCATCGAGTCATCCATGGGCCCAAGTCCTCAAATCATTGAGCATTACCTACAAGGGTTAAGAAAAGGGGGTGAGTTACAAGAACTCAGTGTGAAATCCCTTACCGTCATCCACTGGGCCCGAACCCATATAGCAATCATCTTGGGCTTAAGCCCATTTAACATGCACTTGGACCAAGCCCATTTACAAAAAGCAGAATATATTTATATATGTGCAATGTATGAATGTATGCAAACCCAAACCAACCTAATAATCCATCCGCTACACACCACCCGTACCAACCAACACACCTGTGGGGATCTTTTGTCAACCCACCCCGCCAACACACCAATCGCATGCATTTAGCCATTTTTATCAAATTCGAATTGTGGACAAGCCACCAGAATAACACAATATACGTGGCTTAGCCACCAGACAAAATGTGACAGAGTCACCAGAATATGTGGCAGAGCCACCAAATTTCACTTCCCCGATCATCAATATCCCAATCCCATGCAACTTATGTAAATGCAACATACATCGTAAATCATGATATTTACAATATAACCACGATAATTAATAACTCAGAGATTTATTACAAACAATTTGGCCCATTAACACTTTACAAAATCGACCCATTAGGGCATTATATCAAATTGGCTCATTAAGCCATATGTCAAATTGGCCCATTTAGCAATATATCAAATCGGCCCGTTAAGTCAATATATCAAATCGGCCCGTTAAGGCAATATAACAAATCAGCCTATTAAGGCAATATAACAATTCAGTCCATTAAGGCAATATAACAAATCGGCCTGTTAAGGCAGTATAACAAATCAGCCCATTAAGGCAATATAACAATTCAGCCTATTAAGGCAATATAACAAATCGGCCCGTTAAGGCAGTATAACAAATCAGCCCATTAAGGCAATATAACAATTCGGCCCATTAAGGCAATATAACAAATCAGCCCTTTAAAGCATTTCCGTTGTAACACCCCAAACTCGGCCTAGAAGTTAGGCCCGAATCTGGAATGTCACATTAAAGCCGCACTTCAAAACAATTTACTAGTTAACCATTTAAGGCCCAAAAGCCCCAAACAAAAGATTATTTCGAAAACCATATTAACACTTTAATAATTTTATGAAATTTCTTAAGTGGGCAGTTGAAACATTAATAATAATAAACCCAAAATTCAAAGTCAAATAGGAGTTACATGGCCTTATTACAATCCAATGGAAAAAACAAAGTATTTAAACAGAATCATTTGAATAAATTAAAACATTTGAACAACTTGTAGTGTGGCCATCTCCGAGTCCTCTCCCTCGTCGAGCCGCCTATTCAGGATTACCTGAAACATTTAAAATTAAGGGTGTGAGTTTCGAAACTCAGTGTGTACAACCCTTGGCAATCAAATCACATACAAATATTCACATTGGGCCTAAGCCCTAACAAAATCGGTGGTCTTGGGCCTTAGCCCACAATGACCTCATATCATATCATATTGTATCATTTATAAACAGATAATGCAAAACCCACCCCAAAAATCCATCCGCTAAACACACCATTTCCCTTCCAACCTTATGACTCTCGTGGGGGAATTCTAGCTCGACCCACCCTCCGCTACACACCAAGGGTAGCCCGCCATGTACTACCAAACGTTGCAGCAAAGCTGCTAATCATATGTTGGGCTTAAAGCCTTCTGTGGATCCATACCATACGGCTATGCGATCCCGGATCCATACCATACGGCCATGCGATCCTCAAATCTTCCTCCGTACCATAATTCCCACCCATATGCATCCTAAGCCAGAATATCATATGAATGCATCAAACACAAAAGTAACATCCACAAACCCATATTCATCACATAGGGTATTTTTGTCATTTCACTACCAGTGGGTATTTTCGTAGTTCTACCCTACAGGAGTATTTTGGTAATTTGGCAAATTAGGGGTATCTTGGTAATTTTACAAACAGGGGTATTTTAGTAATTTTACAATATAAGAGTATTTTAGTAATTTTACAATATAAGGGTATTTTAGTAATTTTACAATATAAGGGTATTTTAGTAATTTTCCAACATAAGGGTATTTTAGTCCCTCTCGGGTTTTAGTTATAAAGTTTGGCCCATAAACAAGTCCTCGCAGTTAAAGTGAACAAACACTATGCACTGTAGGATCTCGAAAAGAGGAGGTGGGTCACTCGGACCGCTTAAATACCAAGCTCTCACTAGATCCAATCCTAGACATGCATATGTCGGTTACCACACTCTAACTAATCGACTTGTTCACAGACATGTTTAATTAGATTAAGTCTTATGAAATTGAAGAGTTGTTCAAACTAGGCCTAAGTCCATAAACCCTAGCATATTTGTCTACGTTCCCATATAGCCCATCAAACCCAAATTCCAACCTTACGGCCCATTAAGCCCAAAGCTTATCATATGGCCTATTAGGCCCAAAACAAGTCCAAATCGTGTATCATGCGTGACTAACTCAATATGTTTAACAAGCCAAACCATTTAATCAAACTTAGCCTCAGGGCCCACCGGGCCCATTTAGCCACTTTCGGCTTTTCAGCTTTTCGGCATTGCCGATATCGTGTGTGTAGTGTTTGTACACACTTGGTAACCTTGCATGCTACGAACCCCTTAGTCACGAACCTACAATTGACATCACCTAACGATTAATCATAACTTAAGATGCACTTTATCAGAAACCGAAACCTCACCGTACCCTTACCGTGTGCCCCCACGTTCTAGTAGCCCTTCCTTTGCTACTATTGGTGATTATCCTCTAGATTTGCACCTACACACCCATATCGTCAAAACCAAGTGACCCATATTGATCATAAGTCACCCCTATGAGCCAAAAAAGATTCGGCCATTTACTAAAACCCTAACTGAGTCGAGAATACTTACTGCCTTGATAGCAATCCTTACCTAATGCGCTTGCGATTGCTGAGCCTCACCTTTGTTAATACATGGTAACGGCAAAGAGGGGTTAGATAGCCCTTCGGCTTTTAAGAAAACACACTAAAAATTCAACTAAGCTCTTACCGAAATTCTCCTTTGATCCTGCGGCTTAAATATCTACTTGAACAAGATTCGGCTTCCAAACGTGACTAAGAGTAGATAATAATTGATTGAGGTGGAGGAACAAACAACAAAGAATCGGGATAAAACAGGGTTTTGGCAAATAGGGATTTTGGCAAAACAGGATTTCGATAAACAGAGATTTTGGCAAATAGAGATTTCGGCAAGCAGGATTTTGCAAAATGAGGATGGTGGTATTCGACAATGGAAGAAAATAAGGATGAGGAAAAAGAAGAGAAAGAAAGATGGAAACTCTAAGAACCTCTTCTAAGGATTTCTAGCACCCCCTTTTATAGCCAAAGCCGAATCGCCTTCCCCACAAATTCTATTCGCCCCAACACTTCACCTTCCTCATCTCCTATCTTTTCTCTCGATAATACCTTTATCTTATCCGAAATCTCCTCCACATCCATCAGTCCTGCTTCATTCAAACTCTCCACGGCAAGAGTTCAAAATCCACACAACTCTTGCCGTCCACCTATGCAAAATAAAACACTCCAAAATGCACTCCTCCTACTCGAACCTTGGACCTCCTCAGCTTCCACACACGCCACCTCATAACTCCCAAGTGACGCCACTTTCCACTGGATCACAAGCCCATTTGTGTCCTATTTTCTCTTAATCTACTTAAGAGGCCTACTGACTGAAGTCACAGCTCCCTTGGGCTAAAACAAATTTTTTTTCCTCTACCTTTACTTGATCTCAGGACTTCTCCAACACCCCTAGACACTCCAAATTCATTAACCCTCAGAGCCCACATACCAATTTTCATTTTCTCGCTCACTTAAAAAACAATTCTGAGATCCAAAGCCCAAAGCCCAATTCTTCTAGGCCCAAATTCGGGGCGTTACATCCGTAATTCAGCCCATAGGGGCATTTTCGATAAATCGGTCCATAGGGACATTTTCGTAATTCGGCCCATAAGGGCATTTTTTTAATTTGGTAAATTTACCCACTAAGGGTAATTTGGTAATCTCGTAACCCAGGGGTTTTTCGGTAATTTACCCTCTAAGGGTATTATGGTAATTTCGCAACCCAGACTTAACTACTAATTTGGGGCATAAAAATTGAAAGCTGTCCATCTCAGTATCATCATCGACTAAACTCGACCATAACTTGGATTAAGAAACTCAAAATTTAGATCAAGTAAATTTTCCTTGAAACTAGACTCATATATCTTCTTACGATAATTTTTCCAGAATTTTTGACTTAACCATTTAGTACAGTTTATTCCTTAAAGTTTCCCTTGTTTCACTTCATCCAACGATTCTCGACTGTCTTATCTTAATTTCAAATATCTCTCACATCACGGTTTTCATATCTTTGCTCCCATGCACTTGTTTCTATTGAAAATAGGCTCACTAAGGAATCTATACATATAAACTATAACTCATAATTCACTTTGTAAAATTTTATACGATTTTTCCAAGACAGATCAGGGAACCATGAAGTCATTCAGAATCAGTCTCACTAAAATTAAAATATCACAGACTTTAAAATTCCTTTTCCTTCTCCGCTTCTTCCATATAAAAATAGATACAGTAAGCTTTATTTAGATATCTTTTTCACTTTCTAACTCTCTTTATCCTATTTATTTTTTAAAATCACGTCACTACTGCTGACCAAACTGTTTCATTGCAAAAATATGGTTACCACTACGAATCTACGCACGCCAGAGTGGTCACGGATGCCGGTTTCCGGTTTTCCTTCGGTATTTCAACCGAATCACAGAACATATCATACAAACATTCAGAGAGGTATGAGAACACACACCATTTCAAACATGTATTCGGAAGGGTACGAGATTACACACCTTATTTTGATTTCCTAAAGAACCACTCTCCGTTGATCCTAGAACAATACCAACCAAAAGTTAGCCTCGGATTTCCAAAAGATTCATACTCAACGCATTGCTTACACTTGAATCACTTACCACTATATCCGAAGAATTTGCAAATAGAATATATCGAGTGATTTCGTCCCTAAAACATAATCGATTAGTCAAAACTTCAATCCGATTTGCAACATAGCCAAATAGAGATATAATGTAACATCTTGAATTTTTGGGCCTATGCATTTAATGGGTGAATATGTGTAATGAGTTGATTTGAGCATTAGGGGTCCAAATTGGGCTCAGGATTGGGCTGAAGCCTTAGTTAAATTTTTGTTTGGGCACTATAGGGTTTAAAAGGTGGTATCTGAGTTTAAAATATCAAAATGGGCTTGTGACCCAGTGGTCAGTGGCGCCACTTAGGGAGCAAGGAGGTGACGCCACACAAGGGAGTAAGGGGCCCAAATTTAAGTTACATGGAGCCCAACTCTTTTAATTTAAGTTAGCTAAATTTCGGCATTAGGGTTAGGTAGAGTGGACGGCAACAAGGCTCAAAAATAGGAGGATTTATGTGATTAGAATAATGTAGATAATATAGTTGATAATATGGAAGGAAAAAAGGAGAAAAGATAGGAGCTATCTACAAGGCTAGGAGTTGGCGAGAAATTCAATCACCTAGAGAAGTGAAGAAATCGGTTTCTTTATGGCAAAGGGGTGCGAATTTTCCCTTTTATTTGATTAATTTTTAGTTATCGGGAAGGGCACTTTCGGTTTTTCATAGGTAAGTGCCGAAATTTCTATAAATAGGAGGGTTCTCTTCTTTATTTTTTGGCATTTAGGGTTTCCACCTTTTCTTTCTCTTTCTTCTTAAAAGCCAGAAAACTCCATTATTCTCTTCTCTTCTTTCTTCTAAAAAGCCAAAGCAGAAAACTCCATTATTCTTTTCTCTTCTTTCTTCTTAAAGCCGAATCTCTATAGATTTCTTCTAATCATCTTATCTTCCCGATTTTTGCAAAAAGCCGGAATCCTCTGGGAGTAGCCGACCGCTCTAGTAAGATCTATTAGATCTAAAAAAGTGGAAACACTAGTTCTGAATCTCATATCACTTTTCGGGATTTCAAGGCGGATAGCGAGTGGTGTTGGCTCTGAGATAGCGTCGACTTAGAGGTCTCGTTCTAAAAGTAATCAGTGTGTAGATCTCTAACACACTAATTAATCTGTACTAAATATATGTTATGGGCTAAAAGCCGAAAAAGGTTGTATAGGCAGTCGGATTACCCAAAAAGGGTAGGCAAGGGATGCAGTGCACGTAATCATAGAAACTTCTCTGTGTGTATCGATGTATGTGATAGACCGTGAACTTTTAGGTAGTATATTGTTTTGATTACGCATGTATGTATGCATGGGATAGGATTGATATGATGAAGGGAAGAAGGTCGCATAGCGATCGATGGCTTTGCCACATAGGTCACATAGTGATCGGTCTTTATGATGAGATACCATTGTCGAAATGCTACGATGTATTATTAAGGTCGCATGGTGATCGGTGGCTTTGCCACATAGGTCACATAGTGATCGGTCTTTATAACAGGCAGCTCAGCTGTCGAAATGCTATGATGTATTATTAAGGTCGCATGGCGATCGGTGGCTTTGCCACATAGGTCACCTGATGATTGGTCTTTAAGACAAAGTAAAGACGTTATCGATATGGTGTGTAGCGGTTGGAGGGTTGATTGTAGAAATCCCCAAGGTGTGATGGTTGGTACGGGTTGGTGTGTAGAGGATGGATTTCTAGGCTGGGATGGGCCATGATGGGCCATGATGGGCCATGATGCATATATAGTTACCCTTGTATACGGGCCAAGGCCATAATGTGTTTGTGGGCCTCAGGTCAGTGTTTTAGGGATTTATACACTGAGTCTTGGTGACTCACCCTATTATTATTTTCCTAACCTTTCGGATGAGCGAAAGAGATCGTGGACAAGGGAGCCGAGGCGGACTCGAGGGGCCAACAAGTCTTTTATTTATTAAATTTCCATTTTATTTTAAGTATAAATTTTGGAATTATTTGATGTAATAAAGCCTCCATCGCTTAGGTTATCAGTTGATACTTGTCAATGTTTATGTTTTTTTTTATTCATGATCAAAGACTTATGATTAAAAGAAATAAAAATGAGATTTTCACAC
The DNA here is from genome assembly GCA_025698515.1 of Gossypium sturtianum. Lineage (NCBI taxonomy): Eukaryota > Viridiplantae > Streptophyta > Magnoliopsida > Malvales > Malvaceae > Gossypium > Gossypium sturtianum. The sequence goes on along the minus strand of CM046948.1, from coordinate 22,590,498 downwards.
ATTATTTAAAATAACACTTGTTTTGGAAAATAATAAAATTTCAAAGATTTTCTACCAGTGCCACCTATTTAAAGATTATCTACAAAAACGACTAAGTTTTTCAGAATCATTCCAAGTAAAGTTTTTAACCTTAAAACCGTAGTATACCAGATCTGGTCGTAACGTTTGGGCCGGGTTTGGGATGTTACATATAAAGAAAAATCCGAAAATGAACCCCTTACCTTAATGATTTTTAGGACTGATTCCTAGCGATTATACGATGTCTTCGAGAGAATCAAGTTTCAGCCTTCCATTATATCACTACGAAGAAGAAAATGATCTCGAATGAAAGAAAGTAAGGTGATGGTCTCGGTCAAAATGACCATCCCAAATCAAAGTATAAATTTGGTCATTAAGAGAAAGAAAATAAAATATTGAGAAGAATACTTACCGATTGATCAAGAAATAAATGCTAATATGGATGAGAAGAAGAAATAGAGAAAAGATGAAAGTTCAGTTATGGAGGAAATTGTATGTTGATATTCGGATATGGTGAAAAAGAATTAGGACAAAAGAGATGCTTGAAGAATTTCGTGAAAATAAAAGAAATAAGAAGAAAGATGTTTGACTAGCTTGGTTTTCAAGAAAGATGAAAGAACAAATTTTGGTCTCAATGGTTGGTGTACATTCGGCAACAAGAAGAAAGAAAAGAAGAGAATATGCACACTCAAAGTTGAAGATTCGGCAAGAAGGAAATTTGGAGAGAAGAGAAAAATGTCACAAAAGTTGCATAAAGGAAATCTTGGCCAAAACAATACTAAAACTTTACCAAAACACCAAGCAAAATTCGGCTATCCCTCCTAACACACAAAACCATCCACATACATGACTATAATGGTCAAAATTAGCCACCCACACTTTCCATAACATTTCCCTTGAAAATGGCCACTTGTTCCCCTTACTTTCCCCTTTTTCTTGATTTCTTTCCTCATCTTCATTCTTTCCTATTCTCCTTAGCCATCTTGCCAAAAATAAAAAGTCTTCCATACCATATTAAAGCCTTGTCCGACACTTACCTTATTAGTACAAAAATTTAATCCAAAATATTTGCACTTGGTGGGATTTGAACCTCTTCCCTTAAAGGCCTTCATGTGGCATCATATCCTCTTTACCAATTGCTCATTTATGCAAGCAAATTACTCTCTTATTTCCATAAGCCTTGATGCCACTTACTATCTCTCCTTAAAGTGCTTAAACACAAAATTTTTCCTATAACTTAACTTGAACCCGGAACTCTTAGAAACCTCGTAACTCTCCAAAATCACCTTCCTAATAAGTCCAACTTGAAATAATGTCGTTCTCAAATTCCCATGAATTTTAAAACGCTTCTACGCTCAAGGTCCAATGGGCCCAATAAAACGCTTCTACGCTCAAGGTCCAATGGGCCCAATAGGTCCAATTCTACTAGGCCCAATTTTGGGATGTTACAATTCTACCCCCTTAAAGAAATTTCGTCCTCGAAATTTCCAACCAACTACTAACCGCACCGCTTAAATCATACCACTATGCTTTCGCTACGCACTTTGATCTTAATTACACTAATGTACTTTTAACATAATCTTGAATCCTCTTTCACACAACCAAACATCTAACCACAGAAGCAAGCAGTTATCTACCACTTATACCTAAAATTTTCTACATTCAATCATCACGTCCAAACAAGACATTCCTGACTTAATGGTGACGAAACAATTCCGAGCCTTATACTCCTTAGACGCGCATCTCAAGCATGCTTCTGACCTCCTCTAGCATTCTCCGGATGACGCCTTCTGCAATAATCGCAAGCCGAAAAGTTTGGACGTGTCTTAATACGCTTCACAGAACAAGATTGCGACCCTAGAGAAGTATGATCTAATTTCTTCTTACAGTCCACGTGCCCAACTCGAAGTGTTCGACCAATTTCTCTAACCTTCTCCAGAAGCTCCCTAACTAGCTGAGTCAGCTCATCAATTCTAGCTTGGTCATAAGACTCCGTCTCGGCTACTGGCGATACCAATGCCTCCCTTTAGGATACATGCCCCGATGCTAAAAATCTAGCCCTAGCACCTCGGCCTCTACCACGTCCACGTCTACCGCGTCCACGTCCTCTAGCGCTCATGTTCACTAATGCCAATTTAATCTTATTAAAAGTCTTATGAATCAGTCTATAGTTATAATATTTATTAAACAATGTCTTATGAAGTATCGGAAGTAAAGTTGTTTTCGTAATACGTATCCTATAGTCTCAATCTCTATAGTTTCAGCTCCTAAGACTAAAAGTTCTAGAGCATTCTATTTTGTGGAATTTTCTTACCACAGTACTAACACAATACTCATAAAATGATAACATATACTTACTTGACTTGGTGCCGGATACCCGTGTGCCATACTTCCTTTGGAACATACATAATTTAAAATTTTAAACAGCTTTGAAAACGTGTTTGAACCCAAACCACAGCCGAGTTTTGCAACCAGGCTCTGATACCATAAAATGTAATACCCCCAAACCCGGCCCAAAAGTTAGGCCCGAATATGGTGTGTCACACAAAAAAATTTGTTTTAAAATTTCAGCCTCTTTGTTAAAACCCAAAACACTTAAGCAATTTATTAACTACTTGAAAACGTAATTATCTTTAAAAACCTTTTTGGTGGCAAAAGCATATTTGAGATAAACAATTTACAAAAATGTAATGTTAGAAATAAAGTTGTAGAAGTATTCTGAAATCGTTTTGGAAACGTAGATAAAATACAAATATTTTTGAGAGATTGATTGATGAGTCAACAATCAAGGTAGTGAACTTAAACCGTGACTTTTGAAAATATTGTTTGATAGTTCGAGAAAATAACTTCCGTGTTAAAATATTTATAAAGTTTATTATGAAATCCATTTGTTAATCGATTTTGGAAAACCATTATTTAAGTTTTAGAAAAATTCTCGTTTTAAACAATTTAAGCAAAATAATAAGTATATCAACCATAAAGCGATAATAAAATACTCCAGAGGCCTTATTACAACTTAAACCAAAATAGTAAAATAATAAAATAAACGGAAATAGAAATTTAAAATTCAATAACACAATTTCTGAAGTATGGCCTCCACCGAGTCATCCATGGGCCCAAGTCCTCATCACTGAGCATTACCTACAAGGGTTAAGAAAAATGGGGTGAGTTACAAGAACTCAGTGTGAAATCCCCTAACCGTCATCCATTGGGACTGAACCCATATAGCAATCATCTTGGGCTTAAGCCCATTTAACATGCACTTGGACCGAAGCCCATTTACAAAACAGAATATATTTATATATGTGCAATGTATGAATGTATGCAAACCAAAACCAACCTAATAATCCATCCGCTACACACCACCCGTACCAACCAACACACCTATGGGGATCTTTTGTCAACCCACCCCGCCAACACACCAATCGCATGCATTTAGCCATTTTTATCAAATTCGAATTGTGGACAAGCCACCAGAATAACAGAATATACGTGGCTTAGCCACCAGACAAAATGTGACAGAGTCACCAGAATATGTGGCAGAGCCACCAAATTTCACTTCCCCGATCATCAATATCCCAATCCCATGCAACTTATGTAAATGCAACATACATCGTAAATCATGATATTTACAATATAACCACGATAATTAATAACTCAGAGATTTATTACAAACAATTTGGCCCATTAACACTTTACAAAATCGACCCATTAGGGCATTATATCAAATTGGCTCATTAAGCCATATGTCAAATTGGCCCATTTAGCAATATATCAAATCAGCCCATTAAGGCAATATATCAAATCGGCCCGTTAAGGCAATATAACAAATCAGCCCATTAAGGCAATATAACAATTCGGCCCATTAAGGCAATATAACAAATCGGCCCGTTAAGGCAGTGTAACAAATTAGCCCATTAAGGCAATATAACAATTCGGCCCATTAAGGCAATATAACAAATCGGCCCGTTAAGGCAGTATAACAAATTAGCCCATTAAGGAAATATAACAATTTGGCCCATTAAGGCAATATAACAAATCGACCCTTTAGGGAATTTCCGTAATTCGACCCATAGGCGCATTTTCGGTAAATCGGTCCATAAGGACATTTTCGTAATTCGGCCCATAAGGGAATTTTCATAATTTGGTAATTTTACCCACTAAGGGTAATTTGGTAATCTCGCAACCCAGGGGTTTTTCGGTAATTTACCCTCTAAGGGTATTATGGTAATTTTGCAACCCAGACTGAACTACTAATTTGGGGCATAAAAATTGAAACTATCCATCTGTGTCATACTTACTAAACTGACCATAACTCGGATTAGGAAACTCAAAATTTAGATCCGTAAATTTTCATTGAAACTAGACTCATTTATCTTCTTACGATAAGTTTTCCAGAATTTTTTACTTAACCATTTAGTACATTTTATTCCTTAAATTTCCCTTGTTTCACTGTCCAATGATTCTGCCTCTCTTATCTTAATTTCAAATATCTCACTGTACGGTTTTAATATATTGCTCCCACTTGTTTCTATTGAAAATAGGCTCACTAAGGAATCTATACATATAAACTATAACTCATAATTCACTTTGTACAATTTTATACGATTTTCCCAAGACAGATCAGTGAACCACGAAGTCATTCAGAACCGGTCTCACTAAAATTAAAATATCACAGACTTTAAAATTGCTTTTCCTTCACCGCTTCTTCCATATAAAAATAGACACAGTAAACTTTATTTCAATATCTTTTTCACTTTCTAACTCCCTTTCTTCTATTTTTCGTGATTTTTTAAAATCACGTCACTGCTGCTAACCAAACTATTTCATTGCAAAAATATGGTTACCACTACGAATCTACGCACGCCCGAGTGGTCACGGATGCCGGTTTCCGATTTTCCTTCGGTATTTTAATCGAATCACAGAACTTATCATGCAAACATTCAGAGAGGTATGAGAACACACACCATTTCAAACATGTATTCGGAAGGGTACGGGATTACACACCTTATTTTGATTTCCTAAAGAACCACTCTCCGTTGATCCTAGAACAATACCAACCAAAAGTTAGCCTCGGATTTCCAAAAGATTCATACTCAACGCATTGCTTACACTTGAATCACTTACCACTATATCCGAAGAATTTGCAAATAGAATATATCGAGTGATTTCGTCCCTAAAACATAATCGATTAGTTGAAACTTCAATCCGATTTGCAACATAGCCAAATAGAGATATAACGAAAAATCTGAAAATGAACCCTTTACCTTAATGATTTTTAGGACCGATTCCTAGCGATTATACGATGTCTTCGAGAGAATCAAGTTTCAGCCTTCCACTATATCACTACGAAGAAGAAAATGATCTCGAATGAAAGAAAGTAAGGTGATGGTCTTGGTCAAAATGACCATCCCAAATCAAAGTATAAATTCGGTCATTAAGAGAAAGAAAATAAAATATTGAGAAGAATACTTACCGATTGATCAAGAAATAAATGTTTATATGGATGAGAAGAAGAAATAGAGAAAAGATGAAAGTTCGGTTACGGAGGAAATTGTATGTTGATATTCGGCTATGGTGAAAAAGAATTAGGACAAAAGAGATGCTTGAAGGATTCCGTGAAAATAAAAGAAATAAGAAGAAATATGTTTGACTAGCTTGGTTTTCAAGAAAGATGAAAGAACAAATTTTGGTCTCAATGGTTGGTGTACATTCGGCAACAAGAAGAAAGAAAAGAAGAGAATATGCACACTCAAAGTTGAAGATTCAGCAAGAAGGAAATTTAGAGAGAAGAGAAAAATGTCACAAAAGTTTCATAAAGGAAATCTTGGCCAAAACAATACTAAAACTTTACCAAAACACCAAGCAAAATTCGGCTATCCCTCCTAACACACAAAACCGTCCACATACATGACCATAATGGTCAAAATTAGCCACCCACACTTTCCATAACATTTCCCTTGAAAATGGCCACTTGTTCCCCTTACTTTCCCCTTTTTCTTGATTTCTTTCCTCATCTTCATTCTTTCCTATTCTCCTTAGCCATCTTGCCAAAAACTAAAAAGTCTTCCATACCATATTAAAGCCTTGGCCGACACTTACCTTATTAGTAAAAAAATTTAATCCAAAACATTTGCACTTGGGGGGATTTGAACCTCTTCCCCTAAAGTCCTTCATGTGGCATCATATCCTCTTTACCAATTGCTCATTTATGCAAGCAAATTACTCTCTTATTTCCATAAGCCTTGATACCACTTACTATCTCTCCTTAAAGTGCTTAAATACAAAATTTTTCCTATAACTTAACTTGAACCCGGAACTTCCTAGAAACCTCGTAACTCTCCAAAATCACCTTCCTAATAAGTCCAACTTGAAATAATGTCGTTCTCAAATTCCCATGAATTTTAAAACGCTTCTACGCTCAAGGTCCAATGGGCCCAATAGGTCCAATTCTACTAGGCCCAATTTTGGGATGTTACAATAGAAAGAAAGTCAGTATTAGTACTTTTAGTTCCTTTGGGTTCGACAATCCGGTCTTGCCTAAGCTATACTACTGTTCAATATGTGCACTTGCCTCAATCATTGTCATAGTTAGTTTTTAGGTTCGATCATTATCTTTATAAATTTTAAAACTCTGACTTCACAGCGATCAATGTATTTAATGCATGAGAGAGATAAGACTTCTTAAAAACTTACCTTATTCATGCCCATATGATACTATTATCAAAACCCTCTTTTAAAGTTTAAACCCTAGAAATTTTGGTGATGAAGATGATGAGGAAATAAGGCCAATAAGGTTTTATGGTGATAACTTTTGAAAAAGAGAGTATGAAAAAGGTTAGAGATTAAAGAAGAAATGAATAAAAATGGTGAAAAAGAGAGAAAAGTGGAGAAACTTCTCCTCACATGTATTGTCGACCACTTGGGATGAAGATGAAGAGATATTTTTCTCATCTTTTGTCTCTTATTTTATGTAATAAATAAAATAAAATAATTTAATACACATAAACATTTTCAACATGTGATAAAAGTACTATTTTAATGCTTAAAAGTCAAAAAAAATATATTCCATCACCATCTCATCACCAAGAATTCATAATTACTCTAATATATGATCCTATTCATGTTATCAATATCTAAAATACCTCATGGAAAAATTTACCATTTTACCCCTAAACTCGTATTCTTATCAGATTAGGCCTAAAATCCTATAAATAACTCGAAATTCATTCTACTACCTCACTAATAGTCCATAAACATTAAAAATTTGAATAACTTGCATTTTCTTATTGAATTTACTGTCTGCATTACTAGAATAGTATCGTACAAATTACCGTAAAATTTCAAGAGGTTACAGTTTCTCTCTCCCACTTAACATGTACATATACATGTGCTTAACAATTTAATTAATTTAATTAATCCTAAATGGCCACAATTCAATCTTATCATCCTTAGCGGAAATGTATGGAAATGATTATGTTTACAACTAATCCCACTTTAATTATGGTTGAATTGCTTCTAGGTCCTTGGTAAAATTACCACTCAAGGGCTTGTTTTTTTTCTTCATCGAATTTCACTATTTTACTATCTTACAATGTAGTCCTTGTACTATAATTAACAACTTATCCAATTTAAATATTTAGCAGTTGGAACTTATAATTTCGTATATGACATATAAACTCTTCATGTAAATTTCTTGGGTTAGCTTAAGTTAGAAAATTCGACCTAGAAACTAGCTTTTTAGAAACCAATTAAAATCGAATTGTTATACAATGCCACTCACAATATCAGCACTTAATAAATAATTATCAATACCTGCTAGAGACAACGTACTACATGAGGCCAGGTAGTCACTTAATGTAGGTTAATAGTCTTGACTAGGTGGTCGCACTACACACAATGCATATCATAGTCCAAGCGAATCAAAACAATCTCAGTAGCTTTCGAAAGCAATTTATGGCCCACTCTCCACGAAAACACTTGTATATTAGGGAGGGTCTTACACTTCTAAATAGCTTTCCAAAAAAAGCAATGGGGGCCCAAACCAATATTGTGAAACAACAACCAATTATAGCCCAATTTTTTTGAACAACAACCTATTTGGAGTGGCACCATAATAGTAAATCAGGAGGCCCAGACATAGAAACAGAAATGGAAAGGATCCAACATGCCTCATCCACTATAAAGACCTCTTGAACCCATATGGTGTCCAACCCCTCACCCTTTACCCTTAGAAGCACTTCAATTATCAAGTCTCTTGGCAAATACCCATTATAGCTTAACTCATGTCCCACCAACCGTTCCACTGTAACACCCATAACTCGTCTCCATCGATAGATTAGGGTTATAGAGTATTACGGCACATATCAAATCAAATAATAGCATAAAACCATTCAATTATTAAATTAAATACCAAATATTCAAAACCAATCATAATTCATAGAAAATATATGATTACGAGCCTTATATCAAGCTTAGGTAACCTAAAAAAAATCAATTCGAGAACAATCAGTGACTTATTTGAAAAAAAACATAAAAATGTAGAAAAACTTGAAAATAAGGGTCACACGGTCGTGTGGCTTAGGGACATGGTCGTGTGGCCAAAGTGTGTATAGTTCGAAAATAGGGTCACACGGTCGTGTCGTAAATTGTGTGCCCGCCCCTGTGCAAATCAAAATAGGGTCAAACGGCCATGTCGTAGACTGTGTGCCAGACCATGTGTGATTCGAAATAGGGTCACACAGTCGTGTCTCCAGGCCGTGTAACAACCTAAGACCATGTTAGACAAACTTGCACCAAAATTAAATAGTCCACAATGCCCTTTTCTGAGGTGCCAATCAAAACCAAAATCAACCATTCACATGCCTTCAAAACACATTCAAACAAACTTAAAACATATCAAAACATTCAACCTAAGTGTCTAACCAATATGCCCTCATTGGCACCACATTTCATACTTCAATCTAATTCACATTCAAAAGTCACTAGTCCTTACCTTAAACATATGCCATGTATATCAACTCATCCATTCCATTGACATTCAATTCTACCATCTTTTAATCACTTACAAGAAGCATAAACCAAATGACCAAAGACATATACATATGGACATATTCAAGCAAAAATCAAAGATATATACACAAGTATACTCAAACCAAGTTTAAAAAACATCATTATAACAAAAGAACTTAGAGGCTCCTATTACATGCCATTTATAACCCGACATCAAAATGATCAAAACATCTACCGAGATGCGAAATAGATAGTGCGTATGCTCTGACTTGATTCCAACCGGTCGAGATTTTCGATGATCTACAGAAAAAGAAAACAACTAACATAAGCAACTAGTGCTTAGTAAGCTCGTATAAATCATAAACGTAAACTTACCAAATAGAATTGAACTAAAAATTCATGTATAAAATTCATTCAATAGCTCGTGAATTCATTCAATGCCTATACACACCACAGATCTCACAATTTAATGAGTTCATATACATATAAAACTTGTAATCACACCATATCATTTAACATTCACAAATAACATATGAAATTCAAAACATCCATCACATGTTAATATCATATAACACATTTATTATCCGATACATATTACCTGATAAACAATTGTTCAAGGATGTCATAGTGTTTTTCAACCACGGTCTTATTCATTTCCGTCATGTTGCCACAATGTCTTTCAACTACGGTCTTATTCATTTTCGTCATGTTTCCATAGTGTCTTTCAACTGTGGTCTTATTCATTTTCGACATGATGCCATAATGTTTTTCAACTATGGTCTTATTCATTTCCGATATAATGCCATGGTGTCTTTCAACTATAGTCTTATTCATTTTTCAAGCCAATGAACTTGAGCACCACATACATAAATAGGTATTGAATTACCAAAACAATAACTAATTAAGTTAACCAATTTACGAACTTACCTAAACAAAAACGATTACGGAAATGATGCCGACGACTATTCTACTAACTTTGCCTTCCTACAATTTATGTCCAGTTGATTTGTTTATTGATCTAAATAATAAGTTTAATTTAATTGACTAATTCAACCAGCTTAAATAATAAAATTTATGCATATAAGCCTTTTTATTATCAATTTACAAAATTACCCCTAAACTTTACACTTTATGGAATTTAGTCCTAAATCCCGAAACTTATGAATTAACCACATTTAAGCAAAATACAAGCTAATTGATTTCTATAAAGTCCTTATTTAGCCCACATTTATCAAAATTTTACAATAATTCCAAGAAATTTTACTCTTTTAACAATTTAATCATTTAATATCAAAATTAGTAAAAATCACTTTACAAAATCGCCCTATGTATCGACCATGCTTAATAATCTACCACAAAACTTCACAAGCACCTCAAACACATTAACGGCATAATCCAAAATGTTTAACAGTTTTACGAATTAGTCCTCGGGTTAGCTAGATTAAGCTAAAAGAAACTCAAAAACATAAAAATCACTAAAAGCGGACAAAAATTACATACCATGCATTAAAGACAAGCTTGGTTGAGTGTTATTTAAGCTTCAATTGTGTTTCCAATTTTTATAAGCATAAAATGAAGAATATGATAGTCAATTTAGCTTTTGCTTTGTTTAATTTTTGTTTAATTATCAAATTACAACTTTACCCTTTAAAAATTAACAAAATTTCATGATAATAGCCACCAAAATTGTCCACTAAAAATCTAATTCGTATATTTACCATTTAAGTCCATAAATTTTCATTTCAATAACCATTTAACACATTTAACTAATATAAACTAACTTTTGTAGCTTTTACAATTGAGTCCTTTTTACTTAATTAACTATCTAAACGTTAAAATTTATTAACCGAAATTTTAATACGACCTTGTAGTAACCTTCTAAATAATAAATAATTAATAAAACACTGACACACTAGTCAAAATTGTGGTCCCAAAACCACTGTTTCCAATAGCACTAAAAACAGGCTATTACATCCACCCTCCAACGATCATGCCATATACGAATAAAAGACCCCTTTCTTACTTGCCAAAAGAAACCTAAGGTCATATCCTTCAACATTGCCAAATACTCGACCACACATGTATTGATTTCTCCATAGCTTTAGGGAAAAAGATGTCTCTTCAGGGAAATACCTAGCACTGAAAACCCGATAACACAAAGTGTCCCTATTATGGATGAAGCATCAAACTTGTTGGCTTAAGAGAGACAAATTAAACCGTCTCAAATCCTTAAAGCTCAATGATTGTTGGTATCGATAGTCTTAATATTTATATAATGAATGATCTAGCCTAGAAACTAACTATCACCACGATTGAGGCAAGTGCACCTATCGAACAGTAGTATAGCTTAGTGGTAAGACCTGATTGTCGAACCCAAAGGAACCAAAAGTACTAATACTGACTTTCTTCTTATTATTTAGCCTAAGAATTAAGGGAATTGTTATTTAATCTAAAATTAACTGACTAGCTAAAGACGCTAAGACAAAGAGAATGAATTAGGGAAATACTTGTGGGAAAAACCAATTGATTAAGACAATACCCAAGGAGGAATCCACCTAGACTTCACTTGTTAACTCTGAACCAGACAATTTATTCACTTGACTTGATCCGTAGGATTCCCTAATTTATATTAATACCTCTCTCGAGGCTACTAATGTCCAACCCTAGGTTGATTAATTGAAATCTCTTTCTAATTAAAACCCCTAGGATTGCATTAACTCGATCTATGGACTCCCATATTAGGTTTGACCCTAATCCGGCAGATTTTCGTCATCCTATCTCTAGGGTTGCGATCAACTCCGCTTAATTATGCTAGATCTACTCTTAAATAGGGACTTTTGCTCCACTGCCTAAGCACATCACTACTTGAATCAATATCCTGAAATATCAAAACAAGAATTAAGAACACATAATTAAGAACAAATCAAGTATTTATCATATAGTTCAGAAAACAATAACAAGATTCGTCTTAGGTTTCATCCCCCTCAGGTATCTGAGGGGTTTAGTTCATAATCATAAAAGAATACATCTCAGAAGAAAAGATAAAACAAAACATAAGAAAACCCTAAAACCCCCTTAAGGAATTGAAGGAGAGATCCTCCGTCTTGAGTATGATTTCAGCTTCTTGTGATGAATCAACTGGCTTTCTTCGAGTAAATCCCACAATTCTGACCTCTCTAGCTCGGCTCCTTGGCCTAGCTGGATGCCCCCCTAAAGGTTGGCCTTTAGGGTGTTTATATAGGTTTTTGGAATGTCTTTCTTTGCCTCTAAGTACCCTATTTCGAGTGAAATTCCTTTTTTTCACGGCAGGGACACGCCCGTGCAACACGTTCGTGTGATTCGAGTCCAGGCCGTGGTCGAGCCTGCTAAAGGGGCACGGCCGTGTGGCTACCTCCAGGCCGTGTTAATTTCTTACTTTGGCTTATTTGGTCCGTTTTTAGCCCGTTTCATGTTCTTTTCATCCTCCGATGCTTTCCTAAGTATAAAACATGAAATAAAAGGATTAGGAGCATCAAATTCCACGAATCAAGGGATAAATAATCCAAAAAGCATGCTAAATGTGGGATTAAAATATGTATAAACTACGGTTTCTCAAATACCCCCACACTTAAGCTTTTTCTTGTCCTCAAGCAAAATTCTCAACTCACAATTACAACAAACTTCCTCAATTCATAACCTTCATCAATAGTGTTTCATCATAATTCATAGGTAATTCATACATTGATAATTAAACCGTAAGGTTCTAAAGATTCAAACAATCAAAGTCATAGTTTTTATAGTACGAAAAATAGGTGTTTCCCCTTACCTAAATAATTACCTTTAATTCAAAATCGACAAAAGTTGACATCCTCACTAAAGATTCACTCAAATCACTCAAAGTGTTTAAGGTTCAAAATTAAGCACTCAAAAGTCGAACACGAAAGGTTAATCCCATAGGCTTGCATGAAAATCAAATCTCCACCATTATAATATGAGATGATACACAAATCAAAAGGTCTTTAAAAAGGGTTGTAACGGGTCTTGGGTTAAAGGTGTGGATAAAGGCTGAATTAGAGGGTTAGAATCGAGATTGAATTGACAATTTACCTAACTAGAAAAATGAACTAATCCTGAATAATTACATCAATTAAAACTTCATTACTAAAAATTATGAACTTCTACTTCAAGATGTGGAATTTAAACGTATAAGCTCACTTAATCATAGAACTAATAATAAATATACTTCAATTTTTTTATATTTTTTTAAGAACAAATCAAGTACAATAATAATAAGATAGAATTTAATAACTGAAATAGAAAACATAGTTAGGCAACTTCTCAAATCAAATCTCGACTGTAACATCCTAAATTAGGGGCTATTTGTGATTGAATAATTATTTGGTATGTTGGAACTGCTGTGATATTATTTATGGGAATATATGGTTTAATCAAAGGCCTTGAGTAGGCTCGGTTTGGTAAAAATTTCAATTTTTAATTTTAAAGGAAGGGAGCCTTAGCAAGAGGGGGGGTTATAAGAATAAATGTGGATAATTTGACATGAAAATCAACTTGGAAAAGTGGCAATAGGAGGGTCACTTAAGAGTTACATGTGACGCCACACTGAGGATGGGAGTGCTTGTGTTCGAGTCACGAAGATCCCTTTTTGCACCTTGTTATGGACGGCATAGGGAGGGAGAGACTTTCTCTCTTTAAACTCTTAATTTTTATTTAGATAAAGAGGATAATATGAGTTTTTAAATTGTTATTATTAATTCTAAGGATAATAGAAGATAAAGAGGATATTGGTTGGATTATTATTTGATTAAAGGGAAATTAATTCAAATTAATTTGAATTAATTTAAATGAGTGGCCAGGAGAGGTTGTAAGTGTTTGCCGAAATTTAAACACTTCATGGAGAAGTGGACGGCAAGGCCACTAGGGGGGATGCCGAATGTCTATAAAAGCCTCAATCTACTATCTTGTTTTCTTTTTTTTCATTTTAGCGAAATCCCCAACCTTTCCTTCTTTGTTTTTACATATTTTTCTCCATTCTCCCTAGACCTTGGCCGAATCTTCTATACCAAAATTCCCCACCTATTTCTTTCTTCTTCCTCTCAAAAACACTTAGCAAGAAACTCCTGTTGCACTTTCTCTTTGTCACTAAAAGACGAATCCCTTCTCCTCGGTTGGGTGGTTTTGGCGAATAGCTTAATTAAGGTAATCTTCTCAAGTTTTTTCCTGCAATCGGTTCATTTGGAGGGTAAGGGTAAAAGCAGAATGCCTTATTTTGATTCCCTGTTCTTGCCGATTTCTTTTAAGGAAATAGGAACTAATTTCGGCACTTGTGGCTAGGATATTAACTCCTATTCTAAACCGATTCTGTCCCGGTGTTTGGGATCTTGAAGCAATTGGTTCAAGTCTTCTAGCTATCGATTTGGTAAGTATAGGTAAGGCTTATGTTAGTGTTTAAAAGCCAAAGGCCATGGTTATTGATAGTGTTAATCGACCAATTATGGTGGTGAACGAGAATCGCGATTCGGTGCAGAAGTTAGAATTCAAGCGATTAGGTAAGGATTCGGGTCAAAAAGAAAACCCTTTTAAATTATTTGGTTTGGCCGAATGGCCATTTCACTAACTTTGATAGTTGGCCGAATATAGGGGCAAGGACTTAGAGTGTGGCCGATTGGTTTTCTTCGGGATTAAGACCATCGTAATATCAGGTGTGTACATACACACTTATAACTTTCTAAATGTACTTGAATTGTTGTGTGTGCTAACCTGATCTATGTAGATTTGGATTTAATACCATGAATGGTATAAGCAAGATCCGGGTAAGTCCCAAATTGATTGTGTGACTTTACGAGGCTTTTGAAAAGCATGATATGTTGTTTACAAATAATGATAAATATGATATACATATATGATTGAACATATGATGGCTTGAATATTGTGATGGGTTGATGAGTGGAGAAGGCAAGTAATGTTCGTGCCGAGCGGGCACCAGTGTTTTGGTAACACACTGTGACTACGGTCACTAGAGGTTTGGTACCTCCAGAGGTTTGGTACCTCATTGCGTCTCGTCCCAGTGGCTTAGTACCACAGTGGGTTGGCCCCACATGTTATATAAGGGATTGACGCCAGTGATTTGGCATCACACGATGGGTTGGCCCCATCAACCGATTGTGTCTATGGACACCAGAGGTTTGGCACCTCCAGTGATTTGGCATCACATCTGTGACTATATGTCACCAGTGGTTTTGCACCACCAGTGTTTTGGTACCACAACGGGGTAGACTGAGGCGTTTGGTTGGTTAGGTTGGGTACACTATCTCGTGCATTTTATTGTTATAATTTGTGTATGAAATTGGTTTAAACGGGGGAAGGGTTACATGCTGAGTCTTGGTGACTCACCTTCTCCTTTAACATTTTTCAGGTGACTCGTAGATGGCGATTGAGGAGCCAGTTGGACTCGAGGTGGCCATGCGGTGGATTTAAATTAAATGAACTTTAATCTTAGTTATGATAAATTTTATTTCCGGTTTTTAGTTTATTTGGATGTAATAAGGCCTCCTGATATTTTATTATTTTTTTTTGTTATTTTTCATATGTCGAATAATTGTTTTAAAATATGATTACCAATATTAAATTAAAGTCACATGTTTTCTCAAATTAACACGAAAATGTTTTCATAGTGCCATCGGGCACACTCGATATTCTATAATAACTTGGTTGAATTAACTTTTAAATAAATTCTAAGTAAGGTTTTCCAAAAATCTTTTCCACTGTAGCAACTCGGATTCGGCCATAGTGTTTGGGCCGGGTTTGGGTTGTTACAAAATTGGTATCAGAGCCCGGTTCAAAGCTCGGCTGTGGGGGCCCAAGGCCCAAAAATGTTTTTAGTAGGCCTTATGGAATGGTTTTGGTTTTTAACAACATGGCCCGAGTCTCGGCACCGATCCGCCTGAGTAAGTACATGAAACCTCTTTGTGAATTATATTCTGTAGAAGGGTAGGAAGCATGGGCGTAGATAGACTTATAGGAACTTGAACCCTAGGATTAGATTACTCAAACACATAAAGCAGAACATAAGACTTAAGGAACTAAACCAACCTATGACTTAGTCAATGAGCTAGGGTGTGGTAACCCCATGACGCATGTCTAGGATTGTATCCGGAAGAGCACCGGTATTTAAGCGGTCCTCGTGACTCACCTCCTCTTCGCAGTATCCTGCAGTGCGTAGCTTCGGTTCACCCTAACTCGAGAAGGCTCGGTGGTGTGGTAACCTCTGTGCGCATGTCTAGAAAGGTTCGGTGAGAGCTTGGTATTTAAGCGGTTCGCGTGACCCACCTCCTCTTCACTCATTACGCACAGTGCGTAGCTTTTGGTTCCTACGACCCGGAGGGCTCGGTCATAGGCTAAACACAATGATTAAAACCCGAAAAGGGAATTAGCCATGTTTTGAAAAAGAATGAAACAACAAACCCTAATGTTTCAAAACTTGTGCAATAACTTTTTCAAATTCGAGAACATTATTTTTACAACGTTTTTCTCGAAAAACTTGATTGTGGAAAATTACAGAAATGCCCTTAGGGGGTAAAATTACTAAAATGCCCTCGGTTCATAAAATATCAGTTCAATGGTTTTGCTCAAAAATTTCAACTATTTTACAAATATTCAACAACTTAGCTTTGGAAATCATCATCAAAATATTTTGGTTCTGGAAAATTATGAAAATACCCCTGTAGGAAAAAGACGAAAATACCCCTGGGTTAGAAATGGGCAGAAATGTCCGATGAGCGAATAGGTATGGAAGGTACTAAGGAATGGATGCATGAACTTCTTTGTGCGAACTAGGATAGGAAACTGAAACCTTGGTTGCTCGAAAGAATCTCTGATTAAAACTCTATCCATAAAATTTCTTCGTGAATAAGAAAGTGGAACAAATGCTAACGCATAAAATTTTTCTTAATCAGATTAAAAGCGCGGTAGATAGAATGAGTTCTAGAGGACGTGGATGACGTGGACGCGGTAGGGGTAGGATGACGGTATCTGAACCCGTTAGGTCGGGACAAGGTTCTGAAAATGAGGTACCACTGCCACCACCACCTCCTACTTTTAGAGCTGAGGAGCAGGATCAGACAGGTGGTGAGGCGGTATCACAAGCTATTTTGCGAGTCTTGGAGATGGTGGCTGGGGCTTGTGGAAATTTGGGAGCTCAGAAATCTGTCCCCGAGCGACTCCGATCTAACGGAGCGGAGGTATTCCGGGGTGTGTCAAGAGTGGCACCCGGTCTGTGAGAGAATTTGGCTAGAGTCAACTGAAAGGATCATGGATGATCTTGACCTGACTGAGGAAGAAAAGTTGAAAGGGGCAGTGTCGCTTCTAAAGGATGAAGCGTATCAGTGGTGGCTTACGGTTCGAGGCGGGGCTACAATGAGATAATCGACTTGGGAGTATTTCAAAACCACCTATCAGAAGAAGTATGTGGGTACCAGCTACACTGACGCGCAGAGAAAGGCTTTTCTGGGATTAGTGCAAGGAACTAAGTCAGTGTCGGAGTATGAGGCAGAGTTTTTAAGGCTGAGTAGGTATGCTAGAGGCATCGTGTCTACTGAGCATGAGCGCTGTATCCGCTTTGAGGACGGACTCCGAGATGATTTGAGGTTACTGATTGCCCCGCAGCAGGTTCGTGAGTTCTCATCTCTAGTGGAAAAGGCTAAGGTAGCCGAAGGGATCAAGGAGGCTGTGAGGCAAAGTTATAGTAGGAATAATCAGAAGAGAGGATTTGGGTCAGCTGGATCAAGCGGTAGTGTTTAGAAAAAGGCTAGGCCAAGTGGGCCAAATCAGGCGGCAAGGCCCACGACTACTAATCAGAGGCCGACTCAGTGTAACCGCTGTGGAAAGACCCATTGGGGAGGTTGTTGGACCGGTGATAGTGGATGTTTTGAGTGTGGGTCTTTGGAGCATCGTGTCAGAGATTGTCCCCGGAAACTAGCTAAGAATCGGCCGAGAGGCGAGAATCGCACTCGGGATAGAAATGTGGGACCACGGAGGGTCGTGGTAATGGCAGAGAAACAACGGTCCTAACCGAGGTCGTGGAACTCGGGCGAGAGGTTCAGGGCAACACAGAGGCTAGGCGGCTGGCTTAGTTTTACGCAAATGAGGCGTCGCGAGGAGGAGGGTGACGCACCGGATGTCATAACCGGTATGTTTTTAATTTTTGATCTTCCTTATGTTGCATTAATTGATGTGGGTTCGACGCACTCGTACATTGCTAGTAGTGTGGTAGGAACTTTGGACCTAAACTCTGAAATTTCTTCTAGGGAGATGACTGTAGTTAGCCCTTTAGGTCACTCTGTAGTGGTAGACAAACTTTATAGAGGCGTACCCCTAGAACTCCAAGGGGTAGTATTTGTGGCTGATCTGATGGAACTACCGTTTGGGGAGTTCGATTTGATCCTTGGAATGGACTGGCTGGTTAAGTATCAAGCGAATTTGGATTGCGCGGCTAAGCGCATGGTTCTTAAGACGGCTGAAGGTGATGAAGTGTTTATGATAGGGGATAGAAGGAATTACCTATCCAATGTAGTGTCGCCTTGAAGAATTTGAAAAGATGGTCAAGAAGGGTTGCGAGGCGTATTTGGTTCGAATCGTGCTTTGGATGCCAAAGGGTCGATAGTTGGAAAGGTCCGACGGTTGGGGAATTTGGTTGATGTGTTCCCAAAAGAGCTTAAGTCCGCCTCCGGATCGGGAAGTCGAATTCGTATAGACTTGCTACCGAACGGCTTTGTGTCTATAGCACCATACCGAATGGCACCAAAGGAATTGGTGGAGCTAAAGGCTCAAATTCGGGAGCTCTTGGATAGAGGGTTTATTCGACCAAGTATATCTCCGTGGGGAGCACTGTGTTGTTTGTCAAGAAGAAGGGCGGTTCTATGCGGATGTGCATCGACTACCGTCGATTAAACAAGTTAACGATAAAAACAAGTACCGCTTGCAGCGGATCGATGATTTGTTTGACCAACCGAAGGGTGCGTCGGTATTCTCAAAGATTGACCTTAGGTCGAGTTATCATCAATTAAGGGTGAAGGAGGTGATGTTCACAAGGCGGCATTCCGAACTCGGTATGGGCATTACGAGTTCTTAGTGATGCCATTCGGGTTGACCAATGCACCGGCGGCATTTATGGACTTAATGAATAGAGTATTTCAACAAAGACTTGGACCAATTCGTTGTGGTGTTCATCGGCGACATATTGGTTTACTCAAGGACGGAGGAGGAGCATGACAAGCATTTGCGAGTAGTCCTACAAGTGTTGAGGAAAAGAGTTATACGCCAAATTCGATGAAGTGCGAATTTTGGCTTAGGAGGTGGCTTTCTTAGGTCATGTAGTATCGGTGAAGGAATTAGAGTAGACCCTCGCAAGA
Source organism: Gossypium sturtianum (assembly GCA_025698515.1). Taxonomy (NCBI): domain Eukaryota; kingdom Viridiplantae; phylum Streptophyta; class Magnoliopsida; order Malvales; family Malvaceae; genus Gossypium; species Gossypium sturtianum. The sequence continues at coordinate 22,571,062 of CM046948.1, read as the reverse complement.
TTGAAGCAATATTGGATTGGAAACCACCTAGGTCGGTGGTGAAATACGAAGTTTTTCAGGTTTAGCGGGTACTATCGGAGATTCGTGGAAGGATTCTCTCTAATAGCGGCGCAGTTAACTAAGTTACTAAGGAAAGGTGTTCCATTTGTATGGACGGAGAAGCGACAAAGAAGCTTTGATAAGCTAAGGAAAAATTTTGTGGAAGCTCGGTTTTGGTACACTGAAGCGGGAAAGTTATTCACGATCTATTGTGATGCATCTCACTTTGGTTTGGGATGTGTGTTGATGCTGAGATGGGAAGGTAGTAGCCTATGCATCCCGTCGATTAAGACCGCATGAGGTTAACTACCCAACGCACGACTTGGAGTTAGCGGCGATGCGTCTTTGCTCTCAAGATATGGAGACATTACGTATGGGGAGAAGTCGATAGTCTACAGGATCACAAAAGCTTGAGGTATCTTCGACTCGAAGGATCTGAATATGAGACAGCGTCGGTGGATTGAACTACTAAAGGACTACGATTGTTCAATCGAGTACCATCCGGGTAAGGCTAACGTGGTAGCTGACGCGTTGAGCCGGAAGGTTGTGACGGACTTAAGAGCAATGTTCGCTCGGTTGAGTCTATATGATGATGGGAGTCTTTTGGCGGAACTCCGAGTTAAGCCAACATGGATTGAGAAGATTAAGGAAAAGCAGTTAGTGGATGAAGGCTTGAACGCTAAGAGGGTACAAGTTCAGGATGGTGGTTTGGAAGGGTACGGTCTGTCTAGTGATGGAGTGCTATGTTTTCAAGGGCGAGCATGCATGCCAAAAGATGAAGAGTTGAGGCGGAAAATTCTCCATGATGCACATAGCAGCCCATATGCTATGCATCCGGGAGGAAGCAAGATGTATGGAGATTTGCGCAGATTACGGTGGCGGGGTTGAAGCGTGAGATAAGCGAGTTCGTAGGAAAGTGTCTGACATGCCAGCAGATTAAGGCTGAACATCAGTTACCATCGGGACTACTTCAACCGGTAAAGATTCCTCAATGGAAATGGGAGAGGATCACCATGGATTTCGTTAGTGGGCTACCCCTTACGCCCAGCAAGAAGGATGCAATTTGGGTAATAGTGGACCGTTTGACCAAGTCACCTCGCGCGTGCGGAGAACGGATTACTCACCCGAAGCTAGCAAGGTTGTATGTGGCTGAGATAGTCAGATTGCATGGTGTGCCAGTATCGATTATCTTGGATAGGGATCCAAGATTCACGTCAAGGTTCTGGAAAGCGTTGCATCAAGCTTTGGGTACACGGTTAGATTTCAGTACGGCTTTCCATCCACGATCGACGGACGATCGAAAAGGGTGATCTGATCTTAGAAGATATGTTAAGAGGTTGTGTCTTGGATTTTAGTGGTAGTTGGGAAGAGTACCTACCATTAGCGGAATTCGCTTATAACAATAGTTATCAGCGAGTATTGAGATGGCTCCATATGAAGCCCTATATGGACGAAAATGCCGTACTCCTACATGTTGGACGGAGTTGGGGAACGACAAGTTCGGGTCCGTAAGTGGTAACGAGAGGCGAAGACAAAGTCAAGGTGATTCGGTCTCGTCTCAAGGAAGCATCAAATAGGCGAAGTCTTATGCCGATCTCAAACGTAAGGAAATGGAGTATCTTTGTGGGAGACAAGGTCTTTACGAAAGTATCGCCTTGGAAAAAGGTGTTGAGATTTGGACGAAAAAGGAAGCTAAGCCCAAGGTTCATCGGGCCATATACAATTGTAAAGCGAGTAGGACCGGTAGCTTATCGCCTAGAGTTGCCTTGGCAGAATCGAATCGAGATCCATGGCGTATTTCATGTATCGATCTTTGAGGCGGTATCGGTCGATCCTTCGCGCGCGTTGTGCCGATGCGAGAGATTGAGGTGAACTCGAATTTATCTTTTGAAGAAGAACCGGTTGAGATCTTAGATCGAGATGTGAAGGTTCTACGTAGGAAGTCGGTGCCCTTAGTAAAAGTGCTATGGCGGAACCATGTAGTGCAGAGGAAGCTACGTGGGAACCCGAGGATGTGATGCGGCAACAATACCCCACCTCTTTTAACGAGGTAATTTTCGAGGACGAAATTTATTTTAAAGGGGTAGAACTGTAACATCCTAAATTAGGGGCTATTTGTGATTGAATAATTATTTGGTATGTTGGGCTTTGTGATATTATTTATGGGAATATATGGTTTAATCAAAGGCCTTGAGTAGGCTCGGTTTGGTAAAAATTTCAGTTTTTAATTTTAAAGGAAGGAGCCTTAGCAAGAGGGGGTTATAAGAATAAATGTGGATAATTTGACATGAAAATCAACTTGGAAAAGTGGCAATAGGAGGGTCACTTAAGAGTTACATGTGACGCCACACCGAGGATGGGAGTGCTTGTGTTCGAGTCACGAAGATCCCTTTTGCACCTTGTTATGGACGGCATAGGGAGGAGAGACTTTCTCTCTTTAAACTCTTAATTTTTATTTAGATAAAGAGGATAATATGAGTGTTTAAATTGTTATTATTAATTCTAAGGATAATAGAAGATAAAGAGGATATTGGTTGGATTATTATTTGATTAAAGGGGAATTAATTCAAATTAATTTGAATTAATTTAAATGAGTGGCCAGGAGAGGTTGTAAGTGTTTTGTAGAAATTTAAACACTTCATGGAGAAGTGGACGGCAAGGCCACTAGGGGATGCCGAATGTCTATAAAAGCCTCAATCTACTATCTTGTTTTCTTTTTTTCATTTTAGTGAAATCCCCAACCTTTCCTTCTTTGTTCTCGTCATTTTCTCCATTCTCCCTAGACCTTGGCCGAATCTTCTATACCAAAATTCCCCACCTATTTCTTTCTTCTTCCTCTCAAAAACACTTAGCCGAAACTCTGTTGCACTTTCTCTTTGTCACTAAAAGACGAATCCCTTCTCCTCGGTTGGGTGGTTTTGGCCGAATAGCTTAATTAAGGTAATCTTCTCAAGTTTTTTCCCAATCGGTTCATTTGGAGGGTAAGGGGCAAAAGCCGAATGCCTTATTTTGATTCCCCTGTTCTTGCCGATTTCTTTTTAAGGAAATAGGAACTAATTTCGGCACTTGTGGCTAGGATATTAACTCCTATTCTAAACCGATTCTGTCCGTGTGTTTCGGGATCTTGAAGCAATTGGTTCAAGTCTTCTAGCAATCGATTTGGTAAGTATAGGTAAGGCTTATGTCGGTGTTTAAAAGCCAAAGGCCATGGTTATTGATAGTGTTAATCGACCAATTGTGGTGGTGAACGAATCGCGATTCGGTGCCGAAGTTAGAATTCAAGCGATTAGGTAAGGATTCGGGGTCAAAAAGAAAACCCTTTTAAATTATTTGGTTTGGCCGAATGGCCATTTCACTAACTTTGATTGTTGGTCGAATATAGGGGCAAGGACTTAGAGTGTGGCCGATTGGTTTTCTTCGGGATTAAGACCATCGTAATATCAGGTGTGTACATACACACTTATAACTTTCTAAATGTACTTGAATTGTTGTGTGTGCTAACCTGATCTATGTAGATTTGGATTTAATACCATGAATGGTATAAGCAAGATCCGGGTAAGTCCCTGATTGATTGTGTGACTTTACGAGGCTTTTGAAAAGCATGATATGTTGTTTACAAATAATGATAAATATGATATACATATATGATTGAACATATGATGGCTTGAATATTGTGATGGGTTGATGAGTGGAGGGGGCAGTAATGTTCGTGCCGACGGGCACCAGTGTTTTGGTAACACACTGTGACTACGGTCACCAGAGGTTTGGTACCTCCAGAGGTTTGGTACCTCATTGCGTCTCGTCCCAGTGGCTTAGTACCACAGTGGGTTGGCCCCACATGTTATATAAGGGATTGACGCCAGTGATTTGGCATCACACGATGGGTTGGCCCCATCAACCGATTGTGTCTATGGACACCAGAGGTTTGGCACCTCCAGTGATTTGGCATCACATCTGTGACTATATGTCACCAGTGGTTTGGCACCACCAGTGGTTTGGTACCACAACGGGGTAGACTGAGGCGTTTGGTTGGTTAGGTTGGGTACACTATCTCGTGCATTTTATTGTTATAATTTGTGTATGAAATTGGTTTAAACGGGGGAAGGGTTACATGCTGAGTCTTGGTGACTCACCTTCTCCTTTAACATTTTTCAGGTGACTCGTAGATGGCGGTTGAGGAGCCGGTTGGACTCGAGGTGGCCATGCGGTGGATTTAAATTAAATGAACTTTAATCTTAGTTATGATAAATTTTATTTCCGGTTTTTAGTTTATTTGGATGTAATAAGGCCTCCTGATATTTTATTATTTTTTTTTGTTATTTTTCATATGTCGAATAATTGTTTTAAAATATGATTACCAATATTAAATTAAAGTCACATGTTTTCTCAAATTAACACGAAAATGTTTTCATAGTGCCATCGGGCACACTCGATATTCTATAATAACTTGGTTGAATTAACTTTTAAATAAATTCTAAGTAAGGTCTTCCAAAAATCTTTTCCACTGTAGCAACTCGGATTCGGCCATAGTGTTTGGGCCGGGTTTGGGTTGTTACATCGACAAAAAGGGTTAGTCAAGAGAAATGGTGATAACAAATACAAGATGGGTTTTGGGTTAATATTAGTGGGTGAGTCAATAAATGGTTTGTTAAGATCAAAGGGGTTCGCTAGGGGTTAATTGTGAAGGTAGGCTTTTTATAGAGTAAGTGGGTTAAAACCTAAGTGCCTTCATCATCTTAGTATATCAAATCAAAGGTGTGGTCTCGACATGTATAATCGAAGCAAGTTCTAGAATAACAAATCAATGTTGACACACTCATAATCAATAAAGTGAGCACAAAAAATGTATGCTCTGAAAGGCTCAAAATCTCACAAAAATTATGGGCTTTTTGATATCAACCTTGTAAATTTAAAACTTCAAAGTAATAATTAGATTCGGGTAGACAACCTAACAAAATTTTTACTTCTAAAAAATAGACTTATCCTGTTTGATTCTCTAGTCTCCTAAAGTTTAAATCATCACTGCATAATTATCAATGACTTAATCCGAAACATATCAATAAAAATCATGAATCAAAGGAAATTTCATTCTAACAGTAATATGAGAACATTTACTTAAGAACAAGATATAATTTAGGGAAAGTATTGTTGACAGCTCTTCATAAGAATTAATTCAGGGATTTGAGAATAATGAAAAAAGTTAGGCACTTTTAAGATTCAACCCCCCCCACACTTAAGATGTACATTGCCCTCAATGTACAAAGATAGATAAAACAATATAGTAGAAAATCAAAAGATAGGGATAGAAGTGAAACTCCTTGAATTTTTGGATGGATTCCTTGAGAATGAAGCTTGTGGGGATGGAGTAAATAAAAGGCATGATGAACTAAGTAGAGATGAAGGTATGTGAAAATATTCCAGTTCCTTAGTAGCACATTGAATCTTTTAGAACTACAAAGTCATCAGTAAATTTTTAGGGGGTTTCGTTGTTATATTTACTCGAAAATTAGACAGTCGAAAGTAGAAGAAATTGGACTTTTACTAAAAGTTTTGAACAAAATAAAAGGTAAAGATGTGAACTAGCAAATTATAATAAAAGGTTACAAAAAAAATAAAAGCAAAAATAAAAAATAAAGATAGAACTAAAAATAAAAAGGATTCAAAAGTCCTCATCATCGGTTGGATCGCGAGGTGGTGGGGGCGACGATGTGTGAAAGTGATGACAAATTTGCTGAAGAGTCGCCTCAATACTGTCGAATCGTCGAGCGATGTCATTGAATTGCTGAGTACAGTAATGCTCGAACTGGGTGAGGCGTGCAGAGATGTCTGAAAGTGAAGCAGCCGCATGAAATGGTCGATGGCTCGGTTGTGGCTCCTCATGTGGGTGTGGGACATCGTCAGTAATATCTTCAGGGTCTTCCTCCTCGATGGTATGGGCTAGCCGATATTGGGGAGGATCGGTCCCACGGCGATGCTTGATCATCCGCATGTTTATCATCGTTGAGATGCCCTGTGCAGACATCTGGCCTATCAAGGTGAGGGAGGTGGATTATGATGCGGCGTTGAGGAGAGCAAAGTGTCTCGCGAGTCGTGTTACATAAGGCCCCATAAAAATGACCCCCTTGCGATGTCGCTCTGTCTGATGCTAAATGGCCAGAACGATGAAGTAGGCAAGGTCGAAGACGTGCCTATTTGCCATACACCAAAGGAAGTAGGCGTCATGAGTGTTAACGACCCCGGTGCTCTCTCGCCTTCTTGTCAATGTATGAGCTAAAATGGCGTGTAAGTACCGCAAGGATGGGACGAGAGCTGTCGCTTTGGAGCGACTAGGGTCATAAGTGGCTATGTTGGGGGCTATGTTTGTAACATCCTAGAATTAGGGGTTCTGCATTTTATGCTTTTTTGTGTGCTTGGCTTGTTCTGCTTGTTATTTTGGTGTGTTTGGGGGCCCTGGGAAGGCTCGGGTTCGAGCCAGAGCTTTAGGGGAAATTTTGTTTTTTGGGCACTTTAGGGGGGAGAGCTAGTAGAAGCAGGCTTTAAGAATATTTATTTGTGTTTGATAACATAAAAAGGGTGTGTGGTGTGATGGCAAGGAGACGTCACTTAAGGAGCAAGGGAGTGGCGTCATAAGGGAGCATGAAGGGGAAGGAGTTCGAGTCTCATCTGCAGCATGTGGAACATTATTTTTTTGTGCTAAAGGTAGAGGAGTGGTGGCTTTCGGCTGGGACTCTTCAAGGTGGTTGCTGAATGAGTCAATAAGTTCAAAATGGATGGACAAGAGAGCTTAGAGGAGTTTGAAATGGTCAAACCAATTTGAAAGAGTGATGGGGAGTATTTGGAGGAGTAAATCAAGGGATTTGGTGATGGTGAAGGTGTTGGTCGAATGTGGGGAGCTTGGAGGGGGGATTTTGGTTTAGTAGCTAGGATAGGTATGCCGAAATTCTCTTTTGGTTTTTAGGCATTTTTCATCCTAGTATGTTTGGTTATTGTGAGTAGGAGGGGGTGTGCCAAAACTTTTCAACATATGCTTTAGTGATTCTTTTGTTTTCTTTCAAGTGAATACACTTTTGTTCCCTAGTGTTTTGCCGAATTTTCATATTGCTTTCCTCCTCTTTTCAGTCATTTTCTCCTATTGTCTACCTTTTATTCTCTCATTTTTCTTCTTTTCTCTTAAGACGCCACAAGCCGAAACCCTCTTCCTCATCTCTTCTCTTCTACTTCTTGTGTTTTTTTAGTCAAACCCTCTTCTAATTTTCTTTTCTTTTAGCCGAATTTTTGGTTCTCTTCTATTCATCTCTTTCATTCTTTCTTTCTTTTCAGAAAGTCGAAACTCTCTTCTCCTCTATTTCTATCTCCTCTAGCTGATTACTTTCTGCACTTCTCCCATATCTTTTATTTTCTCTTTTTGCACCTCCATTTCTTGTTTCTCTAGCCAAATCTTAAGAAGCAGAGTAGTTAGTTTTCTGCCTGTCGAAAGATCCTCTGTATTCGGTAGGTGCTTTTGCAAGATGAATCCGTTGTTATGATTCCTCGGTAGCCAAGGTCAGGGGTTTCTTTTTTATTCATTGTGATCAGCTTCTATTCATATTACTCTGCCGTAATTAAACCCTCTTGTTGGGGCAATTCCTGTTTTCGCTATAGTATTGTATTGATCAAGACTTTTCTTCATGGATACGAGTGCCAGTCATTCTAAGGAGGAAAGTAAACACATAGTCTCTGCTCCTAAGTTCAAGCGACGTGCTGTGTCGGCGGTTCAAGACTTCCCACCGGGTTGTGGTAGGGAGCCGACATCTGCTTGGGATAGACATATCGCTGTTATTCCTGCTAGTGAGAGTGTCGACGTAGAGAGTTTAGTCTTACACGTAATCAGGTGTGTAACGCTCACACTTTACTTTATTATTTGCATTAGTAACTGTGTTGGCTAAAAGCTAAAACAACAGTATAGATAGTCGAGATACCTCTATGGGTACTATGATCTTACTTTCGAAGATATGTATGTATGATTTAATTGTCTAAGGTACATTAAAAATATGTTTGCATTCATCTCAGTATGATAATATGTTGCATGGGTTTTGGGATATGAATGAAAGGGGAAGTGTGATTCTGTGACTCTGTCACAAGTGGTCTGGGACCACGGTGGTTTGGAACCACGTATACATATTTATCAGTGACTTATCTCAGTGGTCTGGGACCACAGTGGGTTGGCCCCACGTATACTTATCAGGGATCATCACAGTGGTCTGGGACCGCAGTGGGTTGGCCCCACTTTTATATATTCTGTGACTCTATCACAAGTGGTCTGGGATCACAGTGGTTTGGAACCACGGTGGCTTAATGCCACGGGTGTTTGGCTGATTCAGGTGACCTAGAGGATGGAAAACTAGGTTGGACTGGGCTGCATTGCATACATTTTTAATATGCTATATTGTGAGGGCTAAGGCCCAATGTGCATCTGTGGGCTTAAAGCCCGTTTGTGGCATAAGGGGAATTACACACTGAGTCTTGGTGACTCACCCCCTGCTTAATTTTGCAGGTAACTCTTAGTTGCAGATTTGGAGCCGAGGTGGACTTCGAGGTGGCCATGCATTACTTCGTGCGTAAACTCGTTTCTTTATATAATCTTATTTTAATTTTGAGATTTTGTAATGTAATAAGGCCTCCATAACTTTAATTTGGGTTTTTGCTTTAAATTGGTTACTGCATATCTTATGAAATGTCAAATAAGGAGTTTTCTAAGATAAAAATATAAACAATCATATTTTTAAAGAGTTAACAAAAGATGACATGCGATTAAAGGTTTAAGCTAAATAATTCAGAGATATTCCTAAAACGTCAAAATCATTTTCAAATGTCGCATTTATGGAATTTCCTAATTTTCAGCTTTTGTGAAACCAAACTGTTTACGACCTTTTCAGTTCATTTTTAAATAGAAGTTGGCAAGAAAGTCTTCAACCAAAACTTTAAATTATCTTTAAGATTGAAGCACTAAACGAAAAGTTTTTTCCAAATTACGATGTTCTGTTGAAAAGTTCAAAACTACCTTCCTTGTAACATACCAGATTCGGTCGTAACGTATTGACCTGGTTTGGGGTGTTACAATTTTGGTATCAGAGCCGAGGTTGCAAAACTCGACTATGGGTTTGGGGTTCAAAAATGTTTTCAAAAGTTGGTTTGGTATATGGTTTAGAAAAATACATGTTTCTCGGAAGCATGGTTTTGAGTCTCGGCACCAAATCCATACGGTAAGTCTTTTAACTATTGATTGAATTGTATGAATGATTGTATTGTGTTGTGCTGTGATTGCTAGTTTTAAGTGATAAAACTTTAGAAAATAAGACCCTTAGGTATACGATTTGCGAAAATTACTTCTAATACTATTTTCATAAGCTATCCGTTAATAAACAGTGGAAGATGTACTAATTCATAAAACTTGAAATCAGATTAAGTTGAATTCGTAATCATGAGCGCTAGAGGACGTGGACGTGGTATGCGCGGCCAGGGTAGAGGCCGGGGTGTTGAGGCTGGACCCTCAGAATCAGGGCATGGGCCGGAAGGCGGTGCCGCATCACCGATGGAGCGGAGCGGGTTTTGAGACCAAACGGAGGGGCGACGATTGTGTCTCAAGCTATGTTGCGTGTTTTGGAGCGGGTTCTTTGGAGCAAGCACGGATCGTGAGCTCGAAAATCTATTCCTGAGCGACTTCGAGCAAATGGGGCTGAGGTATTTATGGGTATTTCTGGTGTGGCTCCTAACATAGCTGAGTACTGGCTGCAAGCAGTTGAACAAATCATGGACGATCTTGATTGTACTGCGGAGGAAAAGTTGAAAGGAGTAGTGTCCCTCCTTCGGGATGAGGCATACCAATGGTGGCTCACAGTGAGGGATGGTACATCAACAGACCGTATTACTTGGGATCTCTTTAAGACAGCGTTCCAGGGAAGGTATGTCAGGGCGAGTTACGTGGACGCTCAGAGAAAGGCATTCTTAAACTTGGTCCAGGGGAATAAGTCAGTGGCTGAGTATGAGGCGGAGTTCCTACGTTTAAGCTGTTATGCCCGAGGTATCATCGCAACTGATCACGAACGTTGTGTCTGATTTGAGGATGGTCTGAGGGACGAGTTGCGAGTACTGATAGCTCCGCAATGGGAAAGAGAGTTCGCTATTCTGGTTGAGAAGGCTAAGATAGCTGAAGAGGTGAAGCGATGCGAGGCGAGAATCGGGATAAGGATAGGGCGAGGAATAAAAGGAATTTTGGGTCGCCGAGGATGCATGTGGGGGTCTCCAAAGCAGGCCTAGGTTTGATGGGCACAGTCGAGTTCTGAAGCTCATTACCGTTGGTCGGTCTCAATCGTGTGCTAGATGTGGGAATTATCATTGAGAGTGTTGGGCAAGAAATAGAGAATGCTTTGGTGTGGATCTCGTAGATCATGCGGTAAGGGATCTGTTCGTAAGAAGAGCGAGCAGGCACGGCCGATGAGGGGCGAGGATATGTACAATTTGGAAGAGGTGTGCAGCAACCACCGAGAAGTTGTGGTCCGCCGAGAGGAGGAAATGGTTTTGGTCGAGGCGTGGAGCACCAAGGCGAGGTCTTTGGGAATACGGATGCAAGACGGCTGGATTGGTTTATGCAGCTAGACGCCGAGAGGATGGCGATGCACCAAACGTTATAACCGGTACGTTCCTTATTTTTGGTTTACCCTTTTCAGCACTGATAGATATTGGGTCTACACATTCATATGTTGCCAGTACTGTGTCTGGAACTTTGAATATAGAATTTGAGGTTACTTCTAGAGAAATGACTGCGATTAGCCCTTTAGGACAATCTGTAGTGGTAAACAAACTATTTCGGAGTGTGCCTTTAGAAGTACAAGGGGTAGTCTTCCCGACTGACTTGATGGAATTTCTGTTCGGTGAGTTCTATTTGATTTTAGGCATGGACTGGTTAGTTAAGTATCGTGCAAACTTGGATTGTGCTGCTAAGCGCATGATATTAAAGACTTCCGAGGATGAGGAGGTGCTGGTGATAGGGGAAAGAAGGAATTACCTGTCCAATGTGGTGTCTGCATTAAAGGCTGAAAGGATGGTGAGAAAAGGGTGTGAGGCTTTCTTAGCTTTTATTAGTGCTTTGGAGGCCAAGGAATTATCTGTAAGAGATGTTAGAACGGTGAAAGAGTTCTCGGATGTTTTTCCAGAAGAGCTTCCAGGGTTACCTCCGGATCGCGAGGTGGAGTTTGGCATTGATCTTCTTCCGGGAACAGCTCTGGTGTCTGTTGCCCCATATAGGATGGCCCCGAAGGAGCTAGTAGAACTTAAAGCTCAGATTCAAGAATTGTTGGATCGTAGTTTTATTCGACCAAGAGTGTCTCCGTGGGGAGCACCGGTGTTATTTGTCAAGAAAAAAGATGGGTCGATGCGGATGTGCATTGACTACAGGAAATTGAACAAGCTGACGATTAAGAATAAGTACCCGTTTCCAAGGATTGACGACCTGTTCGATCAGCTGCGAGGCACTTCAGTCTTCTCAAAGATAGACTTGAGGTCAGGTTATCATCCGCTTAAGGTCAAGGAGGCAGATATTCATAAGACTACTTTTTGAACTCGTTATGGTCACTACGAGTTCTTAATGATGCCGTTCGAATTGACGAATGCACCAGCTGCATTTATGGATATGATGAACTGAGTATTCCAACCCTATCTGGACCGGTTTGTCGTAGTGTTCATAGACGATATTTTGGTATATTCAAGGACGGAAGAGGAGCATGATTCGCATCTTCGGATTGTTCGGCAGATTTTAAGAGAGAAGCAACTGTATGCCAAATTCAGCAAGTGTGAATTTTGGTTGAGGGAAGTTACTTTTCTGGGGCATGTTGTGTCTGCCGAGGGGATTAGGGTTGATCCCCGAAAGGTTGAAGCTGTTTTAGATTGGAAACCACCGAAGTCAGTAGCAAAAATTCGAAGTTTCCTTGGGTTAGCTGGGTATTACAGAAGGTTTGTTCAGGGATTTTCGTTGATCGCTGCACCTTTAACCAAGTTGTTACGGAAAGGGGTACCGTTTGTATGGACAGATAAGCAGTAGGAAAGCTTTGAGAAGTTAAAGAAGATTCTGACGGAGGCACCAGTGTTGATTCAGCCTGAGGCTAGGAAGGAGTTTGTCGTCTATTGTGATGCATCGCACATAGAATTAGGATGTGTGTTGATGCAAGAAGGGAAAGTAGTAGCGTATGCGTCTTTGCAACTAAGACCGCATGAAGTGAACTACCCCACTCATGATCTGGAGTTAGCCGCGGTAGTTTTCGCTCTGAAGATTTGGAGACATTACCTGTATGGGGAGAAGTCTATTATCTACAAAGATCATAAGAGCCTGAAATATCTCCTTACCCAGAAGGAGTTGAACTTAAGGCAGCGGAGGTGGATTGAATTGTTGAAAGACTATGATTGCTCGATTGAGTATCACCCGGGTAAAGCTAACGTAGTGGCAGATGCGTTGAGCCGTAAGGTGATATCTGATTTGAGGGCAATGTTTGCTCATCTCAGTTTGTATGATGATGGAAGCTTGTTAGCTGAACTGTAAGTGAAGCCTTCATGGGTAAGTCAGATTAAAGAGAAGCAGTTGTCAGATGAATCGTTAAGTTCTAGATTTCAGCAAATGGAATGTGGTGAGACAGAAGATTTTAGTTTGAATAGTGATGGGGTATTCTGCTTTCGTGGAAAGGCTTGTATGCCAAAGGATTCCGAGTTGAGACAGAGGATTCTGCAGGAAGCGCATAGTAGTCCACACGCTATGCACCCTGGTGGGAGTAAAATGTATCGAGATTTGCGTGAACAGTTTTGGTGGCCAGGTCTGAAGCAAGAGGTTATCGAGTTTGTGAGTAAGTGCATGGCGTGTCAGCAGGTGAAGGCGGAACATCAGTTGCCTTCGGGATTGTTACAGCCAGTGAAGATTCCACTTTGGAAGTGGGAGAGGATAACTATGGACTTTGTTAGTGGGCTACCTCTTACGCCTACTAGAAAAGATTCAGTGTGGGTAATTGTCGATCGGTTGACGAAGTCCGCTCATTTAGTACCGGGACTCACTACAGAAATTAGCCAAGCTGTATGTAGCAGAGATTGTGAGGTTACATGGGGTACCAGTGTCTATCATATCAGACAGAGATCCTAGGTTTACATCGCGATTCTGGAAGGCGTTGCATAAAGCGTTGGGTACAAGACTAGATTTCAGCACGGCATTTCATCCTCAGACTGATGGTCAGTCAGAGAGGGTAATCCAGATTCTGGAAGATATGTTGAGAGGTTGTGTTATCGACTTCAGGGGTAGTTGGGAGGATTTCTTACTGTTGGCAAAATTTGCATACAACAATAGCTATCAATCCAGTATTCAGATGGCACCCTATGAAGCGTTATATGGTCGTAAGTGTCGTACTCCTACCTGCTGGACAGAATTGGGTGAGCGACAGTTGTTGGGTCTAGAATTGGTTTCAGATACAGAAGAAAAGGTTAAGTTGATTCGAGCTCGGTTGAAGGAAGCTTCCGACAGGCAAAAATCGTATGCAGACCTAAAGCGTAAGGAGATAAAATTCCCAGTGGGTGATCAAGTTTTTCTAAAAGTTTTACCTTGGAATAAGGTTTTATGGTTTGGACGAAAGGGCAAGTTGAGCCCCAGATTCATCGGGCCTTATCGAGTGTTGAAACGTGTAGGACCAGTAGCGTATCAGCTGGAGTTACCGCCGGAGTTGAATCGGATACATGATGTATTTCATGTTTCAATGTTAAGACGTTATCGTTCAGATCCATCTCACATAGTGCCGGTAGAGGAAATTGAAGTAAGACCTGATTTGTATTTTGAAGAAGAACCAGTGCAGATCTTAGATCGAGATGTTAAGGTGTTGAGAAAGAAGTCGGTCCCTTTCGTTAAAGTTTTATGGCATAATCACGGTGTAGAGGAAGCCACGTGGGAGCCAGAAGATGCGATGCGATAGCAATACCCTCACCTCTTTTGATCAGGTAAATTTCGAGGCCGAAATTTCTTTAAGCGGGATAGAACTGTAACATCCTAGAATTAGGGGTTCTACATTTTATGCTTTTCTGTGTGCTTGGCTTGTTCTGCTTGTTATTTTGGTGTGTTTGGGGGCCCTGGGAAGTCTCGGGTTCGAGCTAGAGCTTTAGGGGAAACTTTGTTTTTTGGGCACTTTAGGGGGGAGAGCTAGTAGAAGCAGGCTTTAAGAATATTTATTTGTGTTTGATAACACAAAAAGGGTGTGTGGTGTGATGGCAAGGAGACGTCACTTAAGGAGCAAGGGAGTGGCGTCACAAGGGAGCATGAAGGGGAAGGAGTTTGAGTCTCATCTGTAGCATGTGGAACTTTATTTTTTTTGTGCCAAAGGTGGAGGAGTGGTGGCTTTCGGCTGGGACTCTTCAAGGTGGTTGTTGAATGAGTCAATAAGTTCAAAATGGATGGACAAGAGAGCTTGGAGGAGTTTGAATTGGTCAAACCAATTTGAAAGAGTGATGGGGAGTATTTGGTGGAGCAAATCAAGGGATTTAGTGATGGTGGAGGTGTTGGCCGAATGTAGGGAGCTTGGAGGGGGGATTTCGGTTTAGTAGCTAGGATAGGTGTGCCGAAATTCTCTTTTGGTTTTTAGGCATTTTTCATCCTAGTATGTTCGGTTATTGTGAGTAGGAGGGGGTGTGCCGAAACTTTTCAACATATGCTTTAGTGATTCTTTTGTTTTCTTTCAAGTGAATACACTTTTGTTCCCTAGTGTTTTGCCGAATTTTCATATTGCTTTCCTCCTCTTTTCAGTCGTTTTCTCCTATTGTCAACCTTTTATTCTCTCATTTTTCTTCCTTTCTCTTAAGACGCCACAAGCCGAAACCCTCTTTTTCATCTCTTCTCTTCTACTTCTTGTGTTTTCTTTAGCTGAACCCTCTTCTAGTTTTCTTTTCTTTTAGCCAAATTTTTGGTTCTCTTCTATTCATGTCTTTCATTCTTTCTTTCTTTTCAGAAAGCTGAAACTCTCTTCTCCTCTATTTCTATCTCCTCTAGCCGATTACTTTCTGCACTTCTCCCATATCTTTTATTTTCTCTTTTTGCACCTTCATTTCTTGTTTCTCTATCCGAATCTTAAGAAGTAGAGTAGTTACTTTTCTGCCTGCCGAAATATCGTCTGCATCCGGTAGGTGCTTTTGCAAGCCGAATCCATTGTTACGATTCCTTTGTAGCCAAGGTAAGGGGTTTCTCTTTTATTCATTATGATCGGCTTCTATTCATATTACTCTGCCGTAATTAAACCCCCTTGTTGGGGCAATTCCTGTTTTCGCTATTGTATTGTATTGATCAAGACTTTTCTTCATGGATACGAGTGCCAGTCATTCTAAGGAGGAAAGTGAACCCGTAGCCTCTGCCCCTAAGTTCAAGTGACGTGCTGTGTCGGCGGTTCGAGACTTCCCGTCGGGTTGTGGTAGGGAGCCGACATCTGCCTGGGATAGATAAATCGTTGTTATTCTTGCTAGTGAGAGTGTCGACGTAGAGATTTTAGTCTTACGCGTAATCAGGTGTGTAACGCTCACACTTTACTTTATTATTTGCGTTAGTAACTGTGTTAGCTAAAAGCCAAAACGACTGTATAGATAGTCGAGATACCTCTATGGGTAAGGTTGGAGACACCGGGTAAGTACCACTATGATCTTACTTTCGAAGATATGTATGTATGAATTAATTGTCTATGGTACATTGAAAATATGTTTGCATTCATCTCAGTATGATAATATGTTGCATGTGTTTTGGGATATGAATGAAAGGGGAAGTGTGATTCTGTGACTCTGTCACAAGTGGTCTGGGACCATGGTGGTTTGGAACCACGTATACATATTTATCAGTGACTTATCTCAGTGGTCTGGGACCACAGTGGGTTGGCCCCACGTTTATATATTTTGTGACTCTGTCACAAGTGGTCTGGGACCACAGTGGTTTGGAACCACGGTGGCTTAATGCCACGGGTGTTTGGCTGATTCAGGTGACCTAGAGGATGGAAAACTAGGTTGGCCTGGGCTGCATTGCATACATTTTTAATATGCTATATTGTGAGGGCTAAGGCCCAATGTGCATCTGTGGGCTTAAAGCCCGATTGCGGCATAAGGGGAATTACACACTGAGTCTTGGTGACTCACCCCTCTTCTTAATTTTGCAGGTAACTCTTAGTTGCAGATTTGGAGCCGAGGTGGACTTCGAGGTGGCCATGCATTACTTCATGCGTAAACTCGTTTCTTCATATAAACTTATTTTAATTTTGGGATTTTGCAATGTAATAAGGCCTCCATAACTTTAATTTGGGTTTTTGCTTTAAATTGGTTACTGCATATCTTATGAAATGTCAAATAAGGAGTTTTCTAAGATAAAAATATAAACAATCATATTTTTAAAGAGTTAACAAAAGATGACATGCGATTAAAGGTTTAAGCTAAATAATTCGGAGGTTTTCCTAAAACGTCAAAATCATTTTCAAATGTCACGTTTATGGAATTTCCTAATTTTCGGCTTTTGTGAAACCAAACTGTTTACGACCTTTTCAGTTCACTTTTAAATAGAAGTTTGCAAGAAAATCTTCAACCAAAACTTTAAATTATCTTTAAGATTGAAGCACTAAACGAAAAGTTTTTCCAAATTACGATGTTCTGTTGAAAAGTTCAAAACTACCTTCCTTGTAACATACCAGATTCGGTCGTAACGTATTGACCGGGTTTGGGGTGTTACAATGTTATACCAACATCTCGCAAGGGAGTTATGGATGTGGCGATGGAGCTCCGTAAGATCATGTTCTCTTCTGAAGTCATCCGTGTATAGGCCCAGAGCAATGCCAAATTCGGGGACACTCATTTCCCGAACTAAACCTCCTAGACGAAACAGAATAGTGCCCGGGTCATCGTGATTCGTCATTACCACCTGCAAGTGAAAAGTGGAGCAAAGCTCTAGCATTAGCTCGAGGTAGGTGGGCTCGACAATACCGAAAAACCGCTCCCAAGGGTCCATGGTTAGTAGGGCGCGGACATCATCAGCAAGTTGTACTTATTCTAGAGCGTCCCAGTCGATACATCTGCCTTGACTGAGGGGTCGCGCTCGTAGGATTTGAAAAAGTTCCTCTTGAGTTCCAGGGGAAAACATAAAAATGGATGTCTCACTTCGGTCGATGCGCTAGCTGATGCTGAGCCGGGCCCCTTTCATTTTTTCGAGATAGGGACTGCGATTTTCTTGCCTCAGGAGGACGACATTATGTTCCTGCAAGGTAGATCGAATAACATTATCCCATATCTTGCCATAAGAATGATAGCACGTATGAATGAAAAATTAGTGTTTCATGATAAAAAAAATGAGGATCTTTCCTAAGTATTCTCCTAATACTAGGTGTTCAGGAATCAGACTAATATTATCTATAACACTTAAGTAATATCAATATCAAAGATAATAATAAAAAATGAATACTAAAAATTAAAAGGAGTAAATCTAAGGTCTAAAAGAGAATAAATGATAAACTGTAATAGTAACATATTTTAATCCCACATTTAGCATACTTTTGGATGATTTATCCCTTGAATTATGTAATTTGGTGCTCTTAATCCTTTAATTTCATGTTTTATACTCAGGAGAGCATAGAAGGATGAAAAGAACAGAAAACGGGCTTAAAACGGACCAAATGGGCCAAAGAAAGAAATCGACATGGTCTGGGGCAAAGCCACACGACCGTGCCTCATTGATAGACTCGAACACGGCCTGGCCACGATGAACATGGGCGTGTGCCAAGGGCGTGTCCCTGCCGTGACAAAGAGGAATTTCACTCAAATTAGGATACTTAGAGGCGAAGAAACACATTCCAAAGTCTATATAAACACACTAAGTATGACCTAAAAAAGGGGAGTCGACAGAGTTCGACAGAAGCCCTCTATAGGGGCATCCAGCTAGGCCAAGGAGCCGAGCCAGAGCGGTCAGAATTGTGGAATTTACTCGAAGAAAGCCAGTTGATTCATCTCAAGAAGCCGGAGTCATACTCAAGACAGAGGATCTTCTCTTTGATTCCTTCAGGGGGTTTTAGGGTTTTTCTTATGTTTTGTTTTATCTTTTCTTCTGAGATGTGTTCTTTTATAATTATGAACTAAACCCTCAGATACCTGAGGGGGATGAAACCTAAGATGAATCTTGTTATCGTTTGCTGAACTATATGATAAATACTTAATTTGTTCTTAATTATGTGTTCTTAATTCTTGCTTTGATATTCCAGGATATTGATTCAAGTACTGATGTGCTTAGGTGGTGGAGCAAAAGTCCCTGCCTAAGAGTAGATCTAGCATAATTAAGCGGAGTTTCTCGCGCGCCTAGACATAGGGTGACGAAATTTTGCCGGATTAGGGTGAAACCTAATATGGGAATCCATAGATCGAGTTAATGCAATTCTAGGGGTTTTAATTAGAAAGAGATTTCAATTAATCAACCTAGGGTTAGACGTTGGTCGCCTCGAGAGAGGGATTAATATACATTAGGGAATCCTACGGATCAAGTCAAGTGAATAAATCATCTGGTTCAGAGTTAGATAACAAGTGAAGTCTAGGTGGATTCTTCCTCAGGTATTGTCTTAATCAATTGGTTTTCCCCACAAATATTTCCCCAATTCATTCTTTTTGTCTTAGCGTCTTGAGCTTAGTAGTTAGTTAATTTTAGTTTAAACAAAAAATTCTTTAAATCTTAGGTTAAATAATAGAAAGAGAGTTAGTATTAGTACTTCTGGTTCCTTTGGGTTCGACATTCTGGTCTTGCCACTAAACTATACTACTGTTCGATAGGTGCAATTGCCTCAATCGTTGTCATAGTTAGTTTCTAGGTTTGATCATTCTTTATATAAAATTTTAAGACTCTGACATCGCACTTCAAGTTTTTGGCGCCATTACCGGGGAACCAAAATATTAAGAACGCTCAATTTTTATTACTTTAGCCATTTTATCGCAATTTATTTTTATTCTTATTTCTATTTTTATTTGCTAATTTTTCTTTTATTTGCTTTTGACAGGTAATTTTAGTTTATAGAGGAGATGGCACTGAATAACTATCAGTGGCAATTCATGAGGACAAAGCCAACAGAAGCCGCCGATGTCTTCAACCTCGTATAATAACCATGCTATCAAACCAGGTAGAGTTTTTAAGTAAAAAATTGATGGTTTGTATGGTTCTATGCAGGTACATCCGGTAATATAGTACAATACAAATGGAGGAGGGGTGAACAACACAGAATATCTATCCTACAACCCTGGCACAAAGAACGAACAAGTCAACTATATGGGTAACTATTCTAGTCTTCAAAATAATCTTTATAGTGACACTTATAATACAGGTTGGAGGTACCATCCCAATTTCTCGTGGGATGGTCAAGGTAAGCAAAGATCGCAACTTCCTCCATGCTTTCAACAACCACCTCACCAGCAGGAAAAGAAACCGAACCTTGAGGAGATGCTAACAAAATTTATCGCAGTGTCAGAAACCCGTTTTCAAAACAACGAGACAATACTTAAAAATTAACAGGCATCGATTCAAGGGATCGAGAACCAGTTAAGAAAACTTGCCAAGATCATATCAGTACAACCACAAGGGTTAATTGAACCAGAACCAAGGCAAGAGAACGTGGCAGATAAAGGTAAGGTTGAGGTGAGCCATGATATAGCAAAACCGGCAATCATAGAGTACCAACCTCATGTGCCATATCCCAATGCAATGAAGAAAGACCACACAGAGGAACGATTCGGTAAACTCACACTTCGTGAAACAACACAAAACTACACAACCGAGCTAGATCCTAGACCTCGTGTCAATAAAGAATAAATTCATGAGGAACGAAGGATTCGGATCGATGGACTAGACGAGTGGAAGACACACTTCAAAGCGGAACTAAAAACACACGAAGCAAAAATGAGGCAACTCCACGACAAACTTAACGATGGGACAACCCAGATTAAGATAGGAGATCAGGTACTCAAAATCTTCCCAAATGGAACAATCGAGGTAACTAATCCTAAAGTCAGCACTTTAAGGTAAACACTACTCGACTTAAACTATATATCAATAACTGAATTAATCGCATGAAAAAGGACTTTCACCTCCTCAAACCACCATGATTATGTGAATGAGAGGTAAGTCTAGCTCGAGACTTTAAACGAGCGCTTCTCGGGAGGCAACCCGAGAACTAACCCCACTAACGTCCATATTTTCAAATTTTAGCATCTAACTAAAAACTAACCAAATTTTTAAGCACAGGTTTCCCTACCACATGGCCTTGCATACGGGCATGGCCGTGGCCATATGGAAATAGGACAAAACTCATCCCAAAACACGGGCTGCGATAAAACACCACGGACGTGTGATTCGGCCGTGGTCGAAACTAAGAAATCTACACGGGCGTGCGACACGCCCGTGGGACCTTTGAGTCCATTTATATTTTTCTTTTTCTCTTATTCTAAGTTTAAAATTTCTTTTCTTTTATCCTTCTCGTCTTTAAATTTATATTATTATATTTTGATTTCTTTAATTTAGGTTCAAGGGGCTGTTAACGAACAGCACCACCCTCCGCTAGATATGTCAGCATCTTCACATTTCATCGTCACACCCACCTCGCAAACCATCCAACAATAAGGACTTCTCAGTCCATTAATCTTTTCTTTTAGTTTTATTTCATTTTTTAAACTCTTTTTTTTTATTTTTCTTTTCTATAAATATATAATTAGTATAATTTGAATTATTCTTATTATTTCTAGGCTAATTCTTCATGAGTTACCCAATTTCTTCATCTAGCGCAGAAATTTTTCGCGGCCACTACACCACCACCAAAGACGCCTCCTCCAACTTATCTTTCACCTCCAAATCAAAATTCTACACTTCCAACTCAATGAATCCATCCAAAAATTAGGAAGTTTTACTTCTCCCTCTTACTATAATGTTTTTATCTATCTTTGTACATTGAGGGCAATGTACATCTTAAGTGTGGGGGGTGAATCTTAAAAGTGCCTAATTTTTTTCATTATTCTCTAATCCTGAATTATATCTTGTTCTTAAGTAATTTTCTCATATTATGATTAGAATGAAATTTCTCCTGATTTATGATTTTTATTGATATGTTTTGCATTAAGTCATAGTTAATTGTGCATTGATGATTTAAACTTTAAGGGACTAGAGAATCAAGCATGATAAGTCTATTTTTCAAAAATTAAAATTTTTTTTAGGTTGTCTACCTAAATTATAATATTACTTTGAAGTTTGAAATTTACGAGGTTGACATCAAAAACCCATAATTTTTGTGAGATTTTGAGCCTTATAGAGCATATATTCTTTTTCTTGCTCACTTTATTGATTATGAGTGTGTCAACATTGAGTTGTTATTTTAGAACTTGCATCGATTATACATGTCGAGACCACACCTTTGATTTGATATACTAAGATTATAAAGGCACCTAGGTTTTAACCCACTTACTCCACTAAAAAGCCTACCTCCACAATTAACCCCTAGTGAACCCCTTTGATCCTAACAACCCATTTTATTGACTCACCCACTAATATTAACCCAAAACCCTTTGTATTTGTTATCACCATTCTTCTTGACTACCCCTATATCGAGATTTGATTTGATTGGTTACTAAACTAGTTTCTTTATATCAGTTGTTAAATTCTATCTTATTATTACTTGATTTGTTCTTAAAAAAAATCGAAGTATATTCATTATTAGTTCTATGTTCTATGAGCTTAAAACAGTTAAATTCACATCTTTAGAAGAAGCTTGTGTTATTATTAGTATTATGAATTTTCAATTAATGTAATTATTTACTATTAGTTCATTGTTTCTAGTTAGGTAATTTGCCAGGTCAGTCTCGATTCTAACCCTCTAATTTAGCCTTTATCCACACCTTTAACCCAAGCCCCGTTACAACCCTGTTAAAGACCTTTTGATTTGTGTATCATCTCATATTATAGTGGTGGAGATTTGATTTTCATGCAAGCCTATGGGATTAACTTTTCATGTCTGACTGTTGAGTTCTTATCTTTGAACCTTAAACACTTTGAGTGATTTGAGTGAATCTTTAGTGAGGATGTCAATCCTAGTCGATTTTGAATCAGAGGTAATTATTTAGATGAGGGGAAACACCTATGTTTTCATGCTACAAAATGTATGACTTAGATTGTTTGAATCTTTAGGACTCTTTGAGTTGAATTATTCATGTATAAATTATCTATGAATTATGATGAAACATTATTGATGAATATTATGAATCAAGGAAGTTTATTTTAATTGTGAGTTGAGAATTTTGCTTGAGGACAAACAAAAGCTTAAGTGTGGGGGTATTTGATAAACCGTAATAGTAACATATTTTAATCCCACATTTAACATACTTTTGGATGATTTATCCCTTGAATTATGTAATTTGGTGCTCTTAATCCTTTAATTTCATGTTTTATACTCAGGAGAGCATAGGAGGATGAAAACAATGGAAAACGGGCTTAAAACGGACCAAATAGGCCAAAGAAAGAAATCGACACGGTCTGGACCAAAGCCACACGGCCGTGCCTCATTGATAGACTCGAACACGGCCTGGCCACGATTCACACGGGCATGTACCAAGGGCATGTCCCTGCCGTGACAAAGAGGAATTTCACTCAAATTAGGATACTTAGAGGCGAAGAAACACATTCCAAAGTCTATATAAACACCCTAAGTATGACCTAAAAAGAGGGAGTAGACAGAGTTTGACAAAAGCCCTCTTCCGGGGCATCCAGCTAGGCCAAGGAGCCGAGCCAGAGAGGTCAGAATTGTGGAATTTACTCGAAGAAAGCCAGTTGATTCATCTCAAGAAGTCGGAGTCATACTCAAGACGGAGGATCTTCTCTTTAATTCCTTCAGGGGGTTTTAGGGTTTTTCTTATGTTTTGTTTTATCTTTTCTTCTGAGATGTATTCTTTTATAATTATGAACTAAACCCTCAGATACCTGAGGGGGATGAAACTTAAGATGAATCTTGTTATCATTTGTTGAACTATATGATAAATACTTGATTTGTTCTTAATTATGTGTTCTTAATTCTTGCTTTGATATTCCGGGATATTCATTCAAGTACTGATGTGCTTAGGTGGTGGAGCAAAAGTCCCTGCCTAAGAGTAGATCTAGCATAATTAAGCGGAGTTACTCGCGCGCCTAGACATAGGGTGATGAAATTTTGCCGAATTAGGGTGAAACCTAATATGGGAATCCATAGATCGAGTTAATGCAATTCTAGGGGTTTTAATTAGAAAGAGATTTCAATTAATCAACCTAGGGTTAGACGTTGGTCGCCTCGAGAGAGGGATTAATATACATTAGGGAATCTTACGGATCAAGTCAAGTGAATAAATCAGCTGGTTCAGTGTTAGATAACAAGTGAAGTCTAGGTGGATTCTTCCTCGGGTATTGTCTTAATCAATTGGTTTTCCCCACAAATATTTTCCCCAATTCGTTCTCTTTGTCTTAGCGTCTTTAGCTTAGTAGTTAGTTAATTTTAGTTTAAACAACAAATTCTTTAAATCTTAGGTTAAATAATAGAAAGAGAGTTAGTATTAGTACTTCTGGTTCCTTTGGGTTTGACATTCTGGTCTTGCCACTAAACTATACTACTGTTCGATAGGTGCACTTGCCTCAATCGTTGTCATAGTTAGTTTCTAGGTTCGATCATTCTTTATATAAAATTTTAAGACTCTGACATCGCACATCAATAAACATGGATTAAATAAAATTAGTAACAAAGTATAGAAGAGGGAAGTAAAGTAAACCGATGGAGCGTGGGGACGGTGCACGGTCGTTGAGGCTTGATGCACGGGCGTGTGCTGCGGGTAGGTGGTGGAACAAGGCTGTGTCGTGTTTTATATGGGTGTGTATTTCGTTCACACAGGCGTGGTCTGTGTCTGTATGTGGGTGAGAAAGATAAAGAGAGAGAAGGGAGAGGGTAATGAGGGGAAGTGAAGGGAGGAGAGGGGAGAGGGTGCCGGTGGCCGGAATGGGGAGGGAAGGAGGATTTGGGGATGCTTGGAGGAAACGGCTAGGGTTGGGGATTGGGGAAGAAGATGAATAGGAGGGGGTTTAAATAGCAAATCGGTCACACGGGTAGAGGCCACGCCCGTGTTCTATTTTTTTGGGCCGTGTGAATCGAGAGTTTTGAATTTATGTGCGTCTGAATTGTGTCACACGCCCGTGTTACGTGGGTGTGTTGGGCCACACGGCCATTTTGCACGCCCATGTATTGCCTCGTTCGCTTCTCCCTCGCCCGTGTAAATGGTCCTACACCCGTGTTCTTAAGTCAGTGTCATCCACGGCCTTAGAGCACGGGCGTGTTTGACGACTGTGTCCTTTACTTAGTGTTTGCCACGGGTTAGATGCACGGGCGTTTCGCATGCCCGTGTTGATTAATCAGTATCGGCCACAGGTACACCGCACGGGTGTGTATAATTATCGCACCCCGTGTTCCTTAGTCAGTTTCAACCACGGCCGCGTGACACGGCCGTGTCATCTAGTCAGAGCCCGTAGCTTGGGAAAATTTTTTGTCCTGTTTCTACACCATCTTTACCATGCCCATGTACCTGTTCGTGGTGTCCACACAGCCACGGCCACGCCCGTGTTTAAGGCCGTGTGGTAGGGAAACCTACGCTTTACTGAATTGGTTAGTTTGTAGTTAGGTGCTAGAAATCAAAAATATGACATTAGTAAAGTTAGTGCTCGGGTTGCCTCCTGAGAAGCGCTCGTTTAAAGTCTTAAGCTAGACTTACCCTGTTTTTATTTCTAAATGAAGGTTCACGGAGCCAAAGCTCTTCTCTCATATCCCTAAAATCTTCACCATTATAAATTTTCAGCCGCTGACCATTGACCTTGAATGTGCCGTGAGTTGGATGAGTTACCTCGATTGTGCCGTAGGGAAAAATAGTTTTGATTACGAATGGACCTGACCATCTTGATTTCAGCTTTCCAGGAAACAATTTGAGCCTTGAATTGTATAGCAGGACTAAGTTTCCTACTTCGAATTGCTTTGATTGCTTTAAACGAGCATCATGGCGTCGCTTTGTTGCCTCCTTATATAGTCGTGAGTTCTCATATGCATTAGCTCGCCATTCATCTAGCTCGTTCAACTGCATCTTCCTCTTCTCACCTGCGGTTTTAAGATCGTAATTTAAGAATTTTATAGCCCAAAAAGCTTTGTGCTCTAACTCAAATGGTAAATGACAACTTTTTCCGTAGACAAGTTTGTATGGGGATGTTCCTTTGGGAGTTTTAAACGTTGTTCTATAGGCCCATAAAGCATCGCCTACTTTTAATGCCCAGTCTTTCCTGTTTGATTCAACTGTTTTCTCTAGAATACGCTTAAGCTCTCGATTTGCTACTTCCACTTGCCCACTGGTTTGAGGGTGATAAGGGGTAGTTGTCCTGTGGTGTACTCCATATTTTTTTAAGACTTTATCAAATTGAGTATTACAAAAGTGAGTACCCCTATCACTAATAATTGCTCTGGGTATTTCGAATCGAGAGAAAAGTTTCTTAAGAAACCTCACTACTACTCTAGCATCATTAGTAGGTAAAGCTTGAACTTCCACCCATTTTGACATGTAATCCACTGCTACTAAGATGTATTTATTTCCAAATGAACTAGGAAATGGGCCCATAAAGTCAATACCCCATACATCGAATATTTCACATGATAGCATATATGTTTGAGGCATTTCATTGCGTTTAGAGATATTACCTGTTCTTTGGCATTTATCACATGAAGCAACATACCTGTTGGCATCTTTAAATAGGGTTGGCCAATAAAAACTTGATTCGAGCGTTTTATGCGATGTCTTAATCCCGCTGTAATGTCCTCCTGAAGGTCCTGAGTGGCAATGTTCTAGGATTTTGCTTGCTTCTGCCTTTGTAACACATCTCCGAATTGCTTGATTTGCACATATACGGAAAAGAAAGGGTCCTCCCAAAAATAGTTTTTCACATCGGCAAAGAATCGCCTTTTTTGATGATGTGTTAACTTTTTTGGTAGGATGTTAGCAGCTAAATAATTCGCAATATCTGCAAACCAAGGTACCTCGGAGTCGGTTATAGAAAAGAGTTGTTCTTCAGGAAACAAGTCATTTATCTCACTCTCGTCGAGTTCTTTGATATGTGGATTTTCAAGCCTAGAAAGATGATCTGCTGTAAGATTTTCAGCTCTTTTCTTATCCTGAATTTCCAAATCAAATTCCTGTAAGAGTAAAATCCATCTTATTAGTCGAGGTTTTGCATCGGATTTAGTCAAAAGATAACGAAGAGCTGAATGGTCAGTGTAAACGAAAACTTTAGATAGTATCAAATATTGTCTAAATTTATCAAATGCAAAAACCACAGCTAGCAATTCTTTTTCTGTGGTGGTGTAATTTTCTTGTGCAGCCGTTAATGTCTTGCTAGCGTAATAGATCGCAGAAAGTGCTTGTCTCTTCATTGTCCCAAAATCGCACTCTACGCAGAAAATCACTCGCATCACACATTAGTTCAAAGGGTAAATTCCAATCAGGTGCAATTATAATTGGAGCATTTATTAATTTATCTTTGAGGATGTTAAATGCATCAAACATCCCTGATCAAAATTGAAAGGTACATCTTTTTCTAGTAATTTTGTTAAAGGCTTAGCTATTTTAGAAAAATCTTTAATGAATCTTCTATAAAATCCAGCATGTCCTAAAAAGCTTCTAATAGCCTTCACTGAACTAGGGGGAGGTATTTTTTCTATGGTTTCAACCTTTACTTTATCTACCTCAATCCCTTTACTAGAGATTTTATGTCCTAACACAATCCCTTCTCGAACCATAAAGTGACATTTTTTCCCAATTTAAAACAAGGTTCGTTTCCTCACATCTCATTAGAACTCGTTTCAAATTTTTAAGGCAAAGATGGAAAGAATTACCAAATACCGAAAAGTCGTCCATAAATACCTCCATAATGTCTTCCACAAGTTCGTCAAAGATGGCCAGCATGCAGCGCTAAAAAGTAGCAGGAGCATTACATAATCCAAAAGGCATTATATGATAAGCAAACGTACCGTATGGACATGTAAATGTTGTCTTTTCTTGATCCTCAGGGGCTATTGGGATTTGGAAGTAGCCGGAGAGTCCGTCCAGGAAGCAGTAGTACATATGCCCAGGTAATCTTTCTAACATCTGATCAATAAAGGGAAAAGGAAAGTGATCTTTTCTGGTGGCGTCGTTCAACTTTCTATAGTCAATACAGACTCTCCAACCCGTGACTGTTCTTGTAGGAATCAATTCATTCTTTTCGTTGGCTACAACAGTCATGCCTCATTTCTTTGGAACGACCTGCACAAGACTTACCTAAGTACTGTCAGAAATAGGATAAATTATTCCAGCATCTAGAAGTTCAATTACCTTAGATTTAACAACTTCTTTCACGTTGGGATTCAATCGTCTTTGAGGTTGCACACATGGTTTATACTCATCTTCCATTAAAATTTTATGGGTGCAAAACGATGGGCTTATTCCTTTAATGTCAGAAATTTTCCAAGCTATGGCTCTTCTATGTTCCCTTAGTACCTGTAGCAACTCGTCTTTCTCTTTGGGTTCTAGTTCTGAAGAGATTATTACTGGTAGCGTAGAATTATCCCCGAGGAATGCATATTCTAAGTGTTTTGGCAACTGTTTTAATTCCAATTTAGGTGGCTCATCAATAGAGGGTTTTTGTTTTAGTTCGTCGTTGATTTCAATGCCCTCTTCTTTCGTTTGTCTAGAGGAAGATGTATTAGAATTCAACTCGTCGGTATCATCATCTACCCCCTCACCTTGGGTAAGACACAGTTCCATCGTGTCGTCGTGTATGATTTCCTGCAAAGAATCTTGAATAAAATGATCAATGGCATCTGTAACACCCCTAACCCAAAACCACCGCCGGAATAGGGTTAAGAGGCATTACCGGATAATAAGATCATTTCACAACCCAATTACGACACAAAGTCAATCATCATCATAATACATCAAACATAATCAAATAGTCCCTTATTAAGGCGTATAAGACCTTAAACACATGCTAGAGAGGGGTCGGGACTAAACCGAAACACATACAGAAACTTCATGAAAATTTAAAACTTTTCTAAGTTTCAGGGGATACACGCCCGTGGGGGTAGGCCTGTGCCTCCCACGGCTGCTAGACACACCCGTGTGTCCTCCCCGTGGTGTATACTGACTTAGTCCCCACGGCCATTAGGCACGCCCGTGTGTCCTGACTGTGGTCCTATACTGTCTTCCCCACCACGGCCACCAAGCACGCCCGTGTGCCATGGCCGTGTGCTCTTAGCTAGTTTCTCGACTTGTACACCACGGTTAGTCGACACCCCGTGTCGAGGCCGTGTGCTACTAAGTCATGTCGCCAATTCACCCACGGTTTGTAGGGCACACCGTGTGCCTTGACCGTGTGACATTATAGGCCATTTTGCAAGGCCAACATGCCACCCACTTAGGTCAAACCTACAAGCAACACATACCAAAACATATCATGCATATAAGGCAACCAAAAACTTACCAATATGACTATCCAATCTATGCATTCAATTCCCATTCCGATCATAACAAATTCAATACCAAAATCTATCCCATCACAAGTATAATACATTCAATACTAAACATAACTCCTTCTCAATTTCACTAATTCCTACTAGCATTTTACCAACACAAAGTTACCATTCAATAGTCAATTTCTCAACCCACAAATCATGCCAAAAGATGCATCACATATATCAAATTCATTCATGATAAGACTAGCACATATCTAGCCACATCTCATGGCTACTTACAAATATCAAACATGATTCAAATGACTAGCCTATACATGCCATATTTTAACTATGTACATCTTTCCAAAATACCCAAAAGAGATTGCCGATAGTGTGGTGAGATCTTGGCGATCCCAGGATCCGAGCTAGCTTTTTATCGACACCGCAGCGAGAGAAAGAAATCACACAAGAAGCTTTCTATAGCTTAGTAAGTTCGATATACAATATAATCGTGTCATTAAACCAAACCAATATAATCAATAACCATCACATAGATCATTTCTCTCTTATCCATACTATATCATCCCTAGTCAAGATACTCATTCATCCATCTATAGCTTTATGCATAAATTCATCAACCACAAAGGTTCAAGACATACCTTGGCTAACACATAGTTATTCAATTTCCAAGCTACTCAATGCTCAATATTACTTGTTGATCATCCTTTAATATTCAATCAACTTATTTGCACACCCAGTGTTATATACATGGTCGGTACATATTAGTCTTCACACACTTAGTGCCAAATTTTCCAACCGACTTATCTCGGTAACGCACACACAGTGCCAATTCTATAAGCCGAAGCTTTCATAACATCGCACACACAGTGATCTTCTTTTCTATTTCAATTTTAATATCGCACACTTAGTGCCCTTAACTAAATCCTGCACATAGCATCTCAATTTCATACACATATACACATTCATTTCATAATACAAAAACATATGTTAATAACATGTATTATATCCGAACTTACCTCGGACGTCGACTATCAATACGGTCGATTAATCGAACACTTTATCTTTGCCTTGATCTCGATCCGAACCTCTTCTCTCTTGGTCTATACACATTCAAATTCAGTCCATTCAATTACCAAATCATTCATTTAAATCCACACACACATATTTAGGGCATTTTACACAATAGCCCTCACATTTTCACATTTCAACACTTTAGTCCCTATTTCGCAAAATCACCAAATTCACATAATTTCTCCTAGCATAAGCTTGGCCGAATTTTACTAATGTCCATACAAACCCACAGATTTCATTTATTTCACATTTTAACCCTTCAATTTTCTATTTTCACAATTTAGCCCTAATTAGCTAAATTCACTAAAAATTCAAAAACAACACATGTTAATCCAACACCAAGTTCTCATAGTTTACTATCAACTAGCACATAGCTCAAATGTTCATCATTGACTCATCACAAAAACATCATCAATTCACAAAATTACAACATGGGTTAGCTAGAGCACGAAGCAACGATTACGAAAACATAGAAATTATCAAAAACCGAAGCCAAAACATACCTTAATTTAAGCTTTGGACTAGCCGAAACTTAGAAAACCATGGATGCTTTCTTTTCTTCAACACATTCAGCCAACAAGGATGAATAATGGCCTATTTCCATCCTTTTTGTTTTATGAAATTATGACTTAATTATCATTTTACCACTTTTCCCTTTTATTAATCATATAAGACAAAACACAATAAGGTTATTAAGTCATTTAGCCATCCACTAACTTAATAATGGTGTAATTGTCTCATAAAGCCTCCACATTAATAAAACAACAACATTTAAGTACTTATAATTCAGTACATAGCTTTTACTCTTTATACGATTAAGTCCTTTCTCTTAATTCGACACACAAACGATCAAATTATCTCACAGAATTTTCACACAGACTAAGTCACATACCATTCACACAGAAAATAACATTAAATTAACATTCTGACCTCGGATTTGTGGTCTCAAAACCACTGTTCCAACCAGGGTCTAAACCGGGCTGTTGTAACTCTCCCCCCTTAGGGATTTTCGTCCCCAAAAATCTTACCAGTGAATAGGTGAGAATATTACTCTCTCATAATGTTCTCAGGCTCCCACGTAGCCTCTTCAATTCCGTGTTTGTGCCATAATACTTTCACTAAGGAAATTTTCTTATTTCTCAACTCTTTAGTCTCTCGTGCCAAGATTCGGATCGGTTCTTCACTATACGACAAGTCTGACTAAATCTCAACCTCAGTAGGAGCAATCACATGAGATGGGTCTGATCTGTACCGTCGAAGCATTGACACATGAAACACGTTATGAATCTTTTCTAACATAGATGGCAATTTCAATCTATAAGCAACCGGCCCAACTCGTTCAATAATCTCATACGGTCCCATGAACCTCGGACTCAGCTTGCCCTTTCGGCCAAATCGAAGTATTTTCTTCCACGGAGACACTTTCAAAAACACTTTATTACCGACCTCAAATTCGATATCTTTTCGTTTCAGATCTGCATAAGACTTCTGACGATTTGAGGCTGCTTTCAAACTATCACGAATCACTTTCACTTTCTGTTCAGTCTCTTTTATCAGATCAACCCCGTGAATCTTATTCTCACTCAGCTCAGTCCAATACAATGGAGTTCGACACTTTCGACCATAAAGAGCCTCATATGGTGCCATTTTGATACTAGATTGATAACTATTGTTATATGCAAACTCAATCAATGATAAATGCTTTTCCTACGTGCTTTCAAATTCAAGTATGCAAAATCTCAGCATGTCTTCGAGAATCTGAATGATTCGCTCGGATTGACCATCCGTTTGCGGATGAAAAGCAGTACTAAAATGCAATTTCGTGCCTAAAGCATCTTGCAATTTCTTCTAGAATCGTGAGGTAAATCTCGGATCTCTGTCAGACACAATAGATAGAGGTACCCCGTGCAATCTCACGATCTCATCAATATATAATTCAGCCAATCTATCAAGTGAATAATCTATTCTCACTGGAATAAAGTGAGCTGACTTCGTCAATCTATCAACTATCACCCAGATCGCATCTTTCTTGCTCGGAGATAAAGGCAAACCCGACACAAAGTCCATCGTGATTCTCTCGCATTTCCACTCAGGAATCATAATCGGTTGTAATAAACCGAACGGAACTTGATGTTCAGCCTTAACTTGCTGATAAACTAAACATTTCGACACAAAGTCAGAAATGTCTCTTTTCATATGATGCCACCAATAAAACTATTTCAGATCATTATACATTTTAGTACTCCCCGGATGTACAGTCAAATGACTATTATGAGCTTCATTCAAAATCATTTGAATCAACTCTGAATTTCTTGAAACACAAATCCGATCTCTGAATCTCAAAAAATCATCACTATCAACTCAAAATTCTGATTCAACATTCAATTCACATTGAGTTCGTTTAGCCATCATTTCAACATCATTTTTCTGAGCATCACTAATTTGCTGTACAAACATCGGCTTTACTTTCAATTCAGCTACAACCACACCATCATCACATAGATCTATCAGATTACTCGTAGCTCGCAAAGCATATAACGATTTTCGGCTTAAGGCATCACTACAACATTAGCCTTACGGATGGTAATCTATCGAAGTTCGTAATCTTTCAATAACTCTAACCATCTTCTCGTCGCAAGTTCAAGTCTTTTGAGTCATCAAGTACTTTAAACTCTTATGATCGAGTATAGATGTGACATTTCTCCCGAATAGATAGTGACGCCAAATCTTCAATGCGAACACAATCGCGACCAATTCAAGATCATGCGTTGGGTAGTTCCTTTCATGCGGTTTTAAGCGTCTTGAAGCGTAACCAATGACTTTCCTTCTTGCATCAAAGACACGGCCCAAACCATTCAATGATGCATCACTGTAAACTATGAACTCTTTGCCCGATTCAAAGTTGAATCAAAGCGGTGTTCTGTTAACAACACTTTCAATCGCTCAAAACTCGTTGGCACTTTTTCGACCACTCGAATCTAACATCCTTTTGTAACAACTTTGTCAATGAAGTTGCAATCATCGAGAAGCCTTTCACAAATCGTCTATAATATCCTTCTAGTCCCAGAAAACTACGGACTTCAGACACATTTCTCAGAGGCTTCCATTCCAAAATAGCAGAGATTTTACTCGGGTCAACTCGTATCCCAGCAGTTGATACAATATGCCCTAGAAAACTGACCTCATGCAACAAAAATTCACATTTGCTAAACTTTGCATACAACTATTTCTCACGTAGTGTTTGTAGCACGGTTCTCAAATGTTCGGCATGCTGCGCCTCGTCTCGCGAATAGATCAAAATATCATTAATAAATACCACAACAAAATGATCCAAATACGGTCTAAATATCTGATTCATCAGATCTATAAACACTGCAGGAGCATTTGTTAGTCCAAAAGGCATCACTAAGAATTCATAATGTCCATACCTCGTTTTGAAAGCAGTTTTCGGCACATCAGATTCTTTAACTCTCAACTGATAGTAACCAGATCTCAAGTTTATCTTTGAAAACACGATAGCTCCTTTCAATTGATCAAATAAATCATCGATACGAGGCAACGGATATTTGTTCTTTATTGTCACTTTATTCAACTGTCGATAATCAATCACATTCTCATAGTTCCATCTTTCTTTTTCACAAATAACACAGGAGCTCCCCAGGGTGAGAAACTCGGTCGTGCAAATCCTCTGTCAGTCAATTTTTGCAACTGAGATTTCAACTCTTTCAATTCGGTTGGGGCCATTCTATATGGAGCTATCGAAATAGAAGCAGTTCCCGGCACTAACTCAATACCAAATTCCACTTCTCGAATTGGAGGTAATCCTGGTAACTCTTCAGGAAATACATTTGGAAACTCACAAACCACAGACACCGATCCAACTTTCTTTTTCGACACCTTTGTATCAATCACGTACGCCAAATAAGCTTCACAACCTTTTCTCACATAGTTCATAGCTTTCATCGCAGATACAACAGCTGGTAATCCTTTCATATCACTGGACTCAATTCGAACTATCTCACCATTCTAACTCTTCAATTCAATATTCTTTCTCTTACAGTTCACGGTGGCATTATGCAAAGTAAGCCAATCCATAGCCAAAATTATGTCAAATTCATCAAATGGTAGCAACATCAAGTTGACCGGAAAACATAAATCACGAAACATCAATGGGCAATTCTTGCACACCTTATCCACCAAAACACACTTGCCTAAGGGGTTCGATACTCTAATCACAAATTCAGTAGACTCAACAAGTAGAGTCTTATTCAATACTAAGTTCATACACAGATAGGAATGGGTTGATCCAGGATCTATCAATGCAACGACATCAATATCAAATAAAGTGAAAAAACCGGTGATGATGTCTGGAGATAATGCTTCCTCTCGTGCGCGTATAGCATAGGCTCGGGCAGGTGCTCTAGCTTCTGACCTCACAGCTGTGTCAGTTGTCCCCCTTTGACTTTTGCTCACATTTTTGTTGTTTCTGGATGGTCTACCTCTAGCTGTCACATTACTTGGTCTTTCATTCTGAACATTCTCCTCTTCGACAATCTTTGGGCAATCTCGAATAAAATGATCTCGAGATCCACATTTATAACAAACTCTATTGTTGTACTTGCCCCAGCACTCTCCCACTTGTCGTCTTCCACACTGTCTGCACTCAGGTTTGTTACTCTTAACACTACCAACACTTGGTTCATTCGGAGCTTGAATTTGTAAACCAGTACTTTGTCTCGAAAGATCTCTACTTGTATGTCCCAGCGAAACATTTGAACGATTTCTTTCATCTCTATATCTCTCTGCTGAAGGTTGAGAGAACTTATTCATCGATCTCTTTCTTTCATCACGAGCCTCAGAATTGTCTTTCTTCTTCTCTTTGCTGAGCTCCTCAGCTTGACATGCTCTTTCAACTAACACAACATTTTCATTTATATCAAGTATCCCAACCAACAATTTAATGTCTTCTTTCAATCCCTCTATGAAACGTTTGCACATAGTAGCTTCGGTCGAAACACATTCCCTCGCATACTGACTCAATCTTACGAATTCCCGTTCGTACTCAGTAACAGACAAACGACCTTGTTTCAACTCTAGAAACTCTTTACGTTTCTGATCAATGAAACGCTGACTAATATATTTCTTTCTGAAATCAACTTGAAAGAAGTCCCATGTGACTCTCTCTCTCTCTCTCAACTACAGATATCAATGTTTTCCACCAGTTATAAGCCGTGTCTCTCAACAAGGAAACTGCACACTTAATGCACTTATCAGGATTTAACGACATCTCATCGAATACTCTAATTGTATTCTCAAGCCAAAACTCGGCTCGCTCAGTATCGTCATCAGATGTGGCCCTAAACTCCTCGGCCCATATTTCCGAATCTTATTTACATGTGGTTTATTCAATCTGATCGGATCTACAACTTGTGGCACAATAGGTACTTGTGGGGGTGGAGGTTGTGGAGTAGTCGGATTCGTTTGAACGAACTCCATAAACTATTCACTCATCATACGGAAGAAGGCTTGCTTAGCCTCTCCTCCCTCACTACCTTCATTCGGCCTAGATGTGGCCGGCGTTGTCCCTTGAGCGGGAGTAGGCGCATTACTCTCTACGTCATCAGCAACTGCTCGATTGGGATCCATTACTATAAGAAAACACATTTTCAACTGTCAGCATTCATCACACTATCGCAATTTCATATATGGCATGTATAGTTAGACTCACACGCACTACGTTAGTCTGAGAATCGACTAAACCGTAGCTCTGATACCAATAAAATGTAACACCCCTAACCCAAAATCACCGCCGGAATAGAGTTAAGAGGCATTACCGGATAATAAGATCATTTCA
Organism: Gossypium sturtianum; assembly: GCA_025698515.1. Lineage (NCBI taxonomy): Eukaryota > Viridiplantae > Streptophyta > Magnoliopsida > Malvales > Malvaceae > Gossypium > Gossypium sturtianum. Next base: position 22,535,509 of record CM046948.1, on the reverse strand, counting down.
CAACCCAATTACGACACAAAGTCAATCATCACCATAATACATCAAACATAATCAAATAGTCCCTTATTAAGGCGTATAAGACCTTAAACACATGCTAGAGAGGGGTCAGGACTAAACCGAAAAACATACAGAAACTTCATGAAAATCTAAAACTTTTCTAAGTTTCAGGGGATACACGCCCATGGGGGTAGGCCGTGTGCCTCCCACGGCTGCTAGACACACCCGTGTGTCCTCTCCGTGGCCTATACTGACTTAGTCCCAACGGCCATTAGGCACGCCCGTGTGTCCTGACCGTGGTCCTATACTGTCTTCCCCACCACGGCCACCAAGCACGCCCGTGTGCCATGGCCGTGTGCTCTTAGCTAGTTACTGACTTGTACACCACGGTTAGCTGACACCCCCGTGTCGAGGCCATGTGCTACTAAGCTATAATCTGCCAATTCACCCACGGTTTGTAGGCACGCCCGTGTGCCTTGACCGTGTGACATTATAGGCCATTTTGCAAGGCCAACATGCAACCCACTTAGGTCAAACCTACAAGCAACACATACCAAAACATATCATGCACATAAGGCAACCAAAAACTTACCAATATGACTATCCAATCTATGCATTCAAGTCCCATTCCAATCATAACAAATTCAATACCAAAATCTATCTCATCACAAGTATAATGCATTCAATACTAAACATAATTCCTTCTAAATTTCACTAATTCCTACTAGCATTTTACCAACACAAAGTTACCATTCAATAGTCAATTTCTCAACCCACAAATCATGCCAAAAGATGCATCACATATATCAAATTCATTCATGATAAGACTAGCACATATCTAGCCACATCTCATGGCTACTTACAAACATTAAACATGATTCAAATGACCAGCCTATACATGCCATATTTTAACTATGTACATATTTCCAAAATACCCAAAATAGATTGCCGATAGTGTGACTGAGATGCTGACGATCCCCGGATCCGAGCTAGCTTTTATCGACTTCGCAGCAGAGAAAGAAATCACACAGTAAGCTTTCTATAGCTTAGTAAGTTCGATATACAATATAATCGTGTCATTAAACCAAACCAATATAATCAATAACCATCACATAGATCATTTCTCTCTTATCCATACTATATCATCCCTAGTCAAGATACTCATTCATCCATCTATAGCTTTATCTATAAATTCATCAACCACAAAGGTTCAAGACATACCTTGGCTAACACATAGTTATTCAATTTCAAAGCTACTCAATGCTCAATATTACTTGTTGATCATCCATTAATATTCAATCAACTTATTTGCACACTCAATGCTACATACATGGTCGGTACATATTAGTCATCGCACACTTAGTGCCAAATTTTCCAACCGACTTATCTCGGTAACGCACACACAGTGCCAATTCTATAAGCCGAAGCTTTCATAACATCGCACACACAGTGCTATTCTTTTCTATTTCGATTTTAATATCGCACACTTAGTGCCCTTAACTAAATCCTGCACATAGCATCTCAATTTCATACACATATAGACATTCATTTCATAATAAAAAAACATATGTTAATAACATGTATTATATCCGAACTTACCTCGGACGTCGACTATCAATACGGTCGATTAATCGAGCATTTTATCTTTGCCTCGATCTCGATCCGAACCTCTTCTCTCTTGGTCTATACACATTCAAATTCAGTCCATTCAATTACCAAATCATTCATTTAAATCCACACACACATATTTAGGGCATTTTACACAATAGCCCTCACATTTTCACATTTCGACACTTTAGTCCCTATTTCGCAAAATCACCAATTTCACATAATTTCTCCTAGTATAAGCTTGGCAAAATTTTACTAATGTCCATACAAACCCACACATTTCATTTATTTTGCATTTTAACCCTTCAATTTGCTATTTTCACAATTTAGCCCTAATTAGCTAAATTCACTAAAAATTCAAAAACAACACATGTTAATCCAACACCAAGTTCTCATATTTTACTATCAACTAGCACATAGCTCAAATGTTCATCATTGACTCATCACAAAAACATCATCAATTCACAAAATTACATCATGGGTTAGCTAGAGCACGAAGCAACGATTACGAAAACGTAGAAATTATCAAAAACCAAAGCCAAAACATACCTTAATTTAAGCTTGGAACTAGCCAAAACTTAGAAAACCATGGATGCTTTCTTTTCTTCAACACATTCGGCCAACAAGGATGAATAATGGCCTATTTCCATGCTTTTTGTTTTATGAAATTATGACTTAATTATCATTTTACCACTTTGCCCTTTTATTAATCATATAAGACAAAATACAATAAGGTTATTAAGTCATTTAGCCATCCACTAACTTAATAATGGTGTAATTGTCTCATAAAGCCTCCACATTAATAAAACAACAACATTTAAGTACTTATAATTCAACACATAGCTTTTACTCTTTATACGATTAAGTCCTTTCTCTTAATTCGACACACAAACGATCAAATTATCTCACAGAATTTTCACACAGACTAAGTCACATACCATTCACACAGAAAATAACATTAAATTAACATTCCAACCTCGGATTTGTGGTTTCGAAACCACTATTCTGACCAGGGTCTAAATCGGGTTGTTACAGCATCAATAAAATAACAGGAGTCATCTTGTTCTCTAGAATATCGCATAACATCGTAAATTTGAAAAATAATTTCCTCGTCGCCTACCCTTAGCGCAAGTTTACCATCACCTACATCAATAACAGCCCTAGTAGTAGCTAAAAAAGGGCGCCCTAAAATTAAGGGTACCTCAATGTCCTCATCCATGTCAAGCACAACAAAATCAACAGGGAATATAAATTTATCAACTTTTACCAGAATATCTTTGATAAATCCCTAGGATATTTAATAGATCCGTCTACCTAATCGAATACTCATCCTAGTGGGTTTTGGTTCCCGAGACCAAGTTGCTTAAACATTTTATAAGGCATTAAATTAATACTGGCACCTAGATCAGCTAGTGATTTCTCTATGTTTAAACTACCAATTAAACAGGGAATAGTGAAACTTTTTGGATCTTTCAGTTTGGTTGGTAGCTTGTTTTGGAGGATGGCTGGACATTCTTCATTAAGTTCCACTGTTGATATCTCTTCAAACTTCCTTTTATTTGTTAGAAGCTCTTTTAGGAATTTTGCGTACGTCGACATCTGCGAAATAGCTTTAACAAAAGGTAAGTTGATATGTAACTGTTTAAAAAGTTCAAGAAATTTACCATATTGTTCGTCTAAGCAGTCTTTCTTCATCTTTGCCAGATATGGGATCGGTGGTTTAAATTCTTTACGTACCGGTGTTACATTCTCGATTTCCTCACTTTTTTCCTTATTAGTTTCTTGAGGTATCTTTTTACCTGCTTCAACCAATTCCTTCCCACTCCTTAATGTTACTACCTGTACTTGCTCTTGTGGTTTCGGTTTGGTATTATTAGGTAAACGACCTAGTTGCTTGTCGGAAACTAACTTAGTCAGCTGTCCTAGTTGATTCTTCAGTTCTTGAATTAATATCTGTTTATTATTCAACGTCGTTTCTGTATTCCGAAAATGATTTTCTGACGTTGAAATAAATTTTTCTAGCATATCCTCAAGATTCGACTTCTTTTCCTGTGGGTGGGGCTGTTGTTGGAAATTTGGAGGGGGTTGTTGTCTCTGATTTCCTTGACCACCCCATGAAAAATTGGGGTGGTTCCTCCAACCTGGATTAGAATTGTTACTATAGGGGTTATTTTGAGATCTAAAATTATTACCCATATAGTTCATCCACTCGCTTTCTATGCCAGGGTTTTAGGGTGGATATTCCGTATTGTTCGACCCTCCATTTGTATCACACTGCATCACTAGATGTACCTGCGAAGAACTATACAAACCATCAATCTTTTTATTTAAGAGTTCTACCTGATTGGATAGCATGGTTACTGCGTCGAGGTTGAAAACTTCGGCTATTTTTGTTGGCCCTGTCCTTGTGACTTGTCACTGATAGTTATTCAGTGACATCTCTTCTATAAACTTGTAGGCCACTTCGGGGTTTTGTTGTTCAGTGTTTCGCAGGCGGCTGAATCAATCAACTACCTGGTTGAAGGGTTTACACCATTGTAAAAGGTTTGGACCTGTAGCCACAAGGGTAATCCATGGTGTGGGCACCTTCTCAATAGATCTTTGTATCTCTCCCATGCATCATAAAGTGTCTCTAAATCCATCTGCACAAAAGAAGAGATATCATTCCTTAACTTAGCCATTTTAGCCGGCGGAAAATATTTTAATAAAAATTTTTCGGTCATTTGCTCCCATGTAGTGATTGATCCTCGTGGAAGAGAATTCAACCACTATTGAGCTTTATTCCTCAAAGAAAAGGGAAACAACCGAAGACGGATGGCATCATCAGAAACGTCATTTATTTTGAAGGTATCATAAAATTCAAGGAAATTTGCTAAGTGTTTGTTAGGATCCTCATCCTGCAAACCATCAAACTGAACAAACTATTGCATCATTTGTATAGTGTTAGGTTTCAATTCAAAATTATTTGTAGCATTAGCAGGTTTAACAATACTTGACTCAGTTTTTGTTAAATTAGGTTTAGCATAATCATACATAGTTCGAGGAGGAGGATTTACGGCAACCATAGGGGGGAGTGGATTATTCTGGTGATCAGCCATCTCTTCCGTGTTATTAGTATCGTCCTCTTTCTCTTCTTCTATGTAATTTAAGCTTCGCCTTATTTCTCTACGATTTCTGTGAACGGTGCCTTCAATATCACTGTCGTAGATTAAGGGTCTTGTCGGGTTCCTTCTAGTCATAAACTAGAGGTACATGCTAGGAACAGATAAAAGAAGACAAATTAGCAAAGTTAAAATCAAAATAAAAGTAAATAAAAAAATAAAAATAAAAAAAATTGGCTAAAGTAATAAAAATTGAGCGTTCTTAATATTTTAGTTCCCCGGCAACGGTGCCAAAAACTTGATCGTTGGTATCGATAGTCTTAATATTTATATAATGAATGATCTAGCCTAGAAACTAACTATAACCACGATTGAGGCAAGTGCACCTATCGAACAGTAGTATAGCTTAGTGGCAAGACCGGATTGTCGAACCCAAAGGAACCAAAAGTACTAATACTGACTTTCTTCTTATTATTTAGCCTAAGAATTAAGGGAATTGTTATTTAATCTAAAATTAATTGACTACTAAGCTAAAGACGCTAAGACAAAGAGAATGAATTGGGGAAATACTTGTGGGAAAAACCAATTGATTAAGACAATACCCAAGGAGGAATCCACCTAGACTTCACTTGTTATTTAACTCGAACAGACGATTTATTCACTTGACACGATCCGTAGGATTCCCTAATTTATATTAATACCTCTCTCGAGGCTACTAACGTCTAACCCTAGGTTTATTAATTGAAATCTCTTTCTAATTAAAACCCCTAGGATTGCATTAACTCGATCTATGAACTCCCATATTAGGTTTGACCCTAATCCGGCAGATTTTCATCATCCTATCTCTAGGGTTGCAATCAACTCCGCTTAATTATGCTAGATCTACTCTTAAACAGGGACTTTTGATCCACTGCCTAAGCACATCACTGCTTGAATCAATATCCTGAAATATCAAAACAAGAATTAAGAACACATAATTAAGAACAAATCAAGTATTTATCATATAGTTCAGAAAAGAATAACAAGATTCGTCTTAGGTTTCATCCCCCTTAGGTATCGGAGGGTTTTAGTTCATAATCATAAAAGAATACATCTCAGAAGAAAAGATAAAACAAAACATAAGAAAACCCTAAAACCCCCTGAAGGAATTGAAAGAGAGATCCTCGGTCTTGAGTATGATTTCAGCTTCTTGAGTATGATTTCAGCTTCTTGAGATAAATCCTACAATTCTGACCTCTCTGGCTCGGCTCCTTGGCCTAGCTGGATGCCCCCCTAAAGGTTGGCCTTTAGGGTGTTTATATAGGCTTTTAGAATGTCTTTCTTTACCTCTAAGTACCCTATTCCGAGTGAAATTCCTTTTTGTCACGGCAGGGACACGCTCGTGCAACACGCCCGTGTGATTCGAGTCCAGGCCATGGTCGAGCCTGCTAAAGGGGCACGGCCGTGTGGCTACCTCCAGGCCATGTTGATTTCTTACTTTGGGTTGGTCTGTTTTTAGCCCGTTTCGTGTTCTTTTTATCCCCCGATGCTTTCCCAAGTATAAAACATGAAATAAAATGATTAGGAGCATCAAATTTCACGAATCAAGGGATAAATCATCCAAAAATCATGCTAAATGTGGGATTAAAATATGTATAAACTACGGTTTATCACTCAACCTTCTCATACCCTTCGACTGACATAAAAGTCACCCACCAAAACTGTCTAATTGCTCCAAGTACCGTATAAATAATCATACGTGCCATCAAAAAAATCAACATGGCATAAGTGGGAATAGATTGAAGGTGAAACACCCCAAACCCGGCCCACGAGATTCGCCCAGATTTGGTATGTTCCTCAAGTAAACCGGTTTCAAAATTCTTTCGTTACCTAGAGAAAACTTGTGCGATTTTGAAAAAAAAACATTGTTTGGGTTGGGCTTGTGTTGAAAATGAATTCAATTCTTTATATTAAAAATTTTACTTAAACTTTAATAGGTAAAACTCATAATCATAATAAATAGAAATAAATGGAAAACAATTCAACTATGGCCTTATGGCCTTATTACATCAAATAATTTCCAAGTAATTCAAGTACTTAAATAGAAATAGTAGTTCATAAAATAAAAACTTCATGTTGAGCATGGCGACCACAAGTTCTGCCGTCCCGGTCCATCATTGTTCATCACCTGAAACATGGTCCCACAACGGGGTGAGTCAAACGGACTCAATGTGTACACGACACTAAGACATAATAGAATCAGGCATACAGGAGTTACACCTTCAAAACATAGAATACAAGTTATGATGCATTCCTAAACCCAAACCTAATTGTCCATCCGCTACACACCTCCGTACCAACCTGCACACCGTGGGGACTACTAAGTCGACCCTCCTTCCGCTACACTCCATATCGCGGTCTTAGGTCACCGCATTCGTGGTCTTAGGTTGCCACGTTCAGATTACTGTGGTCTTAGGTCACCACTTTCAGATTACTGTGGTCTTAGGTCACCACTTTCAGATTACTGTGGTCTTAGGTCACCACTTTCAGATATCACGGTCTTAGGTCACCGTGTTCGTGGTCTTAAGTCACCACATTCACTTCCCCTTTCAAACAAACCCATATGCCACATATAATGATGATATGCATAAATATGCCAGAGTTCACATTCTTATTATAATCTCATGTTACTATTGACCTTTTTCATATTCTTTGTAGAAATAGGAAAGCATGCACGAGTACTTAGTACCATAACATGGTACCTAGCCACTTTCATATTCTTAATATCACATATTTTAATAAAGCAGGCCATGAAACATATTAAGAAGTAGTGTAGGGTACACACGATTTACTTAACCACTTCTTTGAAATCCCGAAATCGATCTCATCGCCTTAGATCTCAAGTTCCTTGGTGTCGATTTGATGATTTAATCAAATCCCGAAACTCGTATTTTTCCCTTTGAAATCGGCTAGTCACTAAATCCCTTGAATTGGTTAGTTTTGACTTAAAACACATAATAATAGATCTACTACTAAAATAGGCCTTGGCGAATTTACCTTTGTTCTTACCTTCCAAATCTTAAATCCCGAATTGGATCCTTGCTTCTTTATTGTTTGTCGAAATCCCTATGTACCCATGTTAGATCTAATCTAACATTAAATCATAATAATATAGCTTATGGCCGAATGGTATTCATAACTTACCTTAGATCTTAGAAGTTCTGACAGATACCTTCTTGTAGTTGACAATTTCTTAAATCCCAAAAACACCCTTCCATAACTCGGCCAAAATCCATAATAGAGATTAGTCCCTAAATTTTAGATAGGTTTAAAATATAAAAGAATTGAAACCAAACTTTGGATCTTACCCCTTTTAAGAAATCGGTAGCACCCTTGTTAAAAGCCTCTTAAAGAACCGGCCTTGATGACTAGATGATAAAGTTTCGGCTTTTGGGATTTAATGGAGAAGTCGACTAGAGGTTCTCTTGGGGTATTTGGTTTCCACGAAAATAAGGAAAAGAAACTTGAGAATTTTGGCAATGGTGGACTATAGATTCGGCTTGACAAAAGAAAAAGAGAAGAGAAGAGAGGAGAGCACTCGAGAAATTCGGCGAGAGAGAGGAGGAGGAAGAAAAATTGATGAGTAGCCCTATTTCCTTCCTTTTATAGCCAGAAACTACTCCTCAGAATCCCTTACTTGGCCACCACTCTTCTTTATTTGATAGCTTTATCTCTTAATTTAAAATAATTAGAGAATAATCCTTTATTATCTCTTCAAAAATAATCCAAATTAAATCCCTTATTTATCACCTTATTAATCGAATATTAAAGAGAATAAAACTCCTCCTTTCTAGAAGGCTTTTGCCGTCCACCTCAGAGCTTCTGGAAGCAAAAAAACTTCTTTTATTTGCTTCCCAAGTGACTCGAACCAGTGCCCAACACCTTGCATGTGGCGCCATTTCAGAGGCCCTAAGTAGCATCTTGAGGCCACTTTTCCAAGCCTGTTTGTGTGTCAAATTTCACAAAGTTTTTCTTTTAAGGCCACCTAGCCTTAATTTCCTCTTTTAAACTTTAAAACTCGACATTTCTAAGTCATTTCTAAGTTTCCAAAAATTTTCGTTCGGCTCTGTAAACTTGACATTTTCTTACATTTCCAAGTTTCCAGAAATGTGCACTTTCCTATTTTGAATCATTTCCAAATCATTTCCATCCATTTCCAAGTTTCCAAAAATGTTCACTTTCCATTTTTTTTAACTTAACATTTCCATACATTTTCAGGTTTCCAAAATTGTTCAAAATTTATTCTTAGTACATAAAACATGTTACTTCGTACAATTAAACCGAAAATGCATAGGCCCTTTCCAGGATGTTACAATTCTACCCCCCTTAAAATAATTTCGTCCTCGAAATTTTCTAACTAAAATAATTGAGGGTATTGTTGTTGCATTGCCTCTTCTGGTTCCCACGAAGCTTCTTTCGATCCATGATTGCGCCATAACACCTTGACTAGAGGAACTGACTTCCTCCGTAGCACTTTCACATCACGTTCCAATATCCGAGTCGGCTCTTCCTCGTAGGATAAGTCTGGCCTTAGCTCTACTTCTTCGACATGTACCACATGAGACGGATCCGATCGGTAATGACGTAGCATGGATACATGGAATACGTCGTGCATCTGCCACAACTCTGGTGGCAACTCCAATTGGTATGCCTCGCTCTAACTCGCTTCGAGCACTCGATTGGGCCTATAAACCTTGGGCTTACCTTTCCTTGCGACCGAACCTCATTACCTTTTTCCAAGGCGAGACTTTCGAAACACTTGGTCTCCCACTTCAAACTCTATTTCCTTCCGCTTAAGGTGCTGCGACGACTTACGCCTATCAGAGGCTTCCTTTAACCGTGCTCGAATCATCTCAACCTTCTCTTCAATTTTGGCCACTAACTCTGGACCCAAAACTCGACGTTCTCCTAACTCAGTCCAACAAGTAGGAGTTCTACACTTCCGACCATACAATGCTTCATATGGTGCCATCCGAATGCTAGCACGATAGTTGTTGTTGTAGGCGAACTCGGCTAAAGGCAAATAGTCTTCCCAACTTCCTCGGAAATCCATCACACTGACCTCTCAACATATCCTCCAACACTTGTATAACTGCTCGTTCGCCTGCCCGATCGATTGTGGATGAAAATCCGTAGTGAAGTCCAACTTAGTGCCTAAAGCTTGATGAAGTGCCCTCCGAACCGAGGCGTAAACCTTGGGTCTCTGTCGGAGATGATCGATCTTGGTACACCATGTAACCTCACAATTTCGACACATATAACTTAGCCACCAAGAGAATAGTCAACTCTTACACGGGATGAAGTGCACTGGACTTAGTCAAGCGGTCCACTATCACCCATCATCGAGTCCTTCTTAGTAGGCGTAAAGGAAGCCCACTAACGAAATCCATGGTAATTCTCTCCCACTTCCATTGCGAAATCTCGATTGGTTGAAGCAATCCTGATGGAACTTGGTGTTCAGCCTTAACTTGCTGACACGTCAAACATTTCCCCACAAATTCAGTCACTTCTTGCTTAAGATCAGGCCACCAAAATTGTTCCCTTAGATCTCTATACAGCTTAATGCCTCCGTGATGCATAGCATAAGGGCTACTATGCGCCTCCCGAAGAATCCTTTGTCTTAACTCCTTGTCCTTCGGCATACAGACTTTTCCTTTGTAACACAATACTCCTTCATCATTAACGCCATAATCCTTTAATTCCCGTTCGCACTTCATCGTAACTTAGCACTTAGATCCTTATCAACCAAGCGTCCCTCTTTCACCTCCTTGACCATGTGGGCTTGACTTACAACTCGCCAACAGCTTCTATCATCGTACAAACTTAAGTGAGCGAACATAGCCTTTAGATCGACACAACCTTCCGACTTAGGGCATCGGCTACCACATTCGCCTTGCACGGATGATATTCTATCGAGCGGTCGTAGTCCTTCAACAACTCCACCCACCTTCGTTGCCTCAAGTTCAACCCCTTACGAGTCAACAGATACTTAAGGCTCTAGTGGTGCATGTGTAGATCACCGACCTTTCTCCATAGAGGTAGTGCCTCCAAACCTTAAGGGCGAAAACCACTGCTTGCGCGGTTCCAAGTCATGAGTTGGGTAGTTAACCTCATGAGGCCTTAGTTGTCGAGGACGCATAAGCGACTACTTTTCCTTCTTGCATTAACACACATCCTAATCCCGTATGTGAAGCGCCACAGTACACCACAAAATCCTTCCCAGCCTCCGGCTGAATTAACACTGGAGCCTCCGTCAACACCTTCTTAAGGTTGTCAAAGCTCTTCTGTTGCTTATCAGACCATTCAAAGGGTACTTCCTTCCTTAGTAACTTTGTCAAAGGCACGGCTATTGACGAGAATCCTTCTACGAACCTTCGTAATAGCTTTGCCAAACCTAAGAAACTTCGAATCTCAGCCATGGACCTAGGTGGTTTCCAATCCAACACTGCTTCGATCTTCCTAGGATCCACTCTTATTCCTTCTGCGGATACCACATGCCCTAAGAATGCCACCTCCTTAAGCCAAAATCCACACTTGCTGAATTTGGCATAGAGCTTCTTCTCCTTAACACTTGTAGCACCACTCGGAGATGTTCATCATGCTCCTCTTGGACTTAGAATACACCAAAATATCGTCAATGAACACAATGACGAACCTATCCAAGTAGGGTTGAAAAACTCGGTTCATCATATCCATGAACGCTTGGTGGAGCGTTTGTCAATCCAAACGACATCACCACAAACTCAAAATGGCCGTATCTTGTCCTAAAAGCGATCTTATGGATATCCGCCTCCTTCACCTTCAATCGGTGATATCCCGACCTTAAGTCTATCTTTGAGAATCTGCGGCCCTCTTCGGTGATCGAACAAGTCATCGATCCTTGGCAAAGGATACTTGTTCTTGATGGTCGACTTATTCAATCGACGGTAATCTATGCACATACGCATAGTTCCGTCCTTCTTCTTACAAAGTAACTGGTGCTCCCCATGGAGACACTTTGGGTCGTATGAACCCACGATCCAACAACTCTTGGATTTGAGCCTTGAGCTCAACTAACTCCTTTGGCACCATTCGGTATGGAGCGATTGACACAGGAGAGTGCATCCCGTAGTAAGTTTATTCCAAACTCCACCTCCCTATCCGGGGTATTCAGTAATTCCTCCAGGAAATACATCTTCAAAGTCTTTCACCGTTCTAACTCCACTAACACCTTCTTCCTTTCCACCTAACGCACTTATGAAGGCTAAGAACGCCTTGCACCCTTTCTTAACCATTTTCTCACCTTCAATGCCGAAACTACGTTGGACGGTAGTTTCTTTCTCTCTCCGATCATTACTACTACTTCATCCTCCGGGGTCCTTAGTTTCATTCATTTAGCCGCACAATCCAACACGGCTCGATTGCTTTACTAGCTGATCCATTCCAAGTATAAGTTCAAACTCCCGAAAGGTAGTTCCATTAAGTCACCGAAAGTTCACTCTCTGAATCTCTAGGGGTACATTCCGAAAGATCTTATCCACCACTGCAGTTAGGCCTAATGGGCTTACTACAGTCATCTGCCTATCAGAAGGTTCAGAGTCTAGGCCTAGTGTTTCCACATACTTCTTCTGAAATGCTTCCTTAACATATTCCCAGGTCAGATCCTCAGCCGTGGCACCATCCCGAACAGTCAACCACCACTGATACGCTTCATCGCGTAATAGTGCCACCATTCCTTTTAACTTCTCCTCAAGGGTCAAGTCAAGCTCATCCATGATGCGCTCTGTTGCTTCCAACCAGTACTCAGCTGAACTGGGTGCCACACCCGATACTCCACGAAACATTTCGGCTCCATTAGCTCGGAGTCGCTCAGGCATAGACTTACGGGTTCCCGAAATTCCTCCTGCACCAGTCACCAACTCCAAAACTCGCAAAGACGACTGCGACACGGCATCATCCCCATGCTCGAGCTTAACGCTCAACACCAACAGTTGGGGGTGGTGGTGGCGGTGGTATCTCATTGTCAGACCCTTGACCCGATCTAACGGGTTCTGACACCGTCATCCTTCCTCTACCTCGTCCACGACGACCACGTCCCCTAGAGCTCATTTCTAACGTCGTGATCTTATTAAGAAGTTTTATGAATTAGTCTTTGTTTCACTTGATTACCCGCGAAGAAATTTTATGAAAAGAGTTTTAGGAGTGGTTCTTTCGTATGCACACAGTCTTTCCATTCATCCATCCATACATCCATCAAACAATCATGAACTCTCGTTCATTGAGAGAAAGGTTGTAGTTTTCATTGTTATTGTTTTTTCTTCCACTACCCAGTGGGTATTTTCGTGATTCTGTCTCTCCAGGGTATTTTCGTAATTTTTCAAAGGAAAAAGTTCCTTGGTGATTTTGTCACAAAGTATTTTGGTATTTTTAAATTTTCGGGGTATTTTAAAAAATTTTGAAATCCAGGGGTATTTCGGTGATTTTGGACCTCGGGGGTAAATTTGTAAAATCTTATAAATTAGGGATATTTCAAAGGTTGCAAAACTTTGAGGGTTCTTTTTGAGAATTGTACTTTTCAAAACGGTGATGTTGCAAAAATTTTGGAAATTAGGGTCATTTTGGTAATTTTATAAGTTAGGGGCAATTTTGAAATTTCCAAAATTCATGGTATTTTTGATAATTTGCAAATTAGGGTTTTTGAACATTGATAAAATAATGAAATTTTGGCAAAACTATTGGGTAGTTGGTCATTTTATAAACCAAGGGTATTTTGGTAATTTTACCACTATGGGCATTTTTGTATAAATCGGAAATCTTTCGAAAAATTTTGTAAAGATGGTTTTCATGAATTTAGAAGAAAGTTTTAAGAGTTCTAAAACTAGGGTTTTGTTGTTTTTATAAAAACACGGCTAATTCCCTTTCGGGTTTTAGTTATTGTGTTTAGCCTATGACCGAGTCCTCTTGGTCAGGGTGAACCAAAGCTACGCACCAGGCAGGATTCGAGTGGAGAGGAGGTGAGTCACGCGGATCGCTTAAATACCAAGCTCCCACCGAAACCATTCCTAGACATGCGCATGAGAGGTTGCCACACCTCACCGAGCCCTGCGGGTTAGGGTGAACCGAAGCTACGCACGCAGGTAGGATTCTGCGAAGAGGAGGTGAGTCACTAGGGATTGCTTAAATACCGTGCTCTTCGGATCCAATCCTAGACATGCGCATACGGGGTTACCACACCCTAACTTAGTGACTTAGCCATGGCTTTGTTTAACGTTCCTTAAGTCTTATGTGTTTGTGTTTGAGTAGACTAGTCCTAGGGTTCAAGTTCCTATCATGCTATTCTACGTTCCATTCCTTTTCTACCCTTCTAATATTCATTACACATAATCACACAAATAGTTAGGGGTACTTATCGGTGGGGTGTGGGTCGAAGACTTTAGGTGCCATGCCGAAAAACCTGCATGTTTCATAAAATATTTTCAAAAAAACTCATTTGGGCTCGCTTTGAAAATGTTTTGGGCCTTGGCCCACAGCCGAGAGTTTTAAAGCGGGCTCGATGCAAATCGAAACACCCCAAACCCATTACGAGATTTGCCTGCATTTGGTATGTTCCTCAAGTAAACCGGTTTCAAAATTCTTTCGTTACCTAGAGAAAACTTGTGCGATTTTGAAAAAAAAAACATTGTTTGGGTTGGGCTTGTGTTGAAAACGAATTCAATTCTTTATATTAAAAATTTTACTTAAACTTTAATAGGTAAAACTCATAATCATAATAAATAGAAATAAATGGAAAACAATTCAACTATGGCCTTATGGCCTTATTACATCAAATAATTTCCAAGTAATTCAAGTACTTAAATAGAAATAGTAGTTCATAAAATAAAAACTTCATGTTGAGCATGGCCACCACAAGTTCTGCCGTCCCGGTCCATCACTGTTCATCACCTGAAACATGGTCCCCTGGCAGGGTGAGTCAAAGCGGACTCAATGTGTACACGACACTAAGTCATAATAGAATCGGGCATACAGGAGTTACACCTTCAAAACATAGAATACAAGTTATGATGCATTCCCAAACCCAAACCTAATTGTCCATCCGCTACACACCCCCGTACCAACCTGTACACCGTGGGGACTACTAAGTCGACCCTCCTTCCGCTACACTCCATATCGCGGTCTTAGGTCACCGTATTCGTGGTCTTAGGTTGCCACGTTCAGATTACTGTGGTCTTAGGTCACCACTTTCGGGACATCGTGGTCTTAGGTCACCACTTTCAGACATCGTGGTCTTAGGTCACCACTTTCGGATATCACGGTCTTAGGTCACCGTGTTCGTGGTCTTAAGTCACCACATTCACTTCCCCTTTCAAACAAACCCATATGCCCCATATAATGATGATATGCATAAATATGCCAGAGTTCACATTCTTATCATAATCTCATGTTACTATTGACCTTTTTCATATTCTTTGTAGAAATAGGAAACGTACCTGAGTACTTAGTACCATAACATGGTACCCTAGCTACTTTCATATTCTTAATATCACATATTTTAATAAAACAGGCCATGAAACATATTAAGAAGTAGTGTGGGGTACACACCTGATTTGTTTAACCACTTCACTGAAATCCCAAAATCTGATCTACTGCCTTAGATCTCAAGTTCCTTGGTGTCGATTTGATGATTTAATCAAATCCCAGAAACTCGTATTTTTCCCCTTTGAAATCGGCTAGTCACTAAATCCCTTGAATTGGTTAGTTTTTGGCTTAAAACACATAATAATAGATCTACTACTAAAATAGGCCTTGGTCGAATTTGCCTTTGTTCTTACCTTCCAAATCTTAAATCCCGAATTGGATCCTTGCTTCTTTATTGCTGTCGAAATCCCTATGTACCCATGTTAGATCTAATCTAACATTAAATCATAATAATATAGCTTATGGCGAATGGTATTCATAACTTACCTTAGATCTTAGAAGTTCGATGGATACCTTCTTGTAGTTGACAATTTCTTAAATCCAAAAACACCCTTCCATAACTCGGCCAAAATCCATAATAGAGATTAGTCCCTAAATTTTAGATAGGTTTAAAATATAAAAGAATTGAAACCAAACTTTGGATCTTACCCTTTTTAAGAAATCGGTAGCACCCTTGTTAAAAGCCTCTTAAAGAACCGGCCTTGATGACTAGATGATAAAGTTTGGCTTTTGGGATTTAATGGAGAAGTCGACTAGAGGTTCTCTTGGGGTATTTGGTTTCCACGAAAATAAGGAAAAGAAACTTGAGAATTTTGGCAATGGTGGACTATAGATTCGACTTGACAAAAGAAAAGAGAAGAGAAGAGAGGAGAGCACTCGGAGAAATTCGGCAGAGAGGAGGAGGAGGAAGAAAAATTGATGAGTAGCCCTATTTCCTTCCTTTTATAGCCGAAACTACTCCTCAGAATCCCTTACTTGGCCACCACTCTTCTTTATTTGATAGCTTTATCTCTTAATTTAAAATAATTAGAGAATAATCCTTTATTATCTCTTCAAGAATAATCCAAATTAAATCCCTTATTTATCACCTTATTAATCGAATATTAAAGAGAATAAAACTCCTCCTTTCTAGAAGGCTTGTGCCGTCCACCTCGAGAGCTTCGGAAGCAAAAAAACTTCTTTTATTTGCTTCCCAAGTGACTCGAACCCAGGCCCAACACCTTGCATGTGGCGCCATTTCAAGAGCCCCTAAGTGGCATCTTCAGGCCACTTTTCCAAGCCTGTTTGTGTGTCAAATTTCACAAACTTTTTCTTTTAAGGCCACCTAGCCTTAATTTCCTCTTTTAAACTTTAAAACTCGACATTTCTAAGTCATTTCTAAGTTTCCAAAAATTTTCGTTCGGCTCTATAAACTTGACATTTTCTTACATTTCCAAGTTTCCAGAAATGTGCACTTTCCTATTTTGAATCATTTCCAAATCATTTCCATCCATTTCCAAGTTTCCAAAAATGTTCACTTTCCATTTTTTTTAACTTAACATTTCCATACATTTTCAGGTTTCCAAAATTGTTCAAAATTTATTCTTAGTACATAAAACATGTTACTTCGTATAATTAAACCGAAAATGCATAGGCCCTTTCCAGGATGTTACAGAAGGGGTCGCCTAGATAAAAACCTCATTACCTCCATATGATAGTACAAGCTTAGACCAACTCTGAACGCAAGTTGAGATCTTATCAAGTACATGCTGGGAAGTGTCCACCTCCGGACATACCAACGTCTAGAGTAGAAATCATTCACAAAATATATATTAAAAGGCAGTATCCATCAGTATAAGGATCAAGTTGTAATATAGTTACAAAGGAGTAGATGAGTACTCCGAGGATCATACCCAAGGGAGGCGAGCAATAAATTAATTCTAACCTAAGCATAAATAGATCTAATTAGTACTTTAAATGAATTATATTACGATGAAATAAAAAGAAATGTTTTGGTGATTTATACTAATAATAATAATGAAGAAAGAAAAGAAATAAACAAATCACAAGAAATCAAATAATAGAATATATCAAATCCAAGTATGGGTGATTAGCTTGCTTCAGTAATCATAACCAACTATTGTTTCGGGTTCTCTTGTTCAATCAACTAGTCAATATCCCAACAAGATCTTTCGATCTTCCACTAGAATAACGAGTCGGTAAGAACTACTTATCTCTCAACCTCACAGTCCAGACCAGTTCAGGGTTAAGGTGCTCATGAATAGGCCATACCAAATTTGGGTTAATTCCCACCTTAATGACTTTCTAGGGTTGTCAGGTCTAGGGTTTTGGTTCTTGAAACATCCCAAACCCGGCCCACGAGCCTTGACCGGATCTGGTATGTTCCTTGAAGAAAACCAGTTCACATTTCCTTTATTACCTTTGAAAAACTGTGGGTTTTGAAGAAAGTTTGTTTGTGGGTTGGGCTTGAGTTGAAAACAAGTTTGTTTTATGTTAAAAACCCATTTACCTCGAGTGACAAAATATTTAAAGTTTATTCTTAAACTAAATTGACTTAAGCTCTAATAAAATTTCGTCACATAGCAAATAGAACAGAAATTAACATAGTTCACTATGGCCTTATTACAACAAATAAAACCCAAAATAAAATTTATAAAGTGCTTACATAAATTAAAATGTCCAAATTAAATAAAACTTCAAGCTGAGCATGGCCACCACAAGTTCTGCCGTCTCGGTCCATCACTGTTCATCACGAAACATGTTCCCACAACAGGGTGAGTCATGAGACTCAATGTGTACTACAACACTAAATCTTAACAACTTAGGCATACGTAATCACATCACATACCAATTCACATAATAGATCAAAATAATGATGCAATCCCAACCCAAACCTATATGCCATCCGCTACTCATCCCCGTACCAACCTGCACACCGTGGGGACTACTAAGTCGACCCTCCATCCGCTACACACCATCGAAGGCAGTCGCTGCAGACGACGTGCTCATCGCCCTTATGAGTATTCATGGTCTTAGGTCACCACACTCAGATATCGTGGTCTTAGGTCACCACATTCAGATTATCGTGGTCTTAGGTCACCACATTCAGATTTCGTGGTCTTAGGTCACCACATTCACTTCCCCTTTTCAATAACCCATGTGCCCCGTAACATATATTATGCATTAACATGCCAACTTTCACATTCTTATCACATATTAAATATAACATGTTTCATAATCCTAGTAGGAGTAGGATACGTACCTGGGTACTTTGTACCATTCACGGTACCTTAGCCATATTCTTGCACATTCTTATAGTCACATACAAATTAAATAATGCCATAAATAAATTAAGAAGTAGTGTGAGGTACACACCTGATTAACTTAGCGTATTCCTTGAAATCCCGAAAAAAAGAAAAACTAATCTATCGCTTTAGATCCTTAATCCCTACATTTGGTCAATCCCTTACTATTTAGTAAAAGCCTATTCGGCCATAAGATTGAATCAGAAGGATTATTGTAACCAAAACTTACCTTGTGCCGATCAAATCCCGAAAACTTCTTTGAGTTCCTTCTTGAAATCGGCTAGCCATTAAATCACTTAGCTATGTCGGTTTCGACTTTTGAATAAATAAGAAACAGTTCTAAATACCAAAAATAGGCCTTGGCCGAATACCTTATATGCTTACCTTGTGGATTCTAAAGTCCCGAAAAGATTCACTTGCTTAGGAGTTGTCAAAATACCTATGGACTCATGTTAGATCCGATTTCATCCCTAAACATAATTAATGGCCTTTGGCCGAATATTCACATGTCTTACCTTGAAGCTTTAAATCCCAAAAATCCTCCTTTTTAGTCGCCTACTCGATAATCCCGAAAGACCCTTCCATATTTCTGGCCAAAATCAATAATAGGGATTAGTCCCTAAATTTCGATAAGTCTACAATATAAAAGAATGGAAACCAAACTTGGATCTTACCCTTATTTGAAGAAATCGATTGCACCTTCACTTCAACCTTCAGAATTCGGCTATGGCTAGATGATGATCTCACAACCTTCGGCTTTTGGAAGGTTGAGAGAAAAAGAAAAAGGAAGAGAAGAAAGGTGAAGAAATCGGCTTGCTTTGCTAAAGATTTCGGTTTTGACAAGATAGCAGAGAAGAGAGGATTTTGCTAGGAAAATTCGGCAGAGAGGGAAGAGAATGAATGAATGGCCTTAGTTCTCCTCCTTTGCTGAAATTACTAGGCCAAGACTCCCTTACTTGGCCACCACTCTTCTATTTTGATAGCTCTATCCCTTTAATTTAAAATTAAAAGAAATAATCCTTTTAATTATACCAATAATTATCCCTCATTTATCCACCTATTTAACCGAAATTTAAAGAGGATAAAAATCCTCTTTTAAGAGCCTTCATGCCGTCCAACTCCCTTGCTCCTTGTAGCAAAATAAAAATCTTTTATTTTGCTTCTTATGTGACTCGAACCTTGGCCCCTTTCTCTTTGGACATGGCGTCACTTGCTAGGCCCTAAGTGGTGCCTTGTAGCCATTTTACCAAGGCTATTTGTATGTCATATTTCACATACATTTTCTCTTAAGACCACCTTGCCTTAGTTTCCCCTTTTTGAACTTTAAAACTTAACATTTCTATGACATTTCCTTACATTTCCAAGTTTCCAAAAATTTTCGTTTTCCTCTTTAAACTTGACATTTCCTTTCATTTCCAAGTTTCCAGAAATGTTCGCTTTCCTCTTTTGAATCATTTCTAAATCATTTCCTTACATTTCCTAGTTTCCAAAAATATTCGAATACATTCATAACACATAAGACATGTCATTTCGCACAATTAAACTCGAAAATGATAGGCCCTTTTCAGGATGTTACAGTTCTACCTTCTTAAAATAATTTCGTCCTCGAAATTTCTAGCTAAAATAATTGAGGGTATTCTTTGTCGCATTGCCTCTTCCGCTCCCACGAAACTTCCTCTCGATCCATGGTTGCGCCATAACACTTTGACTAGAGGAACCGACTTCCTCCGCAACACTTTCACGTCTCATTCCAAAATCTGAATCGGCTCCTCTTCGTAGGATAAGTCTGGCCTTAGCTCCACCTCTTCAACCGGTACTACGTGAGATGGATCCGATCGATATCGCCGTAGCATGGAAACATGGAATACGTCGTGCATCTACTTCAACTTCGATGGCAACTCTAACTGATATGCCACTGGTCCAACTCGCTTCAACACTCGGTAGGGCCCTATAAACCTTGGGCTTAACTTCCCTTTGTGACCAAACCTCATCACCTTCTCTTCCAAGCGAGACTTTCGAAACACCGATCTCCCACTTCAAACTCTATTTCCTTCCGTTTAAGGTCCTGCGACGACTTACGCCTGCTCGAGGCTTCTTTTAACCGTGCTCGATTATCTCAACCTTCTCTTTAGTTTTTGCCACTAACTCTGGGCCCAAAACTCGACGTTCTCCTAACTCAGTCCAACAAGTAGGTGTTCGACATTTCCGACCATACAACGCTTCATATGGTGCCATCCGAATGCTAGCCTGATCGCTGTTGTTGTAGGCGAACTCAGCTAAAGGCAAATAGTCTTCCCAACTTCCTCGGAAATCCATCACACAGCCTCTCAACATATCCTCCAACACTTGTATAACCCGTTCAGACTACCCGTCTGATTGTGGATGAAAAGTCGTAGTGAAGTCTAACTTAGTGCCTAAAGCTTGATGAAGTGCCCTCCAAAACCGAGACGTAAACCTTGGGTCCCTATCGGAGATGATCGACACCGGTACTCGTGCAACCTCACAATTTCGCTACATATAATTTGGCCAACTTCAAGAGAATAATCCATTCTTACTGGAATGAAATGCGCGGACTTGGTCAAATGGTCCACTATTACCCATACCGAGTCCTTCTTAGTAGGCGTAAGGGGAAGCCCAATAACGAAGTCCATGGTGATTCTTGCCCACTTCCATTGTGGAATCTCGATTGGTGAAGTAATCCCGATGGAACTTGGTGTTCACCTTAACTAGCGACACGTCGGACATTTCCCCACACAATTCAGTAACTTCCCGCTTAAGATCAGGCCACCAGAACTGTTCCCTTAAATCCCTGTACAACTTAGTGCCTCCGGGATGCATAGCATATGGGCTACTATGCGCCTCCCGAAGAATCCTTTGTCTTACCTCCTCGTCTTTTGGCATACAGACCTTTCCCTTGAAGCACAATACTCCCTCATTGTTAACACCATAATCTTCTAACTCTCCGTTCTGTCCTTGCTGTAGCTTAGCCCTTAAGTCCTCATCCAACAATGGACTTTCCTTTACTTCATTCAACCACGTGGGTTTGACTTGCAATTCTACCAGCAGACTTCCATCATCATACAAACTTAAGTGTGCGAACATCGCCCTTAGATCCGACACCACTTTCCGACTTAAGGCATCTGCTACCACATTCGCCTTGCCTGGGTGATACTCGATCGAACAATCATAATTCTTTAATAGCTCCACCCACCTTCGCTGTCTTAGGTTCAACTCCTTCTGAGTCAGCAGATACTTTAGACTTTTGTAGTCTGTGTAGATCACCGACTTTTCTCCATAAAGGTAATGCCTCCACACCTAAAGAGCGAAGACCACTGCCGCTAATTCCAAGTCATGAGTTGGGTAGTTAACCTCATGAGGCCTTAACTGTCGAGACGCATAAGCGACCACTTTTCCATCTTGCATTAGAACACACCCTAATCCCGTATGCGAAGCGTCACAGTATACCACAAACTCCTTTCCTGCCTCCGGCTGAATTAACACTGGAGCTTAAGTCAAGACCTTCTTGAGCTTCTCAAACCTCTGATGTTGCTTATCCGTCCATACAAAGGGTACTTCCTTCCTCAATAACTTTGTCAAAGGCGCGGCTATTGACGAGAACCCTTCTACAAACCTCCTGTAATAGCTTTGCCAAACCTAAGAAACTTGAATTTCACCACGGACCTAGGTGGTTTCCAATCCAACAACGCCTCGATCTTCCTAGGATCCACCCTTATTCCCTCTGCGGATACCACATGTCCTAAGAATGCCACCTCCTTAAGCCAAAATTCACACTTCTTTGAATTTGGCATGAGCTTCTTTTCCTTAATACTTGTAGCACTATCCGTAGGTGCTCATCATGCTCATCCTCTGACTTCGAGTATACTAAGATGTCATCGATGAACACGACGATGAACCTATCCAAGTAGGGTTAGAAGACCCGGTTCATCATATCCATGAATGCGGCTGGAGCGTTCGTCAACCCAAACGGCATTACTACAAACTCATAATGGCCATATCTTGTCCTAAAGGCGGTCTCATGGGTATCTGCCTCCTTCACCTTCAACTGATGATATCCAGACCTTAGATCGATCTTTGAAAATACGGTGGCCCCCTTAAGCTGATCGAACAAGTCGTCTATCCTTGGCAAAGGGTACTTGTTCTTGATGGTCAGCTTATACAACTGACGATAGTCTATGCACATTCGCATAGTCCCATCTTTCTTCTTCACAAACAATACCGGTGCTCCCCATGGAGACACACTGGGTCGGATGAACCCACGATCCAGCAATTCTTGAATCTGAGCCTTGAGCTCAACTAACTCCTTTGGCGCCATTCGGTATGGGGCGATTGACACAGGAGTCATTCCTGGTAGCAAGTCTATTCCAAATTCCACCTCCCTATCTGGGGGTATTCCTGGTAATTACTCTGGAAACACATCCACGAAGTCCCTTACCGTTCTAACTCTATTGACTCCTTCCTCCTTTCCATCTAACGCACTTAAAAAGGATAAAAACGCCTTGCACCCTTTCCGAACCATCCTTTCAGCCTTTAGTGCCGAAACTACATTAGACAAGTAGTTTCTTCTTTCTCCTATCATGATAATCACCTCACCTCTCAGGGGTTCTTAGTTCCATTCGTTTAGCCGCACAATCCAACACGGCTCGATGCTCTACTAGCTTGATCCATCCCAAGTATGAGGTCAAATTCTCAGAAGGGTAACTCCATTAAGTCACCCAGAAAGTTCACTCCCTAAATTTCTAGGGGTACACTCCGAAAGATCTTATCCACCACTATAGTTTGGCCTAATGGGCTTCCTACAGTCATCTGCCTATTAGAGAGTTCAGAGTCTAGGCCTAGTGTTTCCACTACACTACATGCAACATAGGAATGGGTCGAGCCCACATCAATCAGAGCATAATAAGGTTTCCCAAATATAATGAACGTACCGGTTATGACGTCCGGTGCGTCTCCATCCTCCCTCCGGCGAACCGCATACCAAACTCGGTTGCCTTGCCTCAGTATTAGCAGCACCTCTACCCGGTGTTCCTCGTCCTCTGCCAGCACCATTACCTCTACCAGCCTGATGAACATTCTGAGCTGCTGGCCGACTCTCCTCCGGCTTCTTTGGACAATCCTTAATCATGTGGTCCTTAGACCCACACCTGAAACATCCTCCCATCTTTTTCCAACACTCTCCTAAGTGTTTCTTCCCACACTGGTCACAAGGATGATACTGCCCTCCTGTAGCAGCTTGCTGACCTCGCGGCCTATCACCTCTAGGCCTTTTATTCCCAGATGATCCTGACGAACCAAAGCCTCTTTTCTGCCTATTCTGGTCAAAGTTCCGCTTTGTATAATCCTTAATCCCCTCAGCTACCTTAGCTTTCTCTACTAAAGTAGAAAACTCTCGTTCCTGATGCAGAGCTATCAATAGCCTTAAATCATCCCTCAAACCGTCCTCAAATCGGACACACCGTTCATGCTCCGTAGCCACCACTCCTCGAGCATAACGGCTCAGCCTCAGAAACTCAGCTTCATACTCTGCCACGGACTTGTTCCCTTGAACCAGCCCCATAAATGCCTTCATTTGCTCATCAGTATACCGGGTACCGACATACTTCTTCTGATAAGTCGTCTTAACATAGTCCCACGTCAGATCCTCAACTGTGGCACCATCACGAACTGTGAGCCACCATTGGTACGCTTCATCGCGTAGGAACGCCACCATTCCTTTCACCTTCTCTTCGGGGTTAGATCTAGTTCATCCATGATCCACCTCGGTTGATTCCAACCAATACTCGGTGGCATCGGGTGCCCTCCACGACACTCCACGGAATACCTCACTCGTTGGCACGAAGTCGCTCAGGTGACCGACAGGGCTCCCAAATTTCCTCTGCACCACCACCAACTCTAGAACTCGCGCGGACGACTGCGACACAAAGATCATCCACATGCGTGCTTGCTTGCTGCTCAACACCAACGGTGGGGGTGGTGGTGGCATCTCGTTGTCGGACCCACGACGATCTAACGGGTTCGGCCACGGTCATTCTACCTCTACCGCGTCCTCGTGACGTTATGACCACGCCCCCTAGAGCTCATTTCTACCGCCGCAACTCGATTAAAAAGTTTTATGAATTAGTGCTTGTTTCACTTATTACCCGCGAAGAAGTTTTATGAATAGAAATTTTAGGAGTGGTTCTTTCGTGTTCATACATGCACACGATCTTTGCATTCATACATCCATCAATCAATTATGAACTTCCGTTCATTGAGAAATGTTGTAGTTTCCATTGTTGTTGTTTTTCCACTACCTGTGGGTATTTTTGTAATTTGTCCCTACTGGTATTTTCGTAGTTTTTCAAGATAAGGTTCCTTGTTGATTTTGTCAATAAGAATGTGTTGGTAATTTTGAATTCCCGGGGTACTTTGAAAAATTTTGAAATCCAGGGGTATTTTGGAAATTTTGAATCTCGGGGGTATTTTGGAAATTTCATAAACCAAGGGCATTTCTGTAATTTTACCGCTAGGGGTATTTTAGTAATTTTACAATTCGGAAATTTTTCGAAAAATTTTGTAAAAATAGTTCTCACGAATTAAAAAGGGTAATTTTAAGAGTTTTAAAACTAGGTTTTTTTTTATAAAAAAACACGGCTAGTTCCCTTTCGGGTTTTAGTTATTGTGTTTAGCCTATGACCGAGTCCTCTTGGCGGGGTGAACCAAAGCTACGCACTGTAGGATTCGAGTGGAGAGGAGGTGAGTCACGCGGATCGCTTAAGTACCAAGCTCCCACCGAAACCAGGTCCTAGACATGCGCACAGAGGTTGCCACACCCACTGAGTCTTCTTGGTTAGGGTGAACCGAAGCTACGCACCATGTAGGATTCCAGCGAAGAAGAGGTGAGTCACTAGGACTGCTTAAATACCAGGCTCTTCAGGATCCAATCCTAGACATGCGCACAGGGTTACCACACCCTAACTCCTCGCGACTTAGCCATAGGTTTGTTTAGGCATTTAAGTCTTATGTATTTGTGTTTGAGTAGACTTGACCTACGGTTCAAGTACCTATCATACTATTCTACGTTCCATTACATTTCTACCCTTCTCTACAGATCAAATTAAAAATCACACAAGGGATAGGGTACTCACTGGTGGACCTCGGGTCGGAGACTTGGGTGCCATGCCGAGAAAATCTGCTTTGATTTCATAAAATATTTTTATAAAACTTATTTGGGCTCGATTTGAAAACGTTTTGGGCCTTAAACCTCGCCGAGAGTTTGAAACGGGCTCGATATTAAATCGAAACATCCCAAACCCGGCCCACGAGCCTTGACCAGGATCTGGTATGTTCCTTGAAGAAAACCAGTTCACATTTCCTTTATTACCTTTGAAAAAGCGTGGGTTTTGAAGAAAGTTTGTTTGTGGGTTGGGCTTGAGCTGAAAACAAGTTTGTTTTATGTTAAAAACCCATTTACCTCGAGTGACAAAATATTTAAAGTTTATTCTTAAACTAAATTGACTTAAGCTCTAATAAAATTTCGTCACATAGCAAATAGAACAGAAATTAACATAGTTCACTATGGCCTTATTACATCAAATAAAACCCAAAATAAAATTTATAAAGTGCTTAAATAAATTAAAATGTCCAAATTAAATAAAACTTCAAGTTGAGCATGGCCACCACAAGTTCTCGTAGTCTCGGTCCATCACTTTATTCATCACAGAAACATGTTCCCACAGCAGGGTGAGTCAACAGACTCAATGTGTACTACAACACTAAATCTTAACAACTTAGGCATACGTAATCACATCACATACCATTTCACATAATAGATCAAAATAATGATGCAATCCCAACCCAAACCTATATGCCATCCGCTACTCATCCCCGTACCAACCTCGCACACCGTGGGGACTACTAAGTCGACCCTCCATCCGCTACACACCATCGAAGCGCGCATTTGCGATCGGACGTGCTCATCGCCCCTTATGAGTATTCATGGTCTCGGTCACCACACTCAGATATCGTGGTCTTAGGTCACCACATTCAGATTATCGTGGTCTTAGGTCACCACATTCAGATTTCGTGGTCTTAGGTCACCACATTCACTTCCCCTTTTCAATAACCCATGTGCCCCATAACATATATTATGCATTAACATGCCAACTTTCACATTCTTATCACATATTAAATATAACATGTTTCATAATCCTAGTAGGAGTAGGATACGTACCTGGGTACTTTGTACCATTCACGATACCTTAGCCATATTCTTGCACATTCTTATAGTCACATACAAATTAAATAATGCCATAAATAAATTAAGAAGTAGTGTGAGGTACACACCTAATTAACTTAGCGTATTCCTTGAAATCCCGAAAAAAAGAAAAATCGATCTATCGCTTTAGATCCTTAATCCCTACATTTGGTCAATCCCTTACTATTTAGTAAAAGCCTATTCGGCCATAAAGTGAATCAGAAGGATTATTGTAACCAAAACTTACCTTGTGCCGATCAAATCCAGAAAACTTGTTGAGTTCCTTCTT
Organism: Gossypium sturtianum; assembly: GCA_025698515.1. Taxonomy (NCBI): domain Eukaryota; kingdom Viridiplantae; phylum Streptophyta; class Magnoliopsida; order Malvales; family Malvaceae; genus Gossypium; species Gossypium sturtianum. The sequence goes on along the minus strand of CM046948.1, from coordinate 22,508,461 downwards.
GAAATCGGCTAGCCATTAAATCACTTAGCTATGTTAGTTTACGGCTTTTGAATAAATAAGAAACGATTCTAAATACCAAAAATAGGCCTTGGCCGAATACCTTATATGCTTACCTTGTGGATTCTAAAGTCCCGAAAAGATTCACTTGCTTAGGGATTTGTCGAAATACCTATGGACTCATGTTAGATCCGATTTCATCCCTAAACATAATTAATGGCCTTTGGCCGAATATTCACATGTCTTACCTTGAAGCTTTAAATCCCGAAAAATCCTTCTTTTAGTCGCCTACTCTGATAATCCCGAAAGACCCTTCCATATTTCGGCCAAAATCAATAATAGGGATTAGTCCCTAAATTTCGATAAGTCTATAATATAAAAGAATGGAAACCAAACTTGGATCTTACCCTTATTTGAAGAAATCGATTGCACCTTCACTTCAACCTTCAGGGATTCGGTTATGGCTAGATGATGATCTCACAACCTTCGGCTTTTGGAAGGTTGAGAGAAAAAGAAAAAGGAAGAGAAGAAAGGTGAAGAAATCGGCTTGCTTTGCTAAAGATTTCGGTTTTGACAAGATAGCAGAGAAGAGAGGATTTTGCTAGGAAAATTCGGCAGAGGGAAGAGAATGAATGAATGGCCTTAGTTCTCCTCCTTGTGCCGAAATTACTAGGCCAAGACTCCCTTACTTGGCCACCACTCTTCTATTTTGATAGCTCTATCCCTTTAATTTAAAATTAAAAGAAATAATCCTTTTAATTATACCAATAATTATCCCTCATTTATCCACCTATTTAACCGAAATTTAAAGAGGATAAAACTCCTCTTTTAAGAGCCTTCATGTCGTCCAACTCCCTTGCTCCTTGTAGCAAAATAAAAATCTTTTATTTTGCTTCTTATGTGACTCGAACCTTGGCCCCTTTCTCTTTGGACATGGCGTCACTTGCTAGGCCCTAAGTGGTACCTTGTAGCCATTTTACCAAGGCTATTTGTATGTCATATTTCACATACATTTTCTCTTAAGACCACCTTGCCTTAGTTTCCCCTTTTTGAACTTTAAAACTTAACATTTCTATGACATTTCCTTACATTTCCAAGTTTCCAAAAATTTTCGTTTTCCTCTTTAAACTTGACATTTCCTTTCATTTCCAAGTTTCCAGAAATGTTCGCTTTCCTCTTTTGAATCATTTCTAAATCATTTCCTTACATTTCCTAGTTTCCAAAAATATTCAGAATACATTCATAACACATAAGACATGTCATTTCGCACAATTAAACTGAAAATGCATAGGCCCTTTTCAGGATGTTACAGTTCTTCCTTTCCTAAACAATTGATCTGCTAAAAGAACCCTACAAAATAATTAATTAATCATACCTCTACTTGTTAATCCCCCACAAGAGGATTAGTTCCTCATGGATGTCATAAACAATATAAACTTGATAGAAAGAGAAAACATGAATAATAACTCAAGAGTATAAAGTTTAGAAGAAGCCTGATTTGTATTGGAATTGAATGCAGAGTCCTCACAGAGTTTGATTATGTTTCAAAAATCTGATTTCTTTCACAAAAGCAAATAACAAAAATTGAAATAAACCTAAGCCTAAGAAAAGAGAAAAACTAAAGACTAAATCTAAGAAGAAAATTATACAATACGAAAGCTTCCTATCACATGTGTTAAATGAGCCTATTTATAGACTTTAGAGTGGTAATCGTCCTTAACCCTAGGTCAGCTGTCGTCCCTGTGCTTAATATTATTGTGTGGACCAAAATGCCCTTGGCTCTTAATTAGTTCCCGTACAGAGGTGATGTTGCGACACACAGGTCCTGTGTCGCGACATCGAGGGTAGTATGCTCATCTTCAAGGTATCTTCAAAGGTGTGTCGCAACACCGAAGGTAGTCTTGGAATTCTTCTATTCTACTCCCTATGTTACGACATTCAATGCTCCGTGTTGCAACACAACGACCAGTATCGAGTTAGCATGCCTTCTAATGGTCTTTTGCACGCTAGAATGATGGAAATGTGTAAGTGTACACAATCACAACAAGTAATAAAGTGACAAGTAAATGTCGAGTTATCGTACCCACAGGGATTGTGCAAAGAAATATTTATGAAATGCAATTAAAAACACTTTGGTAAAGAAAATCTTTTGTTTTGAAAAAAAGGAGTTTAATAAAACTGGATTTTAACTAAGTAAATTAACTAACAAAATTAAAAACTAAAAACTCCAAAGAACGATTTCTGAAAAATAAGTTTAATCAATATGACATAATTTTGTTAGATCAATTACATTTCTTAACTTAATATTACTAAAACAATGTTCATGTTGTTACGAATAAATTCACGGTAACTTGGTAATTTGTTAACTATAGCACATACAGACTTACTAAATTATCTAATCTCTTAAACATATTAGTATGCCAATTCAAACAATTAATCAATTTTAATAAGCAAGTAAAAGATTAAGTGAAGTAACAACATATTCCTACATTGAAACAGTTTAATCACAATAATCTTGCAAGTTATGCAAGGCTAATGTACCGTTTAATACCATCGCTAATTTAACCCTCAGCTACCTTAAAAGATTAAACATACACTGATTAAGTATTGTGTCAATTAATTACAATTTCAATACTATTAATAATAAATTCATTAGTTACCTTACAATTGTAATGCAAGAAGAACATAATCATGGTTTTACTTAATCAAACAATTTACCAAGACCTATAACAACACAAACATAATTTTAATAACCTAAGTGGCCGAAATACAATCAACCTAACACGAATTAAATTTAAGCCATGTTAATTAAACTAAGAATAACAACATAACAAATATTCATAGACATGTTCATAACAACAACAATACAATTTAAAGGATAGGAAACTAGAATCAAATCCGGTGTTTTTCCGCAGCCTGACTAGTTTGCTCCACTCCTCCTTCTTTGCTCGTTCTTGTTGAGCTGAGGCTTCTACAAGCACTTGAATGCTGCTACCCAATGTGGTTGAAGGGCTCTTTTCCAAGAGGGAAATCTGCAAGGAATGGACAAGAAAGAAAATGGGAAACAAGAAGAGAAATGAGTGAAAGTGAGAGAGATGTGAGGAATGAGAGGTGTGTTGAAATAAGTAGAAAAGGGGGATATTTATAGGTGGGATTGGCTACTAAAAATAGCAAAAAATTAGTAGCCATAGAACCCCTTGGCTGGCCACACATGTGGCAAGTTTGAACGTTTCAAACTTGTTAAATTTAGCTTGGGGTGAATCTTTGAAAGCACAGAAAGTGAAAGGGTTTGAATGCAATTTCAAGGAAACTTCAAGGGATGATTTGCAAGTCAAATAATCAACTAATTTGAGCTGATTGGGTCAGCATGTTGGATAGTTTTGGGCAGCCCATTTGCTCGGTTGGATCAGTCTTTCGATTTAGCACAACTAGGCCTCCTTTCATAATACAATTAATAATAATTTTTTTAACCCAAAATAAATTGGATATAATTAAAATTAATTATATTATGAATTAATATTCATAATTTGGACCGTCTCAAGCTGAAAAATTAATTCGCCTCGTTGCTTCAAAAATCTTTCCCGATTTTGTACTTCTAGTAGTGTCTGTCGAGCCAATTTTCACCCTTTGTGCGAATCTGTCTAAAATAGATCCAAATTTATTAAAATTTATTATAAAATTAATTAAAATTCAATTTGTTAATAATTTAAGTATAATTTAATTATTTTATAATTATATTCTATTTTTCGACAAGAATTACTACGAAATTGCATGAATTTGAGTTAAAAAGGGCATAAAAAAGTCTATATTTCATGTTTCCACACGCTCACAAAGTTTATTAGCTCACCTTTAGGCCTCCTTCGGCCCCTAAGGTTAATAAAAGATTCAAATTACACATTTTATTGAATTTGACTAAACTTGCAAAAATGTAATTAAAACTTAACCAAATTTTTTGTGTTCAAGCTCCTCAAGTGCGAAAACTAGTTTAATCTTCTACACCAAATTACGGCAGATCAGGAAGCTAATTTTTATTCCAACCCACCAAAAGGGCAAGCCTCAAGTACACATATGGAAAGTAAAGCACACGTATTCCTCAAGATTTAGCTATTATCCCCCTCTTCTCCAAGTTTGTATTTAGGCTAAAATAAACCATAGATTTCTTCACATTTACCTTTTTCCCTGAGGCACTTTCAAAGAGAGACAATAATTATTTCACTGCATCCACCTCCGCTAACCTATTTCAGACAAAGAGCAAGCAATCATCTACAACAAACAAAAGGTTAACTTGAAGGCCATTTTGACTGCCATAGACCCTTCTTACCCTCCTATGTAATTATGCCTTAGTCAAGTGCGTAGAAAAGGCCTCTATGCAAAGCAAGAACAAATAGGAAGACAAAGTGTCCCCTTGCCGCAAGCCCATTTTTGGCACAAAGGTTTCCTAAAAAGAATCATTACATTTAATCGCATATAAGATAATAGTTATGAACCACATAATGATATCAATCCACCTTTGACAAAATTCGTTCTGTCCACAACCTCTACGAGGAAACTCTATTATACTCAGTCATAAGTCTTACTCATGTTTAGTTTAAATGAAAAACCGTTATTGGGCCCATTCTTAGAACTCTAAAGATAGTGCATGAGATCATGAGCCACCAAAGCATTATCATGAATCATCCAAACTACCACAAACACACTCTAATTTGGGCTAATGCAAAAGGGGAGAACCATTTTTAATCGATTAGATAAGACTTTAGAGGCAATCTTATAGATAACCTGACACAGACTAATCAACCTAAAGTGCATCATAGACAAAAAATCTTTCTTTTTAAGGATCAAGACAATCATAACATCATTCACTAGCCTTATATCAACTAAGCCATTCGGTAAATTCAAACATATATTAACAACATCAATACCAATAATCAACCAAAAATTATAATAAAACAAACTACAAGACCATCAATGCCCGGGGCTTTATTCAGATCCATCTATTTAAAGGTTCTAAAAATCTCATTGGCGATAAATGACACACACAATGCTTCATTCATAGGCTACGTAATCGAAGGCTCAATTGCTAAAACCATCTTCAAGCTCTCCCCCTCACGAGATGATCGAAATAAATTAGTGAAGTAATCCAATGTCACTCCTTTCACCCTTTCAATCCCATCTACTCAATTACTTGCTTCATCCTTTAGATAAGAATTAAAGTTCTTACGCCTTTTCCTAAGTGCTCTTGCATGGAAAAAAAACCTAGTGTTACGATCCCCCTCCTTTAACCAAGAAATCTTTGATAGTTGCCACCAATAAACCTCCTCCTTTTTGTAGAATCACCCACCTGGCAAGCCTCATATCAAAACTTCAATCTTGGATCACCCCCACCTTTTCTCTTCGTCCCTTTATTATATCTAAAAAATAGCATTATGGTCTGAATTAACCTGCCTCACCACCTTTTCTCATATATGCATGTTTTTTTGGAGCTAGTCAACATTCATCACAAAATGATCAAGCATCTCTTTCATAAAACCATTGGAAACACAAAAAATATATAGACTTTTTCAGCACTTTTTGAGCTCTAATTCATGCAGTTTCATAGTAAATTTTGTCGAAATTCACACTTTAATTATAAAATAATTAATTTGCACTTAAATTATTAACATATTGAATTTTAATTATTTTTTTAATAAAATTTTACAAATTTGGTTTGTTTTCGACAGTTTTGCACAAAAGGTGAAAATTGGCTTGGCAGACACCTTGAAAGGCTTGAACCGTTGGGGAATTTCTGCATCGAGTGAACCAAGGGAAAGATTAAATATTTTTCCAGCCAAGGTCATTCCAAATTATGATCATTTTATATAATTTATAATTTAATTTTTATCCAAGTTAAATTGGGTTAAAAATTAATATAAAGCCTGAAGGAGAAAGTGGCCCAGTGTGCTAAGCATTGAAGACTGATCCAATAAGAAAATTTGTAGCCCAAAACCGACCCAATAAGCTGACCTAATCAGCTTATTTAGCTAATTAAATTAATTGAAAAACAGCCCTCAAGTTTCCTTAAAATCCTATTCAAACCCCTCCACTTTTTATTCCTTTGAAGATTTGCCCCAAGCTAAATTTAGCAAAGTTTGAAACATTCAAACTTTGCTCCATGTGTGGCCAGCCAAGGCAAGTGTGTGGCTACTAATTATTTGCTATTTTTAGTAGCCACTCCCACCTATAAATACCCCTTTCACCTATTCATTCAACACATCAATTCATTCACAACACATTCTCTCTTCACTCACTTTTCTCCTTTTGTTTTCCATTTTCTTTCTTGTCCCTTCCTTTGCCGATTTCTCCTTTTGAGAAAGAGCCTTCTTTTGCCTTGGAGTAGCAGCACTTGAGTGTTTGTAGAGACCCCGAATTGATAAAACAAGCAGAGAAGAAGAGGAGCGCGCTAGTGACTTCAGAGAGACACTGGATTTGTTTCTAGTTCCCTACTCTTTTATTTTCTTGATTCCGTTATGATGAATTCTCATTGTTTCGTTACTCTTGATTTGATTAAAATGGCTTAAATTTAATTTGTGTTAGATTGATTGTGTTCTATTACTTAATTTATTAAAAATCATGCTTGTGTTGTTATAGACCTTGTTAATTTGTTCAATTAAATAAAATCATGTTTATGTTATGCTTGCATTTAAATTGTAAGGTAAAAATTGAATTAATTATTTAAGCGGATTGACATTGTAATTAATGGACACAATATTTAATTGGTGCATGTTTAATCTTCTAAGGTAGCTAAAGGTTAAATTATCGACGGTATTAAACAATACATTAGCCTTGCATAACTTGCAGGATTTTGTAATTAAATTGTTTCAATATAGAGATATATTGTTACCTCACTTAATCTTTTTACTTGCTTATGAAAATTGAATTAATTGTTTGAATTGGCATAGAGATATGTACAAGAGATTATTTTAATTTCATAAGTATGTATGTGCATTAACACATTTGCTTATAAAAATTTGTTTAATCGGTTGAATTGACATAGAGATATAGTCAAGAGATAAATGGATTTTAGCAGGTGAGTATGTTCATAAGTTAGCAAATTGTCGAGTTGTCGTGAATTAAATTCGTAACAAACATGAACATGGTTATGATAATGTTAAGTTAAAGAATGCAATTGATCTAGCATATTTGTGTCATATTGATTAAAACTTGTTCTGAAATCGTGCATTGGAAATTGTTATTTTTATTTTATTTTACTTATTTTAATTTTTAATCTTAATTAAACCCCTTTTCAAATCATCAAAATTTCACCACCAACTTGTTAAATTCTTTATTTCACAAATATATTTTTTTTGCACAGTCCCTACGGGTACGATAACTTGACATTTACTTGTCACTTTATTACTTGTTGTGATTTTGTACACTTGCACATTTCCATCATTCCAACCATCACCCTCTCGATTGTTAGAACAAGTAAACAAACTCATTTTCAATTTAAAATCAATAAGCTTGGTTTCATCCAACACATCCTTAAATGTTATTCTATGGCATTTTCAGTTTTATTAGCTTATATTTTTTTTTGTAAAATAAGCATTTTTAATCAAATAGATTTGAGTTAGTTCACCTATTGGGCCAATACGAGTCTTAAGGTAGTTTTAATGAGTTAATTGAGTGTGCAAGACACCTATTTTTTAGGCCCAAAAGCATAAAAAAAGACAATCGGGTCACAACACGAGCTTTTAGGGTTGCAACACAGCAGATCAAACTCCAGATGTGAGATTCAAAGTTGTGTGTCACGACATGCATAAGCCTGTGTCACAACATAGGTTTGATGGATGGGAAAATTTAATTAATGGTGTTTTCGTCCGCACAATCCATATTTAGCATAATTAAGGCTTGTAATTGACCTAATTGAGCAGCTAACTTTGCCTATAAATAGAAAAGCTTAGGCTACGCTATGGGAGGTCGTTAGAAGGCTCCCTTAACGGTTTTAGTTAGTAGACTAAGGGCCCATTTGGATTGGCATTTACCTCTAGTGTTGTAACGCCCCGAATTTGGGCCTAGCAGAATTGGGCCCATTGGGTCTTGAGAATGGGAGCGTTTAAAATTTTTGGGAACAAGAGAAGGGCACGAATGAAAGTTGGACCTATTAGGTGAGTGATTTTGGAAGGTTGGGGGGGCTTCCATGAAGTCCCGGGATCAAACCTGGGCTTAGGAAAAATTTTGGTTTTAGGTGAATAAAACCCTGGGAGTTAGTAAGTAGGGTTTAAGAATAAAATGTGGAGAAAAATGACACAAAAGGATACAAGGTTTTTAACGAACGCATAGCTTTTAAAAAAACTTTTGATGTGACATACTAGATCCGGCCATAACGTCTAGGCCGGGTTTGGGGTGTTACATTTAATGATATCAGAGCCAGGTTACAAAACTCGGCTGTGGATTAGATCTTCAAAATTGAATTTCTGAAAGTATTGTTTCAAAAAGGTTTGAAAAAATTTGAAGTAATCGAAATGTTTTTCTGAATATGTTCCTGAAAGCGTAGCTTACCGAGTCTCCGGCGTCGAATCCGTAAGTTTCTGAAACTGTTGTTGTTGAAAAGTAGTAGTTAGAAATACTGTAGTTTCTTAGATACTGGACTGTATTCATGGTATTTATTCTGTGTGTGTTTTTGTTTGGATGTGATGTTTGAATATAGAAATTGTATGCATGTTGATCGTTGTTTTTGCGATGTCAAAGTCTTAAAATTTATAGAAAGAATGATCGAACCTGGAAACTAACTACGACAATGATTTGAGGTAAGCGCACCTATCGAACAGTAGTATAGCTTAGGCAAGACCAGATTGTCGAACCCAAAGGAACCAAAAGTACTAATACTAACTTTCTTTTTATTATCTAGCCCAAAATAAGTGAAGTTGTTATTTAATCTAAATTTAACTAACTACTAAACTAAAGACGCAAAGACAAAAAGAATGAATTGGGGAAATACCGCTGGAAAAACTCAGTTGATTAAGACGATACCCTTAGGAAGAATCCACCTAGACTTCACTTGTTATCTAACTCTGAACCAGATGATTAATTCACTTGACTTGATCCGTAAGACTCCCTAATATATATTAAACCCTCTCTCGAAGCGAATAACGTCTAACCCTAGGTTGATTAATTGAAATCTCTTTCTCGAATAATAACCCCCTAGAATAGCAGTAAATCGATCTATGGACATCCCATATTAGGTTTCACCCTAATCCGGCAAAATCTCGTCACCCTATCTCTAGGCGGGGCGATCAACTCCACTTAATTTTGCTAGATCTACTCTTAGCGGGGACTTTTGCTCCTCTACCTAAGCACATCAAACTTGAATCAATATCCCGGAAATATCAACACAAGAATTAAGAACACATAATTAAGAACAAGTCAAATATTTATCATATAGTTCAAATAAACGATAACAAGATTCATCTAAGTTTCATCCCCTCGGTATCTCGAGGGTTTAGTTCATAACAATAAAAGAAAACATCTTAGAAGAAAAGATAAAACAAAACATAAGAAATCCTAAAAACCCTGAAGGAATTGAAGGAGAGATCCGCCGTCTTGAGTAGAATTCCGGCTTCTTGAGATGGATCAATTGGCTATCTTCGCGTGTTTCCCACAAATCTGACCCTTTCGGCTCGGCTTCTTGGCCTAGCTCATCGCCCCCTTCTAGGTTATACTTAGGGTGTTTATATAGGCTTTCGAAATAGGTTTCTTTGCCCCTAAGTATCCTTTTTCGAGTGAAATTGCTCTTCTCCATGACAGGGACACGGTCATGGCACACGCCCGTGTGAATCGTCTTTAGGCCGTGTTCGGACTTTTAATGAGGTGACACACCCGTGTAAATCGTGATCAGGCTGTGTTCTAGTCTATCAAGGAGACACGGCCGTGTTGGCTCAAGTTGAGGCCGTGTCGATTTTCTCTTTGGCCCGATTTGGTCCGTTTTAAGCCTGTTTCTTATTCTTTCCATCCTTCAGTGCTTTCCTGAGTATAAAACATGAAAAGAAAGGATTAAGAGCACCTTTTTACACAAATCAAGGGATAAATCATCCAAAAGTATGCTAAATGTGGGATTAAAATATGTTACTTTTACGGTTTATCACATACCCCCACACTTAAGCTTTTGCTTGTCCTCAAGCAAAATTCTCAACTTACAATTAAAACAAACTTTCCATGATTCAATATTCCTATTAACAATGTCTCATCATAATTCATAGATAATTTATACATGGATAATTTAACTCAAAGAGTCCTAAATATTCAAACAATATAAGTCATACATTTGTAGCACAAAACATAGCTGCTTCCCCTCATCTAAATAATTACCTCTGGTTAAAAATCGACAAGGATTGACATCCTCACTAAAGATTCTCTCAAATCACTCGAAGTGTTTAAGGTTCAGAATTAAGCACTCAAATGTCAAACCTGAAAATTTAATCCCATAGGCTTGCATGAAGATCAAATCTCCACCACTGTAATATGAAATGATGCACAAATCAAAAGGTCTTTATCAGTGTTGTAACGTGGCTTGGGTTAAGGTGTGGATAAAGGCTGAATTAGAGGGTTAGAATCGAGATCGACCTGAAAAATTACCTAACTAGAAACAACAAACTGAAAAATAAATAATTACATGAATTGAAACTTTGAAACTAATAATACGAGCTTCTTCTTCAATAAATAGGCGTTAACTGTACAAGCTCGCTTTTCATCATACTAATACTGAATATACTTCAATTTTTTTTAAGAACAAATAATCAAATATTTACAATAATAAGAAAGTACTTTAACAACTAAAATATAGAACATAGTTAGGCAACTGCTCAAAATCAAATCTCGACAAAAAGGGTAGTCAAGAAGAATGGTGATAACAAATACAAAGGGTTTTGGGTTAATATTAGTGGGTGAGTCAATAAAAAGGGTTGTTAGGATTAAAGGGGTTCACTAGGGGTTAATTATGAAGGTAGGCTTTTTATGGAGTAAGTGGGTTAAATCCTAGTTGCCTTTATCGTTTCTGTATATCAAATCAAAGATGTGGTCTCAACATGTATAATCGATGCAAGTTCTAGAATAACAAATCAATGTTGACACACTCATAATCAAAAAGTGAGCATGAAAAAGGATATATGCTCTTATAAGGCTCAAAATCTCACAAAAAATTATGGGTATTTTGATATCAACCTCGTAAATTTCAAACTTCAAAGAAATATTCAAATTCAGGTAGACAACGAAAAAACAAATTTCTGAAAAATAGACTTATCATGCTTGATTCTCTAGTATTCTTAGAATTCAATTATCAATGCACAATTATCAATGACTTAATCTAAAACATATCAATAAAAATCATCAATCATGGAAATTTCATTCTAATGATAATATGAGAAACTTACTTAAAGAAACAAGATATAATTTAGGGATTTTCAAATAATACTATAGTTAACCCCCCCACACTTAAGATGTACATTGCCCTCAATGTACAAAGATAGATAATAGCAAAATAAAATCATACGACAGGGAGAGAGGTGAAACTTCCTGGATTTTGGATGAAGTCAATGAAAAGAAACCGGATAGGATTGGAGGTGAACGTGGGGAAGCGCCTCGAACCGTTTCAACTTGAATCCTCAAAGTAGCCGGTCTGATTTTATTGTATCCTAAGCTAAATGGTCCACGCCCATGTGCCTACCCGTGGTGTCCACACGGCCACGGCCACGACCGTGTGCAAGGCCGTGTGGGTGTGGAAACCTATGCCTAAATACGAAAAGAAATAAAAAGAAACTAATTAGTAGAGTTAGTGCTCAGGTTGCCTCCCGAGAAGCGCTCGTTTATAGTCTTAAGCTAGACTTTACCTCTCATTCGTATGGTCATGGTGGTTTGAGGAGGTGAAAATCCTTTCTCATGCGATCAATTCGGTTGTGGATATAAAGTTTAAGTCGAGTAGTGTTTACCTTAGAAGTGCTAAATTTAGGATTAAATACCTCGACTGTTCCATCTGGGAAGATTTTGAGTACCTGATCTCCTATCTTAAGCTGGGTTGTCCCATCGTCAAGTTTGTCGTGGAGTTGCCTCATTTTTGCTTTGTGTATTTTTAATTTCTCTTTGAACTGTGTCTTCCACTCGTCTAGTCCTTCGATCCGAAGCCTTCGTTCCTCATGCATTTCTTCTTTATTGACACGAGGTCTAGGATCTGGCATCTGCGAAAGAGCTTCAAGAAACGGCAAGTTAATAAGAAACTTCTTTGGAGGTTTAAGAAATTTACCAAATTGTTCCTCTGTGTGGTCTTTCTTTATCGCATTGGGGTATGGCTTATGAGCTTGGTACTCTGTAATTACCGGGTTCGGTAAATCATGGCTTACCTCAACCTTACCTTCACTTACTACAGTGCTCTTGCCTTGGGTCGATTCCACTAACCTTTCACCGTCATGAGTCGTTACGGCTTGAATTTGCTCTTTTGGGTTAGTTTCGGTGTGTTGCTTGGTAGACGCCCTTGCGGTCGTTCGGAAATTAACTTTGCAAGTTGTCCAACTGACTTAGTAAGTTCCCCAACTTGGTTCTCGATCCCTTTGATCGATGCTTGTTGATCATTAAGCGTTGTCTCAGTTTTTTGGAGACGGGTATCTGTGGCTGCCATGAATTTTGTCAGCATCTCCTCGGGGTTCGACTCCTCTTCCTGTTGGTAAGGTGGTTGCTGAAATTTTGGAGGAAGTTCTGGTCCTTGGCTACTTTGATCATCCCACGAGAAATTAGGATGGTACATCCCACCTGCATTATAAGTGTCACTATAAAAATTATTTTGAGGTCTAGAATAGTTACCCATATAATGGACTTGTTCGTTCTCTATGCCATATCCGTAGGGTGGGTACTCAAGATTCGCCACGCCTCCGCTTGTTTCGTACTGCATTACTGGATGTACCTGCGAAGAACACAAACTATCAAGCTTTTTATTCATCATTTCTAACTGGTTTGATAGCCTTGTTATTGGGTCGAGGTTGTAGATATCGGCTGCTTTTGTTGGCTTTGCCCTCATAACTTGCCACTGATAGTTATTCAGTGCCATCTCCTCTATCTGCAAAAATCAAATAAAAGAAAATTTAGCAAAGTAAAAAAAATAAATAATAATAATAATAATAATAATAATAATAATAATAATAATAATGGCTAAAGTAATAAAAATTGAGCTTTCTTAATATTTTAGTTCCCTAGCAACGGCGCCAAAAACTTGATCGTTGTTTTCGCGATGTCAAAGTCTTAAAATTTATAAAAAGAATGATTGAACCTGGAAACTAACTATGACAACGGTTTGAGGCAAGCGCACCTATCGAACAATAGTATAGCTTAGGCAAGACCGGATTGTCGAACCCAAAGGAACCACAAGTACTAATACTAAATTTCTTTTTATTATCTAGCCTAAAATAAGTGAAGTTGTTATTTAATCTAAATTTAACTAACTACTAAGCTAAAGACGTAAAGACAAAAAGAATGAATTGGGGAAATACCGTTGGAAAAACTCAGTTGATTAAGACGATACCCTTAGGAAGAATCCACCTAGACTTCACTTTTTATCTAACTCTGAACCAGACGATTTATTCACTTGACTTGATCCGTAAGACTCCCTAATGTATATTAAACCCTCTCTCGAAGCGAATAATGTCTAACCCTAGGTTGATTAATTGAAACCTCTTTCTAATTAAAACCCCTAGAATTGCATTAACTCGATCTATAGACTCCCATATTAGGTTTCACCCTAATCCGACAAAATCTCGTCACCCTATCTCTAGGCGCGCGATCAATTCCGCTTAATTATGCTAGATCTACTCTTAAGCAGGGACTTTTGCTCCTCCACCTAAGCACATCAAACTTGAATCAATATCCCGGAAATATCAACAGAAGAATTAAGAACACATAATTAAGAACAAGTCAAATATTTATCATATAGTTCAGCAAACGATAACAAGATTCATCTAAGTTTCATCCCCTCAGGTATCTGAGGGTTTAGTTCATAACAATAAAAGAAAACATCTCAGAAGAAAAGATCAAACACAACATAAGAAATCCCTAAAACCCTCTGAAGGAATTGAAGGAGAGATCCGCCGTCTTGAGTAGAATTCCGGCTTCTTGAGATGGATCAACTGGCTATCTTCGCATGTTTCCCACAAATCTGACCCTTTCGGCTCGGGTCCTTGGCCTACCTCACCGCCCCCTTCTAGGTTATACTTAGGGAATTTATATAGGCTTTCAAAATAGGTTTCTTTGCCCCTAAGTATCCTTTTCCGAGTGAAATTGCTCTTCTCCACGACAGGGACACGGCCATGGCACACGCCCGTGTGAATCGTCTTTAGGCCGTGTTCGGACTTTTAATGAGGTGACAAGCCCGTGTAAATCGTGATCAAGCCGTGTTCTAGTCTATCAAGGAGACACGACCGTTTTGGCTCAAGTCGAGGCCGTGTCGATTTTCACTTTGGCCCGATTTGGCCCGTTTTAAGCCCGTTTCTCGTTCTTTCCATCCTCCGGTGCTTTCCTGAGTATAAAACATGAAAAGAAAGGATTAAGAGCACCTTTTTACACAAATCAAGGGATAAATCATCCAAAATTATGCTAAATGTGGGATTAAAATATGTTACTTTTACGGTTTATCACATGTGTGATAAATATCTGTTTGCTTCTGTGGTTAGATGTTTGGTTGTGTGAAGAGGTTTCAAGATTAAGTTAACAGTGTATTAGTGTTATTGGAATGAGAGCGCGCAACGGTAGCGTAGTGGGGTAGTTGTTACACTATTACCCTGTTAGTTGGAAATTTCGAGTATGAAATTTCTTTAAGGGGGTAGAATTGTAACACCCCGAATTTGGGCCTAGCAGAATTGGGCCCATTGGGCCTTGGGAATGAGAGCGTTTAAAATTTTTGGGAACAAGAGAAGGGCACTAATGCAAGTTAGACCTATTAGGTGAGTGATTTTGGAAGGTTGGGGGGGCTTCCATGAAGTCCCGGGATCAAACCTGGGCTTAGGAAAATTTTGGTTTTAGGTGAATAAAACCCTGGGAGTTAGTAAGTAGGCTTTAAGAATAAAATGTGGAGAAAAATGACACAAAAGGATACAAGGTTTTTAACGAACGCATAGCTTTTAAACAACCTTTTGATGTGACATACTAGATCTGGCCATAACGTCTAGGTCGGGTTTGGGGTGTTACAAGTGTGGTGTCATCTATCATAATTTGATATGGCAAATTAGGCTTTTTTGGTATACTTAAAGAGCTTATTCTCAAGCAAAATAGCATTTTTTTGTAATTTTTGAAAATTTTAGATTTTAAGTTAATAAGTGTAAATGCCTTATTTTTACTCATTTTGAGACCCAATTTGGTCAATAGTGCCATTAGGGCCCCTAACGTATGGTTGAGTGATGTAGGGATGTGTTGAGGTTGAAAATGAATGAAAACGGCGCCAAAGGAGAAGGCATTTTGATATCTAAACCTTGGAATCGCGATACCTCCAACAAACTTGAAGATTGGAGACCACCCCTCAATGGTATCACGATATCCACCCTTTAAGAAGACCCCCACCTTGGAACTATCGGAGGTATCGCAATATCCTCTTCTTTGGTGTTGCAATAAAATATTGTGAGGGGACAAAATTGGACAAAAGGTTAGTCTTTGTCCACCCGAAGCACCAATCTGTGAAAGCCCATTCAAGGGTATTTTGGGCACACAAAGTGGGTTAGAATAGCTGCTATATCAGCCAAAAATTGGGTAAGAGAAAAAGGAGGAAACATTACCTTAGTTTAGGCTTAGTTTTCTCTTGGTTTTTGCTTAGGTTTTCTTCTTCTTCTTTTATGGTTTTTTATTTTCATTTCCTTAGCTATAGATTTTACATTTCCCAGCAACTTTTTTTCTTGTTTTAGTTGTTCTAAGTGTTAGTTAAGTTAGTTATCACTGTAGCTTAGGTTTATTTTCATCTTTAGTCCTTGTACCTTGTTTGTAAGACATTTTCATATTTAGTTTAATGTATTCCAGTTTCTTTTACTTTGTATTTGTTAAAGTTTTCTCCTTTTATGTTTATTGCATTAGATTTTCTTATTGAATGGTTTTTTTACATGCTTTTTACATTTTCTTACATAAAAATCTTAACTTTTATATTTTTCTTAAGTGTTACTTTAATTATTGATCGTTGATTTCAGAGTTTTAAATTTATAATGATCGAACCTGGAACTAACTATAACAACGATTGAGGTAAGCGCACCTATCGAACAGTAGTATAGCTTAGGCAAGACCGGATTGTCGAACCCAAAGGAACCAAAAGTACTAATACTAACTTTCTTTTTATTATCTAGCCTAAAATAAATGAAGTTGCTATTTAATCTAAATTTAACTAACTACTAAGCTAAAGACGCAAAGACAAAAAGAATGAATTGGGGAAATACTGTTGAAAAAAACTCAGTTGATTAAGACGATACCCTTAGGAAGAATCCACCTAGACTTCACTTGTTATATAACTCTGAACCAGACGATTTATTCACTTGACTTGATCCGTAAGACTCCCTAATGTATATTAAACCCTCTCTCGAAGCGAATAACATCTAAACCCTCTTTCTAATTAAAACCCCTAGAATTGCATTAACTTTATCTATGGACTCCCATATTAGGTTTCACCCTAATCCGGCAAAATCTCGTCACCCTATCTCTAGGCACGCGATCAACTCTGCTTAATTATGCTAGATCTACTCTTAAGCAGGGACTTTTGCTCCTCCACCTAAGTACATCAAACTTGAATCAGTATCCCGAAAATATCAACACAAGAATTAAGAACACATAATTAAGAACAAATCAAGTATTTATCATATAGTTCAGCAAACGATAACAAGATTCATCTAAGTTTCATCCCCCTCAGGTATCTGAGGGTTTAGTTCATAATAATAAAAGAAAACATCTCAGAAGAAAAGATAAAACAAAACATAAGAAATCCCTAAAACCCTCTGAATGAATTAAAGGAGAGATCCACCGTCTTGAGTAGAATTTCAGCTTCTTGAGATGGATCAACTGGCTATCTTCGAGTGTTTCCCACAAATCTAACCTTTTTGGCTCGGCTCCTTGGCCTAGCTCACCGCCCCCTTTCTAGATTATACTTAGGGTGTTTATATAGGCTTTTGAAATAGGTTTCTTTGCCCCTAAGTATCCTTTTCCGAGTGAAATTGCTCTTCTCCACGACAGGGACACGGCCATGGCACACGCCCGTGTGAATCATCTTTAGGCCGTGTTCAGACTTTTAAGGAGGTGACACGCCCGTGAAAATCGTGATCAGGCCGTGTTCTAGTCTATCACGGAGACACGGCCGTGTTGGCTCAAGTCCAGGCTGTGTCGATTTTCACTTTGGCCTAATTTGGTCTGTTTTGAGCCCGTTTCTCGTTCTTTCCATCCTCCGGTGCTTTCCTGAGTATAAAACATGAAAAGAAAGGATTAAGAGCATCTTTTTACATAAATCAAGGGATAAATCATCCAAAAGTATGCTAAATGTGGGATTACAATATGTTACTTTTACGGTTTATCAATTACTTCTTTGTTTTTCATTTACATGGTTATTAGCTTTATTTTCAGCATGAGTAACTAAACTTTTAAGGGGTTGGTTGATGGAGATGTGGTAAGCTGATTTTTTGATGAATGTTCAAATTGTAATAAATTGGACTAATTTGAATGAACTTCAAAACTTAGGATTGACGATTCGAGGGGAACATTAAGGGCAGTGAGATCAAGAGGAGATCTTGTTAGCACCGATTCATTAGTCCTAAGTTAACCAATGATATCGAGATATAATCCAGATTAATTTGTCTAACTTGGTAAAGTGGAGACCGAGAGGTAAAACGGAGTCATTTTAGGAGTTAATTCAAGGATTAGTAAACCACATCAATGTCAACCAACCACCGATTGTTATATAATAGTTACTTTCGTAACTTTGTATATTTTACATTTTAGTCCTTTCTAGCTAAATAGTAAAGTAGATTAATTTCTCTTAATTTTATGATTTGCCATAATATATATTTTTTTTGCGATTAGTTAGTTAGACTCTTTATTTTACACGCGTGTTATTTAGTAATTGATTCAATCCACGATTCTCATGGGTTCAATCCTTGGAACACTTCAAATATTACAACTGACCTGTCACACTTGTAGCAAAGCCGTGATTTTTATATCTTATTTTAAATTCCCGACTATTAATTTCATAGAGAGTTGGTCGTAACGTGTTTTAGCTCTTTTTGTCTCATGTTACAGCATCATTAGAGTATCTAATCTTACCACCACCGCTGTTTTTACACTAACCGTAGGTAAACGCACTACCCATCCAAAGGGGCCCTTAGTTTTAATTAGGATTTTAATTAGGTTTTTATTTTCTTTTCCAAATAGTTTTTTATCTCTTGTTCTAACTTAGATTCGATTTGATTCCAAGACTTTGTTATTAAGTATTTTTATAGTTTTCATTCACTTTTTGCTTTTCAACATCAATATCTCACTAATTGTTAAAGGGTTTTGCAGAACCGAGCGCATCCAATTTATCAAACGGATCAATTTCTATCTTTCTTTTGTTTTAGTTTAATTTTTGTTTTTGAATGATTTAAATTAATTCTTAGGAAAATGGTCTCTAGATTCATGAGTAGCTAAGTCCTTTAGGAAGGTTAACGAGCGAGTGTGGAAGTAATTAACAGAAGAATGAGGGTTCACCATATAATTAGTTAGCTTAAATTATGTATGCTTAAACCCTAGGATTGATGACCCTAGGAAGTCATCTAGGTAAAACGTGGTCGAGAGATGAGTTTGCCGAGTAAATCATAATTTATCTCAGTTTAAAAAGTGAGGTCGAAAGATAATTGAGTATTTATCGATTAATTAATTAGTTAGAGACTGAAAGGTAATAATTGATTAGTTATTAGATAATTCATTAAAACCCGAATTCTAAAGTTAATTACAGCCACTAAAGCGAGTTAATCTTCCACATGCTATTCGAGATTTCGTTGAATTCCTTTCAGTGATTTTAGTTTCGGGTTAGTTTTAGTTGTTGATTTGGATTTACACTACTAATTCATAACTCAATTAGATTAGTATTTATTTTTTGTAATTAATTTAATAGTGATTTTCTCCTATCAGCAATCCATTGGGTACGATCCTTGGAATACTTACCAAGTGTTTCGTTGTAAACAAACTATATTATAATTTGACCCATATACTTGCGGACATTGCTGGTTATGTTTACTATAGTATTTCCGGTCCAAATGTTCGCATTTTTGGCAGTGGTCAAGTTGTTGGCACTGTTTTTGAGGATTGCGACGTGAAAATTGTTGTTGAATTAATTATTTTGTAAAATAATATTAATCGAAAGACGAACGAGCTAGATAGTGCTGTAATTTTTTAATTAGTTCTATTTAATCTGATCATGGATAAAGTTTACGATGAAATTGAAAATGATAGTAGTTGGGACAAGGAACGTGAGATGTTTGCAGCGTACGATGATGACTGGTACATTAATGAAGGATCAGGTTGGTCGAACAGAGCTTAGATAAACCAATGGAGCTATGATAGCAAATTTGTAACACCCCAAACCCGGGCAATACGCCATGACCGAATTTGGCATGCCATGAAGGAAAACGTTTTGAAGAAAAACAAGTTAACGATTAAATTTTAGTGAAAAACTTTTTATTATTCTAAATTTGTAGAAAATTAAGTTGAAAATCGATATTTTACTTTGCAATTCCGTAAATAGATTTTTAAAACTTAGTCGCGACTTAGATTAAGTAAACCATTTATAAATTAAAGAGAAACTAAAGCAATTAGGTTGAAAATCGTATCTAATAGAAATTTGGAAACTTAAGTTTTGTAAAATAGTTTGAGTTATCAAAAATACTTAAGTTGTAAAAAATTATCAATTTATTTAGGTTACCCAGATGGTAACGTTTTAAAAACCATTGCGCTTTGTATTTTAGAAAACTTTGTTCACATATCATTAAATCAATCATGTAATTTGCAAGTTATTCCTAAAACAAATCCAAAGCATATAAATAATCCAAAAACATAATTTAAGAGGCCTTATTACAAACCCATAAAAATGAAAACCAAATTAAAATCAAGTACCCAAATGGAAGTTCATGTAAAACCAAATTTCATTGCATGGCCTCCTCGAGTTCATCGGCTCCTCATCCACGAATTTACGAATTACCCGAAAAAGTAAGGGAGAAGGTGAGTCACCAAGACTCGAGTGCATATTCCCTCTCAGGGTAAATACCACATACTTACACAAATTATAACCAAGCAATATATATATTATGCACCCAACCTAGCCATCCGTAACTCCTTTTTCTACCCCGTGTGGTACCAAAACCACTTGGTGGTGCCAAACCACCGTGACCAAAGTCACGATATTCAATATTGTGATACCAAATCTTTGGTGACCCAAAGTCACAAATAATCAAGTTGTGGGGCCAACCCACGTGTGATACCAAATCATTGGCGACAATCCCATATCTCAAAAGTGGGGCCAACCCACGGTGGTGTTAATCCACAGGGACGAGTCGCTATGAGGTGCCAAACCTCTGGTGTCCCAAAGACACAAATGTGATACCAAATCACTGGAGGTGCCAAACCTCTGGTGTCCGAAGACACGAATATCAATCTTCCCCCTCCTCTCATATTGCCCATACCAATGCAATAGATAAACAAATCATGTCAATATACTTTGATATGAACATATAACCAATACATATCGTAGATCGTGATATTAAACAACATATAGCAACATCATATCGAAACGGACTTACCCGTATCCTTGCTCATACCCATCAAGGTATCATATCAATATCTCATAGTTTCGGCTTTAACAACTTGAATAGTTATTTAACACACACATATATATATATAAACCAAGTTATAAAGTGTGTAAGATACACACCTTTCACCAATGCAAATACTAACTTCCGAAGGTCCGATCTATCGCACTAGATCACCTTGTCCTACAATCGACCAATACTTAGATTATAAACAAAGGCCATTCGGCCATACCACTAAATCCCAATGAGTTATCGCTTGAAATACCAAGTCTTACCTAAAAGCTTGCCCAAAACGATTGACAAAGAAACGAGGCTTAGATTGATTGCTTCCAACGTCCCGAGGAGCCTAAAAGAATAATCGGTTCCTAAAAATGGTTAGAACCTTGCAACAAATGTCCATAGGTCCGGCCTTTGACCACAAGAAAACGACATAGAAAAGAGAAAGAAATGAAGGAAAAACGGTCATGAACACTTACCCTTTTCCAAAACCGATTGAAGAAAACCCAAAATGAATGCCTACCCTTGATGATATTCGGCCAAAACAATACAAAAAGGGAGTAGGAAGTTTCGGCAATATGGTTATGAAAGAAGAAAGATATGTGTATAAAAAGTAAGGAAGTATGTGAGTAGAAAAGAGAATAATAATAAAAAATGAGAGAGAGGATTCGGTTTTAGCAACAATGGAAGAAAAGAAAAGTGAGTTTGGGGAAGAAAGAGGTTCGGCCAAATGAAAGAAAAAGGAAATGTGGTTGAGCAAATATCAAAAGAAGAAAAGAGAGAGATGGGAGAAAAAGGTTCACCAAGCACCTAGTTTTTTAGAAAAGAAAAATGCACAAAATGTAAAAATGAGTTTTCGGTTTCAAAAGGAAAAATGAGAGAAAGAAAAATAGTATTTGGTTCAAACAAAATGAGAGCTAAAACCAAAAGTAAAATTGCACAAAATGCTTATGGTGCATTCGACCAAAGAGGGATTTGTTTGGAGAGGAAGAGAAAAATATGCCAAAAGGTGCATAATTGCTAAAGTTGGCCAAATATCCCCCCCAAACCTCCTATCAACATTCGGCCACCCCTCTAGCCACACATGCCATCCACATACATGCACTAAAGGCCTTGGAATAGTTTCAAAACATCTTCCTTAAGCCAAGCCTTGAAATCCTCTACATTCCCAAAGTTGAAGGAATTTTATCCCCAAAATCTAGCAATTCTATCCCTTATTTCATGCTTACCATAACCTTAAGTCTTCTTGCCAAAAAGAAAATTGTCCATCTTATCCATATGTATAGTTGACCGACACTTAATGCTAGGATGTACAAAAATAAAATCCTCAATATGCTTTCCATGCTACTCAGAACCACTTCCCTCAAGCAACCTTTAAGCTCCTTATCCACTATGCCACTAACTCCTCATGTGCTTTAATTTAACACTTAAATTATCTTAAGTGTCAAGCTCACTTAATCCACTTCACTAAATTTTCCACACTAAAAATTATTCTAGCTTAGCTAATATTTCCAAGCCTTCACACAAATATACTAAGCACACAATAACAATCATATCCGAGCTAATACAGATAACAAGATGATACTCTAATATTTTTAGGATGTTACAATTCTACCCCCTTAAGAAAATTTCGTCCTCAAATTACACGATCAAAAGAGTTGAGGTCTTCTTTGCCTCATCGCATCCTCCGGTTCCCACGTAGCTTCTTCCACGCCATGATTCCGCCATAAAACCTTCACTAAAGGAATGGACTTCCTACGCAAAACTTTCACATCTCGATTTAGAATCTGCACAGGTTCTTCTTCTATCGTCAAATCTGGACTCACCTCTATTTCCTCTAATGCCACGACATGCGATGGATCAGAACGATAGCGTCTAAGCATGGAGACATGGAACACATCGTGAATCTAACTCACTCGATGGCAACTCGAGTGATAGGCTACTGGTCCCACTCGTCTCAACACTTATATACGGTCCAATAAACCTTGGACTTAACTTGCCTTTTTTCCCAAATCTTAACACTTTCTTCCATGGCGAGACCTTCAGAAAAACCTTGTCACCTACGGCAAACTCTATATCCCTCCGCTTGAGATCGGCATATGACTTCTGCCTATCTAAAGCTTCTTCGCATGACGAGCTCGAATCATCTTAACCTTATCCTCGCCCTCTCAGAACCAACTCTGGTCCTAACATCCGACGCTCACCCAAATGCATCCGGCATGTAGGTGTGCGACACCTCCTACCATACAACGCCTCATATGGTGCCATCTTAATGCTTGCTTGATAACTATTGTTGTATGCGAGTTCACTAATGGAAAAAACTCTTCCAGTGCTGCTCAAGTCCAAAACACATCCTCTCAACATATCCTCTAAAATCTGAATAACTCTTTCCGACTGCCCGTCAGACTGTGGATGAAATGCCGTACTGAAATCCAACCACGTACCCAAAGCTTGATGTAACGCTCTCCAAAACCTTGGCGTAAATCTAGGATCTTTATGCGAGATGATCGACACGGTACACGTGCAACCTCACTATCTCACCACATACAACTTAGCTAACCTCAGGCGAGTAATCCACCCTTACAGGAATAAAATGAGTTGACTTAGTCGGACGATCCACAATCACCCAAATCGAGTCCTTCTTACTTGGCGTAAGGGTAATCCCGCGACAAAGTCCATAGTGATCCTTTCCCACTTCCATCGTGGAATCTTCACGCATTGAAGTAACCTGCATTTGAGAAGCGATGTTCCGCTTGACTGGCGACACGTCGGACATTTACCTACAAACTCGATTTACCTCCCGCCTGCACTGCCACCAAAATCGCTCTCTTAAATCCCGATACATCTTGCTACCTCGGGATGCATAGCGTATGGGCTGTTATTATGCGCGTCGAAGAATCCTTTGTCTCAACTCAACATCCTTTGGCATACAAGCTCTCCCTTTAAAACATAATACTCCATCACTGGACAAACTATAATCCTCTAAACCACCATTCTGAACCCGCAACCTCCGATCATTCAAACCATCATCCTCTAACTATTTCTCCTTGATCTGCTCTAACCAAGTCGGCTTGACTTGCAATTCAGCCAAAATACTCCCATCGTCATATAAGCTAAGACGAGTAAACATCGATCTTAAGTCAGATACAACCAAACGGCTCAACGCGTCTGCCACCACGTTAGCCTTGCTTGGATAATACTCAATCGAACAGTCGTAGTCCTTTAACAACTCAATCCATCTACGCTGCCTCAAGTTCAAATCCTTCTGAGTCAAAAGATACTTAAGACTCTTGTGATCCGTGTAGACTATCGACTTCTCTCCATACAAATAGTGTCTCCAAATCTTCAAAGCAAAAACCACAGCAGCTAATTCCAAGTCATGCGTCGGATAGTTAACTTCATGTGGTCTCAACTGTCGAGATGCATAAGCCACTACCTTCCCTTCCTGCATCAGCACACATCCCAAACCAGTATGTGATGCATCACGATGAAAAGTGAATTCCTTGCCGCCTCAAAGTTGAATCAAAGCCGAGCTTCGATTAGAATCTTCTTCAACTTGTCGAAACTTCCTTCTCGCTTCTCGGCCCACACAAATGGAACTCCTTTCCTCAATAACTTAGTCATAGGTGCTGCTATCAAAGAAAATCCTCTACAAATCTTGGTAATACCCCGCTGCACCTAGAAAACTCGAATCTCGACCCATCGACTTAGGCGGCTTCCAATCCAACACCGCCTCAAAATAATCCCAAGTGAGATCCTCCGCTGCAGCACCATTCCGCACCGTGAGCCACCACTGATATGACTCATCCCTAAGAAGTGACACTATCCCTTTCAGCTTATTTACTTCTACAGAGTGACCTAGAGGGCTAAGTACTGTCATCTTCCTAGAAGTAGTCTCAGAGTCTAGATTCATAGTCTCTACTATGCTACTAGCAACATACGAATGTGTCGAACCCACATCTATCAAAGCCGTATATGGTACACCAAAGATTAAGAACGTACCGGTTATAACGTCCGGTGCGTCGCCCTCCACCTATTCCAGCTACCCTCTCAAGAACTCGCAGTATCGCCTGAGACACTGCATCATCCCCCGTTTGATCCTGATGCTCAACTCCAACCGCTGGTGGTGGGGGTGGTGGCACCTCATTCTCGGATCCTTGACCAGACCTCACTGGCTCAGACACAACCATCCTACCCCGACCACGTCCACGAGTAATACGACCCCGACCTCGAGTACTCATGTCTAAAGTCTCGACTTATCTGATTTAAAAGTGTTATGCATTAGTCATTATTCCACTTTCTTTAAAACACAGTTTTATGAAAAGTTTTAATAAGAAGTTATTTCGCGAGTACATTCAACCTATAGTTTGGGTCTCTAGAGTAGTTTCTACTACTAATCAGTCATGCCATCCTCATCATAATCATATCATCAAAAGCAACAGTTTGAGATACTTACCGGGCGGAATCGGTGCCGGAGACTCGGTGCCATGCCTTTCCAACCATATAATTTTAAACAAAAACATTTTAAGACCACACTTTAAATCATTTTGGGCCTCGAGCCCACAGCCGAGCTTTTGAACTTGGCTCTGATACCAATTTGTAACACCCCAAACCCGGGCAATACGCCATGACCGAATCTGGCATGCCACGAAGGAAAACGTTTTGAAGAAAAACAAGTTAACGATTAAATTTTAGTGAAAAACTTTTTATTATTCTAAATTCGTAGAAAATTAAGTTGAAAAATCGATATTTTACTTTGCAATTCAGTAAATAGATTTTTAAAACTTAGTCATGACTTAGATTCGTAAACCATTTATAAATTAAAGAGAAACTAAAGCAATTAGGTTGAAAATCGTATCTAATAGAAATTTGGAAACTTAAGTTTTGTAAAATAGTTTGAGTTATCGAAAATACTTAAGTTGTAAAAAAATTATCAATTTATTTAGGTTACCCGATGGTAACGTTTTAAAAACCATTGCGCTTTGTATTTTAGAAAACTTTGTTCACATATCATTAAAACAATCATGTAATTTGCACGTTATTCCTAAAACAAATCCAAAGCATATAAATAATCCAAAAACATAATTTAAGAGGCCTTATTACAAACCCATAAAAATGAAAACCAAATTAAAATCAAGTACCCAAATGGAAGTTCATGTAAAACCAAATTTCATTGCATGGCCTCCTCGAGTTCATCCGCCTCCTCATCCGCGAATTTACGAATTACCTGAAAAAGTAAGGGAGAAGGTGAGTCACCAAGACTCAGTGCATATTCCCTCTCCCGGGTAAATACCACATACTTACACAAATTATAACCAAGCAATATATATATTATGCACCCAACCTAGCCATCCGTAACTCCTTTTTCTACCCCGTGTGGTACCAAACCACTGGTGGTGCCAAACCACTGGTGACCAAAGTCACGATATTCAATATTGTGATACCAAATCACTGGTGACCCAAAGTCACGAATAATCAAGTTGTGGGGCCAACCCACGTGTGATACCAAATCACTGGCGACAATCCCATATCTCAAAAGTGGGGCCAACCCACGGTGGTGTTAATCCACGGACGCGAGTCGCTATGATGTGCCAAACCTCCTGGTGTCCCAAAGACACAAATGTGATACCAAATCCTTTGGAGGTGCCAAACCTCTCGGTGTCAGAAGAAGACACGAATATCAATCTTCCCCCTCCTCTCATATTGCCCATACCAATGAAATGGATAAACAAATCATGTCAATATACTTTGATATGAACATATAACCAATACATATCGTAGATCGTGATATTAAACAACATATAGCAACATCATATCGAAACGGACTTACCCGTATCCTTGCTCATACCCATCAAGGTATCATATCAATATCTCATAGTTTCGGCTTTAACAACTTGAATAGTTATTTAACACACACATATATATATATAAACCAAGTTATAAAGTGTGTAAGATACACACCTTTCACCAATGCAAATACTAACTTCCGAAGGTCCGATCTATCGCACTAGATCACCTTGTCCTACAATCGACCAATACTTAGATTATAAACAAAGGCCATTCGGCCATACCACTAAATCCCAATGAGTTATCGCTTGAAATACCAAGTCTCACCTAAAAGCTTACCCAAAACGATTGACAAAGAAACGAGGCTTAGATTAATTGCTTCCAACGTCCCGAGGAGCCTAAAAGAATAATCGGTTCCTAAAAATGGTTAGAACCTTGCAACAAATGTCCATAGGTCCGGCCTTTGACCACAAGAAAACGACATAGAAAAGAGAAAGAAATGAAGGAAAAACGGTCATGAACACTTACCCTTTTCCAAAACCGATTGAAGAAAACCCAAAATGAATGCCTACCCTTGATGATATTCGGCCAAAACAATACAAAAAGGGAGTAGGAAGTTTTGGCAATATGGTTATGAAAGAAGAAAGATATGTGTATAAAAAGTAAGGAAGTATGTGAGTAGAAAAGAGAATAATAATAAAAAATGAGAGAGAGGATTCGGTTTTAGCAACAATGGAAGAAAAGAAAAGTGAGTTTGGGGAAGAAAGAGGTTCGGCCAAATGAAAGAAAAAGGAAATGTGGTTGAGCAAATATCAAAAGAAGAAAAGAGAGAGATGGGAGAAAAAGGTTCGGCCAAACACCTAGTTTGCCGAAAAGAAAAATGCACAAAATGTAAAAATGAGTTTTCTGTTTCAAAAGGAATAATGAGAGAAAGAAAAATAGTATTTGGTTCAAACAAAATGAGAGCTAAAACCAAAAGTAAAATTGCACAAAATGCTTATGGTGCATTCGGCCAAAGAGGGATTTGTTTGGAGAGGAAGAGAAAAATATGCCAAAAGGTGCACAATTGCTAAAGTTGGCCAAATATCCCACCCCCAAACCTCCTATCAACATTCGGCCACCCCTCTAGCCACACATGCCGTCCACATACATGCACTAAAGGCCTTGGAATAGTTTCCAAAACATCTTCCTTAAGCCAAGCCTTGAAATCCTCTACATTCCCAAAGTTGAAGGAATTTTATCCCCCCAAAATCTAGCAATTCTATCCCTTATTTCATGCTTACCATAACCTTAAGTCTTCTTGCCAAAAAGAAAATTGTCCATCTTATCCATATGTATAGTTGGTGACACTTAATGCTAGGATGTACAAAAATAAAATCCTCAATATGCTTTCCATGCTACTCGAACCACTTCCCTCAAGCAACCTTTCAAGCTCCTTATCCACTATGCCACTAACTCCTCATGTGCTTTAATTTAACACTTAAATTATCTTAAGTGTCAAGCTCACTTAATCCACTTCACTAAATTTTCCACACTAAAAATTATTCTAGCTTAGCTAATATTTCCAAGCCTTCACACAAATATACTAAGCACACAATAACAATCATATCCGAGCTAATACAGATAACAAGATGATACTCTAATATTTTTAGGATGTTACAAAATTTGGAGAAAATGAGTATTCATACGAACCTCTTTATGAGTCGTATGATCAAGAGAATGATATGCTTGAATATCCATAATGGCTCTCTTATAATTTACAGGAGATATCATTATATGAAGCAATTAAGTAGCCCATTTTCGAATGGTTGGAGGAGGTACCTAAACAATTAGAGGATATGTCGGATCAAATGTCTCTCATGATAGAGCTACTTCAACGAAGGTACGAAGCAATGACTCCATTAAAAGAGGTCATGCATGATGTCCAAACCTTGATCATGTGGACCACGGTATTGTCATCAATAATCCTAAATTAGATGATAATATTCAGCAAGAGTTTGGAACCAGAAGCCATGAAGATGAGTTAAAAATAGCTGAAGATGACTCCAGTCCAATTGACATAGAGGTAGACATAGCAGTAGAGTTGGAGGTAGCATTGAAAACTAACACTGAACTGCAACCTATTCTGAATGAAAGTGTAGAAGAGACAATACACTTTCTAGCTAAAACCAAGGAGGTGCCAACCAAAGGATTCGATGGGTTTATACCATTCTCATACGATGACAAAGGTCAAGCTCATGCAACCAAAGCTTCACGCGACATGGAGGCGAGGAAGCTCAAGCTGATAATATCCCAAAAACGATTCAAGGGTGGCTCTGATTCAGAACTAAATTTCTTGTAATGTGGATGTCGTGACGGCAAAAAATAAGGCGATATCATTGGAATCGACCAAAGTTGTTGGTTCAGATATATCAATAGTGGAACAAACGACGGATTAAAATGTCGAGGACCAATTAAAAGTTCTTCTACGATGGCGATACAGATCGCCCCGACTCTAAAAGATGACTTATCCTTTAAATTTATTTTGATTTTAATTTTCATTGTTCGTTTTTATTACTTTAGTTTTAATCTTAAATTAAGTGTTTGTACGTGATTTTACAATGGTTGCGTAGTTCGTAAAGTGGGGGGAAGTAAAGAATAAAAAACATTGAAATATTTACAAACGGGGAGGCTCAACATAGTAGGTGACGTCCTGACAAGGGACATTGCGTCGTCACAACGAGCCAACCACGTCCTAACTTTATTATTAATTTTGTAAATATTATAAAGTTCTGTGTGTTTTGAATTATAATTTTTTATTTTTAGTTTTAGTTATAGTAGGAATAATGTTTTAGGGAGTGAAAGTGTTCTTAGAGGTTGTCTAGGGTGATTGGGCACAAACCGATTAGTCCGACACGACCCGAAAAGGTAGTTTTTAAAACTTCCAAGCAGTGTCGCGACACAATATGTTGTGATACAGAACTTCGAAGATCAAGAATTTGAAACTTTTAGGCCATGTCGCGACAAGACCCCCTGTGTTGCGACACGCAAATTTGAAACAAAAATATTGAAAATCCAAAGGTCGTGTTGTGAAACGCATAGCTCATGTGACAACATGAAACTTCGAACTAAAAAACCTGGAAATTAAGGTATCATGTCGTGACACGCACCGCTTGTGTTGCGACAAGCTATTGGGATTTTTCAATATATATACCAAACAATTTTCACCCTAAATGTCACTTTTAAAACACCTAAACAGCCACCAAAAGACCCCCTTAGGCTGCCACACTCCCTCATTCCATCGCTAGTCGAGATTTTGTGATTCCAACCCCAATTCTTCTATCGGTCTTCTTTTTTCTCTGTTAGTTATAAATTCTCTTGTTCTTTCTTTTGATTTAGTCTCTTTTGCATGTACAAAGTGTCGCTTGTTGGCTCGAGGAACAACCTGACACAAGAGAACCCACAACCTAACAAGGTTAGACATTCAAATTTTATTTTCTATTATAAAACATGTTTGGGTAATTTATTGTTTCATTAGCTTGATTAAATCTATTCACTGGCACCTCAGCAAGTACGATGGGCTATAGAGGCACCAAGCAAAATTGATTCCAACCGTTTCCACAATCCAGAAGTGGAACAATATTATTTACAGGTGAACGATTGTACATTTATCCAGGAACGAGGGTTCAATCCCTTATTGACTAAATGTGATGCAATATGGGAATTGATGGATTTCCACCATTGGTGAAATTTTTGCTCGACCCCGAACAAATCGACACTCGACATAGTAGTCTACGAGTTTTATGCCTCTCTAAAAGATCGAGAAATTCGTAGACTACTAAGTGTACACACCCATGTTACAGTCTGAGTCAAGGAAGTGCTAGTGACGCCCCCACAAAATATATCGATTTTATGACGCACCATTCTATGCCTCTGATTTTCTGCAATTTCTAAATTTATATTTGTATAGAGATATGGATATGGATGCTATATTAAAATATCTAACACAGAGGCGAGTGGACTCACCAAGCTAGTACTAATATACCTGTTAAGTTTAATTAGGCCATTATGTTTTCGATGGCCAAAATGTGGATGCAATTTATTTGCACCCCTATCTCCTCTACCCAAAATGTTTCTCACACCTTTCGAGCGGTTTTTCTTGATGCTATCTTGAAAAAAAGACAGGTTTATGTTGGACACTGGATTTATTAGTCGATGCTCACATGCATCAGCAATATGAAGAGGGGAATGTATTTCCCACATCTCTTGATAGCCCTGTGCAAGCGGGCAAAGGTTCTAATGTCGCCAATGAAGCAGTTCGCTAAGTCGACAAAGAGCATTCTCAACAATACTATGTATGCTCAGTTTATCAAGCTTCAACACAAGCAAGTAACGGAGTGGAACCAACAACGTAAACATAATATGGACATCCCACCTCCCCTGAAACGAAAAAGCAAAACCAAAACACCTCAATTGACAGGATTGAGCAACTTATCGGATATGGAATGGGTCATTCGATGGATGCAAGAGATGTCCCTAGTGGGCATCCATTATGCATAAAGGCATGACATGCGAGTGCCTAATCCACCTCTTAACAACTTTATTTTTTCCATCCATTTCAGTTCGTTTGATTCTACATACAATTCATTTCTGATTTCAACGAGCTAGCAGAAGGACCGATTGGACATATATAATTAGCGCTCAATAATTTATAATTAAGTTCCAAAATTTTGCCTATTAATTATAAACTCATTTAGTCACGAAGTCGTTCCACTATAGTATCGTGACTAAGCTCTCCCTAATTACATACCATTACGAAAGCTACTCAATCAGTGCTCATCCAATGACCTTGTCATAAGTGTGTTACCCTCATAGGATGTCATTAATCTCTATGGGATAAATTCGTTCTCCCTATATGATTCTTTTTTATCTCATGGTAATAGTTACATCTTCCTTCATGAAAAGTCAATTACTATCAACTAGTAATCAAGTCATTTATCACAAAGACAAACAACCAGTGACCATGTTTACTTTTCATCTATAATGTAATGCTGATGAGAGGATATCATTTACCCATTACTTGGGCTATAAATTCCAAGATTGTAAATGATGCTACATATTGCAGATGTCATACACCCAACGCACTA
Source organism: Gossypium sturtianum (assembly GCA_025698515.1). Taxonomy (NCBI): domain Eukaryota; kingdom Viridiplantae; phylum Streptophyta; class Magnoliopsida; order Malvales; family Malvaceae; genus Gossypium; species Gossypium sturtianum. The sequence goes on along the minus strand of CM046948.1, from coordinate 22,476,747 downwards.
GCTTTCGGTTCCTTATCTATTTGAACTCAATCTTTTACTTACATAAAAGTATATGAGTCACGCATACATAGTCCTTCATCGACTTAGGATTAATGTATGCCACACTATGAATGTCACAAGTGAATAAATCCATAAATGGATATAGGATCTATTCTACTTGGGTCTTGTTCAATGTACTGTTAGTCCAATCAGTCACATCTATGTCTCTATCTTCTGAGAGTTGTCCGATTCGTTGCTCAAGACAAAACATCTCCCAATTGGCCTTAATTGACGACATATTAATCTTTCAATCAGTTTGTTCATTCCCAATTAGACTAAGGACACATTTAGGTTTATCTACTAATACAAGTTGTCTTTTTGTATTACGATCCGATTACATAATACTGCTTAGTATTAGTTAAACGTTAAATAACCAGTGAGTCAATATTTGTTTCCATTTTGCTTTTCGTACAAAAATATTGAGAACCATATACAAAGAATATTAATGTAAACAATGGATGTTTTATTAAATCAATTTGTTTGAAAAATACAAGTGTATAATGACGAATATACTATATTTAAGATACTAGATCTACCATGGAACTCATTTAAATGTTATAGAAAAGTTTGAGAATGTTTTATAATGTTTTTGGACTAATTTTCAACTCCAAAGGCCTCAATATCAGTACTTGACTTCTGTAGTATCATAACAAGTCAAACATATTTCAAATTGCTACAGTTCTAGGTAGTTGTTTCATAACTTGGAATAGTTGTATAGGAACAACTGTCGTTGCTTCTACAAACTTGTGTTTTTAAACTTTCAAATTATCCCAAGTGATGCCCAAACGTTCTCACATAGAAAATGATTCAAAATAATTTTAAAAATCTATTTAAGGTTATTAAATGTTGAGAATTATTTTAAATATTTTTTTATAGACCATTTTACCAATAAAGGCCCATTTCCAACTTTATTTACAAAAATAGGCCACTTTTTTCATTATTTAAAGGAATGGGCTGAAAACACCAAAACGCGTCCACGTTGGAGCATTTTAGGGGAAATTCCAGCAAAATGCATCCCTGAGGGAGCGATTTTGCCATGTCAGCACAAAACGCGCTGACGTAGACATGCTTTGCTAATGTGGCAAAATCACTCCCTCAAGGACGCGTTTTAGCCTGTGTTTTTGACCCCCAACAGTCATTTAAAATTTTGACTGTGGTCCAACGGTAAAAAAAAAAACTATAAAACCCCCTATTTTTTTCACACAAACATTTCTTCCAAAATTCTCAAAAAAGCTATCAAATTTCTCCCTAAATTTCTCAAAACTCTCTTTAATTAATTATTTCCTTAATTTTTTTTCTAAATTAGTATTATTTTTTTATAATTTCAAAAATATTTGATCGTGCTAGCAATGGTTGGGAAATTAATTCGTCTCAATCATAAACATATCTCTGTCGAACAAATGAAAATGGTAAGGGTTAATTTTAATTTTTGAATATTATTTAATATTTTTTTCATTTATGTAATTTTAATTATTTTTATTTTATATTTTTTATAACAGCCTATAGATCGAGTGTTAAAATGTTATATTCGTAATATGTCTGGTCCTCCATAACCGTTGATAGAAAATTACTTGAGGGAAGCGGGTTTTCGGCACATTGTCAATATAGGCTGAGGGTGCAAGTTGGACAAGAAACTCATCACGCGTTCATAGAGATGTGGAGACCTGAGACGCACACATTCCATCTTCCATGCGGAGAGTGTATAATCACTTTGGAGGACGTGCAATTACAATTGGGATTTGTAACATCCTAAAAATCTGAGTATCGATATATTGCATGTTTTGGTGTTTAGCTTATGAATGAAAATTTTCCTTTCTTCTTTTTCGTGTTTATTATAGCCTTGAAAAGGGCATAGAAGTATTACGGTATAGAATAATTTTTAGTATTGAGAATTTATTGAAGTGGATCAAGTGACACGATACTTAAGTTAATTTAAGTGTCTAAAATTAGCATAAGATGAGTAATTGGCAAAGTGGTGATGGCGCCATAAGTTGGACTTGAGGGGAGAGTTCGAATCTCCTAGCATGCAATTTAGGAGCTTTTATTTTTGGTTTTTCCTAGCATGTGTCGGCCAAGCATCAAACATGGATAAGATGGACTAAATTTTTATGGTAAGGATATTAAGGTTTATGGCAAGCATGATTTAAGGGATGGAATGGCTTGATTTTGGGGATAAGATTCTCAAACTTTAGGAAAATGGAGGATTGCAAGGCTTGAATCAAGGTTGATGTTTTGGTAACTTCTTCATGGCCATTTTGACCATGAACATGGACGGCATTGTGGACTAAGGGGTTGGGCGAATGTGTTAGTAGCTTGGCTAGGATTAGGAGTTAGCTTTTGGTCATTTCTAGCATTTTTGTGCAAAATTTGCAATTCTCTTCTCAACCTTTCTTTTAGCCGAATTTGAGCTTTTGGTAAGCTTTGTTTTGACCATTTCATGTTACCATTTGGACACATTTTTGCTTAGCATCTCAAGACATTTTCTCTTTTGGCCGAAATACCAAAGCTAAGATCATTTTCGTTTTCTTCTCCTTTTTCCCATTGCCAAATGTACCTTACTCCTAAACTCATCTCTTTTCTTTTCTCTTTTCTCTCTTGAAAACCGAATCAACATCATCTCCTTCCTTCATCCTTCTACTTTCTTCTCAACTAAATTTTCTTCATTATTTTCTCTCATGGCGAATGCTAGATTGCTCCATTCTTAGAACCAATTTTCCCTTCCTTTGTTATTCATAGCCGAATCTCCTACTATACATAGGTATCCTTCTCAAACGTTTCTTTTTCAATCGTGGACAATAGTGTGATTTTGGAGGACTGAAACTCAAGTGTTCGTGAGTATAGTGAATCATTGGAATCGATCTAAAGAGTTAAGGTAAGGAGTTTATTCAAAGATTTTCATATTACTCGTCATTTTGATATAGATTGATTATAACTCGATTTCAATTTAGGGACGACGCTCAATTCGCATATTGTGGAGCAAGGATATTTCGTGGTAAGGCAATCTCACCCTTGTAACCGTTAGTCATAATTTTGATATATTTAGTCGGACTCATGATCTTTTGTCATTAGAAATAATCAAAATAGGGACGAAAAGGGTGGTGAATAGTGTTCGAAAGAGGGGTGGTTCCGCTTATTCCCTCTAAGTTTAAGCAAAGGACTATTTCAAACAATCGGGATTTTCCACCGGGTTGTGGACGCTCATCGAGGAGAATCGGTTGTTTGAAATCGTTCGTACTCCCGAACCTTTGTTTGTTCGTGGATTTTTATCGGGTAACGAACCATCAATCGAGGAGAAACCACAAATAGAAGTGGTTCGAAATTTTAAGGATAAAGTCTAGATCGTTATTTCTAAGATTCGATATGTGAATAAATTATAGTGTTCTAATTTATCGTGATGCGTTTAGGTATCGACGAGCGGGAAAGTCTAGTTCTCACAGTAACCAGGTGTGTAACTTCACACTTATCTCTCGGGTTAGATACTAAACCGTAAATATTGGGATAAAATCGTAAAGATGGCAAAATCGGAAAATACATAGTAATTAACACTTTTGTGTAAATGTATGAAAACCGTTAAATTCATGGGCCGAAAACTGCTAGATCGTTAAATGGGCCGAAAACTGCTAGATCGTTAAATGGGCCGAAAACTGCTAGATCGTTAAATGGGCCAAAAATTTGCTAGATCGTTAAATGGGCCGAAAACTGCTAGATCGTTAATGGGCTGAAAATCTGCTAGATCGATATATGGGCCCAAGTTAGCTAGATTGCTAAATGGGCTAAATGCTATTTTATCTTATGGGCTCAAATGAAAATTTGTAATATAGACTCACATGTATGGTAGGCCTTTTGTTAAATTATTACATGGATATAAATTGTTATGCATACTGATTGCATGGGTTGGGATAAGCGATGAAGAGAAGAAAGGCTGTTGCCAAAAATCTAGTTCGGTGGCTTTGCCACAAAATTTTAATGGCTTAATGCCTCTAGTTCGGTGACTTTGTCACAATCTAGTTCGGTGGTGCACCACAATATATTTAAAACGGCTTATTGCCTACGATTGGTGTGTTGGCGGGGTGGGTTGACTTGATCCCCACAGGTGTGTTCGTTGGTACGGGGGTGTGTAGCGGATGGAAATTAGGTTTGGTTGGGAAATTTCATTTTGCATGCATTTAATTTATTATATTATATTCGTAAATGGGCTCAAGCCCAAAACAATGCCTTGATTATCCAGCTCAATGAGCGTGGTAAGTGAGTTACACACCTTGAGTTACGAGTAACTCACTCTATCTTTTAACCATTTCGTAATGGAAATTGTGAAGGCTTGGGCGAGGATGACTTCATGGAGGCCATACTACGAATATGGGTTTTTATAAAATATGAAATTTTATTAAGTAATTTCTTTTAATTACTATTTTGGGTATGATGTAATAAGGTCTCTATTAATACTTTTATGGATTTTTATGTGTGTGGATGGATTTAAATTTCCTTTAAAACGTTGAAGATGCTTTAACTATTCGTGTTTTTTTTAAATCCTTTTGAACTCTTTAAAAACTACTTTAAAGAGTTAAACAATTAAAGTACTAAATGATAAGATTTCAAACTAGTATTTCTTAATTCATCAAATTTTAAATTATTTTTCTAAATTTTCAACTAAACATCATTTTCAAAAGGTTTTATAGAACTGTTTACCTAAAACATTAGTGTATTAAATGAATGATAGATCGATGTAACAAACCAAATCTCGTCTTAACGCATAGACCTGGTTTGGGGTGTTACATATAATGGTATCAGAGCCAGTTTCAAAACTCGACTGTGGTTGGGTTCAACAACAATTTTTGTTTGAGAAATAGTTTAAATTTTTAAACTTTATGTTCTAAAGGTAGTATGGCGCCACGAGCATCCGGCACCAAGTCAAGTAAGTATTTGTTTATTGATTGTTATTATTGTGATACGATCATAGGAACACTCTAGAACTTCTAGTTTTAGGTGTTGAAAACAATAGAGATTGAGACTATAGAACGTGATTGCGAAAATAACTTTACCTCTTATATTTCATAAAACATCGTTAATAAACACTGAAATAGTATTCTGATTCATAAAACTTGTAAACTGCAATAAACCGAATTAGTTATTATGAGCACTAGAGGACGTGGTCGTGGGACGCAGTGTAGACGTGGCCATGGTAGAGGACGCAGTCTTTGCGTCAAGCGCGGGTCATGTGCGAGAAATGGATGCACTGCATCGCTCGAGAGTGAGACGGGATCACATGATCATATGGAAGAAGATAATGCTTTAACACGAGCAATGCTGCGAGTCCTTGAAAAGGGTCGTTGGACCTAGATTTGGGCCAACAAATCGTCGGGTCGATATCGGAGCGATGAAATCAAGTGGTCTTGAGGTTTTCGTGAGGTGTCTCGGTGTAGCTCCAAATGTTGTCGAATATTGGCTTGAGGCGGTGGAGTGAATTATGGAAGACCTTGAGTGCAATTGTGAGAGCGAAACTAAGAGGAGCGGTGTCCTTGCTAAGGGACGAAGCTTATCAATGGTGGCTTATTGTCCAGGGAAGGCAATCAAGCTGTATTAGTTAATTGGGAGTTCTTCAAAGTGCGCCTTTCGGGGAAATATGTAGGCACAAGTTATGTGGACGCCTTGAAGGAAGGAATTTTTGAATCGATTCAAGGAAATAAGGCGGTGGCGACTTATGAAGCCGAGTTTTTAAATCCGAGTCGCTATGCTCGGACAATAGTGCCAACGGACCATGAGCGTTGTGTATGCGCTTTGAGGATGGGTTGAATGATGAGTTGCGGGTTTTGATAGCCCCACAACAAGTTAGAACTTTTGCCACGCTTGTGGAGAAAGCCAAGATAGCGAAGAGGCTAAGAGCTTAGAACGTCGAGAATCGGGAAAGAGTTAGAGGCAAAAGAGATATAAAGTATTCGGGTTCTTTAAAAGGTTTCGAAGAGGCCTCGGAATGATGAGCAGCTCAAGAAAGAGCACAGTAGCTAATAATCGAGTCGAGACTGTACTGAATGTGGGAAACAACATTCCGGAGAGTCTTTGGAGGAAAAGCGGGTGCTTGTTATAAATGTGGTTCAATGGATCATCAATATAAGAATTGCCCTCGACGCATGGATACGACTCGGGAAGTTCATATCATGAAGCACACCGCGCAAGAGGAACTCAAAGAACACCAGGAGAGGTCGTGGATCAGTCGTGGTGGTAATGAAATTTGGGCGTGGTCAAGGTGCATTGGGTCGAGGCAATGGTTCTAGAGGTAACACGGATGTAAGACGGCCGAGGATTAGTATATGCGGTTAGGCGCGAGAGGATGGCAATGCACACGATGTGATAAGCTGCACGTTCTTTATCTTTGATGTACACATTCTTCGCTTTGATAGATATTGGTTCTACCCACTCATATGTTACTAGCGCCATATCACGGAAACTTGAATCTAGAATCTAAAATTACCGATAGTGAGATGATGGTAATAAGTCCTTTAGGATGATCGGTAATTGTAAATAAACTGTTTAGAGACGTGCCCTTAGAAATCCAAGGAGAAATATTTTTGGCGAATTTGATGGAATTGCCTTTCGTGAGTTCGATCTAATTTTGGGCATGGATTGGTTGGTTAAGCACCAGCGCTTTTTTTAGGCATGAAAAGCGGATGTCAATAAGGACTTGGATGATAAAGAAATAGTAATGATAAGTGACGAAGGAATTACTTGGCAAATGTGGTATCTGCGTAAAAAGCGAGAAAAGTTGGTGCAAAAAGGGCACGGAGCATTTCTAGCTTTTATTAGTGCTTTGGATGCCAAAGAGTTATCGATGGAGGACGTGAGAATGGTGAAGGAATTTCGGATGTATTTCCCGAAGAACTTCTGGTGTACCTCGGATCGGGAAGTGGAATTTGGTATTGAGCTTTTGCTCGAAGGCGGCTCCGGTGTCCATTGCTCCTTATAGAATGGCTTTGAAGGAGTTGGCGGAGCTTAAAGCTCAAATTCAAGAATTGCTAGATCGAGGTTTTATTCGATCGAGTGTGTCTCGTGGGGAGCACCGGTTTTGTTCGTTAAGAAGAAGGATGGGTCGATGCGTATGTGCATTGATTACTGAGCGATTGAATAAATTGACGATCAAGAATAGGTATCCTTTACCGAGAATTGATGACTGTTTGATCAATTGAAAGGAGCTTGATTTTCTCCAAAATTGATTTGAGATCGGGTTATCACCGGCTTAAGGTGAAAGAAGCGGATATTCATAAGGCGGCATTACGAACTCGTTATGGACATTATGAGTTTTTGGTGATGCCGTTTGGGTTGACCAATGCACCACGGTGCATTTATGGACATGATGAACCAGGTCTTTCAACAATATTTAGACCGGTTTGTGGTGGTGTTCATAGATGACATTTTAGTATATTCAAGGAATGAAGAGGAGCATGACTCGCATTTGCGTATAGTATTGCACATTACTTGAGATAATCGACTTTATGCCAAATTTAGTAAATGTGAATTTCTGGTTAAGGAAGTGACTTTCTTGGGTCATGTGGTATCATTTGAAGGAATAAGGGTGGATCCTCGGAAAATTGAGGTCATCTTTGGATTGAAAGCGCCAAAGTCGATGTCGAGATTCGGAGTTTCTTGGGGTTGGTGGTTATTATAGGCGCTTTGTTGAGGGTTTTCTCTCGATTCTTTGCACCCCTAACTAAAGCACATTGCGAAAAGGGTACCGTATATTTGGGTGAAAAACAACAAGAGAGTTCCGAGAAATTGAAGAAGATTACATGAAGCACCGGTTTTGATTCACTGAGGTGGAAAGGAGTTTATCGTTTATTGTGATCGTCTCACACGGGTTTAGGTCATGTCTTTGATGCAAAGTGGAAAAGTAGTGGCATATGCTTCTCGTCAACTAAGACCGCACGAAGTAAATTACCCCACTCATGACTTGGAGTTAGCTGCGGTAGTGTTTGCTTTAAAGATTTAGAGACACTATCTCTACGGTGAGAAGTCCATCATTTACATGGATCACAAGAGTCTTAAGTATCTTCTTACTCAGAAGGAGTTAAACTTGAGACAAAGAAGATGGATAGAACTGTTAAAGGATTATGATTTCTCAATCGAGTATCATCCGGGAAAGGCTAATGTGGTAGCTGACACGTTAAGCCGTAAGGTGGCATCTGATTTTAGAGCAATGTTTGCTCATCTGAGTTTGTATGAGGATGGTAGTCTATTAGCGGAACTTCAAGTGAAGCCTCTGTGGTTAGAGCAAATCAAGGAAAAGCAGATATTAGATAAAAAGTTAGGACCCTTAATTGACAAGTTGGGAGTGGTGAAATAGAGGATTTTGGTATAAACACGGATGGAGTCTTTGTGTTTCCGTGGAAGAGTTTGTATGCCTAAAGACTACGATTTGAGGCGAATGATGATTCTGCTGGAGGCGCATAGTAGCCCTTATGCTATGCACCGGAGGAAATAAGATGTATCGGGATCTCCATGAAGCAGATATTGGTGGCGGGGTTGAAGCGTGAGATTTACGAGTTTGTGGGAAAATGTTTGACTTGTCAACAAGTGAAGGCGGAGCATCAATTGCCGTCGAAGCTTATTACAACCGTAAAGATTCCTCTTTGGAAATGGGAGCGGATAACTATGGATTTTGTTAGTGGGTTACCTTTAACACCTACTAAGAAAAATTCCGTTTGGGTAATAGTTGATCGATTGACGAAAGCGCTCATTTTCTACCGGTTAAAGACGGATTATTCATTACGAGAAGTTGGCTAAAAATTTGTATGTATATCGAAATTGTTAGGTTGCATGGGATACGGCATCTATTATATCGAGATAGGGATCCTAGGTTTACATCACGATTTTGGAAAGCTCTGCATGAAGCTTTGGGAACAAAGTTAAACTTCGATGACGGCTTTTCATCCTCGATCAGATGGTCGATCGGAAAGAGTAATTCAATTATTGGAAGACATGTTAAGGGGATGTGTGATTGATTTAAAAGGTAGTTGGGAGGATTTTCTACCGTTGGCGTGAATTTGCGTATAACAACGACTATCAGTCTAGCATTGAGATGGCACCCTACGAGGCATTGTGCGGTCGTAGGTGTCGTTCTCCTACTTGTTGGGTGAATTGGGCGAGCGGCGGATGTTAGGTCGGAGTTAATATCGAGAGCGGAAGAAAAGGTAAAAGTCATTCGAGCGCGGTTAAAGGAAGCTTGGATAAGCGAGAAGTCATATGCGATCTGAAGCATAAGGATATCGAGTTTCTTTGTGGGGATCAGGTCTTTACGAAGGTCTCACCTTGGAAGAAAATTTTCAGATTTGGAAGGAAGGGCAAGTTGAGTCCTAGGTTCATTGGACCATATCGTGTGATGAAGCGTGTTGGTCCAGTGGCTTATCAAATTGAATTACCTCGAGTTGAGTCAAATTCATAATGTTTTCCATGTTTCCATGCTAAGGCGTTATAGATCGGATACGTCACACATAGTACCTGGTAGAAGAAGTGGAGTTGAGATCGGACTTGTCTTTCGAGGAGGAACCAGTGGAAATTTTAGACCAAGATGTCAAGGAGCTAAGAAAGAAGAGCGGTCTGCCGTTGGTCAAGGTTTTATGGCGTAATCACGAGCGGAGGAAGCAACGTGGGAGCTGAGGATGCAATTCGACAACAATACCCTCACCTCTTTTAACGGGTAAATTTCGAGGACGAAATTTTCTTTAAGAGGAGGGTAGAATTGTAACATCCTAAAAATCGAGTATCGATATATTGCATGTTTTGGTGTTTAGCTTATGAATGAAAATTTTCCTTTCTTCTTTTTCGTGTTTATTATAGCCTTAAAAAGGGCATAGAAGTATTCGGTATAGAATAATTTTTAGTATTGAGAATTTATTGAAGTGGATCAAGTGACACCGATACTTAAGTTAATTTAAGTGTCTAAAATTAGCATAAGATGAGTAATTGGCAAAGTGGTGATGGCACCATAAGTTGGACTTGAGGGGAGAGGTTCGAATCTCCTAGCATGCAATTTAGGAGCTTTTATTTTTGGTTTTTCCTAGCATGTGTCGGCCAAGCATCAAACATGGATAAGATGGACTAAATTTTTATGGTAAGGATATTAAGGTTTATGGCAAGCATGATTTAAGGGATGGAATGGCTTGATTTTGGGGATAAGATTCTCAAACTTTAGGAAAATGGAGGATTGCAAGGCTTGAATCAAGGTTGATGTTTTGGTAACTTCTTCATGGCCATTTTGACCATGAACATGGACGGCATTGTGGACTAAGGGGTTGGCGAATGTGTTAGTAGCTTGGCTAGGATTAGGAGTTAGCTTTTGGTCATTTCTAGCATTTTTGTGCAAAATTTGCAATTCTCTTCTCAACCTTTCTTTTAGCCGAATTTGAGCTTTTGTTAAGCTTTGTTTTTGACCATTTCATGTTACCATTTGGACACATTTTTGCTTAGCATCTCAAGACATTTTCTCTTTTGGCCGAAATACCAAAGCTAAGATCATTTTCGTTTCCTTCTCCTTTTCCCCATTGCCGAATGTACCTTACTCCTAAACTCATCTCTTTTCTTTTCTCTTTTCTCTCTTGAAAACCGAATCAACATCATCTCCTTCCTTCATCCTTCTACTTTCTTCTCAACTAAATTTTCTTCATTATTTTCTCTCATGGTGAATGCTAGATTGCTCCATTCTTAGAACCATTTTCCCTTCCTTTGTTATTCATAGCCAGAATCTCCTACTATACATAGGTATTCTTCTTCTCAAGCGTTTCTTTTTCAATCGTGGACAATAGTGTGATTTTGGAGGACCGAAACTCAAGTGTTCGTGAGTATAGTGAATCGTTGGAATCGATCTAAAGAGTTAAGGTAAGGAGTTTATTCAAAGATTTTCATATTACTCGTCATTTTGATATAGATGGATTATAACTCAATTTCAATTTAGGGGACGTATCGCTCAATTCGCATATTGTGGAACAAGGATATTTCGTGGTAAGGCAATCTCACCCTTGTAACCGTTACTCATAATTTCGATATATTTAGTCGGACTCATGATCTTTTGTCATTAGAAATAATCAAAATAGGGACGAAAAGGGTGGTGAATAGTGTTCGGAAGAGGGGTGGTTCCGCTATTCCCCCTAAGTTTAAGCAAAGGATTTGTTGCCAACAATCAGAGATTTTCCACCGGGTTGTGGACGCTCATCCGAGGAGAATCAGTTGTTTGAAATCGTTCGTACTCCCGAACCTTTGTTTTTTCGTGGATTTTTATCGGGTAACGAACCATCAATCGAGGAGAAACCACAAATAGAAGTGGTTCGAAATTTTGAGGGTAAAGTCTAGATCGTTATTTCTAAGATTCGATATGTGAATAAATTATAGTGTTCTAATTTATCGTGATGCGTTTAGGTATCGACGAGCGAGAAAGTCTAGTTCTCACAGTAACCAGGTGTGTAACTTCACACTTATCTCTCGGGTTAGATACTAAACCGTAAATATTGGGATAAAATCGTAAAGATGGCGAAATCGGAAAATACATAGTAATTAACACTTTTGTGTAAATGTATGAAAACCGTTAAATTCATGGGCCGAAAACTGCTAGATCGTTAAATGGGTCGAAAACTACTAGATCGTTAAATGGGCCGAAAACTGCTAGATCGTTAAATGGGCCGAAAACTGTTAGATCGTTAAATGGGCCGAAAATTGCTAGATCGTTAAATGGGCCGAAAACTGCTAGATCGTTAAATTGGCCGAAAACTGCTAGATCGTTAAATGGGCCGAAAATTTGCTAGATCGTTAAATGGGCCAAAAATTGCTAGATCGTTAATGGGCCGAAAATCTGCCAGATCGATATATGGGCCCAAGTTAGCTAGATTGCTAAATGGGCTAAATGCTATTTTATCTTATGGGCTCAAATGAAAATTTGTAATATAGACTCACATGTATGGTAGGCCTTTTGTTAAATTATTACATGGATATAAATTGTTATGCATACCTGATTGCATGGGTTGGGATAACTGATGAAGAGAAGAAAGGCACATTGCCAAAAATCTAGTTCGGTGGCTTTGCCACAAAATTTTAATGGCTTAATGCCTCTAGTTCGGTGACTTTGTCACAATCTAGTTGGTGGTGCACCACAATATATTTAAAACGGCTTATTGCCTACGATTGGTGTGTTGGCGGGGTGGGTTGACTTGATCCCCACGGGTGTGTTGGTTAGTACGGGGTGTGTAGCGGATGGAAATTAGGTTTGGTTGGGAAATTTCATTTTGCATGCATTTAATTTATTATATTATATTCAGTAAATGGGCTCAAGCCCAAAACAATGCCTTGATTATCGGCTCAATGAGCGTGGTAAGTGAGTTACACACTAAGTTACGAGTAACTCACTCTATCTTTTAACCATTTGGGTAATGGAAATTGTGAAGGCTTGGTGAGGATGACTTCATGGAGGCCATACTACGAATATGGGTTTTTATAAACTATGAACTTTTATTAAGTAATTTCTTTTAATTACTATTTTGGGTATGATGTAATAAGGCCTCTATTAATACTTTTATGGATTTTTATGTGTGTGGATGGATTTAAATTTCCTTTAAAACGTTGAAGATGCTTTAACTATTCGTGTTTTTTTTAAATCCTTTTGAACTCTTTAAAAACTACTTTAAAGATTTAAACAATTAAAGTACTAAATGATAAGATTTCAAACTAGTATTTCTTAATTCATCAAATTTTAAATCATTTTTCTAAATTTTCAACTAAACATCATTTTCAAAAGGTTTTATAGAACTGTTTACCTAAAACATTAGTGTATTAAATGAATGATAGATCGATGTAACAAACCAAATCTCGTCTTAACACATAGACCTGGTTTGGGGTGTTACAGGATTGCTGGTGAATGGGTCCATACTCACCGGGTCCATTCAATCTGCTGATTGGGGAGCCATATGCTACGATCTTTTGGGTGCGATTCCAGATAATATTTACGGAGGTCAGATCGAGATAGGCTGGTTACAAGACATATTTTGGAGCTGGGGAATGATTCGACTGAAGTAGAAAGAATATGATATACTCGGGCATACATCCTTGAGATCGTTGGAGGTTATCTAATGCTGAACTTGTCATGAAACCTCGTACATCTGAGGTGGCTACTGAAACTCGTTGATTTTAGAGCAGCTGGCGAACTTAATTGGGGGTCTGTCGTGTTGGGAACACTGTACCAGGAGATGTGCGGGGTGATGAAACCAAATAAAGCCAAAATCAGGGGTTGCATATCACTACTACAATCATGGGTTCGATTTCGCTTTCCATTTTTACGTCCTCGAGTGAACCACCCATATAAATTCCCACTCATAACGAGGTAAAATTTTTATTAGATTTTAAATTTATTACATAGATTTAAAATATGTAACACCCCAAACCCGGCCCACAAGTTAGGCCCAAATCTTGCGTGTCACAATGAAGTGTGTTTTAAAAACCATGTTTTCATTGAAAACCCTCCTTAATATTTAAAACTAAAGTCTCAGTTTGTGTTCGTTCAATTTCAAAATATGGTTCAATGAAAAGTTAATCACTTTTAAAAAAAAACGTTATTAACTTTTTTAAAAATCTTTTTTAGTTGCGAAAGCTAATTTAAGGTAAAGAAGTTTAAAACGTATGTTTTTAAAAATGATTAACTTTTCATTGAACCACGCTTTGAAATTGAACGAACACAAACTGATACTTTAGTTTTAAATATTAAGGAGGGTTTTCAATGAAAACATGGTTTTTGAAAAACACTTTATTGTGACACGCCAGATTTGGGCCTAACTTCTGGGCCGGGTTTGGGGTGTTACATTTAGTGGTATCAGAGCCAAGTTGCAAAACTCGGGTGTGGAATGGGTTTTCAAAATTTTGTATTACAAGAGGTTGGTTTCAAATATGTGAAGTGTTTTGAGGTATTTTTCTAGAAAGTGTGGCACACTGAGTCTCCGGTGCCGAATCTGTAAGTTTCTGAAACTGTTGTTTGTTTTTGTTGAAAAGTAGTAGATGGAGATACTGTGATTTCTTAGATATTATATTGTATTGCTACACTTAAAGTTGGAGTTTGTATTTATTCTGTGTGAATTCTGGAAATGATATGCGTGTGATATCCATCCGCCCTGATGGATAGATGGTGTGATGCGTGCTTGTATTATTAGGATCAGAGTACGCAACGAGAGTGTAGTGTGGTAGGCTAGGGTGTGCGACTATTCTGATAGTCAGAAATTTCGAGGACAAAATTTCTTTAAGGGGGTAGAGTTGTAATGCCCCGAATTTTGGGCCTAGAAGAAATGGGCTTCGCGTGCCGGAGGAATTGGAATTTAGTTGTGCATGTGAATAACATAAAAGTATGTCTACTTTGGTGGTTATGATCCTGAGAAGTATTGGAGAAGTCTTGGGTTCAAACCTGGGCTTTAGAAAAATTTTGGTTTTAGGTGAATAAAACCCTGGATGTAAATAAGTAGGCTTTAAGAATATTGTTGGGGAAATCATGACACAAGAAGGGTTGGTGATCCAGTGGTAGTGGCGTCATTATGGTGGCAAGGGGATCTTGAGTTTGAATCGCATGGGATGCAAAGGGATTTTATTTTATTTCCATGAGGTGAGAGAGGTAGAGTTGGATTAAAACTCTCCTGAGGTGGTTGTTGACTTGGTCTTGGATGAAGTTGTTGGGGAGTTTGAATTGGTCTGTGAGGGATTTATGGAGTGATTTTAGGAGGGTTTTAGGGGATTTGGATAAGGGGGTTGTTGGTTGAGGATTTTGGGGAGAAAAAGAAGGAATTTGGTATGTAATGGGTGTATTGTGCCGAATTTGAGTGGAGACTACTCAGAATTTCGGGATTGGGAGTTTGAGTGCACTATTTTGGGTTGGGGTAATTGACCATTTGGGGAATTGTCCTTTACTGCCGAATATATCATTCTCTTTTCCCCCTCTTCTTTTTTAGTTTTGGTCTGTCAATCTTCTTCTTCCCTTCTTGCCGAACCTTTTCTGTTTCTCTCATCTCTCCATTTTGTCTGTCGACTTTTAGTTAATGATTTTCTTGATCAATTGTTTTTGATCTCTCCTTCCCTCCAGTGCCTTGATTTTGTTACCGATTTCTATATTCTTCTTCTTTGATCAGTTCCGGTTTGGGAGTGGCTTTAGCAAGCGGTGAGTTACTAGATTTTTTCTTGTTTTTCTATTCCTTCGATATGTCCAAACTCCCTTCTTAAACGTATGCTCTTTTCTTTTATATTCTCTGTTAGCCAATTCTCTTTCCCTCCTTATGCTTGGTAGTGCCTTCGGTTCATAGATTCCACGAAGAGTGCAAATCGTTCGCTCATCTCGCGATCAAAGGTAAAGTTGAAGGCTTGTAATTTCTCAAGTGGTTGGCCGAATGTTACTTTCCCCTTTTGGGGGGAAAGATTGCGTGTACTTCCTTCAGACTAATGTGTGCTATACCATGGTTTTAGACCATCGTGGTTGATAGTTTGTATTTGTAATGCAGTTAATCGTCAAAGAGGAGTGTGATCAACTCTAGCCTGTGATCTAAGGGAAATAAACCGATTAGCGATCAATCAAGGCAAGTATGGATTGTCGTTTTGGGCTTGGACAGTTATTAACCATATTAATTGTAAATCTGATACGATATTTTGGTTGATTATAGGATTCGGAGAGCGTGGATCTTAGCTAGTTTCGCGAACAGGTGTGTATTTGTATGCGGTATTCGATAATCGGTTGAAAAGCTGAAAGTATGTGTTGTTTACACTGCTATAACTATAGATCGGCAAAATGCCGAAAAGCCAAAAATATGGCGTATGATGCCACACGAGCGTGTGATCGTGCGTGTGGTGAACCGAGCCCACAAACATGGGCGTTAGTCTGTAGAGGCCACCACGAGCGCCCTCACGGTCTTGGGTGCATTCACGGGCCGTGTTAGCGAAATGGGGTGTGTGTGGGCCCGATGAGGCTTGTGGGCCCCATCTGAGATAAAATGTATGTGATGTGGTAAGTATTGTTTGGTGTGACATTTGCATAACAGATGGTACATTTACGGGCTAAATGGGCCACACGAGTGTGTGGGCCCACTTGGGCCGAGTAATGGGCCTTAGGCCTATTTACACCGTTGTAACTGTTTAGGCTACTTAAGTTGCTCGAGGTGACAGTGGACCTTCTGTTGGGTCGCTGAGACCCCGATTTGTAAAATTACCGAAATACCCCCGATTTGCAAAATTACCGAAATACCCCCAATTTGCAAAATTATCGAAATACCTCCAGTTTGCAAAATGACCGAAATACCCTGTAACACCCCAAACCCGGCCCAAACACCATGACCGGATCTGGCATGTCACTTAGGGAGATTTTAAAAGATGTCATAATTTCCAAAAATATTTTTCTTGAGTTTAACACTTTATTCGAGAAAACTAAATGGTTGGATGATTTGTAAAAGATATACATTTTATATTTATGCCTTAGTGGATTAAAAACCGAAATTTGATACATGCCTTAACTTAATTAAAACGTAAAACGTAAAATGTAAATGTCTAATAATAATAAAAGCCCAAAACAAATGAAAATATGAAGCTAGTGGCCCATGGCCTTATTACAATGAAATTTAAACCCACTAATTAAATATATTAAAAATAAATAAACTAGTAAAGTCTTTTGCTCAATCAAAATAATCCCTCGCATGGCCACATTGCGCTCTTCTCCAACCCGGTCCGATACACTAGGTGCTACCTGAAAGATGTTAAATAATGGGGTGAGTCGCGAGACTCAGTGTGCAACCCTCGTGCACCATCAGATTGGGCCTTAGCCCCACAGAACAGATAACAGAGTATAATATATCAGAAAATATGCAAAGCCCAACCCAATCCTACGTTTCCATCCGCTACACACCACCCTTACCTGCCAATCACACTATTGGGGATTTCTAAAATCAACCCACACCGCTACACACCATCGATGGCAGTCATGCTGCAGATAGCTGCTCATCGTCAGATCATGACAATAGCCACTACAACAGATCATGGCATTAGCCACTACAATGAATCATGGCAAAAGCCACTACAACAGAGAACACTTCCCTTTCATCAATCACCGAACCCCATGCAATCACAGAAACCGGCATACATGTTCATCATACCAAATCGACAGAAACATTCACTTTAAAATGACAGAGATCACTAACTTGGTGATTTGCCTTTACCCTCCTCGGGTTTTCAACAGCCATGCCGATATTTCGGCATTTAGCAGAATATAACAGATTTATAAACATATACTAACAAGCAATCCAAATGGTGTGAGAATGTTAAACACCAGATTAATGCGTAGAACTACCCTCTATGTTTATACCCTCGCTAATCGGATCTATTGCCTTCTGTCTACAACTTTGCTCAAAAGCCGGAAGAACGCGAAGATAAGGCCTCTCCTATATTCGGCCAAGGGTTAGTGTTTACCCGAATTTATACGTTTAAGTTAACAGATCTCCTTACCTTGAAATCCTGAAAGTACTACGATTCGAGTGCTACTGAACTCTGGCTTAGAAATCTAAGCAATTGAATCCCCTTCAAATCCCGGGATGCCGCAAAAGAAAGAAAAACACAAGATCAGTTTCCATATAGCCATTCAGCTAGGGTCTCTAAAAATTGGGAAAAGATTGAATCACGCAAATTGACACTCACCTTCAGTTTCCTTCAAGATTCGGCATAAGCAGACACCATAGAGGAAATTCGGCAATCATAAGAGATGAGATCTAGGGATTTTGACCTTTAGGAAAATCTCGGAAAGATGAACTAGATGTGTTTTTTCGGCTTTTTAGAAGAACAAAGAATTGAAAAGATGGGCAAGGAACAGACAGAGAGATTTGGCAATGAGTATTAAAGAAAAGAGAAGGTGAATGGCAGAGTTTCGGCACTTGGTGAGGCCTCAGGGGTTTCGATTTCTGACAGAAAAGAAAAGAAGAAGAGATGATTCTTATTTGCAGAAAGAGAGAAAAAATAATAGCTATTCTCAGATAAGACAAATGAAAAATTTGGCACACCCCCTCTAGCCTATACCAAACCGACTCCTTCCCCTTTCCTGAGTTTGATTTTCGGCCAACTCTGCAACCAAAGGATAGCTCCTATCTTTCTCCCTTATCTTAATCTATTAACTCCTCCAAAAGAGACCTAATTAGCACCAACTCCTCCCCCTTATAAAGCATAATATCCACATGCTTTAAAACATTAAAAATCCCCTATTTTGTAGCCACATTGCCGTCCCCCTCTAGCTCTCCTTGGGTCTGCCAAAATTAGCCCAATTTCTTGGGCTCCAAGCGCCACACCGAGGCCCCCTTCTTTTGCCTATTGGCGCCACTTATAGCTCCCCCCTCTGCGCCTCTTGTTCCTGGGCCACAAGCCCATTATGCCTATTTCACTCTCAATATTTTATTTAAACCCCATAGTCCCTAAACAAAATATTTAGCCAAGACCTCGGCCCATTCCCGAGCCCAATTTGCCCCTCTAATTCTCCTATTAACCCATTAAACATGTCTACACATTAAACGCATAAGCCCATTAATTCGGGATGTTACAGTTCTACCCCCCCTTAAAATAAATTTTGGCCTCGAAATTTACCTGCTAACTATTAATCGTACTACCCAAGTCTCACCACTATGCTTTCGTTGCGCACTCTAATTCTAAAGTTAAAAGAAACACTTAGTATACTATGGTAGAGTACGCATCGGTATTCGCATCTAGAGCGTCCTCGTCCCCTTGGTGACATGCTGCATAGACCAAAGCTGGCTGCCTCGCCTCAGCATAACCTACACCTTCCACAGCCGGCATATCCGGCATCTCGTTTCCTGACCCGTGGCCAGACCTTGCTGGCTCTGACACAGTCATCCTACCCCTACCATGACCACGCGGCAGACGTCCTCGACCCCTTGCACTTATTCTTCCAATTGACGTTTATCTGGTTAGAAATTTTATGAATTAATAGTTTTCTTCCACTGATTAACCACGAGCAGTCTTATGAACAGTAGTTTAAGAGTAGTTCTTTCGAATTCGGAATTACATCTACAAGTTTCAATCTTAAGTTTGTCTCCTAGTTCTAGGAAACACATACATTCAATCATTTCACATCAACATACAAATAGCATCCACGAACTTACCTTCATCACCTAAGGGTATTTTCGTCATTCCACTACCAAGGGGTATTTTCGTAATTTATCCTACAGGGGTATTTTCATAATTTTTCGAAATAGGGTTCCTTGGTGATTTTGTGAAAGAGGGTATTTTGGTACTTTTACAATCCGGGGGTATTTCGATAATTTTACAAATCAGGGATATTTTGGTAATTTTACAAATCAGGGATATTTTGGTCATATATAAATCAGGGGTAATTTAGTAGTTTTACAAAATAGAATGGCTGGTCCCTTTCGGGTTTTAGTTATAAATTTTGGCCCGTCAACAAGTCCTCATGACTAAGGTGAGCGATCACGGCCTTTTTGGTAGGATTCCAGCGAAGAGGAGGTGAGTCACTAGGACTGCTTAAGTACCAAGCTCTCCCTGAATCCAATCCTAGACATGCGTATGCCTGTTGCCACACCCTAATCTCGCGACTTGTTCATAAGTTTGTTTGGTTGGATTAAATCTTATGAATTTAAAAAGTTGTTTAAACTAAGCCTAAAGTCCATCAAGCTCTAATTAAAACAATCTACTTCTCTTAAAGCCCGTCAAGCCCACATTCATATAACACACAGTGAGTTCCGAATACTTACCTGGCGGACTTGGGCCGGAGACGCAGGTGCCATGCCGAGAAAACCATCCTGTGTTATTTATAAACATGCATGTTTCCAAAACCCATCTTTGAAAATGTTTTGAGTCCAAAATCCCCAAAGCCGAGTTTTGAACCGGGCTCTGATACCAATTTGTAACACCCCAAACCCGGCCCAAACACCATGACCAGGATCGGCATGTCACTTAGGAGATTTTAAAAGATGTCTTAATTTGAGAAAATATTTTTCTTGAGTTTAACACTTTATTCAAGAAAACTAAATGGTTGGATGATTTGTAAAAGATATACATTTTATATTTATGCCTTAGTGGATTAAAAACTGAAATTTTATACATGCCTTAACTTAATTAAAACGTAAAATGTAAATGTCTAATAATAATAAAAGCCCAAAACAAACGAAAATATGAAGCTAGTGGCCCATGGCCTTATTACAATAAAATTTAAACCCACTAATTAAAAATATTAAAAATAAATAAACTAGTAAAGTCTTTTGCTGAATCAAAATAATCCCTCGTATGGCCACCTTGCGTTCTTCTCCAACCCGGTCCGATGCATTAGGTGCTACCTGAAAGATGTTAAATAATGGGGTGAGTCGCGAGACTCAGTGTGCAACCCTCGTGCACCATCAGATTGGGCCTTAGCCCCACAGAACAGATAGCAGAGTATAATATATCAGAAATTATGCAAAGCCCAACCCAATCCTAGGTTTCCATCCGCTACACACCACCCTTACCTGCCAATCACACCATTGGGGATTTCTACAATCAACCCACACCGCTACACACCATCGATGGCAGTCATGCTGCAGATAGCTGCTCATCATCAGATCATGGCAATAGCCACTACAACAGATCATGGCATTAGCCACTACAGCGAGATCATGGTAAAAGCCACTACAACGGATCATGGCAAAAGCCACTACAATGAGAACACTTCCCTTTCATCAATCACCCAACCCCATGCAATCACAGAAACCGGCATACATGTTCATCATACCAAATCGATAGAAACATTCACTTTAGAATGACAGAGATCACTAACTTGGTGATTCGCCTTTACCCTCCTCGGGTTTTCAACGACCATGCCAGGTATTTCAAACATTTAGCGAATATAATGATTTATAAACATATACTAACAAGCAATCCAAATGGTGTGAGAATGTTACACACACGATTAACACGCGTAGAACTACCCTCTATGTCGATACCCTCGCTAATCGGATCACTGCATACGTCTAAAACTTTGCTCAAAAGCCGGAAGAACGCGAAGATAAGGCCTCTCTTATATTCGGCCAAGGGTTAGTGTTTACCCGAATTTATACGTTTAAGTTAACAAATCTCTTTACCTTGAAATCTCGAAAGTACTATGATTCGAGTGCTACTGAACTCTGGCTTAGGAATCTAAGCAATTGAATCCCCTTCAAATCCCGGGATGCCGCAAAAGAAAGAAAAACACAAGATCAGTTTCCATATAGCCATTCGGCTAGGGTCTCTAAAAACTGAGAAAAGATTGAATCACACGAATCGACACTCACCTTCAGTTTCCTTCAAGATTCGGCACAAGCAGACACCACAGAGGAAATTTCGCAATCATAGGAGATGAGATCTAGGGATTTCGACCTTTAGGAAAATCCTGGAAAGATGAACTAGATGTGTTTTTTTGGCTTTTTAGAAGAACAAAGAATTGAAAAGATGGGCAAGGAACAGACAGAGAGATTCGGCAATGAGTATTAAAGAAAAGAGAAGGTGAATGGCGAGTTTGGCACTTGGTGAGGCTTGGGGTTTTCGGTTTACGCAGAAAAGAAAAGAAGAAGAGATGATTCTTATTTGCCGAAAAGAGAGAAAAACTAATAGCTATTCTCGAGATAAGACAAATGAAAAATTCGGCACACCCCCTCTAGCCTATACCAAACCGACTCCTTCCCTTTCTGAGTTTGATTTTTGGCCAACTCTGCAACCAAAGGATAGCTCCTATCTTTCTCCCTTATCTTAATCTATTAACTCCTCCAAAAGAGACCTAATTAGCACCAACTCCTCCCCCTTTATCAGCATAATATCCACATGCTTTAAAACATTAAAATCCCCTATTTTGTAGCCACATTGCCGTCCCCCCTCTAGCTCTCCTTGGGTTGCCGAAATTAGCCCAATTTCTTGGGCTCCAAGCGGCCACACTGAGGCCCCCTTCTTTTGCCTATTGGTGCCACTTATAGCTCCCTCCTACTGCGCCTCTTGTTCCTGGGCCACAAGCCCATTATGCCTATTTCACTCTCAATGTTTTATTTAAACCCCATAGTCCCTAAATAAAATATTTAGCCAAGACCTCGGCCCATTCCCGAGCCCAATTTGCCCCTCTAATTCTTATATTAACCCATTAAACATGTCTACACATGAAACGCATAAGCCCATTAATTCGGGATGTTACAACCCCTATAGGGTAAACTGACCGTAATGCCCCTATAGGGTAAAAATGATCGAAATACCCTTATAGGGTAAAATGACTATTTTGCCCTTGTGGGTAAATGACTGACATAGACTATGAATTTGGTGATTTGTTGTGATCGTATGGCGTGTTTTAAGCCGACTTTGATCTGTGATTGTGTGGTGATATGCTTTTAATATGTGTTTAAAAGACTTTACTGAGCATGGCCATTTTGCATACACGTGTAATGATTGAGCATAACATACACGACATATTGCACGGGGTTGGGACATTGATACGGAGAAAGTTCTGATAGGGTCGCACGGGTCGCATGAGACGACTGTGGATCCAGTATTGATCTATTAAGGTCGTACGGGTCACATGAGACGACTGTGGACTGACGGACGGCTTATATCCGCGTAATCTGATTATGGCTCTGTGCCAACCTAAATATGGCTCTGTGCCATCTTGATTATGGCTTTGTGCCAATAGTATTTACCCGTGGCTATGTGCCTAACATATATATTGATGACTTTATGTCGATCATAATTACCCGTGGTTGTGTGCCGATTATATTACCGTCGCTGATGGCTATGTGCCAAACTTATTACAGTTACCGATAGCTTTGTGCCATCCTGATTATGGTTTATAACCATTCTGTTTATGGCTTTTTATTCATTACGTCACGGTGACGAGTACATTACGTTGACTTAGTGCATGGCGGTGCTAAGCTTGGTGTGTTGGCTGGGTGGGTCGATTTTATCCCCACGCAAGTGTAGGGTTGGTACGGGTGGTGTGTTGGGTGGATCGAGGTGGGGTGCATCCTCCTGCTGTTGCATATCTGTTTATGAGATCTGTCACTGTACTGGGCTTAGGCCCACATATCCTGTTATTTGTTTGGGCTAGGCCCAATTGATTCTGTTATGGGCTGTGACCCAAATGATATTGTAGTAGGCTTGGGCCTATGTATGCTCTGAACTGGACTGTACTGTTACTGTTAAAGGGCTTTGGCCCAGACTATTTTGGTTTTTGTTTCTGTATACTGACTGTTACTCTAGTAAGAGGATTACACGCTGAGTTTTTGTAAACTCACTGCATTATTAACTGTGCAAGTAATCCCCAGCGTTAGGAGGATCGGTCTTTGCGAGGACTCGAGATGTGACCACCACATCTATAATTTGTTATGCTTTGGACTTTATATATGTTTTTAATTTCGTTTTGGGTTTTAATTTCTGTAATAAGGCCTCTCTGGATTTAATTCTAAATTTGGGATTTTGTTACATTTTATATCTATTAGGCGTAGACGAGTTTTCAACCCAATTACTATTTTTAAAAACATATGTTTTAAACTTCTTTACCTTAAATTAGCTTCCGCAACTAAAAGAGATTTTTAACGAAGTTAATAACATTTTTTTTAAAAGTGATTAACTTTTCATTGAACCACGTTTTGAAATTGAACGAACACAAACTGAGACTTTAGTTTTAAATTTAAGGATGGTTTTCAATGAAAACATGGTTTTCGAAAAATACTTCATTGTGACATGCCAAATTTGGGCCTAACTTCTGGGCCGGGTTTGGGGTGTTACATGCTCCGTTTAAGTTGTTACCGGATAGAGAATTCTGTCGCAAACCAAAAGGTCGACCTTACTTGAGTAGAACACGTGATAATATGGATATCTGAGAAAGAACGAACCAACAGAAGTTGTGCGGATAGTGTAGGAACCCAGGTCATACAATTCGAACATGTCCAAATAGAAATAGTTGATAATTGCTTAAATGAAACTATGTTGCATTATTTCTATTGCCTTATTCAAAAGAACTTCTATTTTATAAAATAGGACAAAATATAAAAATAATTTACTATTAAAATATTCAAAACATTTTTTATTTTATTAAATGAAACAATATAAAAACAGTTTGTACAAATATATTAAAAAGATCAATGTATGTGCCGGTCGGAATTAGTGCCACATGAGGGTGGTCGATAGTTACGCGCTGGATTCCTTCTTGGTTTAGCTTCCGGCGGGGGTTGTGGTTGTTCTGGTTGTGGGTGTTGGGAGGATGACCCACCTTGATAGAATAAAGAATGTGGAGGTGTTTGCATCACCCATGGCGGAGGTGTTTGAATCCCATAAGGCGATGGGGATTGGAAATGAGATGAGCTCTCCGACGGTGCCTCGTGCGATCCCTTATGTGACGATGGCCTATATATCATTGGTTGAGTCTGAGTCATCGGGAAAGGAGATGCACCGGGCCATGCATTCTAACCTGGCATAGGACTGGGAAAAGGAAACATATAAGGGTTAGGATACATATAAGGGCTAGGATACGCACCTGGCATAATCTGAAGAGGCTGTGCTGTGGGTGTCGTCGCTTGAGGAATTAGGCCCGGTGATTGTGTGGGCGCTGTTCATGGGCTTGTGTCGTCATCCCTTCTACTTGGATTGAAAAGGCCCCGTCGTTCCCTTTCGACATGGATTTGCCGACGCCTCTACTCTTCCGAGAGAAAATATGGCTTGTCATGGATCTTAAACCATGGCATGTAATCCGCCGCACACGCTAACTTTGGAATGATGACCAATTCGCGAGTAGGTATATGATCATACTGATTTTTCCAAATTTTGATATCTTCCGAGAAGAATTTTAGCCAATGCGTATTTGATTGCCATAAGTCGATTTTGTGCTCATCATTGAGCACCTCAGGTGTCACAGGAATTGGTTGTCAGAATCCAAATTACCGCAACACTCTATCAATTTGGTGCATCTCAACAGTAGCATAGTTGACCAATATGACCTTAACATGCCAAATGTTCAGATTTTGAAAGAATTCATCCGGAATTACTGCCCGAATTCCCGGATCCTCGTATGGTGTCTATTGAAACTATATGAACATGATAAAAATATTAGTTATATTCATAATACTAAATACTAAATATGAAACGACTATGTTATGTATATATATTTTATTTAATACTTACATGCGCTTGCGACCGTTGGTCTAATAGAAGTCGTATATCTTCAAGAGCGGTAGGTATTCCAACATAACTCGCCAAATGGTTCCACCTAATTAAATAAATTTTTAGCATAAAATTGTATTTTGTAACACCCCAAACCCAGCCCAGAAGTCAGGCCCAAATCTGGCGTGTCACAATGAAGTGTTTTTTGAAAACCATGTTTTCATTGAAAACCCTCCTTAATATTTAAAACTAAAGTCTCAGTTTGTGTTCGTTCAATTTCAAAACGTGGTTCAATGAAAAGTTAATCACTTTTAAAATAAACGTTATTAACTTCGTTAAAAATCTCTTTTAGTTGCGGAAGCTAATTTAAGGTAAAGAAGTTTAAAATATATGTTTTTAAAAACAGTAATTGGGTTGAAAACTCATCTACGCCTAACAGATATAAAACGTAACAAAATCCAAAATTTAGAATTAAATCCAGAGAGGCCTTACTACAGAAATTAAAACCCAAAACGGAATTTAAAACATATATAAAGTTCAAAGCATAACAGTCGCAGTCGTGTGGTCACCTCTGAGTCCCTCGCAGCACCGATCCTCCTAACGCTGGGGATTACCTGCACAGTTAAGAATGGGGTGAGTTTACAAAAACTCAGCGTGTAATCCCCTTACTAGAGTAACGATCGATTATCTGAAACATAAACCAAAAGCGATGCAGGCCAAAGCCCTTTTGCGATAATGATAAAGCAGTCGATTCAAAGCATACATGGGCCAAAGCCCACTACAATATCATTTGGGTCATAGCCCATAACAGAATCAATTGGGCCTAGCCAAACCAATAACAGGACATGTGGGCCTAAGCCCAGTACAGTGACAGATGTCATAAATAGATATGCAACAGTAGGAGGATGCACCCCACCCCGATCCAGCCAACACACCACCCGTACCAACAAGGGCAAAATAGTCATTTTACCCTATAAGGGTATTTCGGTCATTTTACCCTATAGGGGCATTACGGTCATTTTACCCTATGGGGGTATTTCGGTCATTTTGCAAATCGGGGGTATTTCAGTAATTTTGCAAATCGGGAGTATTTCAGTAATTTTGCAAATCGGGGGTATTTCGGTAATTTTGCAAATAAATGTCTCAGCGACCCAACAGAAAGTCCACCGTCGCCTCGAGCGACTTAAGTAACCTAAACAGTTACAACAGTGTAAATGGGCCTAAGGCCCATTACTCGGCCCAAGTGGGCCCACACACTCGTGTGGCCCATTTAGCCCAAACGACCACGATTATGCAAGCGTCACGGTCCAAACAATACTTACCACATCACATATTTTTTTATCCGTGTGGGCCCACAAGCCCACTGGGCCCACATAGCCCATTTCGGCCCAACGAGGCCCAGAATAGCCCAAGACCACGAGGGCGTTTTGCCGATCTACAGTCATAGCAGTGTAAACAACACATACTTTCGACTTTTCAGCCGATTATCGAATACCGCATACAAATACACACCTGTTCGCGAAACTAGCTAAGATCCACGCTCTCCGAATCCTATAATCAACCAAAATATCGTATCAGATTTACAACCAATAAGGTTAATAACTGTCCAAGCCCAAAATGACAATCCATACTTACCTTGACTGATTGCTAATCGGTTTATTTCCCTTAGATCACAGGCTAGAGTTGATCACACTCCTCTTTGACAAGTAACTGCATTACAAATACAACCTATCAACCACTATGGTCTAAAACCATGGTTTAGCACACATTAGTCTAAAGGAAGTACACGCAACCCTTCCCCTAAAAAGGGGAAAGTAACATTCGGCCAACCACTTGAGAAATTACAAGCCTTTAACTTTACCTTTGATCGCGGGATGAGCAAACAGTTTGCACTCCTCGTGGAATCTATGAACCGCAGGCACTACCAAGCATAAGGAGGGAAAGAGAATCGGCCAACAGAGAACATAAAAGAAAAGAGCATACGTTTAAGAAGGGAATTTGGACATATCGAAGGAATAGAAAAACAAGAAGAAATCTAGTAACTCACCACTTGCTAAAGCCACTCGCAAACCGGAACTGATCAAAGATGAAGAAGATAGAAATTGGTAACAGAATCAAGGCACTAGAGGGAAGGAGAGATAAAAAACAATCGATCAAGAAAATCATTAACTAAAAGCCGACAGACAAAATGGAAAGATGAGAGAAACATAAAAAGTTCGGTAAGAAGGGAAGAAGAAGATTGACAGACCAAAACTGAAAAAGAAGAGGGGGAAAAGAGAATGATATATCGGCGATGTGAAAAATTCCCAAATGGTCAATTACCCCAACCCAAAATAGTGCACTCAAACTCCCAATCCTGAAATTCTGAGTAGTCCCCACTCAGATTCGGCACAATACACCCATTACACACCAAATTCCTTCTTTTTCTCCCCAAAATCCTCAACCAACAACCCCCTTATCCAAATCCCCCAAAACCCTCCTAAAATCACTCCATAAATCCCTCACAGACCAATTCGAACTCCCCAACAACTTCATCCAAGACCAAGTCAACAACCACCCCAGGAGAGTTTTAATCTAACTCTACCTCTCTCACCTCATGGAAATAAAATAAAATCCCTTTGCATCCCATGCGATTCGAACTCAAGATCCCCTTGCCACCATAATGATGCCACTACCACTGGATCACCAACCCTTCTTGTGTCATGATTTCCCCAACAATATTCTTAAAGCCTACTTACTTACATCCAGGGTTTTATTCACCTAAAACCAAAATTTTTCTAAAGCCCAGGTTTGAACCCAAGACTTCTCCAATACTTCTCAGGATCCTAACCTCCAAAGCAAACATACTTTTATGTTATTCACATGCACAACTAAATTCCAATTCCTCCGACACGCGAAGCCCATTTCTTCTAGGCCCAAAATTTAGGGCATTACAGAGCAAGCAATATAGACGGCCACTTACGTTCATCTGGGACCGGTGGGAATACGTATCTCCACACAGTGTACATGTAATCTATTTTGTACACTTCGTTGACATAGCTCATGGGATCCAAACGGAGATTCTGACAAGCATAAGCGCATCGATAACGAAGTGCATCAAACGTCCCACAGTCGCATGTCCTATTTCTCAGGTGTACACATATTGCCCGCCGATAATACCTTGGTTATGTCTGTCAAACTCCGTCACACGAAACCATAGGTGTAACAGTCTGGTTTAGACCCTAGTCAAAATAGTGGTTTTGGGACCACAAATTTGAGTCAGAAAAATATTCTAATATTATTTTCCGTGATTATAGTATGTGATTAAGCATGTGTGAAAGTTTCATGAATTAATTTTATTGTTTGTGTGCTTAATTTGAGAAAAGGACTTAATCGCAGAAAATGTAAAAGAGGTATTCTATTTGTTAATGTGCTAAATTGCTATGATTTGATTTGTTATAAGTCCTTAAAAGGTTATTATGCCACTATTAAGTTAGTGGACATTTATGTCCATGAAATATAAGATGTTATTAATGTTTCATTAAAGGCATTTAAGTAATTTGCAAATTATATGTTAATTAAATAAAACAAAGGCCTAAAATTAAGCCATATTATGTTCATCTAGCCGAAAATACAAAGAAAAAGAAAAAGAAAAAGCTTGTTAGGTTTTGGCACTTGCATAGCTTGATTAAGGTATGTTTTGTTTGGTTTTGATAATTTTTACGTTTTGTGATCATTGCTTTGTGTTCTATCAAGCCCATGTTTTAATTTTAGAATTTGATGAAGATTTTTAGATGTGCCATTGATGAATGCTTGAGCTTTGTGATGGTTGATGATGAAATATGAAAGATATGTGAAAGATTAACATATTTTGTCTTTGGATTTTTGATGAATTTGACTATTTTGGGCTAAATTGTGAAAATGATATTTTGAGGGACTAAAATGTGAAATAAACAAAATATATGGGCTTATATGAAGTATATGAATATTCGGCCTAACATGTGTAACATGAAATTTTGTATATTTTGTGAATTTATGAAATAGGGACTTAAATGTCAAAATGTTAAAATATGATGGTTAATTTGTAAAATGCCCTAAATGTGTTTTTTGGATTGAATTGAATGATTTGGTGAATAAATGAGTTAAATTTGAATATGTATAGATCAAGAACCAAAGAAAACGGATTTAGATCGAGGAAAGTTGAAAGTGGTCGATTAGTAGATTCAGTTCATTTATCCCGAATACGAGGTAAGTCTATATACAAATAAATATATTTGATTTGATTTATTCATGTTCATATGAAATTTAATTGTGATGAATGACTATGGAAAATGTACAAGTGAAATCCGAGAAAGTATCGATAAAGTGTCAATGTCTGAAAAGTCCCATACGAACCTTAGGAATAGATAGGATTCATATGTCATGAAATAGGGATTTCGATATGTGATATCGAATAAGACCACGTCTGGGACGTTGGCATCGATTTGAGAATTACGTGTAAGACCATGTCTGGGACATTGGCATCATATATGATTTCGTGTAAGACCCTATAACAGCCCGATTTCAGTGCTAGTCAGAATAGTGGTCTCGTGACCACTAACCGAGGTTGAGAAAAGTTATTTTGGTATTATTTTATGCATTATAACATGATTATAAGGTTGCATGGTAATTTTGATGCCTTAATTTTAAGCAATTGTGTGCTTAATTGTGAAAGAGGACTAAATCGCATAAAGTGCGAAAGTTCTATTATATAAGATAGAAGTGTTTGATAGTTATGGAATATTAATGGGAGGTCCTTAAAGTGCAATTAGACCACCCGAAAGATGATGGCCAGCCAAGGGAACTAGGAGAGAGACAAGAGCATTAAATGAGTCAAAATTTGGTAGTGTTAGGTGATAAAAATGAATAAAATAAGATAAGTAAAAAGAAAGCTATCATCTTTTTCATTTCTCTTCCTCTCCTACCGAAATTTTCAGCAAGAAATAGGGGTTTTGAAGCTCAAACTATCAGCCAACATATTCTCTAGCAAGTAAGTGATTTTAGAGGTCTTTCTTGATGATTTTTGTATTTTTGGAACCCCCAAAGCTTAAGCTAGCTAATGAGGGGACTAAATTGCAATATGGTTGAAAGTCTAGGAACTTGCCATGAGAGAGTTTATGTTGTTTTCTGAGTTTTTATGGAAGAAAATGAATGTTAGGGAGATGAGAAACAACTTTTGTGAAAGGTGTTGTCATAAAAACACCTTTATGGGACTAAGTTGTAAAAGTTGAAATTGTGTAATAAATGCATGAAATAGTTGGAATTTAGAGTAGTTGTAAGAGTAATAAATGTTTAGCTAGGCTTGATTAATGAGGAAATGTGATGAAAAATTATTTACGAGCCTAGAGGCAAAATTGTAATTTTTCCAAAGTACAAGGGCAAAATGGTCATTTTTGCCTAAATAGAGATTATGATGTATTATGATTATAAAATGATTGAATGAGTGAATTTTTTTATTATAGACCAAGAAGAGCGCGGAATCAACCTTGACCGAGGAAAAGGCAAGGTCACGGATTGAGCCGTTGATTAACATATTTTGCACTAAGGTAAGTTTATGTGTAAACGATGCATCTTAAATATACATGTTGTTACTTATTGGTGCATTGTATGATTGAGAACACTTACAATTTAAATGGATTGAATGTGGTAGAAAATGAATGAATTCCTTATGGATGTTGAATTAGATATGTAGGTATGGAATATTATCCGTAATAATTAATGGTGGGTTGTGTGCGGTACCACCTTAATACTTATTTGTTGGTGGGCTATGTGAGATACCACCTTAATACTTATTCACGATGGGCTGTGTGCGATACCATCATTTGGTGGGCTAAGTGCGATACCACCGTAAATAATCTCGTTGGTGGGCTATGTGTGATACCATCCCATTAAAGTTAAATGGTGGGCTAAGTGCGAAACCACCGAGTGTTAGGTAATACTATGAATGGCTTATTGTGAAATTGCAATGTGTTGTTTCATGTGATCATGTGGTGATTTGATAAGTGCAGGGATGTATGTTAAATAATGTGGGCATTTGGCTTGTGATATGGTTGGAATGTGGTAAGAGATGAAATGAGTAAGCATGATCTTGGAATGTAGAATGTTCTTACTCATTGTGAAATGCTATTTATTGATTACCACATATTATGATGTTTATTGTTAACATGTAAACTTACTAAGCTTAAAGCTTACTTCCTTTCTTTTCCCTTATTTTATAGTGTCAAAGAGTCGGGTCGGGATACGAAGATAATTGGAAGATCACCCACACTATCAGCTCATCTCGGTATATATATAGAATTAGCATTTTGAGTATGGCATGTATAGGGGCTAGATTAGATGAATTGTTTTGTAATTTTGGCCAAGTGTGTATTGGCTCCCTTAAAGATTAATTCTTTTGTATATAGCCATAGTTGATGGCTTATTATTACTAATTTATGCAAAGACAAGGTTATTCATGAATGTGTATGTTACATAATTGCTTTGCTTAGCAATTGGTTGAATGGATTTAGGTTGTGTGATGTAGGGTGATGAAAAGAGCTTGGCAAATAGCTTTGTTCTTGTCCACACGGGTAGGCACACGGGCGTGTGTCTAGGCCGTGTGAGACACACGGTCAGTCTCATGGGTGTGTGGCTAAGCCATGTGTCCCCTGCATGTTAGTTTTACAAGTCAGTAAGCTCTGTAGTAAACACACGGGCAGAGACAAGACCATGTGTCTCAGCCGTGTGGAAGGCACGGCCAGGGACATGGGCGTGTGCCCAGGCCGTGTAAAGTCTGCATCTAAATTTGGAATTTAATTCGCCACACGGTCGAAGGACACGAGTGTATGACTGGCCGTGTAATGCTAGTCAAAGGCGACCACGGGCCAGACACACGGGCGTGTGACAGGCCGTGTGATGCAAGTCAGTGTCGACCACGGGTGTCGAACACGGGCGTGTGGCATGTGACACGGGCGTGTCCCTCTCTCCACACGGGCGTGTGGCCCTGGTAAAGCAAAATTTTTATAAGTTTTCAAAAGTTCCCGGTTTGATCTCGAAGCCCTCCATTTGCATGATTACGGCCTCGTAGGCCCATAATAAGAATGTTATGGATGTGAATGAAAAGTTTTAAATTGGAAATGAAATTTGATAGTGATGTTGTATGTTCAAATGAGATAAGTCCGGTAATGCCTTGTACACGATTTAGATGTTGAATACGGGTAAGGGTGTTCTGGACCACATGCGAGATAAAGGTATCGATATTTGATTACATGTAAGACCACGTATGGGACGTTGGCATTGTACGAGTATTCCGAGTTATTCGAGTATCCTATTTGATTCCAAATGGTTCAACTGGCATTCCGAGAAATGAATGACTATGTGAAATGTGTATCCGATACAGGTACGTTTTAAGTGTATGCCAAGTTTGAGTGTGAAAAGTAAGCTTATGTGAGATTGTGGAATTGAGATATATGTGTATGGAATTAATGAAATAAGATATGTTATATACAAATGTGCTATGATCTAATGAAATACATGGAGATATAATTTGTTGGTAAGCAAGTGGTTAGAAGCAAATGAGCCATAGAAGAATTATGAATATGCTATTGTGTTGTGTTAAAGATCATGTGAATGAATTGGTTATAAATGTTTTACATGATTAGTTTATTTGTATATGGCTTACTAAGCTTTTGAAAGCTTACTTTGTATGTGTTTGCATTGTTTTATAGATTATCAAAGCTACGGAAGGCTCAGGGATCGTCGGGGACCATCATCACACTATCAAACTATAATTGGTTACCTTTTGAATGTGAACATAGCTAACTATGGCATGTATAGGCTAGTAGATTTAGATTATGTTTTGAGATGTATATAAAGCCATGTGATATGGCTTGATAATGGTTATGATATGGTAACTTTTAATCTATGTTTTGTGAAGCAAAGTTGGTATATTATTGATGAATGGTTGATATAATGAATTGGAAAACTTTGGATAAATTTTATATAGAAGTGTTTGAGGATTGTTGAATGATAAAATGAGCACAAGTTGATAAGTTTGGTATGCTTATGAATGGTTAGAAAAGATGGACATTATTGGTATGATTTGGTTGCTTTTGAGAGTATGAAATGTGTTTATTTGTGCTTGTAGGATTGACCCTAAAATGGGTGGCAAATTGGCCTTTCAAATGGCCTATATTTGCCCACACGGTTGAACACACGAGCGTATGGCTCGACCGTGTCCCTTAAATTTGTAATTCAAAACAAGTCAGTGTCGACCACGGGCCAAACACACGGGCGTGTGACAGGCCGTGTGAGATAAGTCAGTGTCGACTACGGGTAAAGCACACAGGCGTGTCCTCGGCCGTGTGGACAAGTCAGTATCTATGCCCTTTTTTGCCACGGCTAGGACACACGGGTGTGTCTGAGGCCGTGTGAGGCACACGGCCTGCCCACATGGGCGTGTGACCTCTGTAACTTTGAAAAATGTATGATTTTCAGAAAAATTTTGTATGTGCTCGGTTTAGTCCCGACCCATTTCTAATACATGTTTAAGGTCTCGTAGACCTATTTAAGGAACTCTATGATTATAAATTGTTAAGTTAAGATGTGAAATGATTGTAAATGATCCGAAGTGTTTGGTAATGCCTCTGAACCCTATTTCGGTGATGGTTTTGGGTTAAGGGTGTTACATTTTATTGGTATCAGAGCTACGGTTTAGTCGATTCTAGGACTAACGTAGCGTGTGAGAGTCTAGCTATACATGCCATATATACGAACTGTGATAGTGTGAGGAATCCTGACGTATAAAATGTGTTTTTCGTATAGTAAATGGATCCCGAAAGAGCTGTAGCTGACGATGTTGAAAGTAATGCGCCTACTCCCGCTCAAGGGACAGCGCCATCTAATTCGAGACCGGTTACTAGCGGTCAGGAAGGAGAGGCTAAACAAGCCTTCTTCCAAATGATGAATGAGTGGTTCACCCAATACATTAGAACAAATTCGGTTGTTTCACAACCTCTGCCCCTACCCAATCCTTCTCAGACTTCTGTTGTACCTCCGGTTATGAATTTGAATCTATTAAATAAGCCTCCGGTCGATAAAATCCGTAAATATGGAGCTGAAGAGTTCAGGGCTACTAGTGATGATGATGCTGAGAGAGCTGAGTTTTGGCTCAAGAATACAATTCGAGTGTTTAATGAAATGTCTTGTACTCCTGAGGAATGTGTGAAATGTGTCGTTTCTTTGCTAAGAGATGCAGCTTATAAGTGGTGGAAAACTTTGACTTCTGTTACTCCAAAAGAACGAGTTACTTGGGATTTCTTTCAGTCTAAATTCCGAAAGAAATATATTAGCCAGAGATTTATAGATCAAAAACGGAAAGTATTTCTTGAATTGAAACAGGGTCATATGTCTGTCACCGAATATGAGCGAGAATTCGTGAGATTAAGTCAAATGCTCGGGAATGTTTTTCAACTGAAGCAATAATATGTAAAAGGTTTGAAGATGGCTTGAATGAAGATATCCATTTGCTAGTTGGAATTCTGGAAATAAAAGAATTTGTTGTGCTTGTTGATCGAGCGTGTAAAGCTGAAGCACTTGGGAAAGATAAACGAAAAGTTGAGTCAGATGCTAGAGATGTAAGAAAAAGATTTTCAAGTAAAACATTTCAGTCTGCATCAAAGAAATTTAGAGATGAGTATAACCGTTCAAAGGCTAATGTGGGACATTCGAACAGAGATCGTGCTAGATCGCATTTGAACTTTAAAGCTCCAGTTACTTCGATAGCTAGTGTAGGAAATGTCTGATCTGAGTGACCTAAATGTAAACATTATGGTAAAAGACATCCAGGTAATTGTAGATTGAATGACATAGCTTGTTTTAAATGTAGATCATTAGACCATTTTATTCGAGATTGTCCCAACTCTGTTGAACAAGAGATTGTACAGAATCTGAAGTCAGATAATGCTTCAGCTAGGGGTAGATCTACTAGAAACATAAGAAATATGGGTAGCCAGAGATCCACGAAAGATACAGTTGCGAGATCTGAAGCTAGAGCACCTGCCAGAGCTTACACTATTCGAGCTCGTGAGGAAGCTTCGTCTCCAGATATTATTACGGGTACATTTACTCTTTATGATACTTCTGTGATTGCATTGATAGATCCAGGGTCTACTCATTCATATGTATGCATAAACTTAGTATCCAGCAAGACTTTGCCTATAGAGTCTACTAAATTTGTAATTAAAGTATCAAACCCCTTAGATAAAGGGGTTTTGGTTGACAAAGTATGCAAGAATTATCCGTTGATGTTTCGAGATATTTGTTTTCCAGCTGATCTGATGCTATTACCTTTTGATGAGTTTGATATAATTTTGGGTATGGATTGGCTAACATTACATGATGCTGTTGTGAACTGCAAACGAAAAACTATTGATTTGAGATGTCAGAATGATGAAATAGTTCGGATAGAATCAAATTATTTAAATGGGTTATCGGCTGTGATATCAGTGATGAAAGCTCAGAGTTATGTGAAAAAAGGCTATAAAGCTTATTTTGCCTATGTGATTGATTCGAAAGGGATTGAAAAGAAAGTTGAATCTGTACCAGTAGTTTGTGAGTTCCCTGACGTGATTCCTGAAGAACTACCGGGATTACTTCCAATACGAGAAGTTGAATTTGGTATTGATTTAATACCGGGAACGACTCCTATTATCTCCGTATAGAATGGCTCCAACAGAATTGAAAGAATTAAAGTTTCAGTTGCAAGAATTGACAGATAGAGGATTTGCTCGACCGAGTTTTTCACCTTGGGGTGCTCCCGTTCTATTTGTGAAAAAGAAAGATGGCACAATGAGAATGTGCATTGATTATAGTCAATTAAATAAAGTGACTATTAAGAACAAATATCCTCTGCCCAGAATTGATGATTTGTTTGATCAGCTGAAAGGAGCCACCATGTTTTCAAAGATAGATCTGAGATCGGGATATTATCGATTCTATGAGTAAAAGATTCGGACATTAGAAAGCGCTTTTTAAGCGAGGTATGGGCATTATGAGTTTTTAGTTATGCCTTTTGGACTAACAAATGCTCCTGCTGTCTTTATGGATTTGATGAAAAGAATTTTCAGACCGTATTTAGATCGATTTGTTGTTGTATTCATTGACGACATTTTGATTTATTCGTGTGATGAAATTGAGCATGCTGAACATCTGAGAATTATGCTACAAACTCTGCGAGATAAGCAATTGTATGCGAAGTTCAGTAAATGTGAGTTTTGGTTGTGAGAAGTTAGTTTTCTGGGGCATATTGTGTCAACATCTGGTATACGAGTTGATCCAAGCAATATTTCAGCTATTTTAGAGTGGAAGCCACCGAAAAATGTGTCTGAAGTTCGCAGTTTTCTGGGACTTGCTGGTTATTATCGACGGTTTGTAAAAGGCTTTTCTATGATTGCAACTCCACTGACGAGATTACTTTAGAAAGATGTGAAATTTGAGTGGTTTGAAAAATGTCAGAAAAGTTTTGATCAGTTGAAAACTCTATTGACTGAAGCTCCAGTGATAGTACAGCCAGAATCTGGTAAAGAGTTTGTAATATATAGTGATGCTTCTTTAAACGGCCTGAGATGTGTTTTGATGCAGGAAGGCAAAGTTATAGCTTATGCCTCGAGACAACTAAAGCCGCATGAAAAGAATTATCCGACGCATGATCTTGAGCTAGCTGCAATTGTGTTTGCTTTAAAGATTTGGTGCCACTATCTTTTTGGTGAAAAATGCCAAGTGTTTTCAGATCATAAAAGTCTGAAGTATTTGATGACTCAGAAAGACCTGAATCTACGACAGAAAAGATGGTTAGAACTGTTAAAAGACTACGAGCTTATGATAGATTGTCATCCGGGTAAAGCAAATGTTGTTGCTGATACATTGAGTCAAAAATCACTATTTGCATTACAAGCGATGAATGCTCAAATAGATCTGTATGATGATGGTTTGGTTTTGGCTAAGTTGAAAGTGAAGCCGATGTTTATACGTCAGATTTGTGATGCTCAGAAAAGTGATACTGAAATGATGGCAAAACGAATTCAGTGTGGTTTGAATTTTAATTTTGAATTTCGAATTGATAGTAATGATTGTTTGAGATTTTGAGATCGGATTTGTGTTCCGAGGAATCCAGAGTTGATTCAGTTGATATTGAGAGAAGCACATAGCAATCGTTTATCTGTTCATCCGGGCAGCACAAAAATGTATAATGATTTGAAACAGCTTTATTGGTGGCATGGTATGAAGCGGGATATCTCAGAGTTTGTTTCGAAATGTTTAATCTGTCAGCAAGTTAAAGCTGAACATCAGGTGCCATCCGGTTTGTTACAACCGATTATGATTCCTGAGTGGAAATGGGATAGAGTGACGATGGATTTTGTTTCAGGGTTGCTTTTGACTTTGAGATAGAAAGATGCAATCTGGGTTGTAGTTGACAGATTGACGAAATCAGCTCATTTTATTCCGGTACGATCTGATTACTCACTTGATAAATTAGCTGAGTTATATATTTCTGATGTTGTGAGATTGCATAGGGTGCCACAATCTATTGTGTCTGACAGAGATCCGAGGTTTACTTCACGATTCTGGAAGAAACTGCAAGAGGCTTTAGGTACTAAATTGTATTTTAGTACAGCTTTTCACCCACAGACGGATGGTTAATCCGAGCAGATTTTTCAAATTCTCGAGGATATGTTGAGATGTTACATTCTTGAGTTTGAAGGTACGTGGGAATAATATTTACCATTGATTGAGTTTGCGTACAATAATAGTTTTCAGTCGAGCATTAAAATGGCACCGTATGAAGCCTTGTATGGTAGAAAATGTCGAACACCTCTGTATTGGTCAGAACTCAGCGAGAATAAGATTCATGGGGTTGATTTAATTAAAGAGACTGAGCAAAAAGTGAAAGTGATTCGTAACAGTTTGAAAGCAGCGTCTGATCGTCAGAAATCTCATGCAGATTTGAAAAGAAAAGATATTGAGTTTGAGATTGGAGATAAAGTGTTTTTGAGAGTATCTCCGTGGAAGAAAATACTCCGATTTGGTCGTAAAGGCAAACTCAGTCCGAGATTCATAGGGCCGTATGAGATTATCGAACGAATTGGGCCTGTTGCGTACAGATTGTTGCTACCACCTGAGCTAGAAAAGATTCATAATGTGTTTCACGTATCAATGCTTCGACGATACAGATCTGATCCATCACATGTAATTTCTCCGTCTGAGATAGAAATTCAATCTGATATGACTTACGGAGAAGAACAGATTCGTATCTTAACTCGCGAGATTAAGGAATTACGGAATAAGAAAATTTCGTTAGTAAAAGTACTGTGGCATCGACACGGAGTGGAAGAGGCTATGTGGGAGCCTGAAGATGCTATGAGACAACAATATCTGAATCTATTTAACGGTAAGATTTTCGGGGACGAAAATCCCTAAGGGGGGAGAATTGTAACAGTCAGGTTTAGACCCTAGTCAGAATAGTAGTTTCGGGACCACAAATCCGAGTCAAAAAATATTCTAATATTATTTTCCGTGATTATAGTATGTGATTCAGCATGTGTGAAAGTTTCGTGAATTAATTTTATTGTTTGTATGCTTAATTTGAGAAAAGGACTTAATCGCAGAAAATGTAAAAGAGGCATTCTATTTGTTAATGTGCTAAATTGCTATGATTTGATTTGTTATAAGTCCTTAAAAGGTTATTATGCCACTATTAAGTTAGTGGACATTTATGTCCATGAAATATAAGATGTTATTAATGTTTCATTAAAGGCATTTAAGTAATTTGCAAATTATATGTTAATTAAACAAAACAAAGGCATAAAATTAAGCCATATTATGTTCATCTAGCCGAAAATACAAAGAAAAAGAAAAAGCTTGTTAGGTTTCGGCACTTACATAGCTTGATTAAGGTATGTTTTTGTTTCGGTTTTTGATAATTTTTACGTTTTTGTGATCGTTGCTTTGTGTTCTATCAAGCCCATGTTTTAATTTTAGAATTTGATGAAGATTTTTAGATGTGCCATTGATGAATGCTTGAGCTTTGTGATGGTTGATGATGAAATATGAAAGATATGTGAAAGATTAACATATTTTGTCTTTGGATTTTTGATGAATTTGACTATTTTGGGCTAAATTGTGAAAATGATATTTTGAGGGACTAAAATGTGAAATAAACGAAATATATGGGCTTATATGAAGTATATGAATATTCGGCCTAACATGTGTAACATGAAATTTTGTATATTTTGTGAATTTATGAAATAGGAACTTAAATGTCAAAATGTGAAAATGTGATGGCTAATTTGTAAAATGCCCTAAATGTGTTTTTTGGATTGAATTGAATGATTTGGTGAATAAATGAGTTAAATTTGAATATGTATAGATCAAGAACCAAAGAAAACGGATTTAGATCGGGGAAAGTCAAAAGTGGTCGATTAGTAGATTCAGTTCATTTATCCCGAATACGAGGTAAGTCTATATAAAAATAAATGTATTTGATTTGATTTATTCATCTTCATATGAAATTTAATTGTGATGAATGACTATGGAAAATGTACAAGTGAAATCCGAGAAAGTATCGACAAAGTGTCAATGTCTGAAAAGTCCCGTACAAACCTTAGGAATAGATAGGATTCATATGTCACGACCTAGGGATTCCTATATGTGATATCGAGTAAGACCACGTCTGGGACGTTGGCATCGATTTGAGAATTATGTGTAAGACCATGTCTGGGACATTGGCATCGTATATGATTCCGTGTAAGACCATGTCTAGGACAGTGGCATCAATATTTGATTACATGTAAGACCACGTCTGGGACGTTGGCATTGTACGAGTATTTCGAGTTACTCGAGTATCCTATTTGATTCCGGATGGTTCAACGGGCATTCCGAGAAATGAATGACTATGTGAAATGTGTATCCGATACAGGTACGTTTTAAGTGTATGCCAAGTTTGAGTGTGAAAAGTAAGCTTATGTGAGATTGTGGAATTGAGATATATGTGTATGGAATTAATGAAATAAGATATGTTATATACAAATGTGCTGTGATCTAATGAAATACATGGAGATATAATTTGTTGGTAAGCAAGTGGTTAGAAGCAAATGAGCCATAGAAGAATTATTAATATGCTATTGTGTTGTGTTAAAGATCATGTGAATGAATTGGTTATTAATGTTTTACATGATTAGTTTATTTGTATATGGCTTACTAAGCTTTTGAAAGCTTATTTTGTATGTGTTTGCATTGTTTGATAGACTATCAAAGCTACGGAAGGCTCGGGGATCGTCGAGGACCATCATCACACTATCAAACTATAATTGGGTACCTTTTGAATGTGAACATAGCTAAGTATGGCATGTATAGGCTAGTAGATTTCTATTATGTTTTGAGATGTATATAAAGCCATGTGATATGGCTTGATAATGGTTATGAATATGGTAACTTTTAATCTATGTTTTGTGAAGCAAAGTTGGTATATTATTGATGAATGGTTGATATATTGAATTGGAAAACTTTGGATAAATTTTACATAGAAGTGTTTGAGGATTGTTGTATGATAAAATGAGCACAAGTTGATAAGTTTGGTATGCTTATGAATGGTTAGAAAATATGGACATTATTGGTATGATTTGGTTGCTTTTGAGATTATGAAATGTGTTTATTTGTGCTTGTAGGATTGACCCTAAAATGGGTGGCAAATTGGCCTTGCAAATGGCCTATATTTGGCTACACGGTTGAACACACGGGCGTGTGGCTCAACCGTGTCCCTTAAGTTTTTAATTCAAAACAAGTCAGTGTCGACCACGGGCCAGACACACGGGCGTGTGACAGGCCGTGTGAGATAAGTCAGTGTCAACTACGAGTAAAGCACACGGGCGTGTCCTCGGCCGTGTGGACAAGTCAGTATGTATGCCCTGCTTTGCCACGGCTAGGACACATGGGTGTGTCTGAGGCCGTGTGAGGCACACGGCCTGCCCACACGGGCGTGTGACCTCTGTAACTTTGAAAAATGTATGATTTTCAGAAAAATTTTGTATGTGCTCGGTTTAGTCCTGACCCCTTTCTAATGCATGTTTATGGTCTCGTAGACCTATTTAAGGAACTATATGATTATAAATTGTTAAGTTAAGATGTGAAATGATTGTAAATGATCCGAAATGTTTGGTAATGCCTCTTAACCCTATTTCGGTGATGGTTTCGGGTTAGGAGTGTTACAATAGGTTGTC
The DNA here is from genome assembly GCA_025698515.1 of Gossypium sturtianum. Lineage (NCBI taxonomy): Eukaryota > Viridiplantae > Streptophyta > Magnoliopsida > Malvales > Malvaceae > Gossypium > Gossypium sturtianum. The sequence goes on along the minus strand of CM046948.1, from coordinate 22,435,291 downwards.
ACGATCGTGACACACTGTGTGTATGGTGTTGGCCTGCGCATTCGCCTTGTTAATTTCTTGCAATACCTTCCGGAACCATACATGGCCTCCCTGTATTTGGCCTTTATAAATCGCTGCTTGCTTTGGAAATAGTGCCACCAAACGAAAATATGTCTCTCGCACAACCGAGGTTATCGGCAAATGACGCTGTAACAGCCCGTTTTCTATAAAATCAGACCAGTGGTTTCGGGACCACAAATCCTAAGTCAAAAAATTTATTTTTATATTATTTTGAGGTCTATAGCATGATAATATTATAGTATAAAAATTTCGTTAAGAAATTTTACCATTTTCATGTTCAATTTGATGAAAAGGACTAAATTGCGTAAAGTGCGAAAGTTGTGTTCTATTAGCTAAAGGTATTAAATAGCTATAGAACTTTAAAGTGAAGGTCCTTAAATGGTAATTAGACCATTAAAGGTGATAGTGGATGAGCATGGCTTGGCAATTTGGTTTATTTTTAATGTTTAGTAAGGTTAAAGTAGTAAATAGTCAATTAATGAATAAATAAAGATAAAACAAAGTGACCATCTTCTTCCCACATGCTTGAACCGATTTTTACAGCAAGAAACAGCCATAGGAGAGCTCAAAATTTCAGCTTATTAAACCTCTTGCATGTAAGTGATTTTTAAGCCCGTTTTTGATGATTTTACGTTTTCGGGATCGTTGTAGCTTAACCTAACTAACTAGGGGGCTAATTTGTAAAACTATTGAATAGTTTGAGTTTTTCCATTGATAAAAATGTTAGGGTTTTGAAGTTTAATGGAAGAAAATGAATATTTGTTTCTAGTTAAACAACTTCCGTTAAGTGATTTTTAATGAAATTGTCAATTAGGGGCTAAATTGATAAATGTGAAAAGTGTGTGATAAATGTGCAAAATTGTGAAATATATGGGCTGTTGTGAGCATGTATAAAATTCGGCTAAGCTTGGGTGTAGTGAAATTTCATGAATTTTTATTTTAAGAGCCTAGGGACTAAATTGTAAAAAGGTCAAAAGTATAGGGGCAAAATGGTAATTTTGTCATAATATGAAATTTGATTGAATTGAGTAGAATAATGATTAAATGAGTTAAATTATATTATATAGATCAAGAAAAATGACGTACGGAATTAGATCGAGGAAAAGACAAAATTATCGATTAAACGATCATTTTTCGTCGTACGAGTTCGAGGTAAGTTCGTATAATTGAACTTAAATGTGTATTTATTTAATTGATAAATGGTATAGTGATTGTATTTATCTTATTGGTTAAATTTTGTAATTTTAAATTAAATGTACGATTTAAGTAAGACGAATTGCTAAATAAGACCATAGCTGGGCTATGGCAATCGAAAAATAAGACCATAACCGGGTTATGGCATGTGAATGTAAGACCACGGTAGGGCCATGACAATGTATGTGTAAGACCATAGTTGGACTATGGAAATCGGAAAATCGAAGTACTTGTACCGTAAGCATTTATAAATCCGGAGTGATTTGTTAAGTGAATTATGGAATTTTAATATAAAGTATTATTATTATTAGTATCAATCCAAGGTAGGGTATATTTTGTGATATTGAAATAATTCAACGTGTATATCGAAGATATAAAATGGTGAGAGATAATCATGTATCGGTACAGGTATGTACGGAAATTCAATTGAATATTGAATCCATGAAATTGAAAGTTCATGATCATTGTGGAAATAAATATATAGTAAACTTGGTTGATGATTATGTGTTAGGTTTTTGGGCCAAATTGAGTTGTGATATAGTATGTTTTACTCACTTAAATTGTGGTTCAACGGATATGAGAAAAAGGTAAAGATCGGCAAATTCTTCGATTAGAATTGCTATTGAATGCATGGAAAAGTAAGAGTTTTTGGATGATGGAAATATATTTAAACAAATGCTTGATATATGAATGCACATAAGTAATGTAAACTTATGTTATAATGTTTTGTAATAATTTGCTAATTCATATGATGCTTAAACCAAGGCATGTTGTTTGAGCTAAAACCAAGGCATGTTGGGTGACTTAAATGATTATGCTTATAAATTGAAGTTATAAGCTTTATTTCTCTGAATTACGAACTTACTAAGCATTTTATGCTTACTTTGTTTTAATTTGTGTATCTAGATATCGAAAGCTCGTTCAGGTTAGAAGGTGTCGGAGACATCATCACACTATCTATCGGCCATTTTTGTACCCATGGTTTTATACTATGGTTATAATGGCATGTATAGGTTGTTTTGGCTAATGATAGCCTGCATGTTTCATTAATAATGGATTTTAGACATTTGATTTGGCTTGTAAATTATGTGTATTTTGATTTGTGAATAGCCATGTGATTTGGCTTATCTTGGTATGTATATGTATATATGTGTAAAAGCCCTTTTGTGATGTGGTTTATATTTGCTTGTGAAAGTCTAGTTGTAAATTGGTAATGGTGGTACCAAATGGGATTTGTATGCTTGTGGTTGTAAGTAAAATGATGCATAAATGAATGTGACCATATTGATGAATGGAGAAGGTGATTTTGATAGGAGATTTACTAGTATATTATGGTATTTGTGTGTCTTGTGATTGGTGGTATTGATATATCATGAATTGAACTTGGATTAGATGAGTTTTAATGCCATTTGATGATACGGTCATATGTGATTTGAATTGGAAAAATATGGTAATATGAGCATGTTAATTTTTGGTATTGAAATAGTGAATTATGCTTGTTTTGAGTTGATGTTAAATGACTATTTATGCCATGTTTGTGTACCAATTGGGTTGGTGTTGTTATATGCAAATTTGGATGGCAAGATGGCTTGGTAAATAGCCTATTTTTGTCCACACGAGCAGAGACACGGGCGTGTGTCTCAGCCGTGTGTGACACACGGTCATGTTACACGGCTGTGTGTCCCCTGGTATTGAAATTAAAATCAAGTCAGTATGCTCCACACGACCTCACACATTGGCGTGTGACCTGGCCGTGTGGCATAAGTCAGTATACCCTACAGGTTTGGCACGGCCTAGCACACGGCCTGGCACATGGGCGTGTATGGCCATTTTTAGGGCACACGGGCTAGTCACACGGGCTAGTCACACGGGCGTGTGTGTTGGCCGGGTGACCCAAGTCAGAGAGTTACACGGGTTGGACATGGGCTGGGACACGGCCATGTGCTTCCATTTCGAATGTCCACACAGCTTGTGACACGGGCGTGTCTGTTGGCCGTGTGAGACACACGGCCGGGCCACACAGCCGGGCCACACGGGCGTGTGTCCCCTGTTTTGAGAAAATTTTCTAAATGTTCAAAAAGTTTTCAAAGTTATCGGTTTAGTCCCGAACCATTCCTAATGCATGTTTAGGGCCTCTTAGGCTCGTATTAGGGACGATATGAATGTGTTGATTGATATTTGAATGAAATTTGGAAATGTATGAGTAAATGTATGTGTAATTGTGTTATAAGTTCAGTAATGCTCTGAAACCCTATTCCGGCGTTGAATACGGGTGAGGGGTGTTACAGACGCATTCCTTTTAGAATAGAATTTATGCATTCAGCCAGGTTTGAGGTCATATGACCATATCGTAGGCCGCCATCGTATGCTTGTGTCCACTGATCGAAAGGTATGTTACAGAGGTAGTCTGCGCCTTGATCGTTAACTGACCGCAAAATCACCAACATCTCATGAAAACGATTCTTATTGATCTCGTACCCTGTCAATATAAGTTGATAGAGAAAATTACATACCACTCTTCCATTCAGAATAAATTGAATATTACAAATGAAATTATATTAATAGAGATTAAATACCCATGTTGCTCACTTGTCGTTGTTCAGTGGTAGATTGATATTGCCCGTAGTAGTTGGACGCAACATGCCTTAGACAATACCGATGGTGTGTGCGATCCCATAGGCTTCTCTGCCGCTCAATTGTTGCTAGTATTCCAGTGCCCCGATCTGATATAACGCAGATATAAGGTTATGGGCAGACATGCCTCCTTAACCTAGAAAGAAAGAAATTCCAGTCATCACCTGACTCCCCCGGTGTTATTGCAAATGCAATTGGAAGGATTCTCCCACCACCATCCTGTGCCACAGCTAGCAATAGTCGATGGGTATATCTACCATACATAAAGGTACCGTCAATTTGTACCAATGGCTTGCAGTATACAAATGCGTCCCAACATTGCTTAAAGCTCCAGAATAGATGTTTGAACACTTGGCATCCACAGAGCAAGCGGTCGTTGTAGTACGCAGGGCCCGTTTCAAGGTCTGTTATGCAACCTGGGATGTACCTCTCTAGCACCTGACACCACTGCCATACCTTATTATATGAAGCGTCCCACCCACTATGCATCTTTTCCAACGCCTTCTGCTTAGCTATCCAAGCCTTGCGATAAGAGGGCGTGTACCTCAATTGGCTACGAATATTGACAATTAAGGCCGAAACAAAAGTCCTGGGATCCGCCTTCACCATCGGTAGTATTAAACTAGCTATCATATCTGAATCCATCTTGGGATGATCTTGTGAAACACCTGTCAACGAAGTACATTAAATAATGCAACATTAAGTAATAACAATATTATTCGAAAACCCTAAACACCCAGTGATACTGTACCGGCAACACAGGTATGTGGACCTTTATACTTTTTATCTCCTACAAGCTTGTCTTTTTCCTAACCGAAGCCATGATTTTCCATAAACATATACCGTCTTGCACTGCACAATTGGCCTCGAACTTCTCAGATTTGGATTTAACCACATGGTAGTTAACCCCGTTCATGATGCTATGTGGTTTCAATGCACCAATAAAACTATCCTTACTGGAAAACTCCTTACCAACTTCCAATTCACCCGAATCCAATGACGAACTTGTACGGTCACGCCTTCTGTGTGGTAGATCTAAAAACTCCAACGCATCATCTGCCGATAGATCGACATTATGCATGTGGGCTAGAGGCGAGTACGCCTTGAATCACAGATCTTCTTCTTCTTCATCTGAACCCCCTTCACCGTCTTTAGGTTCGGTTAGAAACAGGCTCCGGTTCAGAAAATAATGCAATTTATGCACTATCGGGGCCGGGCTCTCGAGGTGGATCCACGTCGGACTCATCATCTAACCCACCATCATCTACAACATACGAGGTCCCCTCGCCGGTGGACGTCGTAGGGAGTACATCATCCCTTCTTGTGGAAGTTTCATAACGTCCCCAATCAGATTTGGATAGCCAACCACTAAAAGTTGATGTCATTCCCCAGTACGTATTTCCAGCATCGAACATCAACCAACCGAGGTGCATGTCCCATCCATTAACTTAGTGTCGTGCAGGAGTTGTGTATTCCATACTGCCACCAAACACGGGCACTTTCGTGTTTTGCCTCCCACTGACGGAGTGTTGGGTAGAGGTCGTGTATTCATCTCGAACAACAGTAGACGTTGAAGTCGCAAATGCTTCATTTGGCGATGAAAATCGTTCATATAACTCAAGATAGGGTAATCCACTAGTGAGATGAGTCTGCACCATCGCCTCCAAGCTACGACCACCTTTGATATCAAATGAGTCATATGTCATGGGATCAACCGAAGCACAAAGTTGATACATAATAAACGAAACTCTCATTGGAGTTGTTCTGAAGATTTTGCGCCTAAGTCTTTTACAAAGTTCTGTCAAATCTATGTTCTGGTTAAAAACCAGTTGCGTTGTGTTCTCTGGTAAAAAAATAATGCCGTTCTCGGTGTCACGGACCTCACCATAATAGTAAATAACAACACTAATACGTTCACTCATCTTCAATTTCTATTCTGCTTAGCCTCTCTAAATTTTCTTGCTATAACTTATGCAACATGAGAATGAAATTTGGCTCATTTATAGCCTAAGGCCAAGCAGGAACTACTGTAGAAAAAGAGCTTTCACGTGGGAGCTTTTTTCAGTAATTTTCCTGACAGTGCATGCTGCTTAAAGTGTTTTTTACACTATTTTTTCAGAACCGTCTTCTCAAAATTATTTTTTTAAGAACTACTGTAGAAAAAGAGCGTCCACGTGGGAGCTCTTTTTCAGTAATTTTCCTGACAGTGCATCCTGCTTGAAGCGTTTTTGACATTATCTTTTCAGAACCGTCTTCTCAAAATTACTTTTTCTGAAATTACTGTAGAAAAAAAAATCCTTCTTATCAATATAATTTTTTCTAAACCCTTAACCTAAACCCTTTTACAAAAACCCTAAAAGCTAAATACAAAAATTATTTAAAAAACTAAACCCTAATTTAATTAATTTTCTTAAAAACTCTAAACCCTAATTTAATTAATTTATTTAAAACCCCTAAAACCTAATTCAATTAATTTTTTAAAAAAAACTCTAAACCCTAATTTTTTTTTTTAAATTCTTAAACCTTAAATAAATAAAACCCTAAATTATTTTAACAAACACTAACACTACAACCCTAAAACCTAAACCCACAAACCCTAGGCGCTAAACATGCAAATAGCCCTAACCCTAGAAAAATACGGACTAAAACGTGTCCCTGAGAGAGCGATTTTGCCACGTTAGCAAAGCGCATCCACGTCAGCACGTTTTGTGTTGAAATGGTAAAATCGCTCCCTCAGGGACGCGTTTTGCTGAAATTTCCCCCTAAAACGCTCCTACGTGGATGCGTTTTGGTGTTTTCGGCCCATTCCGGTAAATAAAAAAAAAGTGGTATGTTTCCATAAATAAAGTTGGAAATGGGTCTTTATTGGTAAAATTGTCTTTTTTTATAACATTCCTAATGATGTTTTATTAAAAGAAAATTTTCAAACAAGCAAAGAAAGTTTTCGATAGCATCTCCCATTCATACTATTTGTTGGGATGGTAAAGGGTGTTACAATTCATCTCATCGATCCAAATGCAAACCATCAAGGTTATATCGAGCTAGTAGAGGGATCGATTGAACATATATATAATTAGAGTACAAATAATTTGTAATTAAGTTTCGAGTCATTGTCTATTGATTATAACATTATTTAGTAATGGAGTCATTCCACTAAAGTACTATGATCGAGCTCTCCATATTATATACCATTACGAAAGCTACTTATCAACTACTTGTCCAATGACCTTATCATATATGTGTTAACTACATAGGACATCATTGATTTTTTGGGATAAAATTTATTCTCCCAATATAATCTATTTTATCTCATGATAACCATCATATTTTTCTTCATGAAATAGTTAATCATAACATAAAGTAATTAAATCACTCGTTCTAGACAAATGACTCGTGATTACGTTACTTTTCTATCTATCATGTGATGTCGATGAGAAGATATCATTTACCCTTTATTTTCTTGTAAATTTTATAAATTTCTACATTTATTATAATATTTTGCAATTTTTAAGCTTAAATAATTAAAAATCAATTAAATTCTATAAAATAATTAAAAACAAAACTCATGTATTAACATTTTTCTACGTCAAATCAGCAATTTTCACATATCACTCGTCACAACGAAAAATTATATTTCAATTGCTGAATTCATGTCTAATTTTGACTCAATTAATTGTAATTTTCAATTAAGGTTTTTTTAGTACTTCTGTTTTGGTTTTATTTTTTATTTTTTATATTTTTGAAAATTCTGAACTTATTTTTTTTTTTGGCAATTTAAAATACAGCTGTCAAACTCCATTTCCAATAATCTATTCATCCGTGCTAAAACAAATGTTATTCAAAAAGGAAACAAGCATCTGATATTACCAAATTAACCATTAATTATTTCCACATATTATAAAATGAAATGATTTGAAGAAGGCTGATAATGTCATTTCAAGAAAGCAGCAAAAGCAAAATCCTCCGGCAAGTCGATCTCGAAGGAGAGACGATAACTGGAGAAAGGAAAGGAAAGGACGGAGCAGCGGCAGCATTAGTAGTACGCTACAGTACTATCACATAAAGCGTAACAAACAAATCCCCAGCGTCAAAAGAATCCTCCTCTCTCGCTTTCGCTCTCTGTTAGATCTTTCCTTTCCTCTCTTTCGTCTTTCTTTTAGTTATAGTTTCAGCTTCTTTTATCTGCCTCGATCCCCAGGTAATTTATCTCTCTTTTTAAAATTCAATTTTCGCTTTAGTTCCCCCCCCCCCTCGATTTTGGGATGTTTTTGAACTTATCGTCTTTGAATTTCAGTAATAGAAGTCCGATCTCCATTTTCAATTTTTTTTTAAAAGGGTGATTCCTAGATAAGACGTTGAGTTTAAATTTAATTAATTGATCATCAAAATTTATAATTCAATCTATATCAGTCTAAATAGATTTAGCAATTTATTTGTTAATTGTTTTGCAATGATTTTGGCAATTCCTTAAGGTAATCTTTGTTTTATTATTAAACCAGCTGTTAACTAAAGTAATATAAGAAAAAAGGATGTTACTTTTGTTGAGTTATTCTCATGATTCTTGGTTACGAGTACGTAAATTTATTTTTGGAGTTTTTAGGTCTTTGATTAGTCGATAAATTCATTGGATCAGTTTTCTTTTAATTAGCTAATTTGCCTGCTTATATGGATCTTTAGGTAGAGGATTTTAGGCAAATGTTTGTGGAATTTATCGTATTGCTGTCTTCCATTTAACTGTTTGTTCTTATTTTATTTCTTTTTTTTTTCTTGGGTCAGTGAATAATTATAATTTGAAAGTTGAAGAAACGAAACAGGGGGTGGGGTTTTATTTTCTTGTGGCCCAGACCACTTTTAGGTTTCAGAGGAATGGCGGCGAAATCGTGTGTTAAGCGCCTTCAGAAAGAATATAGAGCACTTTGTAAGGTATGGTTTTATCCTTGTATTTCACCCAGTTCCTTTTATTGTTACTCATGCTTTTTATATGAATTGGTGATGGATATGCTTAGCTGTTCTTGAATCGTTAATATTATCTAGTTATCCTTTCATTTCAGTGTAATTTTTTAGTATTTATGTATCTGTGTGGTTTATAACTCTTCTTTTGATTCAAGGAAAATTTTATGCCTATGGTACCATGTGTATGACTTGCATCAAGAGTGGACAGATTGGGAATTATTGTCTCTTTTAGTAGTTTATCAGTCTACAATTCAGCATTCTGTTAAACTTACATAACCATTGACAAATAAATTTTTGGATATCTTTTCACTCAATTCACTAATAAATTGAAAATATTAGAAAATTGATGCTAGAATAAGAAGTTGTTGGTATTATTATAACTTAATTCTATTTTTTGATAATTTTAACAGTTATTCTATGACCTTGTAGGAACCAGTTTCTCATGTTGTTGCTCGTCCATCCCCAAATGACATTCTTGAGTGGCGTAAGTTTATTAAATCTTTTTTTCATCTTCTTTCTTTGGATAATACTCTGTAACACTCACATGAAAACATCTTATGTAAAAGCGGGAAAATTTGTTTTCCTGTTGCCCAATGCTGTTGAGAAATGATTCATGGCTTGACTGTTGGTTAATTATGTGTGGGGATGGTAGTTGGTTTGCAATATGCTTCATGCTAGCTAAGTTGTGGACTGTAAATTTGTGATTGAATGTGGAAATGGAACCTATAGCAGACTTCTGGTATAATTGTACAAAAACTAAGTTCAATCTCTATTGTCTTATAATCTTTATCCAATTATACCTTCCAAGATATTGTTCTGAAGGAAGTTGCCGTCTATCCTCAATTTGGTTAGTTGATTTCTTCACTGTTGCAAGTAACGATAAGTATGGATATTGTATCAATCAGGAATGGCATATTGTTCCTCTACTCGTGCAGTTGCATTATAAAATTGACTTGTTTCCTGGATATTACTTCTGTTTGACCTGTAATCCAAGTACCCTAGTCTTTTTTCATTGAAATGATGTTGCAGCACTGGGTTAAGTATTTGATTGAATTGCTATGATTTTCTTGTCTAAGTTATATTACTGATGCAGTGGGTTTTACGGACATCGATTTAATTTTTCTGCTTCGCTCATTCAGATTATGTGCTGGAAGGGAGTGAAGGAACGCCTTTTGCAGGTTAGCTAGTTTACTCCATGATGTTTGTGGTTGATTTTCTCTGGATCATTGTACACTCTGGAAGAAGCTAACTGACATTTATTTATTCATTCAATTTGGTTTGCTAAGGTGGGTATTATTATGGAAAGATCAAGTTCCCTCCAGAGTATCCCTACAAACCTCCTGGAATCACGTATGCACTTTCTTACTGTTTTAACCCTTTTAAAATTTATGATAGAAAACACAAAGCTCTTTGTAACCTTGAACTGCATTTTTCTTCTATGTAGGATGATCACCCCCAATGGACGGTTTATGACACAGAAGAAAATATGCTTGTCCATGAGTGATTGTAATATTTTTTAATGAATTAGATTCCTGTTTTATCTGCATCTCTAGCAGCTGTTTTCATTTTAATCTTGGTCATGTTCTTTTTCAGTTCATCCAGAAAGTTGGAACCCTATGTGGTCTGTATCTAGGTACGAAGATTACATTCTAATTGCAAGTTCCTTTTGTTGTTGCATCATATGTTCAAACATGTAACTGTCACAGGGTGCTGTTGAATGTGTTACAGTTGCCATAGCTTGTATTTGCATCTTTAGCTCTTGTTGCTAAAAATCTTTTTCTTTAATATTGCAGCATACTTACCGGGCTTCTCTCTTTCATGGTGAGACTTGGTGTCTTTCTTGTCATTTAAATAATTTCGATTGCGGTTAGGTTGTGGATACTTCTTGCTTGCATTGGGGATGTCCTTATGCTGAGCTGCTTTATTTCTTGTGCAGATGGATAACAGTCCTACCACTGGCAGTGTGAACACTACTGTTACTGAGAAGCTACGCTTGGCAAAGACATCCCTTGCATTTAATTGTAAAAAGTAAGTCTACTGATTCACCTGCATTGGTTTTTTTTTCATTTTTCTGTTTATTTATTTATTTATGATATAAGGCTCTCCAATTTAGTTTCATCCATTGTCTGCCGCTGTGAATATGCTTTGGCAGTCTTTCGGAAGCTAAATGTATTTCTGTCAGCTGGATTATTATTGTTATTTGCAAAGAAATAAACTTTACACGGTTGTACATGATGTTAACAGTAATAAGTTGCTTTGAGTAGTTTGCTTCAATCTAAATCTTTGCACATTTTCCATTGTACCTCCCTTTTTCTTTTCAATTTATTTTTTGAACGGTGTCTGCGCAGTTACTATCAGGAAAATTTTGCCTTGGTTTTGTTTTCTAAACTGTTTGTGCACATTGCTTTCCATATTGAGAATTACATCTTAGGTCTGTTTTGGCAGCCCCACATTCAGAAAACTGTTTCCGGAGTATGTGGATAAGCACAACAAGCAGCAGCAGCTTGTGTCAGAGCATTTATCACCAGAATCACCTCAAGGAGAAAATTCTAAACCCGAGACTGAAAAAGTTGTTAACTCTTCAGGGGAAGATGTTAAAAAAGTAGATACCCTCAGGAATACACGAAGAAACCAGAAACAGTCTTTCCCGACGTGGATGATGTTGTTGCTTGTTTCCATCTTTGGTATTGTAATGGCGTTGCCACTGCTTCAACTTTGATATAGGTGTCACAACATGGAAAAAAATTGTAGTGAGTGATTATAACAGTCTCTACTTTAGGGTAGGGAATCCTTTTAAATGCTCCAAAGGTTTGCTCTGTACTAGAAATTATGTATAGGGGGTTTGGTTCCTTGGAAGGAGGGGCAGTTGGATCTTGATTGATGTTTCTACTATGTTAAGTTCATGTCGGTGACCAATTGATGTCAAAACGTTACATGCTTGCAACATTGTTATTATTTTAGTTGGAGTCGTTTGATTGATTTGGTTTCATAGCTGTTCTGTGTCGTCCTAGTGCTTTCCAAGGTCAAGTCGTGTGCTACTGGGAATTGAGATTCATGCACTGAAAACATAAAAGATTTTGGCTTAGCTGTGAAATTGAGTAACTGTCTGGGACGAGGCGAACCAATGAACCAACTTTGCGAGCCAGGACGTGCTGAAGAACCATAAGCTTTTTTCTTAATGCTAATTTGAGCTGGCATTATAGAAATTACAATGGTAAGGTCTATCTTCACTCTCTTTCTTTATATCTTCTTTAAGTCCTAAAACCACCGGTTCGTTGTTGGTGTACTATGAATTAGCTTTACCTTTTTTCCTCTCAATGGGACGATTACTCTCGATCCTACTGATTGATAAAATGCGCAACACCCCTTTTCCTTATTTGGTGCTAGCGTACCCTGCTTGGCCATCAAATTACCAAAATTATTAAATATTAGTGTTTTAACCAGTGGGCATGGTTTTTAATAATTACAAAGCTAAAAAGTACTACACTGGGTTTCTATATTTTTCTTTTCATTTTTCCTTTTTGTTTTTTGATAGAAAAGATGTGATAATTTGGAAATAAGAGAAATGATTGCAGATGTTGGGATTTGGATAAGGGTAACTAGTGGTGAACTCATCTCTGGCCATAACTTGGACGCTATAGTGCTAGTCAGTCTGGTCTGGCAATTCCCTCCAAAACCCGGAAAAGTAGATAAGAATGGAGTACCCCCAAAACATACGCAGCAAATTATGCATTAATCCCTCGAGTCCCATGATAGAATATACGACGCTAAGTGTTGTTTTCATTTCAGTTCATCATTATACCGTATAGCTCGACTCACAGATAAGCTATTTTCTTCCTGCATAAAAAGGCACAGGCTAATTGAGGCCAATTTTGAAATTTGATCGTAGTTGCTTCTAAATATATATATATATATATATATATATATGGTGTGATGGGGTAATTATGGTAATTACTGTATTTTATTGAATATAGTATAATTGAAACACTTCAATTAAGTTTTTTAATTAGAAAGAAGATGAGAATTAAAGTAATTACGCATTTAATTAATTACAAAAAATTACATCTAGATTCAATTATTTTAGCTTTTCAAATATACTTGTATATGATTTTAAATTTATGAATATTTTTAGACCATTTTACCAATAAAAGGCTCATTTCTAACTTTATTTACGGAAATAGGCCATTTTTTCATTATTTACCGGAATGGGCCGAAAACACCAAAACGTGTCCACGTAAGAGCGTTTTAGGGGGATATTCCAGCAAAACGTATCCTTGAGGGAGCGATTTTGCCATGTCAGCACCAAACGCGCTGACGTGGACGCGTTTTGCTGACGTGGCAGAATCGCTCCCTCAGGGACGCGTTTTAGCCCGTGTTTTTCTAGGGTTAGGGCTATTTGCATGTTTAGTGCCTAGGGTTTGTGGCTTTAGGGTTTTAAGGTTGTAGTGTTAGTGTTTTGTTAAAATAATGTGGGTTTAAGAATTTTAAAAAATAAATTAGGGTTTAGAGTTTTTTTAAAAAATTAATTAAATTAGGTTTTAGGGGTTTTAAATAAATTAATTAAATTAGGGTTTAAAGTTTTTAAGAAAATTAATTAAATTAGGGTTTAGTTTTTTTAAAATAATTTTTGTGTTTAGCTTTTAGGGTTGTTGTAAAAGGGTTTAGGTTAAGGGTTTAGAAAAAAATATATTGACAAGAAAGATTTTGTTTTTTTTTTCTACAGTAGTTTCAAAAAAATTAATTTTGAGAAGACGGTTCTGAAAAGATAATGTCAGAAACGCTCAAGCAGGATGCACTGTCAGCAAAATTACTGAAAAAAACTCCTACGTGGACGCTCTTTTTCTACAGTAGTTCCTGAAAAAATAATTTTGAGAAGACGGTTCTGAAAAAATAGTGTCAAAAACGCTTTAAGCAGGATGCACTGTCAGCAAAATTACTGAAAAAAGCTCTCACATGGACGCTCTTTTTCTACAGTAGTTCTTGAAAAAATAATTTTGAGAAGACGGTTCTGAAAAAATAGTGTCAAAAACGCTTCAAGCAGGATGCACTGTCAGCAAAACTACTGAAAAAAGCTCCCACGTGGATGCTCTTTTTCTATAGTAGTTCTTGAAAAATATTTTTGAGAAGACGATTCTGAAAAAATAGTGTAAAAAACGCTTCAAGCAGGATACACTGTCAGCAAAATTATTGAAAAAAGCTCCCACTTGGATGTTCTTTTTCTACAGTAGTTCCTGAAAAATAATTTTGAGAAGACGGTTCTGAAAAAAATAGTGTAAAAAACACTTCAATGAGGATGCACTGTCAACAAAATTACTGAAAAAAGCTTCCACGTGGATGCTCTTTTTCTACAGTAGTTCCTGCTTGGCCTTAGGCTATAAATGAGCCAAATTTCATTCTCATGTTGCATAAGTTACAATAAGAAAAATTAGAGAGGCTAAGCATAATAGAAATTGAAGATGAGTGAACGTATTAGTGTTGTTATTTACTATGATGGTGAGGTCCGTGACACCGAGAACGACATTTTTTTATCGGAGAACACAACGCAACTGGTTTTTAACCAGAACATAGATTTGACAGAACTTTTTAAAAGACTTAGGCACAAAATCTTCGGAATGACGCCAATGAGAGTTTCATCTATTAAGTATCGATTTTGTGCTTCGGTTGATCCTGTGACATATGACTCATTTGATATCAAAGGTGGTCGTAGCTTGGAGGCGATGGTGCAAACTCATCTCGCTAGTGGATAACCCTATCTTGAGTTATATGTACAGTTTTCATCGCCAAATAAAGCATTTATGACTTCAACATCTACTGCTATTCGAGAAGAATACACGACCCCTACCCGACACTCCGTTAGTGGGAGGCAGAACATGGAAGCGCCCGTGTTTGGTGGCAGTATGGAATACACAACTCTTACACAACACTCAATTAGTGGATGGGACATGCACCTTAGTAGGTCGATGTTCGATGCTAGAAATATGTACTGGGGAATGACATCAACTTCTAGTGGTTGGCAATCCACATCTGATTGGGGACGTTACAAAACGTCCACAAGAAGGGATGATGTACTCCCTACGACGTCCATCAGCGAGGGGACCTCATACATTGCAGATGATGGTGGGTTGGATGATGAGTCTGATGTGGATCCACCTCGAGAGCCCAACCCCGATAGTGCAGAAGTTACATTATTTTCTAAATCGGAGCCTGTTCCAACCGAACCTGAAGACGGTGAAGGGGGTTTAGATGAAGAAGAAGAAGATCTGCGATTCAGGGCGTACTCGCCTCCAGACTACATGCATAATGTCGATCTATCGGTAGATGATGCGTTAGAGTTTTCATATCTACCACACAGAAGGTGTGCCGTACAAGTTCGTCATTGGATTCGAGTGAATTGGAAGTTGGTAAGGAGTTTTCCAGTAAGGATAGTTTTCTTGGTGCATTGAAACAACATAGCATCATGAACGGGGTTAACTACCATATGGTTAAATCCAAATCTGAGAATTTCGAGGCCAATTGTGCAGTGCAAGACGATACTGTTCATGGAAAATCATGGCTTCGATTAGGAAAAAGGCAGGCTTGTGGGAGATAAAAAAGTACAAAGGTCCACATACATGTATTGCCGGTACAGTATCACTGGGTGTTTAGGGTTTTCGAATAATACTGTTATTACTTAATGTTGCATTATTTAACGTACTTCGTTGACAGATGTTTCACAAGATCATCCCAAGATGGATTCAGATATGATAGCTAGCTTAATACTACCGATGGTGAAGGCGGATCCCAAGACTTCTGTGTCGGTCTTAATTGCCAATATTCGTAGCCAATTGAGGTACACGCCCTCTTACTGCAAGGCTGGATAGCTAAGCAGAAGGCATTGGAAAATATGCATAGTGGGTGGGACACTTTTTATAATGAGGTGTGGTAGTGGTGTTAGGTGCTAGAGACGTACGTCCCAGGTTGCATAACAGACCTTAAAATGGGCCCTGCGTACTACAACGACCGCTTGCTTCATGGATGCCAAGTGTTCAAGCGTCTGTTCTGGACCTTTAAGTAATGCCGGGACGCATTTGTGTACTGCAAGCCATTGGTACAAATTGACGTTACCTTTATGTTTGGTAGATATACCCATCAGCTATTGCTAGCTGTGGCACGGGATGGTGGTGGAAGAATTCTTCCAATTGCATTTTCAATAACATCGGGGGAGTCAGGTGATGACTGGGATTTCTTTCTTTCTAGGTTAAGGAGGCATGTCTGCCCCCAACCTGATATCTTCGTTATATCGGATCGGGGCACTGGAATACTAGCCACAATTGAGTGACAGGGAAGCCTATGGGATCGCACACACCATCGGTATTATCTAAGGCACGTTGCGTCCAACTATTACGGGCAATATTAGTTTACCACTGAACAACGACAAGTGACCAACATGGGTATTTAATCCCTATTAATATAATTTCGTTTGTAGTATTTAATTTATTTTGAATGGAAGAGTGGTATGTATTTTTCGCTATCAACTTATATTGACAGGGTACGAGATCAATAAGGACCGTTTACATGAGATGTTGGCGATTTTGCAGTCAGTTAACGATCAAGGCGCAGACTACCTCTGTAACATACCTTTCAATCAGTGGACATAAGCATACGGCGGTGGCCTACGATATGGTCATATGACCACAAACCTAGCTGAATGCATAAATTCTGTTATAAAAGGAACGCGTCATTTGCCGGTAACCTCGATTGTGCGAGAGACATATTTTTATTTGATGGCACTATTTCCAAAGTGAGCAGCAAGTTATAAAGGTAAAATGCAGGGAGGCCATGTATGGTGTCGGAAGGTATTGTAGGAAATTAATAAGGTGAAGGCGCGGGTCAACACCATGCACACAGTGTGTCATGATCGCGACAACCTATGGTTTCATGTGATGGAGTTCGATAGATCGAACCAAAGTATTACTGGCGGGCAATATTTTGTACACCTGAGAAATAGGACTTGTAACACCCCTTACCCGTGCCCGAAGCCGAGACCGGGTTTGAGGCATTACCTAACTAATCTCACTTGACATCTCAAAACGGGCTATAAAATTTCGTTTAAACCCATCACTTGCACATACTCGGCCTAAGGGGCCCTAAACATACCTCCGAGAGGTATAAGAACTATTCCAGGAGCTTTTACGAACTCGAGAAACTTTTCAACAAAACAGGGGCCACACGCCAGTATTGGTCTAGGGACACACCCGTGTGCCCCTAAGACATGCCCGTGTCTTCCACCCGTGGTTGATCTTGACTAACTTCACACGGCCTAGACACGCCCGTGTCTTCCACCCGTGGTCGATCCTGACTAACTTCACACGGCCTAGACACGCCCGTGTCTTCCACCCGTGGTCAATTTAAATTCCACAATTAATGTGCAGACTTCACACGGTTTGGGCACAAGCCCGTGTCCCTAGCCCGTAGAGCATACTGACTTGCAAACCTAACATGCAAGGGGACACACAGTCGATCCACACGCCCATAGGGCTGACCGTGTGTCACACACGGCATAGACACACGCCAGTGTGTCTACTCATGTGGAAAATTAGATGGCTATCTACCAAGCCCTTTGCCACCCTACATTGCACATGTACAAACACCAATCCAATTCAACATAATTCATAACCCAAAGGCATATCTAAGTACTCAATTCAACAACCATACACAAGGGCATACACTTCAAGAAAATCACTTTCATTAAGCATAAGAGTTTGCCAAGTATCGGCCTAACTTAATAGACCATTACAAAAAAAAAAGACTTTAATATCGCCATTATTATAAATACGAGGCCAATGCCACATCTCAGAAATGGTCTTACATGGAGTTACCTCTAAATGCCGATGCCATATCCCGGATATGGTCTTATACGGGATTTCACATTTAAAATCGATGCCACATCCCGGATATGGTCTTACACGATTCTCACATTCAATACCGAAGCCATATTCCAAATATGGTCTTATACGGAAATCTTAATTCGGTGCCGAAGCCATGTCCCGGACATGGTCTTATACGGGACCTTATTCACTTCTCATCTCGATGATAGCCTTTTCATATTCATTATAGTCCGCTAGGACTTCAACATCATATTCAACATCAATCACTCAATTTAGTATAGTATTATGCATCAATAT
Organism: Gossypium sturtianum; assembly: GCA_025698515.1. Taxonomy (NCBI): domain Eukaryota; kingdom Viridiplantae; phylum Streptophyta; class Magnoliopsida; order Malvales; family Malvaceae; genus Gossypium; species Gossypium sturtianum. The sequence continues at coordinate 22,417,286 of CM046948.1, read as the reverse complement.
GATACCCATCATTCTCAATTATGCTAACATGAAGGTTGCATTAATCACATACAAACTTACCTCGATTTCAAAATGAGCTAGCTCGACGGTTTAGTCCGAGACTTTGTTCTTTCCCCGATCGAGGCGGATTCTCGTTTCTTCTTGCTCTATAATAGCAATTTAGCTCATTTTAATCATCTCATTAATAAAAGCATTTCAATAATCATGCTTAGGCAAAATTACTATTTTGCCCCTGGGCTTTGGCAAAATGACCATTTTGCCCCTAAGCTCGGAAATAAATTCTAATCACATTTCTACCTTCAAAAAGCCTAGGTGAACATTTAATACTCTTATAGCTATCATCAAAAGTCAACATTTCACATAATTACTACAAATTTGTAACCTTTTCATCAAGGTCCTATTAGGTGTTTTCAAGACAACACCTTTCACAAAAGTTGTTCATCTAACAACTAAGACTCAATTTCTTCCATAAAAATGAAGCAAATAGCAATGAAAGCTCTCATGGTAGAAATCTAAACTTTGCATCATATTGCACAATAGTCCTCTCATTTGAAAGCTTAAGTTCTAGGGGTCTTAAAAGTACAATTATCATAAAGAAAAATCATCAAAATCACTTACTAGAATGGAGGAGAGCTTGCTGAAAATTTTGAGCTTCCAAACCCCTATTTTGCTTGTAAATTTTGGTGGAGAAAGAGGGAGAGAAAGATGATATTTTCTCTTTCTTTATTCTAATATTAAACTAGTCAAACAAGTCACCAACTATCAACTACTTTGACCAATTTTTTGTCCATCTTTGTCTCCTATTGTAGTCTATGGCCGGACAAGAAAATATTGGGGGTCGAATTGCCTTTTAAAGACCTCCAATTATCAATCTATTGCTATTTGGTGCCTTTAGCTTATAGAATGGAACTTTCGCACTTTATGCGATTTAGTCCTTTTTCGCGATTAAACATGAAATCGCTAAAATTAAAGCACCAAAATTCTCATGCACATATACTATCATGCTCTTAATCTTAATATAACATGAGAATAAATTTATCAAATCTCAGATTAGTGATCCCGAGATCACTATTCCGGCTAGCCTCTAAATCGGGCTGTTACAATTCTCCCCTTAAGGATTTTCGTCCCCGAAAATGTTACCAGTGAAAAGGTTGAGGTATTGGTTTCTCATCATTTCCTCGGGCTCCCATGTAGCCTTTTCTATTTCGTGCCTTTTCCATAAAACTTTCACAAGGGCTATGCTTTTGTTTCTCAACTTTTTGACCTCTCGCGCCAAAATCTTAATCGGCTCTTCACCATAAGTTAAGTCCGGTTGTATCTCTACCTCTGTTGGTACAATGACATGTGAAGGATCTAAACGGTATCGGCGCAACATGGATACGTGAAAGACGTCATGAATCTTTTCTAACTCAGGTGGCAAGGCCAACCGATAAGCTACCGGTCCTATCCTCTCGGTAACTTCATAAGGTCCGATAAAATGTGGACTCAATTTGCCCTTCCAGCCAAATCTGAGGACTTTCCTCCAAGGTGATACTCTTAAGAACACTTTATCACCAACTTTGAATACAATCTCTTTTCTTTTCAAATCCGAATAGGACTTTTGTCTATCTGAGGCAACTTTCAGACAGTCACGTATCACTTTTACTTTCTCTTCAGTTTCCCTAACCAAATCGACCCCGTGTATCTGTTTCTCTCTGAGTTCTAACCAATACAAGGGCATTCGAAACTTACGTCCATACAGTGCCTCATAAGGCGCCATTTTCAAACTTGACTAAAAACTATTGTTGTAGGCGAATTCCACCAACGGTAAGTATTTCTCCCAAATACCTTGGAATTCCAAAACACAACATCGAAGCATGTCTTCAAGTATCTGAATTACCCTCTCTGACTGCCCGTCGATTTGTGGATGGAAAGCTGTACTGAAACTCAATTTCGTGCCCAAGGCCTCTTGCAGGTTTTTCCAAAATCGTGACGTGAATCTCGGATCTCTATCCAAAATGATCGACAATGGTACACCATGAAGTCTTACTATCTCTGACATGTACAAGTCTGCCAATTTATCAAGCGAATAGTCGACTCGCACTGGTATGAAATGGGTTGACTTTGTGAGTCTATCAACCACAACCCATACTACATCTTTCTTCTTTAGAGTCAACGGTAAACCCGTCACGAAATCCATAGTAATGCGGTCTCATTTCCACTCAGGGACCATAATAGGCTGAAGTAAACCCGAAGGTACTTGATGTTCAACTTTTACTTGCTGACAAATAAGGCATCTCGATACAAACTCGGAAATGTCTTTCTTCATACCAAGCCACCAATACCATTTCCTTAAATCATTGTACATCTTCGTGCTGCCTGGGTGCACATTCAAACATCCGCTATGCGCTTCATACAAGATCTTACGAATAAGCTCATTATTTCTGGGTACACAGACCCTATCTCGAAATGTCAGACATCCATAAGGATTTACTCGAAAGTCTGACTCAACATTCGACTCACATAAAACTCTCTTGGCTTGCAAACTGTTATCATCTTTCTGAGCTTCACAAATTTCATGGAGAAACAATGGTTTAGCCCTCAATTCGGCTAAAATGGAACCATCATCCAACAAAACTATTTGAGTACTCATGGCTCTTAGTGCAAACAATGATTTTCTGTTCAAAGCATCGGCGACTACGTTCGCCTTCCACGGATGGTAGTCAATCACCAATTCATAATCCTTAATCAGCTCTAACCACCTTCGTTGCCTCAAATTCAAATCCTTTTGAGTCATCAAATATTTTAGACTCTTATGGTCGGTAAAAATCTGACACCTTTCACCATATAAATGGTGTCTCCAAATTTTTAACGCAAACACAATTGCGGCCAACTCTAGATCATGAGTCGGGTAATTCTTCTCGTGCGGCTTTAATTGTCTAGAGGCGTATGCAATCACCTTACCCTCTTGCATAAGTACACAACCCAATCCGTTCAGGGATGCATCACTGTAAACCACAAATTCTCTTCCCGATTCAGGTTGCACCAAAACAGGAGCCTCAGTCAACAGTGTCTTCAATTTCTCAAAACTCTGTTGGCACTCTTCTGTCCAAACAAACTTCACATCTTTCTGCAAAAGTCTCATCATCGGGGTAGCTATCATGGAAAACCCCTTGACAAAACGCCTGTAATAGCCGGCTAGGCCCAGAAAACTCCTTACTTCAGTTACGCTCCTCGACAGTTTCCATTCAACAATTGCTGAAATCTTACTTGGGTCTACACTAATTCCATCTCCTGAGACAATGTGCCCCAAAAATCCTACTTCCTTGAGCCAAAACTCACTCTTACTGAACTTGGCATACAATTGTTTTTCTCTTAAAACTTACAGAACCATACTCAAATGTGCGGCATGTTCGTTCTTGTCTCGAGAATAGATCAGTATGTCGTCGATGAAGACTACGACAAATTTATCCAAGTATGGCCGAAAAATGCGAATCATCAAATCCATGAAGATTGCAGGGGCATTTGTCAGACCAAAAGGTATGACCAAAAATTCGTAGTGGCCGTACCTAGTCCTAAATGCGGTTTTCGGTACATCCGAGTCCTTGACTCTCAGTTGATAGTACCCGGACCTCAAATCTATCTTGGAAAATACCGTGGCTCCTTTAAATTGATCAAATAAGTCATCGATCCTCGGCAACGGGTACTTGTTCTTCACAGTTACCTTGTTAAGTTGTCGATAGTCTATGCATAACCTCAAAGAACCGTCTTTCTTCTTCACAAATAAAACGGGAGCACCCCACGGAGAAAAACTCGGTCTTGCAAAACCTTTATCCGTTAGTTCTTGCAACTGCACTTTTAGCTCTTTTAGCTCGGTTGGTGCCATTCTATATGGAGCAATAGAAATAGGGGCAGTACCCGGAGCCAACTCAATCCCGAATTCAATCTCTCTAACCGGAGGTAACCCTGGCAACTCTTCCGGGAAAACATCTAAATACTCGTACACTATGGGTATCGACTCCATTCTCAAATCAATCTCTTTAGTGTTCAACACAAAGGCAAGATAAGCCTCGTACCCTTTCCTTAAATACCTCTGAGTCGACAAGGTTGATATCACTACTGGTGATCTATCTGGCTTATCTGATTCAACACGAATAAAATCCCCATTTTCATTTTTCAACTCAATAAGCTTCATTCCACAATTAAAAATTACTCCATGAGTAACTAACTAATCCATCCCAAGGATGACATGAAACTCGTCAAATGGAAATAGCATAAGATCAACCGGGAAACAATGACCCTTAATCATCAAAGGGCAACCTTTGCAAACTCTATCAACCAACACACACTTACCTAGAGGATTAGACACTCTTATGATGAATTCGGTAGACTCTATAGGCATGCTCATGCTAGAGACTAATTTTATGCATATGTATGAGTGGGTAGATCCCGGATTAATTAAAGCTATAACACAAGTATTATGGAGAGAAAAGCTACCTGTGATTACGTCGGGGGAAGATGCCTCTTCACGAGCACGAATGGCATATGTCCTCGCCGGTGCTCTACCCTTGACTCTAGCAGCTTGCTCTCTAGATGGATTCTTGCTACCCATCTCATTTCCTAGATTTCTCAGTGGTCTTCCCCTAGCAGTACTTCCTGATCTTACATTCTGAGGCTTTTCTTTCTCGTCCACCTCGGGGCAGTCTCTGATAAAGTGGTCTAAGGACCCACATCTGAAACAAGCTTTCTCATTAGCTCGACACTCACCAGAATGGCGCCTGCCACAATGAGGGCATTCCAGTCTACTTGGTCAAACGTTGCCCACACTAGCAACTGATGCGGTCTGCCCTTTCGACCCCGAAAATTGCTTGCCTTTACTTCGAGTTGAAAACCCCGCTGAAGTGACTGATCGAGTAGCGAAATCCCTCAATTTCTTGGATGAGGATTGGTGAGACTTATTCAGTTGTCTTTTCCTCAAGTCACGAGACTCATTCTCAGCTCTTTTCTTCTCCTTAGCTAACTCTTCGGCTTTACAGGCTCTATCTACCAACACTACAAACTCTTTTAGTTCGAGGACTCCCACGTATAAACGGATATCTTCATTTAATTCATCCTCGAATCTCTTGCACATGACGACCTCGGTAGACACGCACTCCCGGGCATACTTGCTAAGTCTTACGAACTCCCGTTCGTAATCAGTTACTGACATACGACCTTGCTTCAGTTCTAAAAACTCTTTTCTCTTATGGTCGATAAATCTCTGGCTGATATACTTCTTCCGGTATTCCTCTTGGAAGAATTCCTAGCTAACTCTCTCCCTTGGTACCACCGACACCAGGGTGTTCCACCATCGGTAGGCTGAATCTCTCAAGAGAGATATTGCACACTTTAGGCACTCCTCAGGTGTGCACGACAATTCATCGAATACCCTGATGATATTCTCTAGCCAGAATTCCACCCTTTCCGGATCATCATCCTTACTTTCCCAAAATTCCTCGGCTCCTTGCTTCCGGATCTTATCAACCGGAGGCCTTACTCTTCTCACCACCTCAACCACTTGAGGAGCTACTGGAGCGGGTTGAGGAATTGGTGGGGGTGGAGGGGGTTGAGCGTTAGGATTTGCTCGGGTATACTCAGTATACCAGTTGTTCATCATGTGGAGAAAGGCTTCTCGAGCCTCTTCCCCTTGACCCAAGGTCTCGGGTCTACTATTAGCTCGCGTGGTCCCTTGAGCGGGAGCCAGCGCGTTACTCGCAGCATCATCGGCTACAGTTCGATCTGGATCAGAATCCATATACTACATAAAACACAATTTTATACGTCAGGAGCCATCACACTATCATTACTCAGACACTCTTACATATGGCATGTATAGATAGACTCGTACTTATGCTACATTAGTCCTAGAACTGACTAAACCGTAGCTATGATACTAATAAATGTAACACCCCTTACCCGTGCCCGAAGCCGAGATTGGGTTTGAGGCATTACCTAACTAATCTCACTTGACATCTCAAAACGGGCTATAAAATTTTGTTTAAACCCATCACTTGCACATACTCGACCTAAGGGGCCCTAAACATACCTCCGAGAGGTATCGAAACTATTCTGGGAGCTTTTACGAACTCGAGAAACTTTTCAACAAAACAGGGGCCACACGCCCGTATTGGTCTAGGGACACGCCCGTGTGCCCCTAAGACATGCCCGTGTCTTCCACCCGTGGTCGATCCTGACTAACTTCACACGGCCTAGACACACCCGTGTCTTCCACCCGTGGTCGATCCTGACTAACTTCACACGGCCTAGACACGCCCGTGTCTTCCACCCGTGGTCAATTTAAATTCCACAATTAATGTTCAAACTTCACATGGTTTGGGCACACGCCCGTGTCCCTAGCCCGTGGAGCATACTGACTTGCAAACCTAGCATGCAAGGGGACACACAGTCGATCCACACGCCAATAGGGCTGACTGTGTGTCACACACGGCATAGACACACGCCCGTGTGTCTACTCATGTGGACAATTAGATGGCTATCTACCAAGCCCTTTGCCACCTTACATTGCACACATACAAACACCAATCCAATTCAACATAATTCATAACCCAAAGGCATATCTAAGTACTCAATTCAACAACCATACACAAGGGCATACACTTCAAGAAAATCACTTTCATTAAGCATAAGAGTTTGCCAAGTATCGGCCTAACTTAATAGACCATTACAAAAAAAAGACTTTAATGCCTTACAAAGCCAACACTTTGGCCAACAATTACGACCTAACAAAATACTCGAGTCCTATACATGCCATACTCAAAATAAGTCTAAATTGTTATACCAACGTGGTGTCGATAATGTGATTTTCGAACTCCTACGTCCTCGTTCCTCGAGTTATCTTGGCAATACTACAAGGAGAAAGAGCAATGAAAGGGGTAAGCATAAAGCTTAGTAAGTTTGCATGGATATAAAGCAACAATAAGCTCATAAAATAATCCATCCATGACATTAACTAACCATACACAAGTCATAGGCTTCTTGCCATACTTACTCACAATTGCCCTTATTTAGCACATACTATGCCACATATCGTAATCGTTTCTTCGTGACTCATTCACGAGTACCTGTATTCACTCATTCACAGGACTTTAGTGCTAATCTCATTTACATTTCTAAACTCATCTAATCATCGCATTAATCACTAGGGATACTCAAAGATGCATAATATCGCCATTATTATAAATACGAGGCCAATGCCACATCCCAAAAATGGTCTTACATGGAGTTACCTCTAAATGCTGATGCCATATCCCGAATATGGTCTTATACGGGATTTCACATTTAAAATCGACTCCACATCCCGGATATGGTCTTACACGATTCTCACATTCAATACCAAAGCCATATTCTAAATATGGTCTTATATGGAAATCTTAATTCGGTGCCGAGGCCATGTCCCGGGCATGGTCTTATACGGGACCTTATTCACTTTTCATCTCGATGATAGCCTTTTCATATTCATTATAGTCCGCTAGGACTTCAACATCATTTCAACATCAATCACTCAATTTAGTAGAGTATTATGCATCAATATGATACCCAGCATTCTCAATTATGCTAACATGAAGGTTGCATTAATCACATACAAACTTACCTCAATTTCAAAATGAGCTAGCTCGACGTTTTAGTTCAAGACTTTGTTCTTTCCCCGATCGAGGCGGATTCTCATTTCTTCTTGCTCTATAATAGCAATTTAGCTCATTTTAATCATTTCATTAATAAAAGCATTTAAATAATTAAGCTTTGGCAAAATTACTATTTTGCCCCTAGGCTTCGGCAAAATGACCATTTTGCCCATAGGCTCAGAAATAAATTCTAATCACATTTCTACCTTCAACAAGCCTAGGTGAACATTTAATACTCTTATAGCTATCATCAAAAGTCAACATTTCACATAATTACTACAAATTTGTAACCTTTTCATCAAGGTCCTATTAGGTGTTTTCAAGACAACACCTTTCACAAAAGTTGTTCATCTAACAACTAAGACTCAATTTCTTCCATAAAAATGCAGTAAATAGTAATGAAATCTCTCATGGTATAACTCTAAACTTTGCATCATATTGCACAATAGTCCTCTCATTTGAAAGCTTAAGTTCTAGAGGTCTTGAAAGTGCAATTATCATAAAGAAAAATCATCAAAATCACTTACTAGAATGGAGGAGAGCTTGCTGAAAATTTTGAGCTTTCAAACCCCTATTTTGCTTGTAAATTTCAGTGGAGAAAGATGGAGAGAAAGATGATATTTTCTCTTTCTTTATTCTAATATTAAACTAGTCAAACAAGTCACCAACTATCAACTACTTTGACCAATTTTTTGTCCATCTTTGTCTCCTATTGTAGTCTATGGCCGGCCAAGAAAATATTGGGGGTCTAATTGCCTTTTAAAGACCTCCAATTATCAATCTATTGCTATTTGGTACCTTTAGCTTATAGAATGGAACTTTCGCACTTTATGCGATTTAGTCCTTTTTCGCGATTAAACATGAAATCGCTGAAATTAAAGCACCAAAATTCCCATGCACATATACTATCATGCTCTGACTCATAATATAACATGGGAATAAATTTCTCAAATCTCAGATTAGTGATCCCGAGATCACTGTTCTGGCTAGCCCCTAAATCGGGCTGTTACAGGACTTGCGACTGTGGGATGTTTGACGCACTTCGTTATCCATGCGTTCATGCAATTGCAGCTTGTCAGAATCTCCATTTGGATCCAATAAGCTATGTCGACGAAGTGTTCAAAATAGAATACATGTACAATGTGTGGAGACACGTATTCCCATCGGTCCCAGATGAACGTAAGTAGTCGTCTGTATCGCTTGCTCCGTTTAAGTTGTTACCGGATAGAGAATTGCATCGCAAACCAAAATGTCGACCTTACTCGAGTAGAATACGTGATAATATGGATATCCGAGAAAGAATGAACCAACAGAAGTTGTGCGGATGGTGTAGGAACCTAGGTTATACAATTCGAGCATGTCCAAATAAAAATAGTTGATAATTGCTTAAATGAAGCTATGTTGCATTATTTCTATTACCTTATTCAAAAGAACTTTTATTTTATTGGCCACGTGCCAAAAACCCACTTCCCTCAAGTAATTTTCTATTAACGGTGATGGAGGACCAGACATATTACAAATATAACATTGTAACACCCGATCTACAGGCTGTTATAAAAAATTATAAAATAAAAATTAATTAAAATTACATAAATGAAAAAAATATTAAATAATATTCAAAATTGAAATTAACACTTACCATTTTCATTTGTTTGACGAAGATACGTTTATGATCGAGACGAATTAATTCCCCAACCATTGCTAACATGATCAAATATTTTTGAAATTATAAAAAAAACATTACTAATTTAGAAAAAAAATTAAAGGAAATAATTAATTAAAGAGTGCTTTGAGAAATTTAGGGAGAAATTTGAGAGCTTTTTTGAGAATTTTGGAAAAAATATTTGTGTGAAAAAAATAGGAGGGGGTTTTTATAGTTTTTTTTACCATTGGACCCCTCAATGGTCAAAATTTTAAATAACTGTTGGGGGTAAAAAACACGGGCTAAAACGAGTCCTTGAGGGAGCGATTTTGTCACGTCAGCAAAGCGCGTCCACGTTAGCGCGTTTTGTGCTGACTTGGCAAAATCGCTCCCTCAGGGATGCGTTTTGCTGGAATTTCCCCCTAAAACGCTCCTATATGGACACGTTTTGGTGTTTTCGGCCCATTCCGGTAAATAATGAAAAAGTGGCCCATTTCTGTAAATAAAGTTGGAAATGGGCCTTTATTGGTAAAATGGTCATATTTTATACAATAATAGCAATATTTTAATTTAGTACATATATATATATATATATATATATATATATATATTTAAATAATGGTATTTTTCTACTTATTTATATAACTTGAAAAAATTATTGACTAAGAGAGAATTTCTCATATATTTTGACCTACTAAATATCTAGTTAAATTATATAGTGTTTATTATAAATTACTTATACTAATTTTAACTAAATTGCGTTATTTATTATTAACCGTAAACTATACAAATGATCTCCCAACTGTGCATGTGTTCTTGTTTTGGTCACCCAACAATTTTTTTATTTATTTAGGCATTGTCATTTGAATTCGTTCTTGTTTTGATCATTTGTTGTTAAATTGATAATTGAATTTCTTTTTCTAATCGGTATAATAACACATTTGGTCCTCAATACTTACTTATTTTATCAATTTGATCCTAACTCTAAATAATTCAATAACTTAACCTTTCATGTTTACAAATTCTATTAATTTGATCATCAAACTTCCTAATCAAAGTTTTCTGAGCCAATTCCTGATACCAATGAGTTTATCTTGACACCTTCTTTCTTCTTTTTTTTTCATTGGTTTTCTTCTAAATATAATATTTTATAACCCTTTGATTGACAAAATTTTAGCTAAAGAAAATAAAAAAAAACCTTAAAAAAATACTTTAGATTTACTCTTATTGTTAATAGTATAACATTTCCTTCAAGGTGCATAGAAATAGTCCTCAAAGCTAGTTCTTGAAATTGGAAATTAAATCTAGAGTTAAAAAATATAGCTTTGCAAAGTTCAATTGTTCAATCAATAATTATATAAGCAAAAAATTATGACATTTAATTTTTCATAAGATAAAAATGTGAAAGAATTAATAGAATTTCCTTTTGCTACATTGATAATGATTTTGATTAAGATATTATTCTGTGTTCTATTTATTTTTAATTATTTGTTTTTATTTTTTAAATCCATAATAAGCAATATGTATCACTAATAATCTGATTTAGTTTCTAATCATTTACCAAATTAATTATAAGCTGAAATTATGCTAGTAAGAATGAAAAATTATTTTTTTTACAAATATTAAACTATTTATATAATTTTATTATATATTATATTTTAAAAATTTATATTTTCTGTTATTTTTAATGGTGTTTAGTTAATTTCTAGCACCAACTTCTTAAAAATATAAACAAAAAGGGTTATGTACCAAACTGGATAATTTCAACCATAAATAAAGCAATTAGTAGATGTGGGATGCCTCTATTTTAAAAGCTGAAAGCTTTGGTTAGGAAGTTTGAGGTTCAAATTGATAGAATTTGTAAACATGAAAGGTTAAATTTATTGAATTATTTTAAACTAGGATCAAATGAATAGAACAAATAAGTATTGAGAACTAAATGTGTTATTGCACTAGTTAGAAAAAGGCTTTCCGTTATCAATTTAATGCCGGGTAACCAAAACAGGAACGAAACATTAGTGCCTAAATTGAAAATTTTTAAAGTTGGATGATCGAAACAGTAACGTGGGCATAGTTGGATAACCATTTTTATAGTTTATCCTATTATTAATTTTTTTTACTTTGTAACCCTCCAAATTTTTTATAGGACATGTAATGTTTGCGGATAAAAAAAGGGTGAAATTTTGAGAAATTTGGAAATTGAGTCAAATAAAGAATGTTTTAAAAAAAAAAGAGAGATTGACATGAGCGATGAAAATTGATGAAAAGTATTGTAGATGTCGAAAAGTGACAAAATGACTAAATTACAAATTTTGAAAAGTTTGATGACTAAAGTACACATTTTAACCAAAATGAGGAATTCAAGTTATTATTTATTAATTGACACAAGAATAAGTTAGAATATGCATTGATGTAATGAAAGTCACTTTCGAGACCAAATTGGAAAGATTTGAAAGTATAGAGACTAAATTACAAATTTTCCATTTTTATCAAGAAAAGGGAAAATATGTAATTTTCCTTACCCATGGATTGATATTAAAGTTTAAATATGAATTATGATATTTGAGTTGACAAATATCTATTTGTTGTAAAGGAATTGTGCAAAGAGATGCAAAATGATTATTTTGCTACAAAAGGGCATTTGTTCATTTCTCAAGAATTCAATATTGGAAATATTATTTTGAGAAGATATTTAAGATTGAGAATTATTATGGACCATTGGATGTGATTATTTTTGTGAGATGAATTGTGGATCACACAAATTTTAAATGAATTTTGACCAAGACTTTAGGTTATTTTGGTATTTTAAAATGGGAAAAAAAGGGATGAAAATTCATCCTCTTCCTCCACCCACCAACCGGCCCCTCTCCTTCACCAAGGGGAAGCTTTCCCTTTTCATTGTCTTGTTATTTTCTCTAAATCTCTTAAAAAAATATCAACACTCATATTGAGTTCTTGCATAGATCAACTAGAAAACTCATAATCAAGCTTGAATAACCTACAAAACCATTATTTGAGCAAGGTCTTTTTATGGTTCTTGAGAGAGGAACTTGAAGCTAGAGATAGAAAGCTTCAATAAGGTTAGTAATAAAGTTTTCCATCTTCCTTAACTTGATATTTGGTATGGGTTGTTACGAGAAAACTTCGAGTAATATTTGATTATGTGTTTGTGGATAGGTGAATGAGGAATGATGAGAAATGAATTTTCAAGCTAGTAAAAGGATGGATTCAAGTGAGGCTTGATTTTACTTTCCTATACTAAATGTTTGGGGAATTAGTTAAATTTTGTAATGAATCTGAAAATGTTAATGTAATAATTGCATGGAAATCTCCATGGACAAGTGTGTTTGAAACATTGACTTGCGAAAGGTTTAAGCCTAATGAGCCTTAGTTATAATGTGCCAAACCAACTAATAATGTGATATAAAAAATTTGGTTGCCATGGAATGGCATATAAAAGTGATTTGATTAGTATGAATAAATATGAAATGTCTCATTACTAAGGAAAATGTGCTAAAATGTTACTATTTTGGTTTAAAGATTAATTTGTTAACTTTTGTGAATGTCGATAGAGTTGACACTTGGGCTTGAATGTGAATTTAGCATGTGAATACGTGTGTGTGGGTTGGTAATATTGATGAGTAACATGTCTTTATAAGCTATCTTGTTTAATAAGAGAATTTTTGGTACATGATAATGGTGTATAACTTATAAAATGGAGGTTCAATTATATGTGAGGTCATAACAACCCTTCTTAGAAATCACTATGAAAATGTTAACAAACAAATAAACTAAATACTTTTGATGTTTGAAAATAATAACCTGAACAATAAACATGGCTATAAGACCTAAATTGATAAATTGGAATTGAACGTATTTGTGAAGGCATTCATTGTGCCAATATGTGAAATTAGACAAAAGTTTTTCTGATATACTCGAAACTATGTGAACTCTATAAGCTTTGTATTCATTTCTGTATGAATGATGAATATGTTTTTTGCCATAATTGATTTAAGATATTTATGTACATAATGTGTCCTAGTAAACTTAGTGAAATAGATAGGATATAATTGGCTAACCAATATGGATTGAATATGAAGTTTTGTTATGCTTGGAGTTCTGATGCCTTTAAGCCTTACACCTATTTTTTGCACTCTTTGTTGTCTTTGAGCCTTGCATTCACATGTAGTCCATGATGCCTTCGTGCTTAGCACTTCGGTGCTTTTTGGTATGCTTGAAGGATCAACACTTATGTGCTTCCTAGTGTGTCTGTTGGAAAATTTTAGTTTATAAAACAGATTTGATTCACAACAAAAAAATATGTTTTTTTTTACTAAAACCCGAAATATGGTGTTATTTATAGCAATAAATTCTTTATCAAATTTGTACCTGTGCTTTGGAATAGGCAATATAAGATGTTTCCCGACTTTCGACCAACACAATATTCTTTTCTATTCTCAAACCCTAGCTTGCTTAGAGTGTGTGCTCTAATTCACAAACCGATGAACACTATGAAAAGTTTCTATTGATACTTAGTGGGAATATAAGTAATTCTCATAGTCTAGAAATAGAAAAAAAAGACTCTCTCAAAATTAGAATATATTTGGAAGAATAAATGTCACTGAATTTTGATAGAGTACCTACACTAAATATTGTTTATTTTTTTTACCTTGCCAATGGTCTTTATTTATTGAGAAAATCACAAGAGTATTAGTTGAACAAGAAGGAGCCAAAAAATAATAATATTTTAATTTAAAATATGCATTCTATGGAGACTAGGGTTTTTCGCCCATCATGTATTAATCAGGTCTATTGGACTCATTTGTGTGTTGGGTACAATTATATGTGTTATTTAGATATTTAACTATCTCATATAATTTAACCTACTTAATAATAATTTTTCTACTCTAAAAAAAATTAATTAATTATTTAATTAAAATAAATTTAATTAATTTTATAATTTATTTATTTTTTCAACCCAATTCTAATTCTGTTAAAGTCATGACCACTTTATCATGTTAGAATCAATGAGTAAATTAATTTAATTTCCTTGCTCAATAAGACTGCAATGACTAATTAGTTTAATTTGCACTTTGATATTCAATTATTTAGTCACAATCAATCAAATACTAATTTGAAAATATTACTTCAATCTCTAGGTCATCTCTTGCATATAGTGAGAAAACAAATTCATTGCGAATAGTGATACATGTGATCTATTTCTCTAATTCATCATTTTCATTTACTCATCTCATTGATTCAAATGCAAACCATAAATGTTATATTAAGCTAGCAAAGTGATCGATTAGACATATATAATTAGGGCTCAAATAATAGAATTAAATTCTAACTCTTCGTCTATTAATTACAACATTATTTAGTCATTGATTCATTCCACTAAAGTACCATGATTGAGCTCTCCCTTTTATATACCATTACAGAATCTACTTATTAAGTGCTCATCCAATGATTTTGTCATATGTGTTACCCTTATAAGATATCCTTAATCTCTATGGGTTAAATCCATTCTGTAACTATCCAACTTTTCTGGTGTTGGAAAATGCAATTTCAGAACCCAATTCCATAAACAGAGATAGTGAAAATATGAATAAAGGATTTACAAAGTTAGTATGAAAATATATTAGTAAATGATTGAGAAATTAAATCGAGAAAATCATTAATTAAAGTTTAGGGACTAAATTGTAAAAGTTCAATCACTATTGAATTTTAATTTCGAAAACGCTTAAGGACCTAATTAGTAATCAACCAAGGGACCTAAATGGTTATTAAACCATTGTTTCTTGTGTGATAGTGGAAAATGATGATGATATCCATTTAGTTCCATAATTATAATTAATAAACAAGTATATGTCTTAATTTAGTAAACTAATCATGATTAATTAAGTTAATTAAAACATTAATCTTAGTATAAATAACAAGTAGTGGAGAGAGTATTCATCTTTTTCAAGCTTGCGTCTTCCAAATAGGAAGAAAAAGAAAGAATTTTCTCTTTTTCTTTCTTTACAAATTGGTCCAAAATCCCTAAGGTACTTAAGTCCATTCTTTGAATTTTTTATGTTTTCATGATCATCTAAGCTTTGATTAATTCATGATCATCTAAGCTTTGCTTACCCATGCCTTGGCATTGTCAATTTTTAAATGTTTATCAAATTGTCATTAATGGGTATTTGATGAAATTGAGTCTGATTTTGAAGAGAAATTGAAGTATGAGTTTCGAGCATGTTAGGACCAAGTTGAAAAGTAGAGAAAACTGTTGGAATAGATTTTAAATTTAACTAGGCTTGATATTTAGTTTTGTGACATTAGAGACTAAAATGAATAAATTGAAAATTGTTAAGAAATTATGCTATAGATTAAAAGTACAATGTCAATATGAAATCAAATTTTGATATGATGTTAAATATCAAAAAATATGAGCATTTTAGATAAAGGGACCAAAATGAATAAAATACAAAATATTTTTGATTATATGTTTTGCTGGAAAAATCTGGTTCGAAAACAATTTTTTTTGCACAAAAAAAAAAATTGAAAACCGAGCTAGTTTGTGATATTTATAGCAATAAACTTTTTGTAACAACTCGTTTTCAGTGGTACCGAAAATAGTGTGTTTCAGCACCCCATTTTCTGATGATCGAGTCAATAAATATTATTTATTAATATTTACGTTTCATTAAGGTGATTTTTGGTCTGATAATTTTATTGATTAGTTAGTAATTAAGGTATAAGGACTAAATTGTAAAAATTATAAAAGTCAATCGTATTTAATTTATATTAGCTAAATGGGGTAAATGATATAATTGAATGGATTTAAATGACAATTATGCCATAATATATTATAGTGGACGGTTAATATATGGTTTTAAATGGAAAATTTATGTTAATTATAATATTAGTTTATAATTAAATTTTGTTAAAGCATAAAACAAAGCATGTGGCCATTTCCTTTTCATTTCCCCCCTTTCTTCACTGAAACTCCATTTTTAAGCTTAGAGAATTTTGACCAAGCTTCCAACCATGCATGTAAGTACTTTCGGGGCCCGTTTTTAGTAAATTTTATGTTTTTGATATCGTTGTAGCTTAATCTTAGCTAGCCCATGGACTATTATGTAAAACTGTCAAAGTTTTAAAATATTTTCATTGATGAATTTTGAGGTTTTTGATGTTAAATGGTTTGGTTGTAAGCTTAGAAATGATTAAGGACTAATTTGTAAGTGAATTTGGTTGGTTTTGAGTTTAGGGACTAAAATAAAAATATTATGGATTTGACATGAAAATTAGTAATTACTGTTTCTATATGGTTAAATAAGGATGAAATTGAAAACATATTGAAAACGAAGCTTAAATGGGAAAGATATGATAGTTTTGGTTTTAGGGATTAAATTGAATAAAATGTGAAACTTTAGGAAGATTATGAAAACAAAAAATAAGTTGGCATGTACACTGAATAAGATGATTTACGGTAATTGGCAATGATAATTTGAAATGAATTACTCTATAGATCAAGAAGTGAACCGATAGAAAGATAATCGAGGAAAAGAAAAAATTACAGACTAGTCCCTGACACTTCTGTTATTGTTGTTTGCTCCTGGTAAGTTCATATGGTGTAGTTATGTTTATAAATGTATTGATTGTGCTTAAATTATGAATTTTTATTATATAAATTGGTTTTGAAACGTATTCAAAATGGTACAAAAAGGCGAGAAGGACTGAAATGTAAAGAATTGTTCTAATATGTGTATTGAGCCCAGTATGAGCATATGATAGGATACAATTGGCATGCCAATAGGGTTAGTTGCGCTTGTACAGAATTTTCACTATGTTCCCTACTGTTCAGCACTTCGGTGCCTACTGTTAAAGCACTTCGGTGCCTACTGTGTGGTGTAGTTATGTGCGTATTCGTATCTATTCATTTAGTTCATCGGGCTAACTATTTAAAAGGAAATATATTGTCTGATTCCGTATAATAATTGGAAATGAATGTGTTCATACAACTATATGTGTTCTTATGCTTAATTAAGCAAAAATCATGTTTCCGTTTGATAGTTTTGATGAAATGATACTGATCTGAATGGTATGAGCAAATTTACGGATTACATGACTAAATATGAAATACTCACCTTACAGTTGTGATATGTTGTGACAAGAAACTTAGTTAAACTTGTTATTTTGATAGATTTACTTATGAAATGAGGTAAGTTAATGTGTTAACTCCTATGAGCTTACTAAGCATATATAATTCTTACCTGATTATGTTTCATGTCTTGTAGTTGTCTTTTGAGGAATGTAAAGATTGGATCAACTCGGAGCTGACAGTATCCAACTTCATTTTTAATAGATTTTTGAATCGTTTTAGATCCAATTATGTGGCATGTAAATAGTGTTTTATATAGTTAAGTGTTGATATTGAAAGTTGGTGAAACGGTCTTTAAATGATACTTGTTTTGAATGTATATATAAATTGTAAATGGGTTTAATATGTCAAAGTGTATACCTTTGCTAGGCAATAAGAATGGCTTATAAGTTTAATGTTGTTTTGAATGGTTGATGATATGTTTATAGGGATTTCATTATATATATGTTCACTTGTTGGTTCATGGAAGTGAACCAAGCATGAAGTTGGTTTGGACGACCTAGTATGTGAAATGGTATGTTTGGTGCAAAACATGAATAGCATGAATGGTACAAATTTAGTTGAATGATTTGTAGTGATTTGAAATCCTTGAATTGTGATGGTGCCATTGAGGCATATTGGTTAGATGATTAGGTCTACTTATATGATATGATTTGGTATGCTTTGTATAGATTTTAAAAGTTGATAGATGCATTTGGTTACCCTATTTAAGATTGGTTTTGGTGACTAGCATGAAAAGGTTCATTTTGCATACACGGGCTAACACACGGTTGTGTGTCACACATAGACAAGTGACACGGCTGTGTGCTCTATGGTAGTTTGGAGATTTATGTATTATACGATCTTCGAATGTCACACGGGCTGGCCACACGCCCGTATGGGTACTATTAATGTAGTCTTTTAATTTTCACACGGTCTTAGTTTGTTACACGGCCTAGCCACATGGTCATGTGACTCCAATTCTACATGTTTACCATTTGTAACACGACCTGGGCACACAACCATATGACCCTAACTTCAAAAATTACCTTACTTTTTGAAAAGTTTTAAGTATAGTCCTTATTTATACTCGGGTTAACTTGTAAGCTTTCGTAAGTTCGATTGAGACTCAAATTAGTTTGTAAATGATATTATGCATGAATTATGAATTGTTTTAATTGTTTAAATAAATGTTTAAAGTTGGAACTGTATCTGAATTGCTCCATTAACTGTTGTAGCATCCTCTAACTTGGATCCGACGATCAGACCTGGTGAGGGGTGCTACATTTAGTGGCATCATAGCTACAATTTAGTCGATTCTAAGACTGAACGTAGCATGTACTAAGTCTAGAAAATACATGCCATATTAACTTGTGATAGTGTGATGCTATTTGATCCGATATGATCTTGTTTTCTTATAAATATAAAGATGTCGGCTGAACCAAACCGTTCCGTCATTGATGAAGTTGATAGTAACATCCCGGCTTCCAATTAGGGAACAAATCATAGTGTTTCAATTCCGTAGTTTTCTGTAAATGAGGAAAAAATGCCTTCTGCGGCATGATGAGCTAATGGTTTACCGAGTTTATGGGAGCCAACCCTACGTCTCCCCAACATCCGCCCCTTATTGTGCCTTTGATGACACCTTTTTGTCCTCGAAATACTGAAAGCTCACGCGGTCTCTGATTGATAAAATTAGAAAATGTAAGGCTGAAAATTTTCATGGAAATATAGAAGATGATTCGGCTAGGGCTATGTATTGGTCTGAGTATTGGTTAGAATACATAAGGAGTCTTCAACCGTGTAAAATCCACCCATTCACAGTCATTGTGCCTCCCACTAAGAGATCGACTGGTTCTAATCCAACTGAACCAGAGTTGGATCTCAACCATGTCCAATTTTAATTACTATCTTTTCCTCATTTTCAATAGAGACCTCCAGCTTACTGTCTCTTTCAATTTAACCCCTAAATGTCCTAATTTCCATGTTTAAAGGAAACTGGGTGTGACTGTTATGTTGTGTGTTAGGAAGTTGAATTTCTATAGGCATATTAAGGTGAGGAGTGTAAAATGCGAAGGAGAATCAGCAAACCAAGGAGTTGAGTATGAATATTCAAAAGATTGTAAGGAAAAAGAAAGTAAGCAAGAAGAGTAAGTAGTCATGAAGGCTAAAGAAGAATATAAAACTTTCATTAATAAAAGAAAGAGACATGTACAATTACAAAAAGAGAAAATTTTAATCTTTTTTTTCATCTGGTGGAGTTGTAGTGGCGGGATCTTCTGGACCCTCTTCCTTAGGGCCAATTCCTTTTTTGGGAGTGGGGCTAGTTAACCATAGATTCTGAGAATAGAAGAGCTTACATGATTCTCTCCATTCCTTTTAAAATTTTCCCACTCTTCACCTGAGGGACTGAAAACATAGAAAGCAAGATCCAAATTTGTGAGTTTGTATGTGCAATGGAAATTTTCCAAACTCACATTAAACGGACCTACAGTGACTTAGGTGTGCAGTATCAAATTTGATCTTAGTTTAGGCAAATAGCTTTTAATGCTAGCTCTAGTATCCACCTTATAGTTCATTAGAGCCTCGTGGTTTTCTTTTTAGAGTTGCTCCAAGTATGAGAGCTGTTGTCCATCTAGAGCCTTCTTATTAGCCTCTAGTTGGTAGATCTTGTCATTTATCTCCTTCTCCAAGGAATTGTACTTAGCCTCCCAAATAGAGACGGAATAAAAAAGCTCCTAATTTTGGTGGACTGTGCCTTCATGAATGTGGCGAAGCTAAGCAAGCGATTCATTAAGAGAACTCATGGAATTTTTGAGCTCGATCTTCTTGGCCTTATTCTCTCTACAAGCTTTAGAAAATGCCCAGCTGTAACACCCTAGGCCCGACCCAGTCTTCAGGTCCCAAATGACACAAGACTTGAATAACTGGTTAACATTTTTGAATTTAAATATTATTTAAATTCTGACTATTAATTATACAAATTAACTTGTACTAGCTTACACATCTTTTAAAGTTGCGGCCTTACAAATTTAATTCAAAATTTGACTATAAGACTTGAAAATTTTATGAATTGACTAAACCTGAGTTGTGGTATTTAAGAAAGCCCCTCTATACGCATGTAATGACTATCGTCCTTTTTTTTCTTAAGTTGGCGATGTCTGGCTAAACCATCCACTCGATTTTCCAAGTGACAACTTTATCCTGCAATAAAGCAGATCATTTGTAAGTTCAATAAAACTTAGTGAGATTATGCATAACTTTCACATAACAAAATTCAAAACTAAGGGATTGTAGGTTTGAAATAATTTTTCCAGTCCCTGGTCACTAGCTGATAAGTCTAAATTATATAGGTTTGTTTAGCACTTTTTTACTTAGAATTTATGCATATCTCGAGCATTTAGATAGCTAATTGTGTAATGTTAGTTCATATTGAGACATGGCGCACTTTATTAGATATTAATTTTACATAAATTCACTTTATTATGCTACATGTTAATTTCCTGTTTAAAATACTGCAGTATGGACCACTAAATTACTCAATTTTGGGAGCTAGTTAGGAAACACATGCAAGTGAGCTAATTATTCAACAATATGGATAACAAGCTGATGAATTGGGCTCATAAAAATTGCCTTGACCCAGCTTGGAAGATGGTTGCTGAAAAGAATTAATCTGCTTTTTAATTGGGTTGACACACCATCCAATAGGGGGAAGAAAAGCCCAAATTCAACATAGACATGAAGAGCAACCCAAAAAGACTTTTGGAACACCTATTTAAGGGTCCCTGCATGCGTTAAAAAATCACATAATGGCCCTAACAAGTTTCTCTGATTGCCGTCCAACCCCATGCCTTGAATCAAGGAAGAATCAGTCATAAATCAAGCAACCATCAACCCCTCACCCAACAAATCATGGCCAAACATGCTTAAGAGATTCTCAAGGGATGTGCATGTTATTTTTAGCAAACTCCCAAGCTCTCCCTCCAGTACAAATAGGCCTTCCATTCACCTTTCATCTCATCCCTCAATACTCAACAATTCTCTCATCTCTTCCACGCCTAAAGCTCTCCATCTTTCCATTTTCTTTTAGCTAGCATTTCTTTGAGAGAAAAACGCTCTTGGTCAGCCACCTTGAGGAACAATTTGCAAATGAGCAACCACGAAAATTTGAGGAAGCCACCACAAATAGTCTTCGGGGAATCACTGAATTCATCAAGAGTTTCTTCTTCCTTTATCTTTAATTTGTTCTTAGTTTTTAATTATTATACAAATTGTTTGATTGATTTTCCATTAATGATGATGACTTAAATTGTTTCAGCTAGAATAATTGAAATGATTTGATTAAATTCATCAAATTCATGTTTTTATTGTTCTGTGCCTCAATTGTTCATGCTTCCAATTAAAATCATTCATGTTATTCATGCATTAAAATATGTTTGAATGCATTACAATTAGTTGCTTAATCCGACCCAGATGGTGATTAATAGACACAATAATTGGAAGTTGCATGCTTAATTTATATCCGACCCAGAATTAATTAAACGTTCGTAATAATTCCAAAAGAATACTATTACCTTGCATAACTTTAGGTTTGTGTGATTAAATTGTTTTAAACCGACTCACTCCCTGTTGCTTCACATAAATTCTAAGTAATCTTTAGTTAAATATTGACATAGAAATATGCATGTTTTCCTAAGTATAAGACTTTGTGTAACACCCCTAAACTCGTAAAATAATTTTTATTCAATTTTCTTATGTTTCAGTACATGCTGAACATTTTTTTTCTTCTATGGCAACTTCAAATTCTCACTAATTCACACACTTATGACCAATTTATAACTTTTACAATTTAACCCCTTTTATACGATTTCATCGAAAATCATCTAATAAAACTCGTTTCTCTTATCATAGACATGCATAATCTACCATAATTCATCAAAATACACAATTATTTAACATGGGTCAATTTTTAAAATTAAACTCTAGCTCAAAATAATGGTAGAAATAGCTAAACCAAGTTACCGAGATTTCAAAAATACGATGAACATTAAAAACGGGGCTCGGAATCACTTACTATGAAGCTTAAAAAAACTTGAAACCCTTAGCCATGGAGTCAAGCAAATTTCAACAACCCCCTTGAAGAAGATGAGCAGATTTTTTTTTCTTATTTTGTCTTTTTATTCATTTAAAACACTAAATGACTAAAATACCCTTAAGGCTTTCCTTTCAATTTTGTCCTATTCATGCCCATTTTTGTCCATCAAGTTATCCAATGGTCTAATTACCTTTTAAGGACCTCCATTTTAAAACTCATAGCAATTTGAAACCTCTAATATATAGAACTTAGCTTTTGCACTTTTTACAATTTAGTCCTTTTGACTAAATTGAGTGCTCAAACGTCAAAATTTTTGAACGAAATTTTTACGAAATCTTTCCGTAAAATTGTAGACCATAAAAATATAATAAAAATAAAATTTTTCTCGTCAGATTTGTGGTCTCGAAACCACTGTTTCAACTAGACCCAAATTTGGGCTGTTACACTTTGAAAGAACTTATATGAGATTCCAAGTTAATGAATGATCGAGTTGCCATGGAATTTTTTCTGAACTTTGTTAAACAATATAAAGAATGAATTGAGTCGAGTGTTGTACTTGTTCTAGCTGATTCATGTTATTGTTGTTAAAACTTGAGAATTGCTGCTAAACCATTTCATTGCATTTTATTTCATTTCACTGCATTTAGGTTAATTAATTTGTATATAGTTGATTAATTTAATTTTAACATCCATCATCTTAAAAATATTGTGTTTTCTTAACCAACTTGTGAATATTAATTTTACAATTATTGATTTAAACACAGTCCTTGTGGAGACGATACTCGTTTCTTACTTGCTTATTACTTGATAACGATTGTGTATACTTGCACATTCCATTGCGAACCACTAGCTGTAACACCCCTAACCCGTATCCGTCGCCGAAATAGGGTTATGGAGCATTACTGAAGTTTACAGTTCAATTACAGTTAATTCATGTCATTTACTATTCATTTCCGAAAATCAATCACAATAAATCATAATGTCCCCCATATGGTCCTCGAGGCCCAAAAATACATATTAAAATCGAGATAGGACTAAATCGGGATCACAAAAAAATTTTCGCGAAATCTCAAAATTTTTCTTAGGTGCAGGGGACACACGACCGTGTGGCCACACGGCCAATGACACGCCCGTGTCTCAGGCCGTGTGGGCATTTGATGTGAGGCACACGGCCGTGTTGCAGCCTGTGTCCTTACCCGTGTAACTCTCTGCCTTGGGTCACACGGCCAGCCACACACCCATGTGCTAGACCGTGTGGACAATTTAATTTTCGAAAATTAGGTGCAGGGGTTACACGGTCAGGACACACGCCCATGTGCTGGGCGTGTGTCTCATACGGCTGAGACACATGCCCGTGTCTCTGCCCGTGTGTTCAATTCTGAGCATTCTGTTTCTCTAATTTTAAGATGCAGGAGACACACGGCCAAACCACACGCCCGTGCGCATGGCCGTGTGTCACACACTGTTGAGACACACGCCCGTGTGTCTGCCCGTGTGGACAGAATAAGGCCATTTTCCAAGCCTTATTTCTCACCCTTTTTACCTTGCACCTACATTAACACTTCAATATATTCATCAACCAATTCAAGGCATATAAACCAATCTAATGATCAAGTTTTATGCATGACACATTTACTCATGCTTTTGAGTATCATCTTTACATTAAAATTATATACTTACCCAAACTTAATTGCATCTAATATATTAAACCAAACACATTCATATACTAAATATATAATAAACCTCAGGCATAATTATGCATTAAATTTACTATCACTAGCCATTCCAATGGCTAGTTACAACTAAAACATTTACATACACTCATTTATTATCATTAGTCTATGCATGCCATTACACCAAGGTAAGATTCCTATTTATACCAAAACGAGCTAGAGGATAGTGTGATGATGCTCCGACCGATCTCCAACCTTGACGAGCTTCCGAGTACTATAAAATAGAGGAAAGAAAACCTAGTAAGCGTTTGATGCGTAGTAAGTTCGTATAAGAGGAATTTCACTTACCAATCATGTTCATTTAAAATAAGCATATCAATAACATGCATCCCAACAAAATTAATCATTTTCCTAATCACATACACTCAATCAAACAAGTTAGTCATAAATTTTCTAAATACTTTTCAAATAATAATGATGATGATGAGCTCATCAGGTAATAACTTTCATATACATAATTATTTCATATCACATTTTCACATAACTCATACATTTCCATAACAAGTCATCTCCAATTCAGTGTAGACATGTTAAAACTTTACCCATTGAATTTATTTGAAATATCGATGGATACATCAGTAGTACACTCAAAATGTACAAAACTGTAAATCCGTCAATTCGTATTCAGGGGTACTCAATTAGGGCACATAATCAGGAAGCACTTTCTCGAGCCATGTACCAGGAAGCTTATCCGGGCTAAACAGGAAACTCATAAGAGTTTTAATCAGGAAACTCATAAGAGTTTTAATCAGGAAGCTCATTGAGCTTAACAGGTAACTCCGAAGAGTTATTAACAAGGAGCTCTGGATAGCATAACAGGGAGTTCAAGCGAGCCATGTTAGGAAGCTCATAAGAGCCTATATCAGGACAGTCACGGAAAGTTGCGTTTGTGTTCGCAATAAATGCTGGACCACAACCGATCGAATCGTGTAACAGGACGCTTAAAAAGAGCTGTGGTAGTGCGCAACACATGCAAGATCGCTACCGATCAGGATGCTCGCAGGAACTATATAACAGGACGCTCGAGAGGACTTATAACAGGATTGCTCGTCCAAGCTAGATTCTGTCCGCAACATATGCAGGACCATTTTAGTTACACGAACTTGCCTCGACACTTGTTCAAGTATGATAATCTACTAATCCGTCACCTTTTCTTTTCCTCGATCTAACTCTTTATTTGGTCTTTATGGATCTAAATAAATGAATTTAACATCAATTTAATCCATTTCATACTCAATTGAACTCAATTTACTTCCTAGGCAAAATTACCATTTTGCCCCTTTACTTTTCATAAATGACAATTTTGTCCCTAGGCTCGAAAAATAAAATTCATGCAATTTAATCCTTATTCCAAGCCTAACCGATTTTTACATGTCTTAATAACAGCCCATGAATTTCACAAAAATCAGAATTTTTTCATGGGTTTTACATCTTTACAATTTAGTCCCTAAATCACAATTTCATCAAAATTCTCCCTGTAAAAGTTATTTATCTATAAACAACCTTTCATTTTCTACCATAAATTTCAAAATTTCAGCATTTACATCCATGGAAAAGTTTCTATACTTTGATATCTTTACAAATTAATCCCCAAAATAAATAGATTAAACTATTCCGATCTCGGAAATATAAAAATTACTAAAAATGGGACAAGATTACTTACCCAATTAAGCCAAGATAGCTTGCTTTCTCTTTCCTAGGGTTTCCATGTATTTTTTGGAAGAAGATGATAATAATAATATGATATTTCTATTTAATTATTATATCATCCTTTATTTTTCCTACTTTCCAATTTAGTCCTTTTCTTTTTCTAATTTTCCATGGATGATTCACCAAAAATATCTACTAACTTTTCTTAATGGTCTAATTACCATATAAGGACCTCAAATTTTGAATTCCATAGCTATTTGATACTTATAGCTACTAGAACTCAACTTTTTCATTTTATGCAATTTGGTCCTTTCCACCATTAAATATGAAATCGGTAAAATTTTCTTAATGAAATTTTCATACGTCATTTCTATCATAATGCAATTCATGTAATAATATTAAAATAAATTTTCTTTCTGACTCGGATTTGTGGTTCTGAAACCACTGTTCCGATTTCACTGAAAATGGGTTGTTACACTAGCAGAGTGTAGTAATGTGGTCTTTATCTTCCCTTTTTTCCCTTGAAGTCCACTACTAACTTACTTCTCTTCTATTTTTAGAATACACGAATTTTCTTCAAGATATGTGTTCTCTAGGAACACGGACTTGAACACACTTCAACCAAATTTTTTGTTCCTTCGCAATCTTACTCGGGAGACCCAATGTCAGTCATTGGCTATTTGACATTGACTTCCCTAGAGTTTCATATTCTTACCCTCCCTATATCTTGGCGGACTACTTGCCCCAGGTTAGTCCTTGCCGAACTCAATCTTTAGCCAGCCTGAGGGATTTAGCCCCCGTATGACCTCGGTGGACTTAGCTGCCTTTAGTTTCCCTTTATCTGTGGACTCTTAAATTCCGCTCTTTCATCTAGTACATCCTCTGTTACAGGATTACTCGTCTAAGATTTGCAACCTCGTGTTCGTGTGTACTTCATAATTTAAATGGTAAAACCTCGTAAGGAGGTTTACCTTGTTCTGTCAGCCTTAGAGTTCATCCCCATTTGGCGATATTTACAAATCCATCACTTAGCTAAGATCTTACGCCTTATGATCCTTATGTTCACCTTATTGGCTAACTCTTAATGCTTCCATAATCAAGCTATGGTCTTTCACTCTTTTTCCCCATATTAAATGTCCTGGAAGACGCTCCCCTATCTTTTGTCCTGGTGGACGTTCCCATGTCTTTTGTCCCGGTGAACATTCCCCGTGTTTACTGTCTCGATGGACTACCTCATGTTTACCGTCCCAATGGACTACCTCATGTTTACCGTCCCAACAGACTACCTTGTGTTTACTGTTCTGGTGAACTACCTTAGTTGCCATAGGTGAACTATGGTCCTACACTTTAGACCTCTTTTGAGGTGTAGCCCCGAAGGACCTTATCGTCATCGTGATGTCACCCAATAGAGCCTGCTGACTGCCGTCGCGATGGTGCTCTATGGAACCTAAATATCGTTGTCACGATGTCATCCTGAAGAACCTTTTTCACATTTCACCTTGATGCTCGAACAATGATAAGTGCTAAAGGTAACATGCTTTAATCTCATTCTTACTGCGTTTTTGGGTGATTAGTCGATGTTAATTATCAATTTTATGCCCTTAATCCTTTAAATTCATGTTTTTATGCTTAATAGAGCATTTGGGAGAAAATTGAGTGAAAAATGAGGGAAAACTAGAAAATCGAATCTAGCTATAGGAGCCACATGGGTTGACCCATTCCACACGGCATGTCCACACGGCCGTGTGAGCCGTATGGCCTATCACATAGCCATGTGGTAGGCTGTTTCAATTTCATGAATTTGCACCATAAATCGCGGGAAATAATGTTTTTTAGTTTTTTTGGGCATTTTAAAACGTATATATGTCAAAAATAAGAAGATAAGAGTTAATCATCATAGAATATTTAAGAAAATAACTTGAAAACCACCATTGAAGTTGATTCTGAAGTAGATTTCCATCAAGATTGAAGATTCGCGTTTGATTTCTTAGGAAGCCTTCATGAGTTTGTTTGTTTCTTGTGGGTATACTGTATCTTGGATGTTTCTATTGTCAAGCATGAACTAATTTTCTAAATACCTTGGGGAAATGAACCCTATCATGAATTCTGTCTTTTAATTTTTATTTTACGCAATAAATTCTTAGTTTCTTTTTCTTAATTATGTGTGCTTTGTTCTTGGTTTGATATTTCTAGATTATTGATCCATGTTTGATGTGCTTAAATTAGAGGAGGAATAGACCCTGTTTAAGAGTAGATCTTACGTAATTGAGTGGAGTTGCATGCAATCCTAGAAATAGGAATACATAAATCTATTGGATTAGAGTCAAATTTAATAGGAGAATCCATAGATCGAGTTAATGCGATAATAGGGTTTTTAATTAGAAAGAAATTTCAATTAAACAACCTAGAGTTAGTTGTTCTTACTCTCGAAAGAGATATTAGCATAATTTATGGATTTCTATGGATCAAGTTACTAAGTAAAGAAATTGCATAATTTAGATTGATAATGATAGATGAAATCTAGTTGAATTCTTTCTTGGGTATTGTTTCGCTTCTTGGTTGTTAATCGTTTAGTTTATCTATTTGTTCTTTGTTGTGTTCATTAGTTAATTAATTTAGTTAATTTTAGTTTTCAATCAATCATTCGAATTTATCGGTTAAATAATAGAAAGGCAATAATTACTCGTACTTTTAATCTTCATGGGAACAATATCTTTGTTCACCATAGCTGTACTATTAATTTATAGGTGCACTTGCCTTTGTCAAATTTTTAGTTAGTTTACGACACATCAAACACCGAAGTGTCCCCCCGGAAAGGCTTGAAGCTTGGCAAATCATGGTTTGCTCCCAACAATCACGGATGGTGGAATCTTAACAAAATTCCAATTTCCTTTTTCCCTATTCCTCCGCCCATTCTTCCATTCACCATCCTATACATTGATGCTCGAACACCGCAGTGTCCCCTTCGCAAGGCCCGGAGTTTCACACATCACGAGTGCACACAACAACACCGTTTGGTGGTATCTAACAGGATTTCCCCTTACCAAACCCTAACTTCATCTAAACCCTTTCCGTGTTCCACCGTAAATAAACAAACATTATAAGAAATTTATAACATCATTTCATAACAACATGCTGGAGGATACTCATAACTTACTCAACCTTAAACAGACAAGCATTCTCATGCAACAGAGGTCATGCTTCATCATGGAATTCATTCTGAAATTAACACATACTCATGCTAAACACACAACATTTTAGAGAACGAGTATAGAAACTCACATTACTTCCTTATTCTTAGTAGCTTAGCTTGCCCAAACTCAAGAGCCTCCTTTTCCTGGAAACAGTTCCCAATCTTTCTACTTCTATACTCCAAGCCATATGATGGCTATAACATGCAAAGCTTCCTTTATCTACATCATCTTCTTCTTCAGAGCAATTAAAGATGATTCTTAAAGAGAAAGATTTAGGGAAGTAAAATTGAGAGGAATTCTGTTTCCACCTACACATATATATACTCCATCGACACAGTCTCCACATGCCATTACCACCACTAAATCATAAGCACTTTTTCCCACTAAGGAGCTAGCCAATTACAATCTAACTAAGCTGGGATTGGAATCCAGTCATTCCCAACCAACTACCCAAGTCCCTAAATATCTCATTTGAGTCCATAATTTTTTGTTCCTATATATTTGGCTCATTGACTTTTCTTTAAGTTAGAGCCCTCAGGCGAACCAGGTGTGACAACAGCCGAGAAGTCCGCATTTCACCACCACTAACTAGAAAGAGCCCACTAACTCTTTCAACGTAAGTTTCTGGGCAAAAGAAGAAGGGTAGATGTTTTCTCTTAACTTTGGAGACAGGTTGCTCTCCCATTTCTATCTGATTTCGTTGGGGGAGGAAAGATATTGACCTGCTTGGATGCGGTCTCTCCAATGGAAGAAGGTTTGTACCTCGCTAAATGAGGTTGTGATTTGCAAGAAGTTGAAGGGGGAACTCTGCAGGAAGGAACGGGTGGTACCAAAGGTAAGCTCCATAGGAGATGGCATAGTTATAGGAACGGGAGGATCCACGTGAATGGCCAACTTAGATGGAGACTCAAGAACTTGAAAAGAAGTAGCCCTTCCCTCGGTTATCATTGGAGCCTTCCTAGGCCTGCAACAAACTAACTATTCATCATTTCTACCTTCGACACTTAGAGACCGTTCCTCCTCTCGCGGCCTCTTGTGGCCACTATTGTTGACCTTTAGTCTTGGGACAACAAATTCTTCCTTTCATGATCAGCCCATCAATTCTTCAACACCCATATCATGTTGCAGAGAGTTTTACGAATTGGAAGAAGTAGGGCCTACAACAGTAGTAACAAGAGTGTTAGCCCTACTAAGAACCAGACCTCTACTAGAAGACTCACCTTTATCACCCTTGAACAGAGTAGACCAATGGCATGAATGTATATTGTAGGTAGAATAAAAGAATTTAGTAGGTTCCCTTCTACTCCTCACCATCGATAAGGCTAATTCATCAATGGCTTTATAAAGCCACGCTTCGCTGGCATATTTTACTCTTTGGGGATCTACCCCCACCATCAAGTATGTTGCTCTAAAACTATTGGGGCATTGTCTTTCTAAATAGTATGAGAAGATATTCTTAACTACCAGCAGTTTCTCCAGTTGTAGTGTATGGCTCAACTTTAATTGATTGTATTATGCCATGGAGATGTTGGAATCAAATACTTGCTGCTAGAGACAAGTATATTCATGAGGGTGGACCACCTAGTAGGAAAGCAAAATCTACCATCAATTTTCCTCCATACCTGTATGAATATTTGATGATTCAAGTGAAGATTTGAGATCCAATTCTGAATAATGGTCTCGTGGCCCTTGTGTGTACAGAAATGGACCATTCCAACTAAGACCCCTTGGGTGATGGGCTTTAATTGGTAAATATGTTGGAATATACCAATGAAGGGCGACTCACAATGCTGGTTGTAGTCGATGAAGAACGCCACTAGTGTCCACAAAGAAAGGCCAGCAAGCTATTCTGGCATAATTCCGTAGTTGTTCAACATCATAAAAAATAAATGATGTAGAGGAATGTGGAAGCCTGCCTCTAACAAGTATACCTCTAAAAATTATTGTGGGAGGATAAACCCATCATTTGAATCACTCAAAAGACATTCCCCTTCAAAAATCTCAAAATTGTAGGCAAAGTTAGGAAACCTGATTCCCCTGGCTTCCAGGTGTTTAACGTCTCCTCTTGGGTGGTCGGACACCTATAAAATGGATATTCAACTAGCGTATCAGTTATACAATTTCATGGCTTGTTTCCACCTTATACAGTAGACTTTCTACCTTGGCCCCTCATATTTTGGCCACCATGACCACTGACTCTATCCACCGTACCTATCCTAACTCTAGTCGGAGAATAGAAGATTACCTATTACCTTTGGGATGGGTTGTGTTATAGTCAAAAAAAGTAGAAATGCTCTGATGTGAAAAATGAAGGAAAGAGAAAGAAGAAGAAGAGAAATTAGGGCTTAGAAAGAATTCAAGGGACGAAAAAATTTGGGTAAAAACAATTTGATTAAGTAACGATTTACTTTTTTTGCAATTAGTTATTTAAAGCACTCATCTCCTGGAAGTTTCAAGTTCAAAATGGTAATAAAATTTTCACATTCCCCAATATACGCTTGATAGCTGTTGGTTATTCACGAAGGTTTTTCTTAAAACTTTGGTATTCAAAAAGCTGGAATATCTGCTAATTCTTTCCACGTAGATAAGTATTCGCCAAGTAGGCTT
Organism: Gossypium sturtianum; assembly: GCA_025698515.1. NCBI lineage: Eukaryota > Viridiplantae > Streptophyta > Magnoliopsida > Malvales > Malvaceae > Gossypium > Gossypium sturtianum. The sequence goes on along the minus strand of CM046948.1, from coordinate 22,385,573 downwards.
CGCCCACATGCATCCGTCAAGAATGGATGTTGAAGAGCCATTATCCGTTAAAGATATCTGTTCCTGTGCTCCACAAAATTTTATCTCATGATTCTTTAGTGAGATTATCCGCCAAAGTAACCATTCGTGTAAATATAATTGTAATGCAATTGCTCATGTGATTATTCAGTGGAGCGTTCTACACAAGGATTATGGTTCTCTAGTTGCATTGTAATATGATTAATCCACCAGGTATCGAGGTACAAATATTTTCTTAAGTACCTTGTATGAAGTTAATACATGTCGCTCTACTGCAAGTTTTCTTTTCTCAACTATAAGAAATTTCGGGGGCAAAATTTTCTTTAAGGGGAGAGTTGTCAGACCCTGATTTGTAATGTCCTAAGTAACAAAAGAGTTTGGCGTAATAAATTGAAAGGTTCTCTAATTTAGCGGGTTCTTTTTGCAAATAAGAACAAGTAGCTGGCTGGTTAAGGAAAATTTGGATTTCAACCATAGTCCGGTTGGTTATGAACTAGAAAGATGATAGTGGGAGACAAGATGATTATGGATTTGTAGACTTGGTTGATAGAATTGATATTGGTGAAAGAAGAGGAGATATGTTAACGTCCAAGATGATTCTTTTTTCTCTATTCTTTCTTCATCGTCCTTACGAAGGGAGTTACAAGAAAGGAATATTAAGGAGAGGTCTGCTTGGTGTAAAGAAGCTAAAGGTTGTGCACAAATAATGGATGGATTATCAAGATGGTAAGTTTCCTAATCCTTCTGCATGCATGGATTCAAGGAAAAGAAAGAAAGTAAAAATGTTAGTTAACTGCCGAATCTGTTTTGTTCTGGGTTGAGGTTATGAATAGTTGCTTAAATGGTTTCTCCATGTAAGTAAAGTATGAATCTCATGATGTTTGGAGATTTTGAAATGGTTATTATGTTTTATTGACTAAGGAGGCTCGTATTGCAAGGGAAAAAGAATTATCAAATGGGTTGGCATTAATTTACAAGTGAGTTCCAAAACTCAGCTAGTAAATGGATGTTTTTGTACATTTTCAAGAGTATAATTTGTTTACTTTAGTGTTATTGACCACCTATAAATGTATTATCATTTATATTTAAAATCATGCAAATAAAAAAATAAGAATATTTAAGTGCAGTATCTACAAGCGTACAAGTTAAATTGTAATATAGTAAAGTTTACAACGAAACATCGATAAGTATTTCGAGGGTCTTACCCAAGGGATTGTAGATTGGAGAAACTATTATTAAATTGATTACAAAATATAATTACTAATCTTATCGAGCCACGAATTAGTAGTGTTAATCCGAATTAACGTATTAATTAAACTAATTAAATTAAATAAACTTAAATTAACCTAATGGAATTTTCTATTCCTAGTGTTGACAATGTGAGCCTCTAGCCTATGATTGATTAATTCCCTAATTATCTAATTAAATAATTACTTATCCTTAATTGAGTTATTTATCACCCTTAACTAAGTCACCCTTCTGGTCTCATCTTCACAAAGGATTACGTCCTAAGTCACCCTTCTGGTATCTTCCTAGGCATATGGATACCCTTTCGGTCTCACCACTTGGAACATGTTATACACGACTGGATACCCTTCCGGTTTAACTTGTCTAGATATTCTATCAAGGCGTCACTTCAATATACTAATTACTCTTGAATATATAACCAATTTCAGATAAATAATCAATTAATAGATAAATTAGTTTAATACTCAAATCATGCAATATATGAGTAAAGCACAATAATCTATCCTAATATGCATACAATGATTAATTGGCCAAATCAATGAAATATAAATAAAAGAATAGAAGAGATAAGATAAGATAATGCTCATGAATAAATATATTGAAGCGCGAATCTAAAGTAATCTCCGCTCGTAAGTATCTTCACATTGTAATAAAAAAGTTCTGACTAAACGAACATAAAAAGAAAATACAAAGAAATCTGAATGAGAAAAACTATGTTTGATGGATGGATGCCTTAATTTGTGTACAAAAGCCTTTTATTTATAGGCTAAAATATATGCACTTCATGCCTGATATGCCTCCGATACTTTGGGTGCAAGTAATAAATAAAATCTACGAGAATCTGCCAAAGTACGATTGATGACGTCATCATGGCTTGCGACCTACCTTTAGGCTATGGCTCAACATAGGATGCTATGACTCAACACAAGGGCTGCTATGGCTCAACATAGGGTGTATGTCGAGCCATAGATTTTCTATGTCACGCCATAGTAGTCATTTTATGACTTTGGATGTTTTTGTCATGCTTTCATGACTTGAGAAGCTTATGCAATACTCGTCCCAAGTTTTTACATCAATTGGGCCTAAAATTAAACCTCCTACACGCTTAAGTACACAAATTAAACCTACCTAAGGCCAGTGTCGGCCTAATAGGTCATCAACACTAAAAAATGTGTCAAAAATACTTATTTTATTAACTTTTACTACTTAGTTACTAACTATTGAAAATGCAAACCAAAATAACTACTACATTTGATGTCAGGTCAGTTATGTAAATGATGAATTATTCAATGGTTGAACTATGATTATGCTATGGTGAAGATATGATGCATGGTGATTGTAAGAAATGTGGCATGAAAATATAAAAATGGTTGTAAGCTAACTATGTTGAGTAAACGTTTAATTGGTGTAATGTGTTATTACATATTAAATTGATATGATTGGCTGATAGTAAGTATGATTATGATATGTCAATGGAATTGGCATGTTATATGTCGTATGATTCGTAGCCTTTATTGGCGGAATGTGTATAAGATATGCATTCTATTTATATGGCTTTGTCGAGGTTTGGATGGTCATGCGTAGGTTGCTTATGCATTTTATGTATGTGGCTTTGAGGAAGGTTCGGTTGGACTAATCTAGGAAAGGAGATTTGAAATGATACGGAGAACGATGTGCACCAGTATGAGAGCTCTTTATGGGACGATTGAGAGCCCCTTGTGTGGGATGTATAAGAGCCCTTAGTGGGACGAATGGAAGTCCATGGCCATGGCATTACCGTATATGTGAGAAGTCCGTCAAGACTATTTGATTTTGAAAGTCTGTCAGGACTATCTTATGTGAAAAGTCAGTCATGACTATCTAATGTGGGAGGTCTGTAACACCCCAAACCCGGTCAATACGCCACGACCGAATTTGGTATGTCACAGGGGAAAACGTTTTGAGGAAAAACGAGTTACCGATTAAATTTTAGGAAAAACTCTTTGTTGTTCTAAGTTCGTAGAAATCAGGTGTATAATAAATTAAAAAAACTGATAATTTACTTTGAAATCCCGAAAATAAATATTTAAAACTTAGTTGCAGCTTAGATTTGTAAACCTTTTATAAATTGAAAAGAAACTAAAGCGATTAGGTTGAAAACCGTATCTAATAGAAATTTGGAAACTGGAGTTTTGGAAAATAGTATGAGTTATCAAAAATACTTAAGTTGTTAAATACTATCAATTGATTTATGTTACCCGATGGTAACGTTTTAAAAACCATCGCGTTTAGTAGTTTAGAAAACTTGGTGCTCAAATTATTATATCAATCATGTAATTTATAAGCCATATTTAAAACAAATCCAAAGCATATAAATAATCCAAAAACATAATTAAAGAGGCCTTATTACAAACCCATAAAAATGAAAACCAAATTAAAATCAAGTACCCAAATGGAAGTTCATGTAAAACCAAATTTCATTGCATGGCCTCCTCGAGTTCATCCGGCTCCTCATCCGCGAATTTACGAATTACCTGAAAAAAATAAGGGAGAAGGTGAGTCACCAAGACTCAGTGCATATTCCCTCTCCCGGGTAAATACCACATACTTACACAAATTATAACCAAGCAATGTATATATATATGATGCACCCAACCTAGCCATCCATAACTCCTTTTTCTACCCCGTGTGGTACCAAACCACTGGTGGTGCCAAACCACTGGTGACCAAAGTCACGATATTCAATATTGTGGGGCCAACCCACGTGTGATACCAAATCACTGGCGACAATCCCATATCTCAAAAGTGGGGCCAACCCACGGTGGTGTTAATCCACAGGGACGAGTCGCTATGAGGTGCCAAACCTCTGGTGTCCCAAAGACACAAATGTGATACCAAATCACTGGTGACCAAAGTCACGAATAATCAAGTTGTGGGGCCAACCCACGTGTGATACCAAATCACTAGCGACGATCCCAATACATCAAATGTGGGGCCAACCCACGGTGGTGTGAAACCACTGGGACGAGTCGCTATGAGGTGCCAAACCTCTGGTGTCCCAAAGACACGAAATATGTGGTACCAAACCACTGGAGGTGCCAAACCTCTGGTGTCCCAAAGACACAGATATCAATCTTCCCCCTCCTCTCATATCGCCCATACCAATGCAATAGATAAACAAATCATGTCAATATACTTTGATATAAACATATAACCAATATATATCGTAGATCGTGATATTAACAACATATATCAACATCATATTGAAACGGACTTACCCGTATCCTTGCTCATACCCATCAAGGTATCATTTAAGGATCTTATAGTTTTCGGCTTTAACAACATGAATAGTTATTAACACACGCACACACATATATATATATACCGAATTATAAAGTGTGTAAGGTACACACCTTTTACTAACGCAAATACTAACTTCCGAAGATCCGATCTACCACACTAGATCACCTTGTCCTACAATCGGCCAAATCACAATATTTTAATGAAGACCATTCGGCCAACAACATATCTTAATCCAAATAACCTTAGACTTTTCTCAACCAACTTTAAGAATATTGAATCCTTACCACTTGACTTACCAACTTCGATTGCTAATGGTATGGCTTAAATCGATTGCTTCCGAAATCCCAATGAGCCTAAATGAATAATCGAATCCTAAAAAAAATGGTTAGAACCTTGCAACAAATGCCCATAGGTTCGGCCCTTGTCCACAAGAAAATGATATAGAAAGGAGAAAGAAAAGAAGGAAAAACGGCCATGAACACTTACCCTTTTTCAAAACCGATTGAAGAAAACCAAAGAGGATCTACCCTTGAATATTCGGCCAAAATAACCCCAAAAGAGAGGAAGAAGATTCGGCTATGGTGAAGAAGAAAAAAAAGAAAAGAGAAATAGAATTGAAATGGATGAAAAATAAATGGAACTTGAGAAGGAGAAGGATTCGGCCAAGAGAGAGTAAAAAAGAAAATGTGATTATGAATCAATATCAAAAGAAGAAAAGAGAGATATGTGAGAGAGAGATTCGGCCAAACACTTATTTGCCAAAAAGAAAATGCACAAAAGCCAAGTGAGGTTTCAGTTTCAAGAGCAAAGATGAGAGAAAGGAAATAACATTTTTGGTTCAAACAAAATGAAGGCTAAACCAAAAGCAAAATTTGCACAAAATGCACAAAAAAAACATTCGGCCAAAGAGGGGAGTTTTTGGAGAGAAAGAAAACAATGCCAAAAGATGCACAAATTCCAAAGGTTGACCAAATATCCTCCCCCAAACCACCTAACAACATTCGGCCACCCCCTAGCCACACTTGCCGTCCACATACATGCACTAAAGGCCTTGAAAGAGTTTCCAAAACATCTTCCTTAAGCTAAGCCCTTTGTCTCCCCAACCTTCCATAACTTTAAGATTCTTATCCCCTATTTCAAGCTTTCCTTAAACCAATATTCAACTTACCAAAAACTTAAGGTCCAACCTATCATAATTAGAGTTTGACCGTCCATCAATGCTAGAATACAAAAAAAATAAAGTCTTAAAAATGCTTTCCAAGCAACTCGAACCACTTCCCTCAAGCAACCTTTCAAGCTCCTTATCACTATGCTACTAACTCCTCATGTGCTTTAATTTAACACTTAAATTAACTTAAGTGTTAAGTTTACTTAATCCTCTTCACTAAATTTCCACACTAAAATTATTCTAGCTTAGCTAATATTTCCAAGCCTTCACACAAATATACTAAGCACACAATAACAAACATATCCGAGCTAACACAAATAACAAGATGATACTCTAATATTTTTAGGATGTTACAATTCTACCCCCTTAAGAAAATTTCGTCCTCGAAATTACCTGATCAAAAGAGTTGAGGGTACTCGCCGCCTCATCGCATCCTCAGCTCCCACGTAGCTTCTTCCACGCCATGATTCCACCATAAAACCATCACTAAAGGAACGGACTTCCTCACGCAAAACTTTCACATCTCGATCTAGAATCGCATGAGTTCTTCTTCTATCATCAACTCTGGACTCACCTCTATTTCCTCATCGCCACGACATGCGATGGATCGAACGATAGCGTCTAAGCATGGAGACATGGAACACATCATGAATCGACTCACTCTCGATGGCAACTCGAGCTGATAGGCTACTGGTCCCACTCGTCTCAACACTTTATACGGTCCAATAAACCTTGGACTTAGCTTGCCTTTTCTCCCAAATCTTAACACTTTCTTCCATGGCGAGACCTTCAGAAAAACTTTGTCACCCACGGCAAACTCTATATCCCTCCGCTTGAGATCAGCATATGACTTCTGCCTATCTGAAGCTTCCTTCAGACGAGCCTAAATCATCTTAACCTTATCCTCAGTCTCTGCAACCAACTCTGGTCCTAACATCTGACGCTCATCCAACTCTGTCCAACATGTAGGTGTGCGACACCTCCTACCATACAACGCCTCATATGGTGCCATCTTAATGCTTACTTGATGACTATTGTTGTATGCGAATTCAGCTAACGGTAAAAACTTTTCCCAGCTGCCTCTGAAGTCCAATACACAACCTCTCAACATATCCTCTAAAATCTGTATAACTCTTTCCGATCGCACGTCGATGGTGTGGATGAAATGCGGTACTAAAATCCAACCGCGCACCCAAAGCCCGATGTAACGCTCTCTAAAACCTCGACGTAAATCTAGGATCTGCATGCGAGATGATCGACAATCGGTACACCGTGCAACCTTACTATCTCCGCCACATACAACTTAGCTAACTTCAGGCGAGTAATCCACCCTTACTAGGAATAAAATGAGTCGACTTAGTTAGACGATCCACAATCACCCAAATCGAGTCCTTCTTACTTGGCGTAAGGGTAATCCAGCGACAAAGTCCATAGTGATCCTTTCCCACTTCCACTGTGGAATCTTCACCGGTGAAGTAACCTGCAGACGGCAATCGATGTTCCGCCTTGACCTGGCTGGCACGTCGGACATTTACCCACAAACTCGTTACCTCACGCCTGCACTGCCACCAAAAGCGCTCTCTTAAATCCCGATACATCTTGCTACCTCCGGGATGCATAGCGTATGGGCTTCTATGTGCCCGAAGAATCCTTTGCCTCAACTCAACATCCTTTGGCATACAAGCTCTTCCTTTAAAACACAATACTCCATCCTTGGACAAACTATAATCCTCTAAACCACCATTCGAACTCAGAACCTCCGATCATTCAAACCATCATCCTCTAACTGTTTCTCCTTGATCCGCTCTAACCAAGTCGGCTTGACTTGCAATTCAGCCAAAAGACTCCCATCGTCATATAAGCTAAGACGAGCAAACATCGATCTTAAGTCCGATACAACCTTCGGCTCAACGCATCCGCCACCACGTTAGCCTTGCCGGATGATACTCAATCGAACAATCGTAGTCCTTCAACAACTCTATCCATCTACGCCGCCTCAAGTTCAAATCCTTCTGAGTCAAAAGATACTTAAGACTCTTGTGATCCGTGTAGACTATCGACTTCTCTCCATACAAATAGTGTCTCTATATCTTCAAAGCAAAACCACCGCAATGGCTAATTCCAAGTCATGCGTTGGATAGTTATCTTCATGTGGTCTCAACTGTCGAGATGCATAAGCCACTACCTTCCTTCCTCATGATCAAAGACACATCCCAAACCAGTATGTGATGCATCATAGTAAACCGTGAATTCCTTGCCTGCTCAGTTGAATCAAACCGAGCTTGATCGAATCTTCTTCAACTTGTCAAAACTTCCTTGCTGCTTCTCGGTCCACACCAATGGAATTCCTTTCCTCAATAACTTAGACATAGGTGCTGCTATCAAAGAAAATCCTTCCACAAATCTTCGGTAGTACCCTGCCAGACCTAGAAAACTCCGAATCTCAGCCACTGACTTAGGCGGCTTCCAATCCAACACTGCCTCAATCTTCCGAGGATCCACTCTAATCCTCACCGATGATACTACGTGACCCAAGAAAGTCACCTCCTAAGCCGAACTCGTGACTTACTAAATTTTGCATAAAGTCGCTTTTCCTCAAAATCGCAACACTACTCGCAAATGCGCATCATGCTCCTCCTCTGACTTGGAGTATACCAAAATATCGTCTATAAATACCATAACAAACTGGTTCAAAAATTGCTAGAATACCCGATTCATCATGTCCATGAATGCCGGCGCGTTAGTCAACCCAAACGGTATTACGTAAACTCGTAGTGCCCATACCGAAAAGTGCGAAATGTGTCTTATGGATATCGCCTCTTTCACCTTCGGTGATGATATCCGGACCTTAAATCAATCTTGGAAAACCGCTGCCTTCTTAAGTCGATCAAACAAGTCATCTATCCTCGGCAAAGGATACTTGTTTTTGATCGTCGACTTATTCAATCGGCGATAGTCTATACACATCCGCATCGATCCATCCTTCTTCCCGACAAAAAGTACCGGTGCTCCCAAGGCGAAACACTTGGTCGGATAAAACCTCGATCCAACAACTCTTGAATTTGAGCCTTCAATTCCCTAATTCCTTCGGTGCCATCCTATACTGAGCAATAGACACCGCGCGCTTTTGGTAATGATCTATACCAAATTCAACTTCACGATCCGGAGGCAATCCGGAAGTTCTTCCGAAATACGTCAACATATTCCTTTACCGTTCGGACATTCCCCAAAGAGACTCCTTAGCCTCCAATGCACACACATGAACCACAAATGCCTCACAGCCCTTCCTGACCAACTTCACAGCTTTCAACGCAGATACCACGTTGGATAGATAATCTCTTCTATTACCTATCATAACCACCTCTTTGCCCTCGTTTGTCTTCAAAACCATGCGCTTAGCAACAAGATCCAAACTTGCTTGATACTTGACCAACCAGTCCATCCCAAGAATCAAATCAAACTCCCCAAATGGCAGTTCCATCAGATCAGCTACAAACACTACCCCTTGGAGTTCTAGGGGTACATCTCTATCTGACTTATTTACTTCTACAGAGTGACCTAGAGGGCTAAATCTGTCATCTTCCTAGAAGTAGTCTCGAGTCTAGATTCATAGTCTCTACTATGCTACTAGCAACATACGAATGTGTCGAACCCACATCTATCAAAGCCGTATATGGTACACCAAAGATTAAGAACGTACCGGTTATAACGTCTGGTGCGTCGCCCTCCTCTCGACGTTTTGCTGCATACACCAAAGTAGGCTGTCTTGCCTCAGTGCTGCCTGCACCTCTGCCCGAAGCTCCGCGGCCTCGACCAGAACCATTACCTCCTCTACCATTACCACGACCTCTCTATGGTGACGGTCCCTCATTTCTGAACTGAGCACGACCTTGACCCTCAGACTGATTCCTGGCTAGCTTACATGGACAATCCCTCACACGATGATCCAGCGAGCCACACTCAAAACATCCTTTCCCTCCGGTCCAACATTCGCCCCAATGAGATTTCCCACATCGGTTTACTCGTGCTTGGTCCTCGATTAGCAAAGAATGTGCCTCCCAGATTGATTCGGCCCACTCTGCCTAACCCTCTTCTGAGAATTACCGGCTGACCCGGATGATCCAAAACTTCTCTTATGTTTATTCTTGTCGTGCCTCTGCCTTACCGATTCCTTTATCCCTTCAGCTATCTTAATCTTTTCAACTAGCGCAGCAAACTCTCGCTCCTGATGTGGAGCAATCAGCAATCTCAGCTCATCTCTCAAACCATCCTCGAACCGGACACATCGCTCGTGTTCGAAGCCCACGATACCTCCAAAGATATCGGCTCAATCTTAAAAATTTCGCCTCATATTACGATACGGACTTACTTCCCCTGGACCAAACTCGTAAATGCCTTACTGCGTGCATCAATGTAACTAGACCCAACATATTTCTTCCGATACACGCCTTAAAATAATCCCAAGTGAGATCCTCCACGCAAAGACTATTCCGCATCGTGAGCCACCACCGATATGACTCATCCCGAAGAAGCGACACTATCCCTTTCAGCTTTTCCTCAGCATTCAGATCCAAGTCATCCATGATTCGTTCCGTCGCCTCTAACCAATACTCTGCCGTACTGGGAGCCACACCTGAAACACCTCAAAATACCTCAGCTCCATTGGCTAGGAGTCGCTCGGGTACAGATTTCTGAGCTCCCACGCCTCCACCTATTCCAGCTACCCTCTCAATAACTCGCAGCATCGCCTGAGACACTGTGTCATCCCCCGTTTGATCCTGATGCTCAACTCCAACCGCTGGTGGTGGGGGTAGTGGTACCTCATTTTCGGATCCTTGACCAGACCTCACTGGCTCAGACACAGCCATCCTACCCCGACCACTTCCACGAGTAATACGGCCTCGACCTCGAGTACTCATGTCTAAAGTCTCGTCTTATCTGATTTAAAAGTGTTATGCATTAGTCATTATTCCACTTCCTTTAAAACACAGTTTTATGAATAATTTTAATAAGAAGTTGTTTCGCGAGTACATTCAACCTATAGTTTGGGTCTCTAGAGTAGTTTCTACTACTAATCAGTCATGCCATCATCATTATAATCATATCATCAAAAGCATGAGTTTGATATACTTACCCGGGCGGATCGGTGCCGGAGACTCGGTGCCATGCCTTTCCAACCATATAATTTTAAACCAAAACATTTTAAGACCATACTTTAAATCATTTTGGGCCTCGGGCCCACAGCCGAGCTTTTGAACTTGGCTCGATACCAATTTGTAACACCCCAAACCCGGTCAATACGCCACGACCGAATTTGGTATGTTCACAGGGGAAAACGTTTTGAGGAAAAACGAGTTACCGATTAAATTTTAGGAAAAACTCTTTGTTGTTCTAAGTTCGTAGAAATCGTGTGTATAATAAATAAAAAAATCGATAATTTACTTTGAAATCCGAAAATAAATCTTTAAAACTTAGTTGCAGACTTAGATTTGTAAACCTTTTATAAATTGAAAAGAAACTAAAGCGATTAGGTTGAAAATCGTATCTAATAGAAATTTGGAACTGGAGTTTTGGAAAATAGTATGAGTTATCAAAAATACTTAAGTTGTTAAATACTATCAATTGATTTATGTTACCCGATGGTAACGTTTTAAAACCATCGCGTTTAGTAGTTTAGAAAACTTGGTGCTCAAATTATTATATCAATCATGTAATTTATAAGCCATATTTAAAACAAATCCAAAGCATATAAATAATCCAAAAACATAATTAAAGAGGCCTTATTACAAACCCATAAAAATGAAAACCAAATTAAAATCAAGTACCTAAATGGAAGTTCATGTAAAACCAAATTTCATTGCATGGCCTCCTCGAGTTCATCCGGCTCCTCATCCGCGAATTTACGAATTACCTAAAAAAAATAAGGGAGAAGGTGAGTCACCAAGACTCAGTGCATATTCCCTCTCCCGGGTAAATACCACATACTTACACAAATTATAACCAAGCAATGTATATATATATGATGCACCCAACCTAGCCATCCATAACTCCTTTTTCTACCTCGTGTGGTACGAAACCACTGGTGGTGCCAAACCACTGGTGACCAAAGTCACGATATTCAATATTGTGGGGCCAACCCACGTGTGATACCAAATCACTGGCGACAATCCCATATCTCAAAAGTGGGGCCAACCCACGGTGGTGTTAATTCACAGGGACGAGTCGCTATGAGGTGCCAAACCTCTGGTGTCCCAAAGACACAAATGTGATACCAAATCACTGGTGACCAAAGTCACGAATAATCAAGTTGTGGGGCCAACCCACGTGTGATACCAAATCACTGGCGACGATCCCAATACATCAAATGTGGGGCCAACCCACGGTGGTGTGAAACCACTGGGACGAGTTGCTATGAGGTGCCAAACCTCTGGTGTCCCAAAGACACGAAATATGTGGTACCAAACCACTGGAGGTGCCAAACCTCTGGTGTCCCAAAGACACGGATATCAATCTTCCCCCTCCTCTCATATCGCCCATACCAATGCAATAGATAAACAAATCATGTCAATATACTTTGATATAAACATATAACCAATATAAATCGTAGATCGTGATATTAACAACATATATCAACATCATATTGAAACGGACTTACCCGTATCCTTGCTCATACCCATCAAGGTATCATTTCAAGATCTTATAGTTTTCGACTTTAACAACATGAATAGTTATTAACACACACATATATATATATACCGAATTATAAAGTGTGTAAGGTACACACCTTTTACTAACGCAAATACTAACTTCCGAAGATCCGATCTACCACACTAGATCACCTTGTCCTACAATCGGCCAAATCATAATATTTTAATGAAGACCATTCGGCCAACAACATATCTTAATCCAAATAACCTTAGACTTTTCTCAACCAACTTTAAGAATATTGAATCCTTACCACTTGACTTACCAACTTCGATTGCTAATGGTATGGCTTAAATCGATTACTTCCGAAATCCCAATGAGCCTAAATGAATAATCGAATCCTAAAAAAATGGTTAGAACCTTGCAACAAATGCCCATAGGTTCGGCCCTTGTCCACAAGAAAATGATATAGAAAGGAGAAAGAAAAGAAGGAAAAACGGCTATGAACACTTACCCTTTTTCAAAACCGATTGAAGAAAACCAAAGAGGATCTACCCTTGAATATTCGGCCAAAATAACCCCAAAAGAGAGGAAGAAGATTCGTCTATGGTGAAGAAAAAAAAAAGAAAAGAGAAATAGAATGGAAATGGATGAAAAAGAAATGGAACTTGAGAAGGAGAAGGATTCGGCCAAGAGAGAGTAAAAAAGAAAATGTGATTATGAATCAATATCAAAAGAAGAAAAGAGAGATATGTGAGAGAGAGATTCGACCAAACACTTATTTTCCAAAAAGAAAATGCACAAAAGCCAAGTAAGGTTTCGGTTTCAAGAGCAAAGATGAGAGAAAGGAAATAACATTTTTGGTTCAAACAAAATGAAGGCTAAACCAAAAGCAAAATTTGCACAAAATGCACAAAAAAAAACATTCGGCCAAAGAGGGGAGTTTTTGGAGAGAAAGAAAACAATGCCAAAAGATGCACAAATGCCAAAGGTTGACCAACTATCCTCCCCCAAACCACCTAACAACATTCGGCCACCCCCTAGCAACATTTGCCGTCCACATACATGCACTAAAGGCCTTGAAAGAGTTTCCAAAACATCTTCCTTAAGCCAAGCCCTTTGTCTCCCCAACCTTCCATAACTTTAAGATTCTTATCCCCTATTTCAAGCTTTCCTTAAACCAATATTCAACTTACCAAAAACTTAAGGTCCAACTTATCATAATTAGAGTTTGACCGTCCATCAATGCTAGGATACAAAAAAAAATAAAGTCTTAAAAATGCTTTCCAAGCAACTCGAACCACTTCCCTCAAGCAACCTTTCAAGCTCCTTATCACTATGCTACTAACTCCTCATGTGCTTTAATTTAACACTTAAATTAACTTAAGTGTTAAGTTTACTTAATCCTCTTCACTAAATTTCCACACTAAAATTATTCTAGCTTAGCTAATATTTCCAAGCCTTCACACAAATATACTAAGCACACAATAACAATCATATCCGAGCTAACACAAATAACAAGATGATACTCTAATATTTTTAGGATGTTACAAGGTCTATAAGGATTATCTTTTGCGGATGTCCATGAGGACTATCTAATATGGGGAAAGTCCGTCAGGACTATTGTTGTGAGGAAAGTTTGCCAGAACTATCTTGTGAATATGATTCAACAATATGTCCGTTGGTATTTGTCCAAAAAACAGGTGATCTATTATTATGAGAAGGCCATGGTACTTGGGCTAGCATAAGGTGAGGTGGATATAAGTTATGACAATCTACGAGCTTATTCTTGTAGATTTGCACCCACATTAGTTATGGAATTAACTTTGGTGAAAGTCGCAGGAGAATTTGAGGATTCAAATTTAACTTTACAAGCCCGCCAAGAATGAGTCCGCGTGCTAGTAGCACATCTTAAGCTCGAGCTTACTGTACAGACAAATTGTAAGGGATTCATATCATATATATATATGACAGTTTGCCGATTTCTTTTGGGGACGATACAATATTCTCCTATACTTTCAAAATGAAGAAACTATATGTGAAATATGCGGTAGTCAACATGACTGTCTCATATGTATGATTCCGTAAATAGAGGGTTCACTATTAAGAATCCGCCTACAAGTTATCTATTTCAAAGAGATAACCACCAAGAGTGGACTACTTGATTGTGCAAATGGGGTGGGATGATGTATCGTCCGATCTGTTCATTTGATGGGGATGAGCAGACTTTCTATATTAAGCCACAAGGGTGTTTCCCTTATGAATCTAGGAGGATCATAATACGAGTCTGATTTCGATAAGAAAAACACTATCAATATCCCACAATAGGGACTATTCACCAAGAATGGTCTTTTGTGAATATCTGTAGTCATTAGTGCAAGGTGTGTCATGGGAATTATTTAAGGAGTATCGTTTATTGTATGCAAGTAAGAATCCGTGAGGATTTCCCTCTCAAGGAGATAGATGATTAAGGGCCATGACGACAATAAATAAAAATGGAATTAGTAAGGGAAAATCGCCAAAGAATCATCCACTGTGACAAAGAGGGTGGCGTACTGTCCTAATATGGGCAAGCCAATCGTGAAATCCAAGCCAAAGAGTTCAATTGTATTAGCATTGTGTTAGTAGGGTATGAAGACTCATTAAGTTCTTTAGAACTTACTGGTTTTATTATGCATTGCAGGTAAATAGGGGATTCAGAGAGTTTGAGAAGGGACCAGGCCTAAGATTCTAGTGCATTGGAAAAAATTTGTTACTTAGTTGTAATATGCATACAGTGGGGTGACCCAAAGGTGGAATCTCAAGGTCTTTTTTGTAAATGAAATTAAACAACCAGAATACCAGTTGTTTTAATACTAAGTGATTATTTTAACATGTTAAAGTTTACTTGGTAAAACTATTGTATATTGAATCAGGGTTTTAGCATCGATATAGATGCTTGTAAAATTTAAATTCTTTAGTAGTAGTATCAGATATATCCTTTATCTTCATTCTTTTAGTTGTGAATAATAATGTTGAAAGTCTAAGTTAAGTTTTATTGGAATGTAGCATCCTATAGTTCGGACCCGACGATCAAGTTGAGTATTGGGTGTTACATTAGTAGAATCTTTTATCATCATTCACTAAATAAAATGGTTTAATTACCATTTTGGATCTTTGGCTAATTGCAATTTAAGTCCCTAAGTCTTTGTCTAATTAAAAATATATAGTGATTGGACTTTTACAATTCAGTCCCTACACCTAAATTAACTATTTGATTAAGAAAATTAATGGACGAAACATCAATATACTTTTATATTAACCTCGTAAATATTCATATTTAATATTCACGGACTCGATTTATGGAAATAGGGTTTTGAAACTACCTTTTTTCGGTACCACTGAAAATTTGGTTATTACAAGTGATAATTCCTACACCCATTGAAGTAAGTCACCTTGGGGCAATCTTAACCAACTAGTAATAACATGGAATTCCATATAATTAATACCTAAACCTAAATCCTCAGTCATTCACATGTACTAATAATCATCTTGCGTTTGGCCACCATTCTATCTTAAGCATATTTTCTTGGGAAATTACTTAACTAGAATAATCTTGAGTGTGTAACCATCAACTCAACACCTATCACATCTTATACCACAAATGAGTCAGCTTGGGACAATCTTATCGAGTGACATGCTATGACTAATTGTCCTATTTAAATAAAAACTTCTTGTTATATCGCATGATAATACCTACAATGTGGTCGACCAACTATCATACGATTACAAGATAATTCTTCTTTCTTTTAGGAAATCTTCTTAGTGAAATTCACATAACGTCTACCTTAGGGCAGGTCCATTTCATGCCCTCAGAAGAGAACATCAATGGATGCTATATGTCTTGTTTAGGAATATTCTCCCACTCAATCTTTTAAAAACAAGTAAGGTTCTTATGTCTGGTTTCAATCATGAATGATTAATTAATGCATGACAATTACATGTGGCATTCTTTTCCTAAACTATATGGCATGGTTATCATACATATACATGAACATACTTTGCAGTCAATTTAAATATCATCATGCTATCACAAAAAAGCGTGAAATTAAATGACTCTAACCAGTCAAAGTTTCTATGATTCCATCCTAGAAAATATTAAAAGATTAAAATTAAAATGGTTACCCTAAATTATACTTTGGGTATTTTGGTTGAAAGCCAAATTTCCTGATTTCTGAGAGGTTTCCCCAAAAACTGATATGCCTTGAAAAACATTGAAGGGATTTCTTGTAGCTGTTACGGCCACCATGAACTTTTGTTGTTGCGTCAGTTGACATCACCGTCACCGAGTTGTCGTCTTCCACTGTTGTCAGCCAATGTCATGCCACCACTAGACCACTGTTGACCACCTCCATTAGACCATCGACAACCTTCAATGTTGGACCACCATCAGTCTTTTTATGGTTTGTTGGGTCGAGTTTTCATCGTCTGAACCAGTCTTAGATGCGTCTTGGTTCTCCGAATTTGTCAAAAAATTCGATTACATAATATTATGTCCGTTTTCAGCTCACATTAATTATTCTAAAAATAAATAAAATAAAATACTTCCTACATGGAGATGATAGTCTATGATCTAATTACATATCCGAAAAAATATTAATAATTACAACCATTTTAATTTCTAAAAATCACAACTATGGCAAATTTACTTTATCATATAAATAATAAAATAATAAAAATACATTCACATACATAACACAAAATATGTTAATAATTATAAAAAAATGTTACATATTATCAAAAAATTAACCAAACATGAAGAAGAGAGAAAATTGCTGTAACATCCTAAAAATATTAGAGTATCATCTTGTTATTTGTGTTAGCTCGGATATGATTGTTATTGTGTGCTTAGTATATTTGTGTGAAGGCTTGGAAATATTAGCTAAGCTAGAATAATTTTTAGTGTGGAAAATTTAGTGAAGTGGATTAAGTGAGCTTCGACACTTAAGATAATTTAAGTGTTAAATTAAAGCACATGAGGAGTTAGTGGCATAGTGGATAAGGAGCTTGAAAGGTTGCTTGAGGGAAGTGGTTCGAGTAGCATGGAAAGCATATTGAGGATTTTATTTTTGTACATCCTAGCATTAAGTGTCGGTCAACTATACATATGGATAAGATGGACAATTTTCTTTTTTTGGCAAGAAGACTTAAGGTTATGGTAAGCATGAAATAAGGGATAGAATTGCTAGATTTTGGGGATAAAATTCCTTCAACTTTGGGAATGTAGAGGATTTCAAGGCTTGGCTTAAGGAAGATGTTTTGGAAACTATTCCAAGGCCTTTAGTGCATGTATGTGGACGGCATGTGTGGCTAGAGGGGTGGTCGAATGTTGATAGGAGGTTTGGGAGGGATATTTGGCCAACTTTAGCAATTGTGCACCTTTTGGCATATTTTTCTCTTCCTCTCCAAACAAATCCCTCTTTGGCCGAATGCACCATAAGCATTTTGTGCAATTTTACTTTTGGTTTTAGCTCTCGTTTTGTTTGAACCAAATACTATTTTCTTTCTCTCATTTTTCCTTTTGAAATCGAAAACTCATTTTTACATTTTGTGCATTTTTCTTTCGGCAAACTAGGTGCTTGGCTTAACCTTTTCTCCCATCTCTCTCTTTTCTTTTGATATTTGCTCAACCACATTTCCTTTTTCTTTCATTTGGCCGAACCTCTTTCTTCCCCAAACTCACTTTTCTTTTCTTCCATTGTTGCTAAAACCGAATCCTCTCTCTCATTTTTTTTTATTCTCTTTTCTACTCACATACTTCCTTACTTTTTATACACATATCTTTCTTCTTTCATAACCATATTGCCGAAACTTCCCACTCCCTTTTTTTATTGTTTTGGCCGAATATCATCAAGGGTAGGCATTCATTTTGGGTTTTCTTCAATCGGTTTTGGAAAAAGGGTAAGTGTTCATGACCGTTTTTCCTTCATTTCTTTCTCTTTTCTATGTCATTTTCTTGTGGTCAAAGGTCAAACCTATGGACATTTGTTGCAAGGTTCTAACCATTTTTAGGAACCGATTATTCTTTTAGGCTCCTCGGGATGTCGGAAGCAATCAATCTAAGCCTCGTTTCTTTGTCAATCGTTTTGGGTAAGCTTTTAGGTAAGACTTGGTATTTCAAGCGATAACTCATTGGGATTTAGTGGTATGGCCGAATGGCCTTTGTTTATAATCTAAGTATTGGTCGATTGTAGGACAAGGTGATCTAGTGCGATAGATCGGACCTTCGGAAGTTAGTATCAGCATTGGTGAAAGGTGTGTATCTTACACACTTTATAACTTGGTTTATATATATATATATATGTGTTAAATAACTATTCAAGTTGTTAAAGCCGAAACTATGAGATATTGATATGATACCTTGATGTGTATGAGCAAGGATACGGGTAAGTCCGTTTCGATATGATGTTGCTATATGTTGTTTAATATCACGATCTACGATATGTATTGGTTATATGTTCATATCAAAGTATATTGACATGATTTGTTTATCTATTGCATTGGTATGGGCAATATGAGAGGAGGGGGAAGATTGATATTCGTGTCTTCGGACACCAGAGATTTGGCACCTCCTGTGATTTGGTATCACATTTGTGTCTTTGGGACACCAGAGGTTTGGCACCTCATAGCGACTCTCGCCCCGTGGATTAACACCACCGTGGGTTGGCCCCACTTTTGAGATATGGGATTGTCGCCGGTGATTTGGTATCACACGTGGGTTGGCCCCACAACTTGATTATTCGTGACTTTGGTCACCGGTGATTTGGTATCACATTTGTGTCTTTGGGACACCAGAGGTTTGGCACCTCATAGCGACTTGTCCCTCGTGGATTAACACCACCGTGGGTTGGCCCCACTTTTGAGATATGGGATTGTCGCCGGTGATTTGGTATCACAAGTGGGTTGGCCCCACAACTTGATTATTTGTGACTTTGGTCACCGGTGGTTTGGCACCACCAAGTGGTTTGGTACCACACGGGGTAGAAAAAGGAGTTACGGATGGCTAGGTTGGGTGCATAATATATATATTGCTTGGTTATAATTTGTGTAAGTATGTGGTATTTACACGGAGAGGGAATATGCACTGAGTCTTGGTGACTCACCTTCTCCTTACTTTTTCGGGTAATTCGTAAATTCGCGGATGAGGAGCCGGATGAACTCGAGGAGGCCATGCAATGAAATTTGGTTTTACATGAACTTCCATTTGGGTACTTGATTTTAATTTGGTTTTCATTTTTATGGGTTTGTAATAAGGCTCTTAAATTATGTTTTTGGATTATTTATATGCTTTGGATTTGTTTTAGGAATAACTTACAAATTACATGATTGATTTAATGATATGTGAACAAAGTTTTCTAAAATACAAAGCGCGATGGTTTTTAAAATGTTACCATCGGGTAACCTAAATAAATTGATAATTTTTAACAACTTAAGTATTTTCGATAACTCAAACTATTTTAACAAAACTTAAGTTTCCAAATTTCTATTAGATACGATTTTCAACCTAATTGCTTTAGTTTCTCTTTAATTTATAAATGGTTTACGAATCTAAGCTGCGACTAAGTTTTAAAAATCTATTTACGGAATTGCAAAGTAAAATATCAGTTTTCAACTTAATTTTCTACGAATTTAGAATAATAAAAAGTTTTTCACTAAAATTTAATCGTTAACTTGTTTTTCTTCAAAACGTTTTCCTTCGTGGCATGCCAGATTCGGTCATGGAGTATTGACTGGGTTTGGGGTGTTACAAATTGGTATCAGAGCCAAGTTCAAAAGCTCGGCTGTGGGCCTGAGGCCCAAAATGATTTAAAGTATGGTCTTAAAATGTTTTGTTTAAAATTATATGGTTGGAAAGGCATGGCACCTAGTCTCCGCACCGATCTGCCTGTAAGTATCTCAAATTCTTTGTTGATGACATGATTATAATGATGATGGCATGTGATTAGTAGTAGAAACTACTCTAGAGACCCAAACTATAGGTTGAATGTACTCATGAAACAACTTCTTATTAAAATTATTCATAAAACTGTGTTTTAAAGAAAGTGGAATAATGACTAATGCATAACGCTTTTAAATCAGATAAGTCGAGACTTTTAGATATGAGTACTCGAGGTAGAGGTCGTATTACTCGTGGACGTGGTCGGGGTAGGATGGGCGTGTGCGAGCGGTGAGGTCTCGGGTCAAGGATCCGAGAATGAGGTAGCACCACCCCCACCACCAGCGGTTGGAGTTGAGCATCAAGATCAATCGGGGGATGACGCGATGTCTCAGGCGATGCTGCGAGTTCTTGAGAGGGTAGCTGGAATAGGAGAAGGCGCGGGAGTTTGAAAATCCATACCCGAGCGACTCTGATCCAATGGAGCGGAGGTATTTCGAGGTGTTTCAGGCGTAGCTCCCAGTGCGGCTGAATATTGGCTAGAGGCGACGGAGCGAATCATGGATGACTTGGATCTGAATGCCGAGGAAAAGTGAAAGGGATTGTATCACTTCTTGGGATGAGTCATATCGGTGGTGGCTCACGGTGCGGAATAGTGCTGCAGCGGAGGATCTCACTTGGGATTATTTTAAGGCGGCGTATCAGAAGAAATATGTTGGGTCTAGTTACATTGATGCACAGCGTAAGGCATTTCTGAGTTTGGTTCGGGGAGTAAGTCCGTATCGTAATATGAGGCGAATTTTTAAGATTGAGCCGGTATCTTTGGAGGTATCGTGGCTTCTGAGCACGACCAATGTGTCCGGTTCAAGATGGATTGAGGGACGAGTGAGATTCTTGATTGCCCCACATCGAGAGCGTAGAGTTTGCTGCGCTAGTTGAAAAGACTAAGATATTTGAAGGGATAAAGGAATCGGTAAGGCGGAGGCACGACAAGAATAAACATAAGAGAGGTTTTGGATCATCCGGGTCACCGATAATTCTCGTAAGAGGGTTAGGCGAGTGGGTCGAATCAACTGGGAAGCCACGCATCGCGCTAATCGGGGACCAAAGACGAAAGTGTAACCGATGTGGGAAATCTCATTGGGGCGAATGTTGGACCGGAGGGAAAGGATGTTTTGAGTGTGGCTCGCTGGATCATCGTGTGAGGGATTGTCCACGTAAGCTAGCCAGGAATCAGTCTGAGGGTCAAGGTCGTGCTCAGTTCAGAAATGAGGGACCGTCACCACAGAGAGGTCGTGGTAATGGTAGAGGAGGTAATGGTTCTGGTCGAGGCCGCGGAGCTTCGGGCAGAGGTGCAGGCAGCACTGAGGCAAGACAGCCTGGTTTGGTGTATGCAGCAAGATGTCTAGAGGAGGGCGACGCACCAGACGTTATAACCGGTACGTTCTTAATCTTTGGTGTGCCATATACGGCTTTGATAGATGTGGGTTCGACACATTCGTATGTTGCTAGTAGCATAGTAGAGACTATGAATCTAGACTCTGAGACTGCTTCTAGGAAGATGACCGTACTTAGCTCTCTGGGTCACTCTGTAGAAGTAAATAAGTTGTATAGAGATGTACCCCTAGAACTTCAAGGGGTAGTGTTCGTAGCTGATCTGATGGAACTGCCATTTGGGGAGTTTGATTTGATTCTTGGGATGGATTGGTTGGTCAAGTACCAAGCAAGTTTGGATTGCGCTGCTAAGCGCATGGTTTTAAAGACAGCTAAGGGCAAAGAGGTGGTTATGATAGGTAATAGAAGAGATTATCTATCCAACGTGGTATCTGCATTGAAAGCTGTGAAGTTGGTCAGGAAGGGCTGTGAGGCATTTGTGGTTCATGTGTGTGCGTTGGAGGCTAAGGAGTCTCATTGTGGGGGAATGTCCGAACGGTAAAGGAATATGTTGATGTATTTCGGAAGAACTTAGGGATTGCCTCGGATCGTGAAGTTGAATTTGGTATAGATCTCATTACCGGAAGGCTGCGCCGGTGTCTATTGCGCCGTATAGGATGGCTCGAAGGAATTAGTGGAATTAAAAGCTCAGATTCAGGAGTTGTTGGATCGAGGTTTCATCCGACCAAGTGTTTCGCCATGGGGAGCGCTGGTACTTTTTGTCAAGAAGAAGGATGGTACGATGCGGATGTGTATAGACTATCGCCAGTTGAATAAGCTGACGATCAAAAACAAGTATCCTTTGCCGAGGATAGATGACTTGTTTGATCGACTTAAGAGGCAGCGGTTTTCTCAAGATTGATTTAAGGTCCGGATATCATCGACTAAAGGTGAAAGAGGCTGATATCCATAAGACGGCATTTCACACTCGGTATGGGCACTACGAATTTCTGGTGATGCCGTTTGGGTTGACTAACGCGCCGGCAGCATTCATGGACATGATGAATCGGGTATTCCAGCAGTTTTTGGATCAGTTTGTCGTAGTATTTATAGACGATATTTTGGTATACTCAAAGTCAGAGGAGGAGCATGATGCGCATTTGCGAGTAGTGTTGCAGATTCTGAGGGAAAAGCAGCTTTATGCCATATTTAGTAAGTGCGAGTTCTGGCTTAGGGAGGTGACTTTCTTGGGTCCCGTGGTATTAGCTGAAGGGATTAGAGTGGATCCTCGGAAGATTGAGGCAGTGTTGGATTGGAAGCCGCCTAAGTCGCATTGGTCGAGATTCGGAGTTTTCTAGGTCCAGCGGTATTGCAGAAGATTTGTAGAGGATTTTCTTTGATAGCAGCACCTATGACTAAGTTATTGAGGAAAGGAGTTTTCATTTGTGTGGACCGAGAAGCAGCAAGGAAGTTTCAACAAGTTGAAGAAGATTCTAACTGAAGCTCCGGTTTTGATTCAACCTGAGGCAGGCAAGGAATTCACGGTTTCTTGTGATGCATCACATCTTGGTTTGGGATGTGTCTTTGATGCAAGAAGGGAAGGTAGTGGCTTATGCATCTCGGCAGATTGAGACCACATGAAGTTAATTATCCGACGCATGATTTGGAATTGGCTGCGATGGTTTTTGCTTTGAAGATATGGAGACATTATTTGTATGGAGAGAAGTCGATAGTCTACACGGATCATAAGAGTCTTAAGTATCTTTTGACTCAAAAGGATTTGAACTTAAGGCAGCATAGATGGATTGAGTTGTTGAAGGACTACGACTGTTCGATTGAGTATCATCCGGGCAAGGCTAACGTGGTGGTAGACGCGTTGAGTCGTAAGGTTGTGACTGACTTAAGATCGATGTTTGCTCGTCTTAGCTTATATGACGATGGGAGTCTTGTGGCAGAATTGCAAGTCAAGCCGACTTGGTTAGAGCAGATCAAGGAGAAACAGTTAGAGGATGATGGTTTAAATGATCGGAGGTTGCGGGTTCAGAACGGAGGTTTAGAGGATTATAGTTTGTCCAGTGATGGAGTATTGTGTTTTAAAGGAAGAGCTTGTATGCCAAAGGATGTTGAGTTGAGGCAAAGGATTCTTCGGGACGCACATAACAGCCCATACGCTATGCATCCTGGAGGTAGCAAGATGTATCGGGATTTAAAAGAGCAGTTTTGGTGGCAGTGCAAGCGGGAGGTGGCGAGTTTGTGGGTAAATGTCCGACGTGCCGCCAGTCAAGGCGGAACATCAGTTACCGTCTGGGTTACTTCAGCCGGTGAAGATTCCACAGTGGAAGTGGGAAAGAATCACTATGGACTTTGTCAGTGGATTACCCTTACACCTAGTAAGAAGGACTCGATTTGGGTGATTGTGGATCGTCGACTAAGTCGACTCATTTTATTCCGGTAAGGGTGGATTATTCACTTCAGAAGTTAGCTAAGTTGTATGTGGCGGAAATAGTGAGGTTGCACGGTGTACCAGTGTCGATCATCTCAAACAGAGATCCTAGATTTACGTCGAGGTTTTGGAGAGCGTTACATCAAGCTTTGGGTACGCGGTTGGATTTCAGTATGGCATTTCATCCACGATCGTGCGGCGATCGGAAAGAGTTATTCAGATTTTGGAGGATATGTTGAGAGGATGTGTTTTGGACTTCAGAGGCAGCTGGGAAGAGTTTTTACCGTTAGCTGGGAAGAGTTTTTACCGTTAGCTGGGAATAGTTACCAAGCAAGCATTAAGATGGCACCATATGAGGCATTGTATGGTAGGAGGTGTCGCACACCTACATGTTGGACAGAGTTGGATGAGCGTCAGATGTTAGGACTAGAGTTGGTTGCAGAGACTGAGGATAAGGTTAAGACGATTCAGGCTCATCTGAAGGAAGCTTCAGATAGGCAGAAGTCATATGCTGATCTCAAGCGGAGGGATATAGAGTTTGCCGTGGGTGACAAAGTTTTTCTGAAGGTCTCGCCATGGAAGAAAGTGTTAAGATTTGGGAGAAAAGGCAAGCTAAGTCCAAGGTTTATTGGACCGTATAAGGTGTTGAGACGAGTGGGACCAGTAGCCTATCAGCTCGAGTTGCCATCAGAGCTGAGTCAGATTCACGATGTGTTCCATGTCTCCATGCTTAGATGCTATCATTCTGATCCGTCGCATGTCGTGGCAGTAGAGGAAATAGAGGTGAGTCCAGATTTGACGATAGAAGAAGAACCTGTGCAGATTCTAGATCGAGATGTGAAAGTTTTGCGTAGGAAGTCCGTTCCTATAGTGAAGGTTTTATGGCGGAATCATGGCGTTGAAGAAGCTACGTGGGAACCGGAGGATGAGATGAGGCAGCAGTACCCTCAACTCTTTTGATCAGGTAATTTCGAGGACGAAATTTTCTTAAGGGGGTAGAATTGTAACATCCTAAAAATATTAGAGTATCATCTTGTTATTTGTGTTAGCTCGGATATGATTGTTATTGTGTGCTTAGTATATTTGTGTGAAGGCTTGGAAGTATTAGCTAAGCTAGAATAATTTTTAGTGTGGAAAATTTAGTGAAGTGGATTAAGTGAGCCTGACACTTAAGATAATTTAATTGTTAAATTAAAGTACATGAGGAGTTAGTGGCATAGTGGACAAGGAGCTTGAAAGGTTGCTTGAGGGAAGTGGTTCGAGTAGCATGGAAAGCATATTGAGGATTTTATTTTTGTACATCCTAGCATTAAGTGTCGGTCAACTATACATATGGATAAGATGGACAATTTTCTTTTTTTGGCAAGAAGACTTAAGGTTATGGTAAGCATGAAATAAGGGATAGAATTGCTAGATTTTGGGGATAAAATTCCTTCAACTTTGGGAATGTAGAGGATTTCAAGGCTTGGCTTAAGGAAGATGTTTTGGAAACTATTCCAAGGCCTTTAGTGCATGTATGTGGGACGGCATGTGTGGCTAGAGGGGTGGCCGAATGTTGATAGGAGGTTTGGGGGGGATATTTGGCCAACTTTAGCAATTGTGCACCTTTTGGCATATTTTCTCTTCCTCTCCAAACAAATCGCTCTTTTGGCCGAATGCACCATAAGCATTTTGTGCAATTTTACTTTTGGTTTTAGCTCTCATTTTGTTTGAACCAAATACTATTTTCTTTCTCTCATTTTTCCTTTTGAAACCGAAAACTCATTTTTACATTTTGTGCATTTTTCTTTTTGGCAAACTAGGTGCTTGGCCGAACCTTTTTCTCCCATCTCTCTCTTTTCTTCTTTTGATATTTGCTCAACCACATTTCCTTTTTCTTTCATTTGGCCGAACCTCTTTCTTCCCCAAACTCACTTTTCTTTTCTTCCATTGTTGCTAAAACCGAATCCTCTCTCTCATTTTTTTTATTCTCTTTTCTACTCACATACTTCCTTACTTTTTATACACATATCTTTCTCCTTTCATAACCATATTGCTGAAACTTCCCACTCCCTTTTTGTATTGTTTTGGCCGAATATCATCAAGGGTAGGCATTCATTTTGGGTTTTCTTCAATCGATTTTGGAAAAGGGTAAGTGTTCGTGACCGTTTTTCCTTCATTTCTTTCTCTTTTCTATGTCGTTTTCTTGTGGTCAAAGGCCGAACCTATGGACATTTGTTGCAAGGTTCTAACCATTTTTAGGAACCGATTATTCTTTTAGGCTCCTCGGGACGTCGGAAGCATTCAATCTAAGCCTCGTTTCTTTGTCAATCGTTTTGGGTAAGCTTTTAGGTAAGACTTGGTATTTCAAGCGATAACTCATTGGGATTTAGTGGTATGGCCGAATGGCCTTTGTTTATAATCTAAGTATTGGTCGATTGTAGGACAAGGTGATCTAGTGCGATAGATCGGACCTTCGGAAGTTAGTATCTGCATTGGTGAAAGGTGTGTATCTTACACACTTTATAACTTGGTTTATATATATATATGTGTTAAATAACTATTCAAGTTGTTAAAGCCGAAACTATGAGATATTGATATGATACCTTGATGTGTATGAGCAAGGATACGGGTAAGTCCGTTTCGATATGATGTTGCTATATGTTGTTTAATATCACGATCTACGATATGTATTGGTTATATGTTCATATCAAAGTATATTGACATGATTTGTTTATCTATTGCATTGGTATGGGCAATATGAGAGGAGGGGGAAGATTGATATTCGTGTCTTTAGACACCAGAGGTTTGGCACCTCCGGTGATTTGGTATCACATTTGTGTCTTTGGGACACCGGAGGTTTGGCACCTCATAGCGACTCGTCCACGTGGATTAACACCACCGTGGGTTGGCCCCACTTTTGAGATATGGGATTGTCGCCAGTGATTTGGTATCACACGTGGGTTGGCCCCACAACTTGATTATTCGTGACTTTGGTCACCAGTGATTTGGTATCACATTTGTGTCTTTGGGACACCAGAGGTTTGGCACCTCATAGCGACTCGTCCCTGTGGATTAACACCACCGTGGGTTGGCCCCACTTTTGAGATATGGGATTGTCGCCAGTGATTTGGTATCACAAGTGGGTTGGCCCCACAACTTGATTATTTGTGACTTTGGTCACCAGTGGTTTGGCACCACCAGTGGTTTGGTACCACACGGGGTAGAAAAAGGAGTTACAGATGGCTAGGTTGGGTGCATAATATATATATTGCTTGGTTATAATTTGTGTAAGTATGTGGTATTTACCGGGAGAGGGAATATGCTTTGAGTCTTGGTGACTCACCTTCTCCCTTACTTTTTCAGGTAATTCGTAAATTCGCGGATGAGGAGCCGGATGAACTCGAGGAGGCCATGCAATGAAATTTGGTTTTACATGAACTTCCATTTGGGTACTTGATTTTAATTTGGTTTTCATTTTTATGGGTTTGTAATAAGGCCTCTTAAATTATGTTTTTGGATTATTTATATGCTTTGGATTTGTTTTAGGAATAACTTGCAAATTACATGATTGATTTAATGATATGTGAACAAAGTTTTCTAAAATACAAAGCGCGATGGTTTTTAAAACGTTACCATCGGGTAACCTAAATAAATTGATAATTTTTAACAACTTAAGTATTTTCGATAACTCAAACTATTTTAACAAAACTTAAGTTTCCAAATTTCTATTAGATACGATTTTCAACCTAATTGCTTTAGTTTCTCTTTAATTTATAAATGGTTTACGAATCTAAGCTGCGACTAAGTTTTAAAAATCTATTTACGGAATTGCAAAGTAAAATATCAGTTTTCAACTTAATTTTCTACGAATTTAGAATAATAAAAAGTTTTTCACTAAAATTTAATCGTTAACTTGTTTTTCTTCAAAACGTTTTCCTTCGTGGCATGCTAGATTCGGTCATGGCGTATTGACCGGGTTTGGGGTGTTACAATTGCATTGTCATTTTGTACCATAAACATAGCACAACCTGGCTCTGACACCAATTGTTGGAAAAAAATCTGATTCTAAAATGGTTTTCTTGTACAACAGAAAAATAAAATTTTAAAAACTGAGTTGTTTTGTGATATTTATAGCAATAAAATTTTCCTGAAAATTACATGTGCTTTTAGCAAAATGGATCCTTGAATATTCTCATACCACAAATTGCTCCGAGTGTGGGCTCAAACAATTTTGAATCAAACACAGAACAAAAAAAAATTCTTACCAAAAATAGAATTTATACTTAGAAATAATTTATGATTATATGAGTTTGATTAAGTCAACCTATTTGTCAGATTTTCAAATTATCAAGTTTATCTTAGGTTGCCATTAATTAATTCTTGAAGAGATTAACCTTGAATGTTGAGAATTGTTGAATGGTAAGCTTAGATTATGTTAGGACCATGTTAGAAAATAGCGGGAAAGTGTGGGATTAAGTTAGAATTTAAGCTAAGTTTGTTACTTAACTTTATAACATTATGGGCCAAATAGAATAAAATGGAAGCTATTGAAAAATTATGTCATGAATTGGAAGCTTGAGGCCCTAGTGATTAGATACAAAGTTGGATTAGATTCGATCGATAAAATCGAAAGATACAAAGTTTTCAGATATTAAGGTTTAGAGGGACTAAAATGAATAAATTGTATTTCATGAATCATTGATGTATTTCTATGAGTTTTGTATGAAAATGATATCATTTCTATAATTGAATTTTTCGTACATAGCTAAAGACATGTCGGGATGTCGCTTGATAAGGGAAAGACAAAGGCCATAGACGAGTAGCTGTATTCCAATTTGTGCTTTCATGACTTTGAGTTCAATACATAGCTTACTAAGTACTAAGTTGATTAAGGTAACAAATGATAATTGTCTTATGATTGGTAAGTTTTTGGTGCTATGTTGAATTGTTGTAATGTGATGAAAGTTTATGTGATTGTTTGTATATTATGTTTTGATGCAAAATAATGGGTATGGATGAATGTAATGAATGATAAGTGAAAGTGCGATCCACTGTGTAAATGATAAGTGAAAGCATAGTAATGATATATAAATCATATGTGAACAATATGTATTTTCCATGTAAATAATACATAATATGTGAAACTTGTTTGCATTGAAATAATGAATACCCTATTAAATGGTCTCGTATAAAGTCGGGTATAGTTGGCATGCCATAAGATTAGTTATACGGGGATTACTTCAGTTTATACTGATGAGGCACAGAATGCATATTACTTCGATGATGTACTAGGTGCAATGTATATTGGTGTGATGGTTAGTGTAACAACCCGAATTTGGGCCTAGTAGAATTGGGCCTATTGGGCCTTGGGCATGGGAGCGTTTAATTTTTTTTTGAGAACAAGAGAACGACACTAATGCAAGTTGGACCTATTAGGTGAGTGATTTTGGAAGGTTAGGGGGCTTCCATGAAGTCCCGGGATAAACCTAGGCTTAGGAAAAAAATTGGTTTTAGGTGAATAAAGCCCTGGGGTAAGTAAGTAGGCTTTAAAAATAAATTGTGGGAAAAAAAGACACAAGAGGAGTTGTGGTGAAGTGGCAAAGTGGCGGCACTTAGGGAGCAAGGAAGTGACGCCATAGAGGGAGCAAGGGGTCCAAGGTTCAAGTCTTGGTGCTTGCAATTCTTTTTGTTGTCTTTTTAAATGAACTTAGACTTTGACCTATAGGCTTATATTTAGTTGCGCATGTTTTAAGACAACAAGGAGCTAGTTGGTAAAGTGGCTAGCGGCGTGGAGTAAGTTACAGGGGAGCCTGAGTTCGAATCCCATCGCAACCAAAAAGGGATATTTAGTTTGCTAAGTTGGGACGGCAAGTGGTTGTGATGGATTTAAACTCTGCTGAAGGAGGGATCCCACATCGGGAAGCTAGCAAGAGGGAAGGTGAGAAGCTGGCTTTAAATAGAGCAAACCATGAGGAGAGTAGGCACACCTTTCTTGGCCTATCCCTTCGCTTCGTGGCGGGCTCGTTTGGGTTAGGCGTTGGATCATTCGTTGATCTTGGGGGTCAAGGGTGCGATCATTGTTGGCTTCTGCGCAGAACAATGTTCAGAGCATGGATTACCTTCAGATTCCTATCAGGTGTGTATTTCGCACTACTCTAGCTATAGAGCGGCAAATGCCGGTCACACGGCGATGGTAGCCACACGAGCGTGCGAGCGCACGTGTGGGAGCTTCGACGCGATAGTTGAGGCCATCATGAGTGTTCTTGTGGGTTTAGGCTGTTTTGGTAGAGCGGGGGCCATGTGGGCCCAATGGCCCGCGTGGGCCCATATGAATAAATTGTATGATTGTGTAGTAGATATTGGGTGGACTATGTGAATATCATATATCGTGGCTAGATTTGGGCTAAATGGGCCACACGAGCGTGTGGGCCTATTTGAGTAGAGAATGGGCCCTAGGCCCATTCGCATCGTTATCTCGATTTAGAATACCCTTAGTTTACTGAATCATTGAAATACCCTTGGTTTACAAAATTACCTGAAATACCCTTGGTTTCTGTAAGTATTGAAATACCCTTGGTTTACTGAATTATTGAAATACCCTTGGTTTACAAAATTATGAAACACCTCGACTTGTAAAATTATCAAGTACCCCAGATTTGCAAAATTCTTGAAATACCCCGATCCGCAAAATACCCAAAATACCCTCGGTTCTGAAATTACCAAAGTACCCCTAATTTGCAAAATTATCAAACACCCGATTTGTAAAATTACCAAAATACCACGATTTGTGAAATACCTCTGTAGGGTAGAATTACCGAAATACCCCTATAGGCTGTAGGGTAGAATTATCGAAATACCCCTATAGGGTAGAATTATTGAAATACCCTTGTAGGGTAGAATTACCATAATACCCCTGTAGGGTAGAATTACTGAAATACCTCTGTAGGGTAGGATTACCGAAATACCCTTATAGGGTAAAATGACTATTTTGCCCTTGCAGGTAACTGACTGATTAAGACTATGATTGATCTAACTGTGAATGTATGACTGTGTTTTAACTTATTTGACTGGGATTATATGGCTGATATGTTTTTAATATGTGTGTAAATGACTGTTTCTGAGCATGGCCATTTTGCATACACGTGTAATGATTGAGCATGACATACACAACATATTGCATGGGGTTGGGACTTTGATACGGAGGAAGTTCTGATAGGATCGCACGGGTCGCTTGATGACTGTGGATCCAGTATTGATATGTTAAGGTCGCATGGGTCGCATGACGACTGTGGACCGACGGACGGCTTAAAGCCGCGTAATCCGATTATGGCTCTGTGCCAACCTAAATATGGCTCTGTGCCATCTTGATTATGGATTTGTGCCAATCGTATTTACCCGTGGCTATGTGCCTAGCACATATACCGATGACTTTGTGTCGATCATATTTACCCGTGGCTGTGTACCGGTTATATTACCGTACCTGATGGCTATGTACCGGTCTTATTACAGTTACCGATGGTTATGTGCCAATTATGAGACCGTTATTGAAGGCTTAAAGTCGTATAAATACTAGCAGCTAGGCTGCATTATTGGTGAGGATTGGCTGGGTGGGTTGACATGGTCCCCACATGGTGCGATTAGTTGGTACGGGTGGAGAGTTAGACGGCTGGTATGATTGGGGTGGGCACATATTCACATATCCACATATATTGAGATGATTTTGGGGCTCAAGCCCAGCTTGTTACCGAATAAGGCTTAGGCCCAGATCGATACCGTATGGGCTCAGGCCCAGATAGTGACCGTTATAGGGGATTACACACTGAGTTCTCGTAACTCACCCCTTCCTTTTAACCGTGCAGGTAATCCCCAGCGTTAGAGGATTTGGAGCCGTGGAGGACTCGGGGGTGGCCATACGTCAGATTTGCTTCTTAACGAAACTTAGTAATTTTGGTTTTAATTTATTTTATATTATTTTTTAGGTTAATATTTTGTGTAATAAGGCCATTGTATTTTTCTTTTTAAACTTTCATTTGGTAATTCTGCTAAGTATGAATTGTTAAACGATTAAACACTGGTTTTTAAAACAGCAACAACTGTTTTCAAAATATCACGTTTCCAAAATTTTTTAAGTCAGACTTCTGCAACAAACAAAGTTTTTGAAAATAATAACATCTTTACAAGAATAAACTTTAAGCAAACTTTGTTTTTTACAAACAACGAAATTCGGAGTTTCAAAAAGGATACAAAGTTTTTAACGAACGCATAGCTTTTAAACAACCTTTTGATGTGACATGCTAGATCCGGCCATAACGTCTAGGCTGGGTTTGGGGTGTTACATTTAATGGTATCAGAGCCAGGTTTACAAAACTCGGCTATGGATTGGGTCTTCAAAATTGAATTTCTGAGAGTTTTGTTTCAAAAAGGTTTGAAAAGATTTGAAATAATTGAAATGTTTTTCTGAATATGTTCCTGAAAGTGTGGCTTATAGAGTCTCTGGCGCCGAATCCGTAAGTTTCTAAAACTGTTGTTGTTGAAAAGTAGTAGTTAGAAATATTGTGGTTTCTTAGATACTGGACTGTATTCTTGGTATTTATTCTGTGTGTGTTTTTGTTTGGA
This sequence comes from Gossypium sturtianum, assembly GCA_025698515.1. Lineage (NCBI taxonomy): Eukaryota > Viridiplantae > Streptophyta > Magnoliopsida > Malvales > Malvaceae > Gossypium > Gossypium sturtianum. The sequence continues at coordinate 22,352,882 of CM046948.1, read as the reverse complement.
TGTGATGTTTGAATATAGAAATTGTATGCATGTGTGATAAATATCTGTTCGCTTCTGTGGTTAGATGTTTTGGTTGTGTGAAGAGGTTTCAAGATTAAGTTAAAAGTGTATTAGTGTTATTGGAATGAGAGTGCGCATCGGTAGCGTAGCGGGGTAGTTGTTACACGACTACCCTGTTAGTTGGAAATTTCGAGGACGAAATTTCTTTAAGGGGTAGATTTGTAATAACCCGAATTTGGGCCTAGTAGAATTGGGCCTATTGGGCCTTGGGCATGGGAGCGTTTAAAATTTTTTTTTGAGAACAAGAGAACGGCACTAATGGAAGTTGGACCTATTAGGTGAGTGATTTAGGAAGGTTAGGGGGCTTCCATGAAGTCTCGGGATCAAACCTGGGCTTACGAAAAATTTTGGTTCTAGGTGAATAAAGCCCTGAGGGTAAGTAAGTAGGCTTTAAGAATAAATTGTGGGAAAAAAAAGACACAAGAGGAGTTGTGGTGAAGTGGCAAAGTGGCGCCACTTAGGGAGCAAGGAAGTGACGTCATAGAGGGAGCAAGGGGTCCAAGGTTCAAGTCTTGGCGCTTGCAATTCTTTTTGTTGTCTTTTTAAATGAACTTAGACTTTGACCCATAGGCTTCTATTTAGTTGTGCATGTTTTAAGACAACAAGGAGCTAGTTGGTAAAGTGGCTAGCGGCGTGGAGTAAGTTACAGGGGAGCCTGAAGTCGAATCCCATCGCAAGCAAAAAGGGATATTTATTTTGCTAAGTTGGGACGGGAAGAGGTTGTGATGGATTTAAAGTCTGCTGAAGGAGGTATCCCACATCAGGAAGCTAGCAAGAGGGAAGGTGAGAAGCTGGCTTTAAATAGAGCAAACAATGAGGAGAGTAGGCACACCTTTCTTGGCTTATCCCTTCGCTTCGTGGTGTGCTCTTTTGGGTTAGGCGTTGGATCATTCGTTGATCTTGTGGGTCAAGGGTGCGATCATTGTTGGCTTCTGCGCAGAACAGTGTTCAGAGCGCGGATTACCTTCAGATTCCTATCAGGTGTGTATTTCGCACTACTCTAGCTGTAGAGCGGAAAATGCTGGTCACACGACGATGGTAGCCAAACGAGCGTACGAGCGCACGTGTGGGAGCTTCGACGCGATAGTTGAGGCCATCATGAGTATTCTAGTGGGTTTAGGCTATTTGGGCCGAAAGGGGCCATGTGGGCCCAATGGGCCATGTGGGCCCATATGAATAAATTGTATGATTGTGTAGTAGATATTGGACTGGACTATGTGAATCTCATATCTGTGGCTAGATTTGGGCTAAATGGGCCACATGAGCGTGTGGGCCCATTTGGGCCGAGAATGGGCCCTAGGCCCATTCGCATCGTTATCTCTGTTTAGAATACCCTTGGTTTACAGAATTACTGAAATACCCTTGGTCTACAAAATTATTAAAATACCCTTGGTTTACAAAATTACTGAAATACCCTTGGTTTACAAAATTACTGAAATACCCTTGATTTACAAAATTACTGAAATACCCTTGGTTTACAAAATTACTGAAATACCCTTAGTTTACAGAATTACTGAAATCCATTGGTTTACAAAATTACTGAAACACCCTCGACTTGTAAAATTACCGAAGTACCCCCGATTTGTGAAATTACCAAAATACCCCCGATTTGCAAAATCACCAAAATACCCTAAGTTTGCAAAATTACCAAACTACCCCTGATTTGCAAAATTATCAGAACACCCCCGATTTGTAAAATTACCAAAATACCCCTGATTTGTGAAATACCTCTGTAGGGTAGAATTACCGAAATACCCCTATAGGCTGTAGGGTAGAATTACCGAAATACCCCTATAGGGTAGAATTATTAAAATACCCTTGTAGGGTAGAATTACCATAATACCCCTGTAGGGTAGAATTACTGAAATACCTCTGTAGGGTAGGATTACCGAAATACCCTTATAGGGTAAAATGACTATTTTGCCCTTGTAAATCGATCGATTAGGACTATGATTGATCTAACTGTGAATGTATGACTGTGTTTTAACTGATTTGACTGGGATTATATGGATGATATGTTTTTAATATGTGTGTAAATGACTGTTTCTGAGCATGGCCATTTTGCATACACGTGTAATGATTGAGCATGACATACACGACATATTGCATGGGGTTGGGACTTTGATACGGAGGAAGTTCTGATTGGATCGCACGGGTCACATGACGACTGTGGATCCAGTATTGATATGTTAAGGTTACACGGGTCGCATGACGACTGTGGACCGACGGACGGCTTAAAGCCGCGTAATCCGATTATGGCTCTGTGCCAACCTAAATATGGCTCTGTGCCATCTTGATTATGGCTTTGTGCCAATCGTATTTACCCGTGGCTATGTGCCTAACATATATACCGATGACTTTGTGTCGATCATATTTACCCGTGGCTGTGTGCCGATTATATTACCGTAGCTGATGGCTATGTGCCGATCTTATTACAGTTACCGATGGTTATGTGCCAATTATGAGACCGTTATTGAAGGCTTAAAGCCATATAAATACTAGCAGCTAGGCTGCATTATTGGTGAGGATTGGCTGGGTGGGTTGACATGGTCCCCACATGGTACGATTGGTTGGTACGGGTGGAGAGCTAGACGGCTGGTAGGATTGTGGTGGGCACATATTCACATATCCACATACATTGAGATGATTTTGGGGCTCAAGCCCAGCTTGTTACCGAATAGGGCTTAGGCCCAGACCGATACCGTATGGGCTCAAGCCCAGATAGTGACCGTTATAGGGGATTACACACTAAGTTCTCGTAACTCACCCCTTCCTTTTAACCGTGCAGGTAATCCCTAGCGGTAGAGGATTTGGAGCCGTGGAGGACTCGGGGGTGGCCATACGTCAGAGTTGCTTATTAACGAAACTTAGTAATTTTGGATTTAATTTATTTTATATTATTTTTGACGTTAATATTTTGTGTAATAAGGCCATTGGATTTTTCTTTTTAAACTTTCATTTGGTAATTCTGCTAAGTATGAATTGTTAAACGATTAAACACTGGTTTTTAAAATAAGAACAACTATTTTCAAAATATCACGTTTCCGAAATTCTTTAAGTCAGACTTCTGCAACAAACAAAGTTTTCGAAAATAATAACATCTTTACAAGAATACACTTTAAGCAAACTTTATTTTTTACAAACAACGAAATTTGAAGTTTCAAAAAGGATACAAAGTTTTTAACGAACGCATAGCATTTAAACAACCTTTTGATGTGACATGCTAGATCCGGCCATAACGTCTAGGCCGGGTTTAGGGTGTTACAGTTAGTTGATCCGTGTATCCATATTGAGCTTGTATCTAGTTAATAGGGGTTATATATTGTACAATATGTGATTGAATATGATAATTGACATTGGTTAATGAAGTAAATCGTGTTAATTCAATTAAATGAATGTAAATGTAAACATGATAAATGATAGAACGTGAAAGATCATGCAGATTAAGTATTACTAGTCTTGAGGGCCAATGACATTATGAAACGAATCAATATATTCAATTAGGGAAAAGTGTTATGAATACAAATATGAAATGATTTATGTATCATGTAATTTAAGTTGACATTGTAATGGTATGAAATTTGAATTTAAATGTTGATAAATGACATTTGAACATAAGTCATTAAAGCATGATACTAATAAGCATGGGACAAGGATTGTTGACCTTGAATAGTATGTATATATTAATTACATAACTAGTTTATTTGCTTAACTTAATTATGCTTTACTTTGTTTTGCTTTCAAATCATGTTGGCACCATTGAGCTCTATTGTTTAACGTGCGGATTTGTTTGTTTCCATGCGTAGGTGACGTTTAGGTCTCAAGGATTTGAGAGGTTCAACAACATCCAGGACTCAATTTCTTGGCTTAATAGATTTTGTATAGCTTTTGTGCATTTTGTAGCAAGTTGACATGCACCTAATGTCCTAATTTAGTTTTGGAGTCCATTTTGATGTTTTGTATTTACTATGCTAGAGACTTGTAATTAGAGTGTGATCATGTATGTATAATGGTGTTTATATATATATTTATGTTATTCTATGGATATGTTGGTATGCATGAAACTTTTTTTTTAGAAAAGGTATGCATAAACCAAATGATATATTTATGCTATGTTGATGCGTTACTTGCATGCCAAGTAAGTGAAATTGATGCTTGAAATTGGAAACTTTGTGATTATGATTGTAATTATGTGCTTGAATGTGATAAATTAGAAATGTATGATGTTTAGAACTTGCTCTTGATGTCATGTAATGTTTGGAAATGAATTGGTGTTATTTTGGATCAAACTAGGTGAGTTTTGGGTCCTAACAAACTTGTTTTGGTACAAGTGGAGTATTGGAACAAGGAAGTCAATAACCAAAAAAGAAAAATACTAGGTAGATGTATCGACTGTAACACCCCAAACCCGGCCTAGAAGTTAGGCCCGAATCTGGTGTGTCACATGGAAGTAAAAGAAAAAAACCATCTTTGCGATTATTAAAAACTTGCTTGAGAAATACAGCCTCTTTGTTAAAACCAAAAACACTTAAGCAATTGTTAACTACTTGAAAACGTAATAATCTTTTAAAAAAACCTTTTTAGTAGCAAAAGCATATTTGAAATGAACAAAATAAAAATGTGATGTTTAGAAATAGAGTTGCAGAAGCATTTTGAAATCGTTGCGGAAACGTAGATAAAATACAAGTATTTTTGAAAGATTGATTGATGAGTCAACAATTAAGGTAGTGAACTTTAAAACCGTGACTTTTGAAAATATCGTTTGATAGTTCGAGTGAAAACTTCCGTGTTAAAATATTTATAAAATTTATTATGAAATCCATTTGTTAATCGTTTTTTTTTTTTGGAAAACCTTTATTTAAGTTTTTAGAAAAATTCTCTTTTTAATCAATTTAAGCAAAATAATAAGTATGTCAACCATAAAGCAAATAATAAAACACACTCCAGAGGCCTTATTACAACTTAAACCAAAATAACAAAATAATAAAATAAACGGGAATAGAAATTTAAAATTTCATTAACACCATTTATGAAGTATGGCTTCCACCGAGTCATCCATGGCCCAAGTCCACATCACTGAGCATTACCTACAAGGGTTAAGAAAGGGGGGAGTGAGTTACAAGAACTCAGTGTATAATCCCCTTACCGTCATCCACTGGACTTGAACCCATTTAGCAATATTTTGGGCCTAAGGCCCTTTTCACATAATAATGCATCAATTATGTTGTATGAATGTAATGCAATCCCAAACCAACCTAATAATCCATCCGCTACACACCACCCGTACCATCCATCACACCTGTGGGGATCTTTTGTCAACCCACCCCGCCAACACACCAATCATAGGCATTTAGCCATTTATATCAAATTCGAATTGTGGACAAGCCACCAGAATAACAGAATATACGTGGCTTAGCCACCAGACAAAATGTGACAGAGCCACCAGAATATGTGGCAGAGCCACCAAATTTCACTTCCCCGATCATCAATATCCCAATCCCATGCAATTTATGTAAATGCAACATACATCGTAAATCATAATATTTACAATATAACAACGATAATTAATAACTCAGAGATTTATTACAAACAATTTGGCCCATTAACACTTTACAAAATCGGCCCATTAGGGCATTATATCAAATCGGCCCATTAAGCCATATATCAGATCGGCCCATTTAGCAATATATCAGATCGGCCGATTAAGCAATATATCAAATCGGCCCATTATGGCTATATATGAAATCAGCCCGTTAAGGCAATATAACAAATCGGCCCTTTAGGCAGTATAACAAATCGACCCTTTAGGGGCATTTCTGTAATTCGGCCCATAGGGGCATTTTTGTAATTCGGTAATTTTACCCACTAAGGGTAATTTGGTAATCTCGCAACCCAGGGGTATTTCGGTAATTTACCCTCCAAGGGTATTTTGGTAATTCGGCAACCTAGACTTAACTACTAATCTGGGGCATAAATATCGAAACTGTCCATCTGCATCGTACTGACTAAATGGACTATAACTCAAGTTAGGAATCTCAAAATCGAAATCCGTAAATTTTCCTTGAAACTAAACTCATATATCTTCTTACTACTATTTTTTTAGAATTTTTTCCTTAGCCATTTAGTACAGTTTATTCCTTAAAGTTTCCCTTGTTTCACTGTCCAATGATTCTGACGTCTCTTTCCTTAATTTCAAATATCTCACTGTACGGTTTTCATATACTGCTCAAACTTGTTTCTATTGAAAATAGGCTCACTAAGGAATCTATAAATATAAACTATAACTCACAATTCACTTTGTACGATTTTATACGATTTTTCCAAGACAGATCAGGGAACCACATAGTCAATCAGAACCAGTCTCACTAAAATTAAAATATCACAGACTTTAAAATTTCTTTTCCTTCTCTGCTTCTTCCATATAAAAATAGACACAGTAAGCTTTAATTCAATATCTTATTCACTTATTAATCCCTTTTCTCCTATTTTCCGTGATTTTTCAAATTCATGTCACTGTTGCTGACCAAAAACTGTTTCATTGCAAACTATGGTTACCACTACGAATATACGTACGCCCGAGTGGTCACGGATGCCGGTTTCCGATTTCCTTCGGTATTTCGACCAAATCACAGAACATTTCATGCAAAATTTCAGAGAGATATGAGATTACCACCATTTCAAACATGTATTCGGTAGGGTACGGGATTACACACCTAATAAGGATTCCCTAAAGAACCACTCTTCGTTGCCCCCTAAAAATAAAATCGATCAAAAGTTAGGCTCGATTTCTTAAAAGTTCCAAAAGTCCAAAAGTACTCACTCACAAGAGTCACTTACCACAATCGCGATCCTTCCCTACTAGATTCTAAAATCCGGTCTTGCACCTTGGCTATTGCAACGAGTCCCAATCAACTTTCGAAACCAAGGCTAAGAGAAAGATAAGTAGCATCAAGGATGGCTTGATTCGGCCTTCATCAAAAGAGAATAAGAGGAGTTTAAAATAACAACAAGTGGCTAGATTCGGCTGAGCCAAGGGATGAGAGTTTCGGCTTAGCCAAGTCAAGAGAAGAAAGAACAAATAACATGAATAAGAAGAAAGAACCTTTACCTTAATAATAGGGATGAACCGAAATGAAGAACACGGTTTGGCACTAGTAGCAAGACAACAAAGAAGGATCGGTAGTTTCAGTTTTCAAGAGAAGATGAGTGAAAATAATTGGTCACAAAGGCTAGGTGTTTTCGGCAAGACAAGAAAGAAAAGAGAAAATGCCCACTATTGTCTTGAAGTTGCGGCAATGAGAGGAGAAGTTGGAAGAATGAACACAAGGGATGCCAAAAGGAATTAGGCCTAACCAACACCAAAACTATCAAAATGCTCCCATCAAAATTCGGCTACCCTCTCCCTTTCCCAAACCATTATCATCTTTACCAAAAGATGAACATAGACCAAATAAAACCTTTCCAAAACATACCCCACGAAAAATGCCAACATGTTCCCTATTCCTTCCCTTTTCTTTTACTCCTTTCCATCCACTCTTCCTTACCATATTTCCTTAGCCACCTTGCCAAAATTAAAAAGTCCAACATTCCTTATTTACAAGCTTGGCCGACACTTAGGGAAAGAGTGCAAAAATAATAGTCAAAATTTTCACATTATGGGATTTGAACCTCTTCCCTCCATACTCTTCACTTAATGCCATAACCTCTTTGCCATATGCTCAATTATGCTAGCACATTACTCATTTAATTCCATAAACATTGAGGTCACTTACTATATCTCCTTAAAGTGCTAAAACATAAAATTTTACTAAAGCCCAACTTGAACCCGGAACTTCATAGAACCCCGTAACTTTCTAAAATCACTTTCCTAATAAGTCCAACTTGAAATAATGTCGTTCTCTTATTCTCAAAAATTTAAAAAAAAAATGCTTCTACGCTCAAGGCCCATTGGGCCCAATCATACTAGGCCCAATTTTGGGTCGTTACAATTCTACCCTCCTTAAAGAAATTTCATCCTCGAAATTTCCAACCAACTACTAAACGCACCGCTCAAATCACACCACTATCCTTTCGCTGCGCACTCTGATCTTAATAACACTAATGTACTTTTAACATAATCTTGAATCCTCTTTCACACAACCAAACACCTAACCACAGAAGCAAGCAGTTATCTACCACTTATACCTAAAATTTTCTACATTCAATCATCACGTCCAACCAAAACATACCTGAATTGATGGTGATGAAATAATCCTGTGCCTTATGCTCCTTAGACCCGCATCTCAAGCATGCTCCTGACCTCCTCCAGCATTCTCCCAAATGACACCTTCTGCAATAATCGCAAGCCAGAAAGTTTGGACTACCTTAACACGCTTTACGGAATGAGACTGCGACCCAAAAGAATCGCGATCTAATTTCTTCTTACAGTCCACAGACCCAACTCGAAGTGCTTCACCGATTCCTTTAACCTCCTCCAATACTTCCTTAACTATCTGAATTAGCTCATCAACCCCAGCTCGATCATGAGATCCCATCTCAACCACTGGCGTTGCTAGCGCCTCCCTTTCAGAAACATGCCCCGATGCTGAAGATCTAGCCTTAGCACCTCGGCCTCTACCACGTCCACATCTATCGCGTCTACGTCCTTTAACGCTCATGTTCACTAATGTCGACTTAATCTTATTACGAGTCTTATGAATCAATATAATTATTCAATGTTTATTAAACAATGTTTTATGGAGTATAGGAAGTAAAGTTATTTTCGTAGTACGTATCTAAGGTCTCAATTTCTATAGTTTCAGCTCCTAAAGCTAAGAGTTCTAGAGTATTTCTACAGTCATACCACAATAATCATAAATTGAAAACATAACTTACTTGACTTGGTGCCGGATACCCGTGGTGCCATACTTCCTTTAACACATATATCTATAATTTAAAATTCATACAGCTTTTGAAAACACTTTTGAACCCAAACCACAGCTGAGTTTTGAAACCGGGCTCTGATACCATAAAATGTAACACCCCAAACCCGGCCTAGAAGTTAGGCCCGAATATGGTGTGTCACATGGAAGTAAAAAAAAAACCATCTTTGCGATTATTAAAAACTTGCTTGAGAAATACAGCCTCTTTGTTAAAACCAAAAACACTTAAGCAATTGTTAACTACTTGAAAACGTAATATTCTTTTAAAAAAAACCTTTTTAGTAGCAAAAGCATATTTGAAATGAACAAAATAAAAATGTGATGTTTAGAAATAGAGTTGCAGAAGCATTTTGAAATCGTTATGAAACGTAGATAAAATACAAGTATTTTTGAAAGATTGATTGATGAGTCAACAATCAAGGTAGTGAACTTTAAAACCGTGACTTTTGAAAATATCGTTTGATAGTTCGAGTGAAAACTTCCGTGTTAAAATATTTATAAAAATGTGATGTTTAGAAATAGAGTTGCGAAGCATTTTGAAATCGTTATGAAAGCGTAGATAAAATACAAGTATTTTTGAAAGATTGATTGATGAGTCAACAATCAAGGTAGTGAACTTTAAAACCGTGACTTTTGAAAATATCGTTTGATAGTTCGAGTGAAAACTTCCGTGTTAAAATATTTATAAAAATGTGATGTTTAGAAATAGAGTTGTAGAAGCATTTTGAAATCGTTGCGGAAACGTAGATAAAATACAAGTATTTTTGAAAGATTGATTGATGAGTCAACAATCAAGGTAGTGAACTTTAAAACCGTGACTTTTGAAAATATCGTTTGATAGTTCGAGTGAAAACTTCCGTGTTAAAATATTTATAAAAATGTGATGTTTAGAAATAGAGTTGCAGAAGCATTTTGAAATCGTTGCGGAAACGTAGATAAAATACAAGTATTTTTGAAAGATTGATTGATGAGTCAACAATCAAGGTAGTGAACTATAAAACCGTGACTTTTGAAAATATCGTTTGATAGTTCGAGTGAAAACTTCCGTGTTAAAATATTTATAAAATTTATTATGAAATCCATTTGTTAATCGTTTTTTTTTGGAAAACCTTTATTTAAGTTTTTAGAAAAATTCTCGTTTTAATCAATTTAAGCAAAATAATAAGTATATCAACCATAAAGCAAATAATAAAACACACTCCAGAGGCCTTATTACAACTTAAACCAAAATAGCAAAATAATAAAATAAACGGGAATAGAAATTTAAAATTTCATTAACACCATTTATGAATTATGGCTTCTACCGAGTCATCCATGGCTCAAGTCCACATCACTGAGCATTACCTACAAGGGTTAAGAAAAGGGGGAGTGAGTTACAAGAACTCAGTGTATAATCCCCTTACCGTCATCCACTAGGCCTGAACCTATTTAGCAATATTTTGGGCCTAGGGCCCTTTTCACATAATAATGTATCAATTATGTTGTATGAATGTAGTGCAATCCCAAACCAACTTAATAATCCACCCGCTACACACCACTCGTACCATCCATCACACCTGTGGGGATCTTTTGTCAACCCACCCCGCCAACACACCAATCATAGGCATTTAGCCATTTATATCAAATTCGAATTGTGGACAAGCCACCAGAATAACAGAATATACGTGGCTTAGCCACCAGACAAAATGTGACAGAGTCACCAGAATATGTGGCAGAGCCACCAAATTTCACTTCCCCGATCATCAATATCCCAATCCCATGCAATTTATGTAAATGCAACATACATCGTAAATCATAATATTTACAATATAACCACGATAATTAATAACTCAGAGATTTATTACAAATAATTTGGCCCATTAACACTTTACAAAATCGGCCCATTAAGGCATTATATCAAATCGGCCCATTAAGCCATATATCAGATCGGCCCATTTAGCAATATATCAGATCGGCCCATTAAGCAATATATCAAATCGGCCCATTATGGCTATATATCAAATTGGCCCGTTAAGGCAATATATCAAATCGGCCCGTTAAGGCAATATAACAAATCGGCCCTTTAGGCAGTATAACAAATTGGCCCTTTAGGGGCATTTCTGTAATTCGGCCCATAGGGGCATTTTTGTAATTCGGTAATTTTATCCACTAAGGGTAACTCGGTAATCTCGCAACCCAGGGGTATTTCGGTAATTTACCCTCCAAGGGTATTTTGGTAATTCGGCAACCTAGACTTAACTACTAATGTGGGGCATAAAAATCGAAACTGTCCATCTGCGTTGTACTGACTAAATTGACTATAACTCGAGTTAGGAATCTCGAAATCTAAATCCGTAAATTTTCCTTGAAAATTGACTCATATATCTTCTTACTACAATTTTTCCAGAATTTTTGGCTTATCCATTTAGTACAGTTTATTCCATAAAGTTTCCCTTGTTTCACTGTCCAACGATTCTGACCTCTCTTTCCTTAATTTCAAATATCTCACTGTACGGTTTTCATATACTGCTCCCACCTGTTTCTATTGAAAATAGGCTCACTAAGAAATATATACATATAAACTTTAACTCATAATTCACTTTTTACAATTTTATACGATTTTTCCAAGACAGATCAGGGAATCACGTAGTCAATCAGAACAAGTCTCACTAAAATTAAAATATCACAGACTTTAAAATTCCTTTTCCTTCTCCGCTTCTTCCATATAAAAATAGACACAGTAAGCTTTAATTCGATATCTTATTCACTTATTAATCCCCTTTCTCCTATTTTCCGTGATTTTTCAAAATCATGTCACTGTTGCTGACCAAAAACTGTTTCATTGCAAACTATGGTTACCACTATGAATATACGTACGCCCGAGTGGTCAAGGATGCCGGTTTCCTATTTCCTTCGGTATTTCGACCAAATCACAGAACATTTCATCCAAAATTTCAGAGAGATATGAGATTACCACCATTTCAAACATGTATTCGGAAGGGTACGGGATTACACACCTGATAAGGATTCCCTAAAGAACCACTCTTCGTTGCCCCCTAAAAATAAAATCGATCAAAAGTTATGCTCGATTTCTTAAAAGTTCCAAAAGTCCAAAAGTACTCACTCACAAGAGTCACTTACCACAATCGCGATCCTTCCCTACTAGATTCTAAAATTCGGTCTTGCACCTTGGCTATTGCAACGAGTCCCAATCAACTTTCGAAACCAAGGCTAAGAGAAAGATAAGTAGCAGCAAGGATGGCTTGATTCGGCCTTCATCAAAAGAGAATAAGAGGAGTTTAAAATAACAACAAGTGGCTAGATTCGCCTGAGCCAAGGGATGAGAGTTTCGGCTTAGCCAAGTCAAGAGAAGAAAGAACAAACAACATGAATAAGAAGAAAGAACCTTTACCTTAATAATAGGGATGAACCGAAATGAAGAACACGGTTTGGCACTAGTAGCAAGACAACAAAGAAGGATCGGTAGTTTCGGTTTTCAAGAGAAGATGAGTGAAAATAATTGGTCACAAAGGCTAGGTGTTTTCGGCAAGACAAGAAAGAAAAGAGAAAATGCCCACTATTGTCTTGAAGTTGCAGCAATGAGAGGAGAAGTTGGAAGAATGAACACAAGGGATGCCAAAAGGAATTAGGCCTAACCAACACCAAAACTATCAAAATGCTCCCATCAAAATTCGGCTACCCTCTCCCTTTCCCAAACCATTATCATCTTTACCAAAAGATGAACAATGACCAAATAAAACCTTTCCAAAACATCCCCCACGAAAAATGCCAACATGTTCCCTATTCCTTCCCTTTTCTTTTACTCCTTTCCATCCACTCTTCCTTACCATATTTCCTTAGCCACCTTGCCAAAATTAAAAATTTCAACATTTCTTATTTACAAGCTTGGCCGACACTTAGGGAAAGAGTACAAAAATAATAGTCAAAATTTACACATTATGGGATTTGAACCTCTTCCCTCCATACTCTTCACTTAATGCCATAACCTCTTTGCCATATGCTCAATTATGCTAGAACATTACTCATTTAATTCCATAAACATTGAGGTCACTTACTATATCTCCTTAAAGTGCTAAAACATAAAATTTTAC